>CAXHSM010001504.1:154300-888787 GCA_964019185.1 Maratus speculifer
ATATTTAATAAAAAAATATCCATATATTTAAACTTTGATATACAAAGTCATTCAAAGGTGACAAGTTATAAATTACGTTCGTTTTCTTTTGCAAGTATACCATTGAATCGAAAGTCTTTTAGCAGCAAGATAAGGTTCTTGTAGGCTGTAGAAGAGTTCAGAAGTTTGAAAATTTTATGGCAAAGTTTAAAGTTTTATTAATTTAAGCTCAATCATCTTTCATCCCTTGACGAGCGACAAGTGCTTGCCCAAAAAGGCTTAAGAAATCTTCTTTATCCCCAACAGTAAAATTTTATTGCAAAATTTGACTCCTTTAATCAGAGTATTTCATAAATTCAATAAGATACAAATTGCTGTTTTTAAAACCGGTGAAAAAGCACAAAAAGTTTCGAAAAAAACTCCCGTCTCGAAGGGGTTAAGCATAATTCTTTTTAATTGGTAATAAATAAAGCACACAAATCGTAATTTTCTATTTAAATGAAAAATAATCCGGAGCAGCATTCGAATTAAGGGTCTTTATCTGTCAATACTCTGCCAACTCAACTTTCCTGGGCAAATCTGGCGGAGACAATTTAACCAGAAAACCTTGTTGAGTAGGATATTTGCTCTACTATCTGAACCAGTTGAAAAGAATAAATCACACGTAATAGAACTACAAGAAATGTTGGGTACGTAATTACAATTGATTATTTAATACAACTATTTTTATTCGGTAAATAAACTACAAGAATTTTGATTTTCTTTCTCAGAGAAAAGATGTACAATCGAAGACTCAAACCAGCGACCTTTAGCTTTAGCTGCAAATGCTCTCCTAACTAAGCAAGTTGACAGAGCACTCACTTCATAGTTGAAAAATTATGATTCCTGTGATTTATTTACCATTTAAAAATAATTGTATTAAAATTAATGAATTGTAATTGCGTATCCGATTTTTCTTTGAATTCTATTACCAGCAATTTATTCTGTTGAGTTGATTCATATGTCATAATCAACAAGATTTTCTAGGTGAAGCGTGTCGAATAGATTTTTTCATAATAGCTCAGTTGTCATAGCATTAGTAGAAGTCAAAAAGTTCAATGATTCAAATCATGGTCTGAACACTGGAAAATTACAGTTAGTGGAAAGTAAAGTTAAAAAATATTTGCAAAGCTGACAATGTAGTAAGAAGTATACAGTGGAGTTAATTGAATGCCAAAATAATTTCTGCAATTATTATAGAATCTGTTGCTGTCTATCTTGAATAATTCCGAGTTTTGATATTGTAAATGGCATTTCTTTTAGAGCAGTTAAAATTTGTGATTATTGGTTATTTAGGGATTGATTGAAAAGTTTGCACGGCCACTACAGTTGCAACTGCTAGCGTGATGGTAGAGTTCTTTATCTTCAATATTTATATGAACAAAAATCCAGTGGTGGATACAGGATTTATCTTTGCTACGAAATTGTTGAAGAAAGTAAGTTACAATGTCCGTGTTGTTAGATTTACTCCTTTTTTATGGCTTCTAAGGCTGATTTTGAGTAGAAGAGTATTTTTGCAGTATATATAGTCCCAAGTAAAATGATGGGTATAAGGTCTATGTATAGAACGTAGTAAAAAATGTGTTTTCTTTTTCCAAAATCACGATATTTCTCGTATGGTTACAACAATGTTTTTCGAAATAGATGTTTTAAGTGTTGTATTTATCCAAATAGATAATAAATAGTAAAAAAGAAGTTACAACAGCAACAGTAATAGCAGCAGCAGCAGCAGCAGCAGCAACAACAACAACAACAACAACAAACATTAAAGATTAACGGATGTATAAAATAATAGCTTAAATATGTTAAAACCTTCTTTGTATCTGATAAAGTCGTTAAAAAACAGTTCATAGTAAACAAACATTTTTTTTGAATTCAGAGAAAAATCTTGAGCACGGAGAATATTTTATCAGCCATAATGTATAATAATACACGCTTATGATACAGGTAATTTTTTTTAATGTAGCGTTGCATTGTAAAGAAGATTGATTTCATTGATATGGGCATATGATGCATTGCAAAACTTATTACAAATAAAGGATATTCATATTCAATTAAAAAAATTAAACTGCATTGTGTAGAAGGCTACCAAAGATAGTTGGCGTGTTTCTTAGATGCCCTATTCAAGACAGAACCAGTTCAACCTGAATTATAAATTACACTTTGATTCATGTAATTGTACTTTATCAATGTACCTTTTCTGATTAGCACCATTTACAATTAAGCTGATACCATAAATTCAGGCATCCATCAGTGGAATATCTGGTTCTGTTCTCAAAAGCTAGTAGAAGGAAAGTGTTGGGCTCGAACCCAATCGTGCACTTCGGCCTCACCATTTGGAGTTTTCTGTGGTTTTTAAAAAAATTACTTAGATGAGGATTAGGTTCCTTTAGAAAGGCCCCCCATGGACGGCCTTTCCCCGCCTTTCGGTCTTATATCCCTCATGTAAAAAATCAGTCGTCATAAACAACACTACCATAAATTCAGAAAAATATTATGTAAATTTGAAATTTGTGCTATATTTTAGGACATGGGAAATAGTAATATGTAAAATATTGGGTTTAGAAGAAAATTACTGTACTGAATTTTTGTTTTTAAGATTCGATATTTACTCTTTATCTCTTTGTGAGCAAATCCGTTGTTCCTGACATACGTTTGGAGGAAGGATTGGCAGCGGATACATATAGAGATATTTATGTATCTGTGTAATATTTATCACTTCAGAAACTCGATACAGCTCGGAAGTGATCCTTCAAATGTGGTGACAGACGAGCAACAGTGAAAAACAGTGAAATCTGCAGCTCGGCGGAATGCCGAGCATGAGACCCCACATGGCGACCACCCCGTACGTTTCTCAGCGTTCCCGATGCCATTCGGGAAAACGAAACTCGACACTCCGAGAAAGTTAAAAAATTTCGAGCAGAAATTCGTGAAACAAGTCGGCTAATTAACGTCTCAAGGCGAAGAATGGGGTTTGAGGGTAGAGCTGCTGAAAATAACTGCTAACATCAACTCTGAGGAGAATGAAGAATTGGCAGACGGGGGGGAAGAAACATGTGATTGTAGGGTGTTTTAACGTTCTAATGATATTATGCGTGAGTTGATTTTCAAAACGTAGAAATTCTGTTTCGATTCGATATGGTGTGAGAAAATTTTGCGTGTCGTCGCCACACAGGCTGAAGTTAATGCGAATTCTGCAGGTGCAAATTTTCACTAATACTCAACTTCAGTCATCCGTGCGGTTTTACTTATGCGCTAATTTGTGAGCGTAAAAATCATTGATAGAAGAGAGAGAGAAATAAAAAGAAATGAATGAGCTCTTTATTTTCAGACACTTTAAATAACATTGATTCTTAAAATTTTCCCACATGTAGCCTATTAAATTATGTGTTTGTCATTTTTACTTTGCAAAGGGTAATTTGCAATTTTGAATGCATGTCGAATTCTCACAGATGGATTTCTGAGAAATTTCTTTCTTCAGCGATATCAGTTTAAATAATAATAATAATTGAAAAAAAAAAAAAAAAAAAAAAAAAAAAAAGAAAGAAGAAAGAAATAGAACCAAAAATAAAAAGCCAGGCATAGATTTTGAAACATTTTCCAACACTAACAAAATATTGTTAAGAAGTTAAGATATGTCCTTATTTCTTACTATTAAATGCGATTTCTAAGTAAACATTTTAAAAAGCTATAACATAATTATAATCCATTTTCAACTGTTGCTGTACTTATCCAATATTGTGTGCAAAATCTTTCATGTAACATGGTATACATATCGAGCAAAAAATTAGGCCCGCCGGATAAGTATTAAATAATATATTATAGCCTACATTTTGCACAAGTAACAGCTTAAAAGTGCCATGACATGGAATGAAAGTCCTGTGAATGATATTTACACCGATTAATTGTCATCAGTTCAGCGCCGTGCAAAACGGGCTGTCGCCCCGGGCGCAAAAATTTAAGGGGTGCCAAATTTATACTACCAACGTCAATTTTAGCCTGTCACAAGAAAGAGTTCGGGGGTGGTGGCAACAAATTGAGACTTTGCCCCGGCCCAGTTTTCTTTTCGCTCAGTTTTCGTTTCTTTGTTCTAGATAGCCCCGGAGATAACAAATGGATTTAAATCTGGAATCTTTACTGTTTCCTAGCAAGGATAGGACAGAACTGTTTGAAATCCTCGTCAAATCCCTCAGTACAAATTTTGGCAAGATACAGGCCACAATTATCATCCCGAAAAGAGGGTTTGTAGATAAGTATAATTCTCACAAGGATGGTAAGATAAACTCAATATCTGTTCATCTAAAATTTCAATGTAGTTTTTGCTGATTTAAAATCTTATAAACTTAGAATGAGGGATTTAGTTTAAAGTAAGTGAAACATCTTCAGAACATCACAATCTTGTCTTGTGAGTTTACCACATTTTAAATATAGCCCTTAATCGTCCTGCGATGTATGCTATGTCTAATAGTCCAAAAGCCGACAGAACAAAAACCTAAGGTATCGAGCGCAAGAAAAAAAAAACCTTTATTTTTTGAAGAGTAGTAAAAAGGAATCTAATGATCCATGTCTGTCGGAAGCGAAGTGGAGCATAAGCCAAAAATTAATACCACTAGTGGTTTACTCGTAGGTTTAGCATTGTGTTTGCCGTACAATCAAAGCTATAAAATGGTAGTATGGCAAAAACAAAGATAAGTCTACGAGTAAACCACCAGTGGTATTAACTTTTGGCTTATGCATCATTCCGCTTTCGGCAGACATTGATCATTAGATTCCCCTTTTATTGTCCTTCCATAAAATAAAGTTTTTTTCCTTGTGCTCGATACTTTAGATTTTTGTGCTGTCAGCTGTAAGACTATGACACGATTTCTGTAGAGGCAAAACATAGACTCCCCAAACTAGATGACTCATTTCCAGTCCTTTCCAGTCCAGTTTTATTAAATTTAGCCTATTTTAGATATCTTTTTTCTTTTCGCACATGTTACTAAAGGTGATTTTCATGACACCTTGTATCATATTATATACCCATATTATAGAGCATCATTTGCAAAGTTACCAAGAATATTGAATGGTGGCACAACATTGATATTTTTAAACTATTGCTGATTTGTTGCAAATCGGTTTTACAGAATTTTATGTGACACGCTTTGGCGATCTTGATCAATGAGAATTGTTTCTCGTCTGCAGTTTGTATGTTGATTTCATGTCAAGTGTTTTTATTTTCACTGTCTAAAAAGCAATTTTCCATACTGTATGAATGCCAAATTCAGACATTTCTTCTTCATCATGTTTTTTGAACACAGATAAAGAATTAGAATTTTATATCAGTTTGCTGCATATTTATCCCAACCCATCTTACAACATGCAAAAGCAACAACAATCAAGCAGTTCGAATATCATTTTATAATTTACGGTATGCCCTTTGTAATCCGCTCATAAATATTTTAGACTAAGTGCAATTTATCGTAGCGAAAGTTAACCATTATCATTCATTGAGGGGATTTTAATTTTCTTGGCCAGTGTGTATGCATAGAATGAGTATGCACCACGTGATACAATAAAAAATATCAATGTATTACTAATTCACCCATTACATCTACTAGCTTATGACGACCTCAGAAGCCAAAGGGTATAAGTGACAAAAATTAGATTTGGAGTATATTAAGTTTAATTAATGTTAAATTTGAAAATCAATTATAACTGACTGAACTAAAACAGGAAGTTGCCTCTGGTCTTTGAGTTCCAATTTCAATAATTGTAAAAAAATGTATTGTACAGTTTTCTTTAAATTTATAATTAATCAGTATTGATTATTATTCGCTAAAAGTGGTTTTTCTTAAGAACGCAGCACATAATTAGAAAATCACCTATATTTCTTTACCTGAAAAAAAAAAAATTCCAGGTCGTCTGTGCATCTAGTTCACTTTTTCAATTTTGTCACTTATACCCCAGGCTTCTGGAGTCCTCATATAGCAGCTATAGAACCACAACTTCCTAATTAACATATTGCATAAATAACCGTAATAACCAGATACCAGGAGATAAATATTTATTTTGAGAAACTTAAAGAAAACGCACAATAGGTCACATTCATGCACAAATATTACGATTTAGGTCCGCGATCGCACGCAGAATGTCAAAACTCATTTGTTCACTGCTAGCGTACCTTTATAAAAGAGTAGTTAGGCACTGTGCCTGAAGAATTCTGTAACATTTCAATTTCTCTGTTAGTATCTAATTGGCAAAATTTACAATCTAATCTTAACCTATTTCATTCAAAGTAAAATTTTGATCTCTTTTGTTACATTCCTTAAGTTTGACCAAAGTTTGATACATATCTACTCGCTCATGTAACACTGATGATCTAAATGTTATCTAGCACCTAGAGACACGACAAGAAAGATTTATAATCTTTTGCACCCGAGCGCAAAGAAAAATTATCTCACATTTGGCAGGGGTCTCTGTTGCCATTCTTTCACACAGCAATTAGAAGCCCGAAGACATGATGCTGGAGAATTTCGCTCCATCAACCTTCCCAAGTCATCCCTGGCTTGAAAATAACTTGGTGGAATGGAAGTCAGGGAAGTGGGGAAAGCATTCCCTAACGATTCTTCATCTCTGCCATCCGTTCTGACTTTTCAGCACATGTGACTCCAGATAAAAACGATCAACGTATTGAGGTAGGTACTTGGAAATCTTTCACACATTAGGGGCTTCAGGCACAATTATATCTGATGATAATTGCGGCGTAGACATTCTCGAAGTATCTTGCAAAAAAGAAGGTGCCAAGAAAACATTTTTTTTTAAATTGCAGCTAACTGTAAACATAGAATATCTAGATATAACTTTTTATTTTCATCGTGCAATGTTGCATTCTTTGAAAATATTTTAAACGAGTTTTCGGTTTGAACTGTTTAAGCTAGATTAAAATTTTGAAGTTTGATTAACCGAAGAAAAAAGGGGGGAGTAGAGTTTTGCATATTTTAGAATTTAATAAGAATTAATTAAATTAGAATTTAAGTTTTTAACAAAACTTTTAAAAGTAAAGTGGACTTCTGTTAAGATGACCCATTTTAAGATGAGTTTCTCGTTATTATGGGCAAAAACAAAACTCTCCGGTTACGATTTATAGGAATTGCATGTAGGCATCGTTTAACATGTACAATTGCACTTAATTTTGTCCATCTTTAAGGTGGACAGAATTCATCAGAACAGCGAATTTTCTATTCTATTTTTAAGATGAAAAGAGTAGAAATCTCACTTTCACGTCACCTTAAAATTGGTGATCTCTGAGCTGTTAGAAATAGACGCCGACGATTTTTTAAGTTTTGATAAAGATGACAGAATTGTCAAAAAATTGAGTGATCAGGAACTAATCGATGAATTAAAAGCAAATCTAAGAACATCGTGCAGTAATAAAAAGGAAGAATAAATGTCTCATTCAAAAATGAAATGTATTCTGGTGAAACATGTAATGCAAAGCATCGGATTTATAAACTCTTGTTATAATGCACTTTCGTTAATACGGACAGACTATTCGTCGTAACGAGAGTTCACTGTATATATAATTTATAAAATAATTCGATCAACGTATTGAGGCAGGTACTTGGAAATCTTTCACACAGTAGGGGCTTCAGGCACAATTATATCAATTGCGGCGTAGACATTCTGGAAGTATCTTGCAAAAAGAAGGTGCCAAGAAAACATTTTTTTTCTAATTGCAGCTAACTGTAAACTTAGCATATCTAGATATAACTTTTTATTTTCATCGTGCAATGTTGTATTCTTTGAAAATATTTTAAACGAGTTTTCGATTTGAACTTTTTAAACTAGCATCTAATTTTGAAGTTTGATTAATTGAAGAAAAAAGAGGGGAGAGGCGGTTTTGCATATTTTAGAATTAAGTTTTTAATAAATCTTTTAAAAGTACAGTGGATTTCTGTCAAGAAAACCCGGGTTAAGGTGGATTTCTCATTATTACGTACAAAAACAAACTATTCGATTAAGGGCCATCGGAAGTAAATGAAAGAAGCATCGTTTATGTTAAGAGGGACAAATATTTGTTCATGCAACGAATTTTCTATTCGTTTTTTAAGATGAAAAGAGTAGGAATCTCATCTTTCACATCACTTCAGATCTTACTTAGAGATGCAAATCTGTAAGCTGTGATATTCCGATAGAAATAGACGCTGACGGTTTTTAAAGGTTTGAGAATGATGACAGAATTGTCGAACAAATGACCGATCAGGAAATGATCGATGAAGTAAAAGCAAATCCAAGAACATAAGCAATAATGAAAAGGAAGAATAAATCTATCCTCCAAAAATGAAATGCATTCGGCTGCAAGATGTAATGTAAAGCATCAGATTTATAAAATCCTGTTATAATGGACTTTTGTTAATGCTGACAAAAAACGCTTACCCTTGACTATCCTTAACGAGAGTTCACTGTACTAACGAAAGTTCACTGTACACATACTTTGTAAAATAATTCGATCAACATATTCAGATAGGTGCTTGAAAAACTTTCAAACATTTTTCAGGCACAATTATACCTGATGATAATTGCGGCGTAGACATTCTGGAAGTATCTTGCAAAAAGAAGGTGGCAAGAAAACATTTTTTTTTAATTGCAGCTAACTGTAAACATAGAATAACTGGATATAACCTTATTTTTTATCATTTAATGGTGTATTCTTTAGATTATTTTAAGCCAGTTTTGTTTTTAATTTTTTAAGCTAGTTATTAATTTTAAAGTTTCATTGAATGGAAAAAAGAGGAGTAGGGAAGGATGTTTTTCATATTCTAGAGTTTGTTTTCAATAAAACATTTAAAAGATACATTCTTTATAAAATAATAAAGTAAAAAATTAAATGCTTTTTCAATAAATAAAACTTAATATTCTTGAAGAAGAAAAAAAAAAAGAAAGAAACTGGTGTGTGTGTGTGTGGAGGGAGCGGCGATTTTGCAATACTTTGGGACACTGCATTTGTTCTTAAGGGTGTACTCGAAAAAATGATTTTCCACCTTCAACAGCTCGAAATTTTCAGATACAATTTTGGACATATTTTTAAAAGTAGAAGCATGAAACTTGCCGAGGGGATTTTTGAAGTGACGTACAAGGTACCGTGTGATGTAATTTTCCCCTGATTTAATTAGAATTTGATTTATAAACAATTATTTTCACAGCGTGACCCTTTTTTTCGTTCGCAGACTTCCCGCTTCGGAAAATTTGGTCCAAAACGCCGTTTTTGACATCATTTTTTGCAACATTTTCTGCATTTATCAAGGAATTGATAATCCCGGCACTTTGTATAGTTTCTAAATAAGAGAATTCGAAAATTTGGTGCATTTGAGTGCAAAAATGAATCTAAAAATAAATCTGAAAAAAGGCAGTTTGGATCGGAATACACCCTTAATTGCTCCATTCATTTAAAAAATAAAAGGTGCATTAAGTGAAATTTTTTGTAACGCATCTATTGTAGGGTGGATTCTTCCTCACTAAAAGTGCAAAACATTGTGGAAAAATAATAAAAACAATGAAAAGCTGAAATTAGTTTGAAATATTATGTATCGATTTTTATCTTTGGTATGTTCTCAGAATTTTTAACGCATTTGAGTACATATTAAAACGGTCAACGTATTGAGCTAGATACTTGGAGATCGTTCACATATTAGATTTTTCAGGCACAATTACATAGGTGAAAGGGGCACATTGGAAAACTTTTTAATTTCTCTCATGTATTTAAGTTCTTATTAAAAGTTCAAATAACTAGTATAGCTATTTTATAGTCTAAGTTTTTAGTATTTTATAAGCTTTCTTTCAAACTGAAAAGCTAAATGTTTAAGTTTTATTTATTTAAAGAGTGTAATGAAAAACATCGTCCCATTGTACCTCTGCACGGGGTAGATGGGGCAGTATTAAATTGGTACGGTTGAGATTGGGACACAATATTCTTTTAAACTCTCAAAAAAAGAAAAAAAAAAAAAAAAAAAAAAAAAAAAGGCGATTTATGTATAGTAAGTTTTAATAATATAAAAAAAGAAGTTACAGCAGCATTTGTATTATTATCGGATATCAGAATTTTCTACATTAACTGAGATTCGTGGTTATAAATGTCCTTGATGTTATTCATTGAGAAAGTTTTAAAACATCTTTTCTAATGTCAGCAAATATATATTCATTATTTAAGTAAGTAAAGTTCCAGAAATTTTCCTTTTTTTCTTAAAAAAAAAAAAAAAAAACACTATTTTTTATTTTTAATTAACATAATTTTGCAGCTCACATAATATAGAAACTTAGAACAAGCAGTGACTTTCCTTACAAACCCGACAAGAACAAAATCCTTTTAGCGTAACTCATCAGTAACAGGTTTAAGCAATTTTAACTCCTTGTCAAGACTTATTTTACTTTCAAGTTCACGATCGGAGTTGCTGTTTTTTAAAAAGAATCGGAATCACCGAGAAGCGAATTTTTACTTTAGATCAGGGCTGTCCAACGCGGCGCCCGCGGGCGCCATGGCGCCTTTTGGAGGTTATATTGGCGCCCCTTTAAAGTTTCCTTGAAATAAACATTTTAGAAGTAAAATTCCATAATAAAAAATGCCTTCTTTGAAATCATAAATATTTTATCAGAGATATTTTTAAAAGCTATATTTGGCATCATTTGGCTTGCCGTTGTACAGTAAAAACAAAAACATACTTTGAAAATTTAATCATGTATATTTTTGCAATTTTCAGATATTGTTTATATAGTATAATTATAATAGTTAAATTTCCTAATAGTTGAAAACAACTCTTTTAAATACTTAAGAAGTAAGAGAAAAATAAACGTTTTCACCTGTTTCCCTCCCCTTTGAAGATAAATCTTCATGAAAGATCAGCTGTTTTCTTTTTACTATTGTCACGCTGGCCCGTTATGGCTCTTTTATGTGAAGGATAAATGGGCTTAATTTTTCTTTACTTCTGAAATTTTAGAGGATTTTTTCTCTTTTTTTTTCGATAATTTTCTTTAGAAAAGATAATAAACAGTGCAGAATGATTTCCGTCTATAAGCATTTCCAAACTATCCCTCTGAAACCACCTACATAGTTTGGTCACTATCATACTTGACTGCTTTTGTACTTTTCATAAAACTAATCCACGCTTCAAAATCGATCAAACCGTATTTTCACATCCTAAAAGAAACCTAGCAATATCTCTGATTTTCATGTTTATTTATTTGTTATTGTTATTATAGACGCGATTAAAATTTCTGGTGTCTTAGCTTACAAACATTTTTAATGTAAAGTTCTCCTAAAAAACAAAAAAATAAAGTATCATTTGAAATTTAATGCATGTAACTTCAGAATTGTAGGAGTCTTTTGTTTACCGCTGTACGGTTCATTTGCATAATGTTAAGACGTGCGTGTATACTAATTGTGTGCGATAATATTGCCACATGCTTTTAGTCACATAAACAATGGCGCTCTTCATTATGTGCCAAGAGCCAAGATGTGCCCCAGGTTACTGAAAGGTTGGACAGGCCTGCTTTAGATATTTTAACTCTTTTAATTGATAATTTATATTTAGTTAATTTTCCTTTCTTCTGTTGCCTTTTCGATATTTCTTTTACATTTTTTTCTGGTTTTCTCTGAGGTAGAAGTTAGAATATGAGAATTTTCAGGGTTTGTATTATTATTATAATAGTATATATTCTACAACAAAAAGTTAAGAACTTATATTATAAATAACTACAGTCAAGTCTCTCTATAACGAAACTCCATACATCGACTTTCTCTATATAACGAATTTTTAGTAGGGACGGTCCCCCTTTTCCCATGATTACATTAAAAACAGTCTCTATATAGCGAAATATCCATCTCCATATAACGATTTTTTTTTCATAAAGTGATCTGTATTCAGTTCTAAAAAAGCTTTGAAAACACATAGAATCAATTTTCCATCACTTATTCCTGATTTATCGCTTACATCCTTTCCCAAACAGTGCCAATTAGATTCTTACTCACATAAGAGCGGTATTAATGGGGGTAATTGAAGAAAATATAATTTGCAGTCGCTCCAAAAAGGCCGGATTTTCTGTACTAGAGGACAATGTGGATTCTGAGGACGAAGAAGACGTGACTGAGCAGACGAGAAATGGAAATTAAAGGAACGCGAGATGTCGAAGAAAATGTTGTTCTCTCTGATTCTTTGGAAATAAATGACAATCTCATTATTGCATAGTATCTTCAGTGTTGGGTATGAACGCACTCACTGAACGAAAACTCACGAGTTTCGCTCACTATTTGTGAACTTTGAACTGAACTTCGCTCACTATTTTATAAACGAGTTTGAACTGAACGGAAACTCAAAAAAATAGACGAGTTTGAACGAAATTTACGTTCAATTTTTTTAAAAATTATTTAAAAATTTTCCAGGCTTTAGTACACTTTTTCCTTCTTTCAAATGCCATTTAGAGGCCTACACGAGCCTCAGGACGGGTTAAGTCTGGATATCACTTCTCTGGGTAGTATCCTAGTCTTACTTCTTCTGCAGACTCGAGTCGCGCCGAACCGGACCTGGGCTGTATACAATTTCGCCGAAAATAGATATATACAGTAAACTCTCTATACAAGGTTGACTGTGTAAGGCGGAAATATGTCTAAATCGGAAAGATTTTAAAAGAAAGCATAAACATCGCAGCCTAATGGCACTTCTGCATAAATGGAGATTATAAACAGACTAAGGTAAGTTTTTTTGGCCAGAACTCTTCCGTAAGGGGCCTGTAGAAATGTACTCGAGGTCGGGCCGGGTTCGGTGCGAAATTTCATCTTTTTTTTCGGGCCGGGCCAAGCTCGGGCCTTGTTTTTAGCTATTATATCGGGCCGGGTCGAGCCTTGATTTTAGCTATTATATCGGGCCGGGTCGGGCCGCTAAATTTTCTCTACGAGCCGGGCTGGGCTCGGGCCGAAATTTTTTATTTTAATATCGGGCCGGACATTTTATTTTCTATGGATCCGGCCTGGAAATTTCCGTCTGTGCATACCTCTATCTTACATATCGAATAAACAAATGATTAGTTCACAAAATTTTGTAAATTTGGACAATCATATCCAAACATTAAAAAAAAAAAAAAAAAAAAAAAAAAAAAAAGTGAACTTATTAGTGAACTTTGTTCACTTTTACAAATGAGTTTGATTTGAACGAGTTCGTTTGAAAATTTTTGAATTTGAACGTGAACTTAAATCACTTTTCAGAAATTGAACGTGAGTTTGAGTTAGTTCGTTTATTTTGTGAACGTGCCCAACACTGAGTATCTTACTGATAGTGGTATTTTAAGCAGAGTTATGAACATAGTGAGATTGCGATGTTGTGGTGAGGTTGACAATGAGCATGAGAACGAAAATCTACAGCAAGAGAAAAAAAAAATCCATCACGCAGTGAAATGATGAGTTCTTTTGATCTTATTTGGAGAGGACTTCAAACACAGGAAAATGCTCCCTCTACAATTTTTTATTTCTCGCTAAAATTTGAACATTTTTACGAAAGTTTAACAATTTTGAAATAAAAAAAAAATGTCTTCGTCTAAAACTAATGCTAGTCTTCTTTATTTGATTTTCATTAAGCTTTCAAATAAATGTCGGTTCTCATTCTTGAAACTGTTTAAATAAATAAGAAATATAATATTAGGTTAATATTTAGGGTTAAACATTTTAAATTCTTAAACACATTAAAAATAATATTTGTTCAAAATTTACACATTAAATAGGAATGCAAGCGTCATTCTCTATACAACGAATTTCTCCATAGAAAATTTTTTTTACAGGAACAATGGATTTCGTTATATAGAGATTCGACTGTATTTTGTTTATAAGACGTCACTTTAACAATAAAACATCTAAAATATACTAAAAACTGACATGTTTCAACTCATTTTCTTAGAGTCATATCTTTAGAATGTAAATAGAAAATTACAAACTCAATGAACGTGAAAAAAACTGGAAATAATTGGACAAAAAACTGGAACACATAGTTATTGAATTCAAATTAAATATAAAGCTCTCTATATTTTCGACACCATTTCTGTCCCTACTATGTAGTTATTCTGCAAATCGTTCAATCATTCAATCCAAATACTCGGGATGCGAAAAGATAGCGTATCGTTACAAACATATGAACTTTTTAAATACATTTCAATGGACTCACTTATGAATAACTTTAACACGTTCGCTGCCGCAGACGCGCCAGCGTGTAATAAGGCGCCAACGTTAAGGGGCCACTCATGCGCCAGCGCGTGATATGGGGTGATGTCCAACAGCCAGTCACGTGCTGGCGCGGGAAAATCTTTCACTGATTCTTTGTTATAAAAAGTAAATCGGCTTCTGAGAAAAACCAACTTCTACAGTGCGGCATTAACTATCATCACATCTTCTCGTAAGCGGCAGCGAACGTGTTAAATAAAAATTAGATCTGTAAATTAATCTACTATCGTTAAAAAAGAATGTTAATGTTCTCTTTTACAATCAGTCTGGATAAAGCAGTTTTTCCCTCTGTTATATTTTATATCCGTTATATGTTCTTTACATCTGATATTAAATTTCCACTGGGTCATACCTATATAATAATTTTTGTCACCCCCTTTTCTAATGAATGGAATCATATAAACTACCGAGAGGTTGTCCCGTATGTTTAATTTGAATTCAATATATTTTGTTTCCAGTTTTACACGTTCATTGTGTTTGTAATTTTTCATTTACATTCTGAAAATGACTCAATGAAAATGAGTTGAAACATGTTATTTTTTAAAAATATTTTAAATGTAATATTATTGAATAATGTCTTATGAGTAAAATAATTATTTATAACATAATTTCTTGCTTTACCATTGTAGAATATATTATTATTATTATTATTATATAGTTATTAATGGACGTAATCAAGACTTACTGCTTTTATATTTCACATTGATTTTCAGGGATTCGTTTTTTTTTTTTTTTTTTTTTTTTTTTTTTTTTTTAAATCCAATTGTTTTGTTTTTCTACGGGAGGCATTTGGATAGGATCTTCTGGAGTGACTAGAGAAAAAATATATCTTTCATATTTTGGTACCGTAACAAAACGTTTGTTAATGAGAGTTTGAATAGAGCTAGATGATTTGGAGAGAGATAAAGCACCACAAGTATTTCAATAGTTTTCAAAACTTTCCGTAAACCTGTTTTAAACATAATCATTCTGTAAATTATCAGGATTACCATAGTTGTTTCTGCAACTTGATAAACTACAAAGTCATCTGCATTGAAAATACTTTGATTAAATGACCAAATTCTTGTATATTTAAATCCGTTTATATTATTGTTGTTAATGTTAAGTGACGCATTATATGTAAGTGTTACAAGATTACAGAAAATCTTTTTGCAGAATTTGAGATGAAACAGTCATTGGAAGTTTTTTTTGCGTAATTTGAATGGGCCAAGGACATATTGGGACTGTCCCAATGTGGTCCTAAGGGCCAATTTTTATAAAACATGTTAGACCTAAATATTGGAACTTAATTAGATACATTTTGGAATTGCTAAAATAGCTTTATTATATATTATTAGCTATTATTAGCTTTATTATAGTCTATGCATATTCATTAAAGTTTCTTACAATAATTTTCATTAATTTTAAAATAATCATTATCATAAAACGACTTTGAAAGTTTAGTTTTTAACAAATAAAAAAGAGTTGCTTATCTGGAACACTTCTTGTTTTTCTCTATGAGACTTGAAAACGCATATGGTAATAGGCAATACTGGTGCCACCTTCTGACAATTTTTTCAGAAATTTTCTTCCAAGGTATTGTGTGATAGAAGCTTTGTCCTAAACTTTGCCATGTACCAATGTGCCCCATTCTCCCTTATCTAATGATAATTGCAGAGTAGACATTCTGGAAGTATTTTGCAAAAAGAAATTGCTAGATATTTTATTTATTGTTGCAACTGATTGTAAATATAGACTATAGAGATAACAACCTTTTTATTTTCATTACATAATGTTATATTCTTTGAAAATATCTTAAATCAGTCTTCTATTTGAACTTTTTAAGTTGGCATCTAATTTTAAAGTTTAATTAAATGAAGAAAATGGAGAAAAGAGGACTTTTTGCATATTTTTCAATTAGTTTTTAACAAAGCTTTTAAAAGTAATGTATATATGCTTTATAAATTTGTTCGATCAACATAAGTAGATATTTACTATCAGGACAATTTTCACACATTTTTCAGGGACAACTATATCTGAAGATAATTGAGGTGTTGAAATTCTGAAAGTATATTTTAAAAAGAAGGTTCAGAAACCATTTTCTTTTTCTTTCTTTTCTTTTTTTTTCTTTTTTATTGCAGCAAACTGTAAAGATAAACAATCTAGATATCACTTTTTTATTTTTTATTTATTATTATTATTTTTTTTAAGAAAAATGATTTGTTTTATAGAACACTTTTTAAGTGTTACAATACAGCTTAATTTAAAAATAATTCAGAAAATATTACTGATTTTGCACTAGAAAATCACATTGATAGCTATCAATGTCAACAAGTTCCAACTTTTGCTCTGCCTCAAAACCTAAATTAGTTTTTTCTTAATCTGTTTTTTAACCTGATAATGAATCTATTTTAAGATTTTCTGAGATAGTTTAGTTTCTTATATGTAAAGTATGTCCATATTTTAATTTATGTATATTTTGAAATTTTCGTATATTTTTAGGGAACTTTAAGAGGCATAAAGCATTATCAAGCGTACTTTTTTACTTTATGTTTCGGTTCCTGTTTATTTTACATTACAAAAATATTGTTTCTGATGATATGCTGAATTGTGACCGTGAAGTGTTGTACTTAATTTCCAATCTTTCATGGTTTATTTATTTTTCTTTTTTAATAAAGTTTTTTGACATCCAAATATTTCTGTGACATTGCTAATATGTTTCTAAGCTAGTTTTTTGCGCTAGTTTCAAATGTGGTGTCTTCTTCTATCACATCTTGTTTGGATCCAGATAGCACTTTTTATGCTACTTTTGGGACTTTTGAAAAAAAAAAAAAAAAAAAAAAAAAAAAAAAAAAAAAACTTACAAAATTACTATGAATTTTCTATGAAACTGGAACTTTTATGTAACGGGAAAAAAATCATGTAACAGATTCAAATTTGTATTGTAAATCTAAATACCCTTAATATTATTAAGAAGTTTTTAGGAAATTGGGATGCGTAGAACTTTTTATGTAACTGCACTCCGAGTTGCAGATAACATTTCCTTAAGATATTTGAAATTTTAGTAAAATTTTTTGTAAAGCTATAAATGTCTGTAATTTTACAAAAAAAAAAAAAAAAAAAAAAAAAAATAAAAAAAATTGTAGATTCTTCTTTTTTACTTACCCATCATACGTAGTATAGGGTAAGTCTTGCAATCGTTTTGAAAATCGAAAAATTTTTTTTGACAGATTTACACGTTTTAGATAGTGGAGATTCCGAAAAACATATTTTTAGAAAAATTTTTTTGCCGTCCGTCTGTCTGTCTGTAAACGCTCTATCTCCCGAACAAATTGAGATACAGACTTGAAATTTTGTATGTAGTTAGTATGTAAGAATGGGACGAACCCTATTTAATATCAGCAACCTCGATTATCCGGAACTATTTTTTTCGGACTCTTGAAAAATACGTTCTGATGAAAGGTACATAAAAATTTTCAAATTTTTTTGTTCTAAGGAATGGACGTAAAAGGCAATAAAATAACACACATTTTGCATATAGAACGAAGTCGATCGGATTATTAGTTGCCGAGATATTTGTAATCTTGTTTTCCACATTCTTCGATTTTTCATGACCCTGTATTTCATTCAAATTTCAATTCAGAAGTATATTTTAATTGGAAATGAGACGCTTAATCCGACGCAGTTAATTGTTGGTTAATAGAATTATTATTTTTGGAGTTATAAGGATGTTTCTTTTACGCAGTTCGGTACTACTTGAGTAGTTTGGCGTTTTATATAATTTGTCGAAATTGGTACATCAGCAGTTCTTTAATATAGCATTACTATGTATATTAACAATATTTAAATTTTGTTATGAATTGCAATGCATTGTATAAATAGTTTCACATGTTTTATTTTCATATACATATCCATGATGGGTAAGTATTACGGTGGCCCCCAACAACTAGTTTTTTTTTTTTTTTTTTTTTTTTTTTTTTTTTTTTTTTTTTTTTACTTACTCATCATACGTAGCATAGGGTAAATCTTGCAATCATTTTGAAAATCGAAAAAAAAATTTTTGACGGATTTGCACGCTTTTGATACTGGAGATTTCGAAAAACATATTTTTAGAAAAAAAAATTTTGCCGTCCGTCTGTCTGTCTGTCTGTAAACGCACTATCTCCCGAACGAATTGAGATAGAGACTTGAAATTTTGTATGTGCTTTGTATGTAAGAATGGGACGAAGCCTATTTAATATCAGTAACCTCGATTATCCGGAACTATTTTTTTCGGATTCTCGAAAAATTCGTTCTGATGAAAGGTACATAAAAATTTTCGAAATTTTTTACTTTAAGGAGTGTTCGTAAAAGGCAATAAAATAACATAAATTTTGCATAAAGGATGAAGTTGATCGAATTATCAGTTGCCGAGATATCTGTAATCTTGTTTTCCACATTCTTCGATTTTTCATGACTCTGTATTTCATTCAAATTTCAATTCAAAGATATATTTTAATTGGAAATGAGACGCTTAATCCGAAGTAATAAACTGTTAGTTAATAAGATTATTATTTTTGGAGTTATAAGGATGTTTCTTTTTCGCAATTCAGTACTACTTGAGTAGTTAAGCGTGTTGTATAGTTTATCGAAAGAGATTCAGCAGCAACTCATTAATTACAGCATTACTATGCACAATAAAAATATAAATACACGTTTAAATTTTGTTTTGGAATTGCAATCCATTTTATAAATAGTTTTCAAATGTATTATTTTCATCTATTATATATGCATATATATGATGGGTAAGTATTACGGTGGCCCCCAACGACTAGTTTCTTTTTGTACGTTGTAGAGGTTTTTGTAACTTTACATCTGTAGAATTATATTACATATATTTTTCGAAGTGTACTTTAACTAGTTTCGAATAAGATAGATTGTGCTGCTTTTTTTCAATTATTTTTCGACTATACCCAGTGGTGATTATGTTCCCAGGGCTCCCAAATGGTCCGCCAACTGAACATCAGAATTTTCTTAGAGATTTTTTCTTTTTAGATTTATCTTGCAAACGATCAAGAAACCACTTTTGGAAGTTGATTCTAGCGCAAACGTATCATAAATCAAAAACGGCAACTTTGTGACACATGCATTAATTTATTTGTGTTCGGAAATGCACGAAAATAGCAGGTGTTGTTATTCAGAAACTCTCTAATTGCAATCATTCTTTTGTTTTTTAAAAAACACAATAGATTTTTCATAACAAGCCTTCAAAGTTGACACTTTTGAGCATATTTCCGGACGAAAGCTGAAAAACTGGTCGAAAAGGAGGAGAAAAACGGGTGATTGCGTCATCGAAATAGCTTATAACTGGATAAGTAATTTAATTATCATAAAATGGAAAAATAAGTTAAATTCGAAATCGCTTTCATAGTCAGGCATTAAAATTTTATAACTTTCTGTTAAAAAATGAATTTGTAAATGTGTCAAAACGTTTTTCGCTTGTTGAGCGGATCAGTTAAGAACACCCTTAAAAAATACTAATGTTCAGTTTGCGGACCATTTTGGAGCTCTGTGTTCCTGGTTCCTTACATTGTTTAGTAGAGTGGGCCAAAAAAATGCAAAAATTTATTTTCAATTCGAAATACTGCGGAAAAGTTACGGATTTGAGAGACTAAACATTGGGAAGGAAAAAAAAAAAAATAAATAAATAAAATTCGTTTATATCTTTTAGTTGCGTATGCGCTGTAAAGTTTGTCGAAATGTTGAAAAATTCACATTATTACAGTTTTTTTTTTGTTTTTTTTAAATTGCATCTTTATGAAAGTAATAGCTGATATTTTTATGTATTATAATAACAAAACAGAATGCTGAAATATTATTTAAATCTATCAACATCTTCGCGTATTTGCTCTAAACTCAAAAATTACCCATCGGTTTTATTAGTTAAATTGAATATATAAACAATTTATGAAGTATTATCAACTTTAAATCAGAAAAATTATTTAATAATTTGTTGATTCGATTTTAATATAATCATTTTCTTGAAAGTGTCAGCAGCCATTTAAAAAATATCCATCTCTCAATTTAAAAAATAAATAAATAAACAAATAAAAAATAAAAAAGTAACTTATTTCTGTTACCGCTACTGACTATGAGTTTTTTCCGATCTAAGGATAACACTAAGACAACTTCCCCACACTAATTTTAGATCAAGCGTTAGTTTTAGTTGCTTGTAAAAGCAATACCACCTACAAATACAACAAATTAACTTTAAGCTGCTTTTTGCGATTTATATGACTCAAAATCCTTCTGCGCAGAGCACATGGGTGTCACTTACCAGATTATTTCATAATTATGCGTAATATTAGCACTTGGCGTTATTACCCCGCCTGGCGTTATTACACCAGAACACCTTACGTCATAAAATTATATATGCATGTGACTATTAAAAGAGAAAGAAAATATTAAAATAATGAATATATTAAAATGCGTTAACTGCCGTAAACGGAAAAAAATACGTCATGTTTAAAATAGCCAAAAAATAGTATTGCAAGCAATTTAAATTTAAAAATATATTTACGTGAGACATTTCATAATGATTTTTGTTAACTGAACTATTACTTCCAATTCTAAGGCAGCGGAAAAAAAAATTTCCTTTTCAGCAATAAAAATATTCTCACGTAAATATCGAAAAGAGAAAGAAAACTAAATAATAAATAAATTCATTAAAGTACGTTAAAATCAACAAGTAAAAGAAATTTCGCGATATTTAAAATGGTCAAGTAATATTGTAAAACAATTAAAATTAAAAAATACATTTAGAAGAGACATTTACTTCATATTTTATATGAACTTTTTAACTATTGTTATAAATTCTAAGACGACACAAAAAATACTAACTTTTCAACAACAAAAGTATTTTCTCGTTAAGGGTGTATTCGAAAAAACGCTTTTCCACCTTCAGCAGCTCGAAATTTTCCGATACAATTTCAGACACATTTTTAAAAGTAGAATCATGAAACTTGCTGAGGGGATTCTTGAAGGGACGTATGAGGTGCCGAATAAAGTCTTTTTACGTTCAATTCATTAGAATTTGATTTATAAGCAATTAACTTTTCTGGAAGACCCTTTTTTTCGTTCCCTTATCTCCCTCATCGGAAAAATCGGTTCAGATTGCCGTATTTGATTGCTTTTTTTGCAATATTTTGTACATTTATCAAAGAATTGATCTTTACGGCACCTTGTGCACTTTCTAAATAAGAGAATTTGAAAGTTTCATGTGTTTGAGAGCAAAAGTGAATTCAAAAATAAATCGGAAAACAAGCAGTTTGAATCGAAATACACCCTTAATATTAAAAATAGAAAGAAAATTTAGTAAAAAATACATCAGATTTAATCGATAAATTTAAAATGTCTTATTTAATTTTTTTTATACCGCTGTTCAAAAAATAACAAAATGTATATATATGGTCCCATATTTCGCTATCTTTTAAAATATTTTAAAATTTGATCAAATCAGCCTGTTTTTAGTTTGTGGTGTCTAAACAATGGTTGACAAACGTAGCTCGTTGGGGACAGAGCAGAGCCCGCTAGTAATATGCAAAGTTCTACAAAAGTTTAAAATATAAAAATACAGAAATGCTATAAAAAAAAAGGTAAAAATGCTTTATTTAAAAAAAAAAAAGTATTTTAACAAAGAAAAAAAATGGATTATCTTCCTTTTTTCAACAGGATTCGCCCGCATCAAGGGCTTCGGAAGATTTTAATTGTTTTATTTCCAGAAATTTTGTATTGTATTGGTTGCTTTATCGGAAAAGATAATTCTTATTTCATTATATAAGGCAAATTTTATCTTGCAAAAATTCTGGTAAGAGTTCCTTAAAAGTCCGCAAAGTATACGAACCCTATGAACGTTAAAAAAATTAGTTAAAATTTATTTAAAAATAATTCATAAAATATTATCAATTTTAAACTGGAACAAAAAACCACTTAAATAATTTAATGATATTCAATATAGTATAATTATTTTTATCAGTTGCAAATGGAATATTAGCCATAGCTTTTAAAACATGATCAAAATTTATAACATTAATAATAATAAAGCATAAACAATTGCCTCAGATTAAGAAAGAGATTATTTTACGCAAATGAAAAATGCAAAAATAAGAATTTGACTATAAAGTGGTTCTTGAAAGAAAGAAAAAAACAGCAGACAGGAAATGGAAAAATAATTTAATTTCTGCGGCATCTTTAAAGGTTAAATATTGCTTAACTTGTGGTATTATTCAATATTGTAGATCAGGCCTGCCCAACCTTTTGCCAAGCAGGGGCGCATCTTAGCTTTTGGCAAGAAATGAAGGGCGCCATTATTAACATGGCTAAAAACATGCAGGAAAATCATCTTTTAATATTAGTAGCAATGTATATATATATATATATATATATATGCAAATGAGACATAATGCCCAATAAATCTAAAACGCCACCTAAAAAAAGTTAAAATTAAAGTAAAAGTAAATTGTAATAAATTATGAATAAAATAATTTTTTTGCGAGAGGATAAAACTGTTAGACTTTCATGCACGATGGAGAAGAAGGGTCGCTTATTTTTTTCCTATGTTTTACTTCTCAGCGTATTAAAAAAGTTAGTGTCGACATTAATTCTTCTTGGCATAATTTCCGTAAAAAGATTCATAAAGCATAGCTATAAATTAGTAAAGAAATGCAACAACACATGATTACTACTACTAATAATAATAACTAATCATGTGTTATTGCCTTTCTTTTAATAGTTTGCGTACGTTTTAATTGGTGACGCGTTAAACACACTTGTAGAGATTTTTAAAACACTTGTAACAAAAATATCAAGGATCTTAAATAAAGTATCCTTTACAAGGCAATTTTATATATATAAAAAAATAATAATAAAAAGACTAGTAACAGGAAATTTTCAAAAGGGCGCCAAGAAAACCCGCAAAGGGCGCCATGGCGCCCGCGGGCGCCGCGTTGGACAGCCCTGTTGTAGATGATGCAAAAATAGTTGATGTAAGATGAAATAATATTACCAAGAGCAATAAGCAATATTTGAAAAAGAAATGAATAAAAACTTCAAAATCTTAGTTTTAAATTATTTCAAAAGAATAAAACGTTGACTGAAGTGCATTTAGAACTTTTGAAAAAAATAGCGATCAAATTATTATATATATGTGTGTGTGCGTGTGTATAAAATTTTATGAATCATTTATAATATTTGCTGTAAGTTTGTATTAGATGCGTTAAAAATAAATGAAATTTTACATTGAAATGAGGATTGTGAAAGAGAAAAATCCTTTAAAATGACAAGGTTTTACATTGGTTTCAATTTGTATGAATTTCAACGTAGACCACTTACACATACATTTATCCAAATCTGAAAATTGTCCGATGTATCATTTATTTATTAAAAAAAAATAATTTCCACCTGTTGCGTGTGTGACATAAAAAGGACATGCATTTTCATCTTTCAGTGCAAAAACGCAAAACTCTGTGAATTATGACAACTGAGTGAATTGATTTTTTTAAATATTAGACAGTAATACTTAAATAATTATTCTATGAAAAAATTAAATTGCTTACTCAATTCTTGCTCTTGTAGAAAATATTCAAAATTTCCGTTGCGGATGTGACGCCTTGTTGCGGGTGTGACTTGTACAGCCAATAAAATAATGACAACTATAAATATTTTCAAAACAGATTTTTTTTAATTAAAGAATTAATCAATATTACAATTATAATATCTAGAGAAGAAAATATCAAACAAATTTCATTTCCAATCTTGAATTTATAATTTCTGGTGATGGTAGAATTTTTTACAAAAATGCTCTTATTTTCCTTATACATCTGACTGACTGGACAAAACATACACATTTTCTTAAAATTTTTTCAAACATTCTAATTCTATATCGTCACCATCCATTTGTCTTATTTGTCCATCAAAGTTTTCACTTTTTTAATGTGTCGAGGACCAAACAACTACAAAATCTCCAACTGCACATTCATCGTTGGATATTATATCCTTGTCAAAGTATGGATACATCTGACTGACTGAGCCAAAGATACACATTTTCTTAGTTTTTTTTTTTGAGATCCTCTTATTCTATATCATCCCCATTCATTTGTCTTATTTGTCCATCAAAGTTTACACTTTTTTTTTTTAATTTGGAGAACAAAACAACTTCTACAAAATCTCCAACTACACTCTTATCGTTGGATATTATATTTAAAAAAAATATGGTAACAAATTCTCTTGTGATCACTTTCTGAAGCTATATTAATTGTTCCTACGTCAATAGAAACAACATGATGTATCGATTGAATGTTGAGCTCTGATTGTGCTTGGTTGCCAGCATGCATGAAGCATTTTCACAATATCTTCTGAAATTTCACATTCAGAAAAGTTCTTTTTATATTTTTTAGGACTTTTTATACACACATGGCAAAATCTGAAGCTGAATTTATAGTAGCACAGCGTTGCTAGCGTTACTATTTTCTTGGCAACTGCACCAACCCCCCCCCCCCCCCATCGACAACTCTTTTACCATGAGATGAAATGCAAAAAGATTGCCATCCTTTACCATGATTTTTTTAAATAGTCTCTTCTTTTCCGTCCTTGCTTTGTCTCTTTCCTTCTCTTGTTGTAGATATGCTTCATATTTAAAAGGGTTATTCATATTTAAAAGCTTATCATCTTTTTTCGATGATATCGTGATCTTTTTGTACTCTTCATTCTCTGCAAAAGAGAAGAAATTGATGTGTAAACTGAATAAATATAGCACTTCAAGTCCAAAAATATATGCTTAACAAATTGTTAATATTTATCCCTTGAAATTTCTAATCTTACATAAAGTTAATTATGTTAAATTTTGGTTAATTTCAAACTGACTATATACATTTTATGCTAACTTAATAAACATTTTAACAGTTTCTATTATTCTTATTTCTACTTTTTATTCAAATCGAAAAAAATCTTCCCCTAATATTGCTTTACTTATTTTACAAAACTAAAAATATATATATTAAATACTATCAAATGATAAAATAAAAAATATATATATAAAACAAAACAAATTAACAAATATAAAGAAAATTGCTAAAATATTGTTTCGTAATTTTCTTTTTTTAATTTCTACAAAAATCTTACCTTTTAAATTAATTTCTTAATCATATATCAGTAATAAAATTATTTTCTTATAGTAAAGCAACAATTTTATCAATCCAAACTGAATAAATCAACTGCACACAGTGTCACATGCTCAGATGATGCAAATTTTAATTTATTAGCTGGAATTCACTCTATTAAATCAAAGGATATAGTTAAAGCTGCCAAGTACATGTTTTCCAGCATATTATTTTTGTATAAATTTACATATAATTTGTTCAAATATACATTTGTAATCAATTTTAAGATGTTGCGGGTGTGACTTTAATTAAATGTCACACCCGCAACAAGGACATGTCACGCCCGCAACGCTCAATAATTATAATTAAAATATTAATTAATTTTTTTGTGTCTGTAATTCAATGTATCTTAATAAACTACTTTTGAATATAAAGTTTCATAACTTTAAATCAAAAATATTTTTCTATAGAGATATAAATGTAACTTTCTGTTGCGGGTGTGACACACTAATTAAGAGTAATTAAATATGCTTACCTTTTGTAATGAAGATTAGTGAACACTTCTCTGCAGACAAAAACTCTCAACAATAGCTGTCAGATCATATATATCCAAGTTTGGAGGTTTTCAGAATATTTGTTCAGCTGTATGAGACCATGAAATGTAAAGATTTTTGCCGCAGTCTATTTTACAAAGTCATAGTGTCACTTTATTAATTAAAATATGTATGTTAATGACAAAAATTTAATTCTTTTTTGATAAAATATGAAATAATACACTCTTAAGAGTTAATATGCAAAATTTCAATCATATTTAAAGAAATTTAAATTTTCATCCTCGTGTCCTTTTTTTGTGGATTGGGCGTAATATGGCTCAATAGATTAATTGAGGTTAATAAACGACATGCACACACACTAAAGATGGAGAGATTTTGGACCCAGAAATTTAAAAAAAAAGAGATGTAACTTATTATATCGCTGCAAATATTTATCTTCAATCATTAAATAATATTTCTGGGTCCAAAAAGAATTGTTTGATCCGCGTATTATACGCCGGAAATTAGGGTAGTAACAGTTACTCCGCCAGCTTAATAAAAGTTACAATAATTTGTTAATTTTTAACTCATTACTAGAAACTAGAAATTAATCGAAATTTGCATTTTTTCTCATTTTTTAAAGATTTTTTTAGAATTTAGTGCATATTTATAAATTTTGGATAGATATTTGTACTTGGAAAATATTTAGACTTTCGGGTAACATTCAGGAAAAGAATAAACAAACAAAGGAAGCATATCTTCAGAAAAGTTTTTTTGTCCGTTTGCTACTAAAAAAGGGATATTGTTAAAAAGATGAACTAAAAAAGAAACCCGTTGACTAACTCATGTGGGAATTTTGTTATTAGAAACAGTAGCTAGAGTGGTAGAATCTCTTTGTTCTCTGAAAGCTCACATGACTCTCTCTTCTTAAAAAAGTCCAGCTCATTCACACATGTTGGTTTCAATATCAAATGTACCTATAAAATTAATTTATCAATCCCGCCCAAAAACTTTTTCCCTTGCTTTTGAAAAAATTATGAACGAAAGGGAAAGTCATCAACTCTTCTGCAGCTAATTTTCTCATTTCCATTCCTTCTAGGAATTACCGACAACAATCACAAGTTCCTTTTTCACTTTCGATAAAGAAAGACATGTAAGAACACGCGAAATATAGCAATATTTTTAATAATAAATAGTATTGTAGCCAATTTAGTGAATCATTTTTATTAAAAAATACATCAGTACTTCTGGAAAGAAGTATTTGTCTTGTTGATTGCATTATTAAATAAGTCGCTGAATCAACACGTTGGATAACTCATGTAAAGAAGTTAGTCATTAGAAATTGTAGCTAGAGTGGAAAAATCACTTTACTCTCTGAAATCCCGCTCTTTTGATTATAAAGTCCGACTCGTTCATAAATATCGGTTTCTATATCAAACACACCGATGAAGTTAATTTCTCAATTCTTTCCAAAAACATTTTTTTTGAGTGCCTATGAGAAAATTGAATCTAGGAAAAAAAGTGACCGGAAAAAAATGACATAAACTACAAAAGCAGAAAAAAAGTGACACGGAAAAAAGTTACCGGAAAAAAGTGACAAAGAAAAAAAGTTACCGGAAAATAAGTGACAAGGAATAGATTTTGGGCATTCATTGGTTAAGTATGAAAGGGGGATCGGAGGGGGGGAGGGGCTCATAATTTAGGTAAATGGATTTTTCATGCTGAATTTACTGTTTTGGTTCAATTTTTGGATATACGTTCATACTGAAAAGACACTTGCCTGATTAGTTTTGGGAAGGGACGATTAACCCCCCCCCCCATCCGTCCTCAATTAGATGAATGGGTTTTTATGCAGAATTATCCCATGTATTTCAATTTTAAATATAGGTTTTTTCTGATAAGGTGGATCTCTGAATAGTTTTAAGGATTTAATATCTAAGTATGGAAGGGGAATAGAATATAACCCACCTTAAATTAAATTACTTTTTACGCAGAATTATCGGATTTGCTTCAAATTTTAGATTATAGATTCATTATGATAAGGCGTATCCCTGATTACATATGGGGTTATTTTGCCAATTAAAAATTAAGGCGGGTGTTTATCCCTCCCCCCTTAAATTAGATAATTTGTTTTTTATGCTCACTTTTCGATATATTTCATATTTTGGATATATGTTCTTTTTCATAAAGTGAATCTCAGAATAATTTTATGGGTTTAATGGCTAATTATACAGTGGGAGAACTGAGGATACACCCCCTCCCCTTAAATTAATAAATGACTTTTTATGCAGAATTATCTGATTTGATTCAAATTTTGAATGTGCGTTCATTATGATAAGACGAATCCCTGATTAATTGTGGGTTATCCCCCGTTCATCCCTCTATACTTAGCCAATAAACCCTTTAAACTATTCAGGGATTCACTTTATCAGGACGAACCTACATCCAAAATTTAAAATACGTTGGATAGTTGTGAAAAAAAAAAAAAAAAAAAAAAAAAAATATTTAAAGAGTTGAAGATTAATCGCCCGCTTCCCCTATTTAATTAGCAAAAGAACCCCATAACTAATCAGAGGTACGCCTTCTTATAGTGAAGGGAAATTTGAAGCAAATCTGATAATTCTGCGTAAAAAAGCATTTATTTAATTTAAGGGGGTTTATCCCCCGTCCCCCCTCTATACATATCCATTAAACCCTTAAAACTATTCAGGAATTCACTTTATGAGAAAGATCCTACATCCAAAATTTGAAATGCATCGGATAAATGTGCATATTTTTTTTTTTTTTTTTTTGTCTAATTTAAGGCGGGTGTAGTAATCACCCGCACCGCCCTCCTTTTAATTAGCAAAAGAACCCCATAATTAATCAGAAATACGTCTTATCATAATGAACCCATGTCCAAAATTCCAAGCAAATCGGATAATTCTGCATAAAAAGCCATTTATTTAATTTAAGAAAGGGTTCCCCCCATCTCTCCTTTATACTTAGCCATTAAATCCTTAAAACTATTCCGTAATTCACCTTATCAGAAAGAACCTTTATTTAAAAATTGAAATGCATCAGATGATTCTGCACAAAAATCTATTTATCTAGTTTGAGGGGGAGGTAATTGCTCGTCCCCCTTTATAATAAGCAAAAGAACCCCATAACTAATCAGAGATACGTCTTATCATAATGAACCCATGTCCGAAATTCGAAGCAAATCGGATAATTCTCCGTAAAAAGCCATTTACTTAATTTAAGAGGGGGTTTTCCCCGTCCCCCCTTTATACTTAGCCATTAAATCCTTAAAACTATTCACGGATTCACCTTATCAGAAAAAACCTGTATTTAAAATTGAAATACATGGGATAATTCTGCATAAAAGCTTATTTATCTAATTTGAGGGGGAGGTAATTGCTCGCCCCCCTCTTTATAATAAGCAGATAAACCCATAACTAATCAGAGATACGTCTTATTATAATGAACCTATGTCCAAAATTCTAAGCAAATCGGATAATTATACATAAAAAGCCATTAATTTAATTTAAAAAAGGTTATCCCCCGTTCCCTCTCTATACTTAACCATTAAATTCTAAAATCTCTTCAGGCATTTTATGCCATACATAAGCCTTTTCGAAAAGATCCTATATGCAAATTTAACACACGTTGGATAATTCTGCATAAAAACCCATTCATCTGATTGAGGACGGATGGGGGGGGGGGGGTAATCGTCCCTCTACAAAACTAATCAGGCAAGCGTCTTTTCAGTATGAACGTATATCTAAAAGTTGAATCAAAACGGTTAATTCAGCATGAAAAACACATTTACCTAAATTATGAGCCCCCCTCCCCCCCGATTCCCCTTTCATACTTAACCAATGAATCATCCAAAATCAATAATAAATCCCCAAAATCAATTCCTTGTCACTTTTTTTCGGTAATTTTTTTCCGGTAACTTTTTTTCCGTGTCACTTTTTTCTGCTTTTGTAGTTTGTGTCACTTTTTTTCCGTTTACCGAGAAAATTGAGAACGAAAGGCAAAGTCATCAACTCTTCTGTGGCTAATTTTTCATTTTCACTACTTCCAGGAATAATTGCCACCAAACAAATGTTTTTTTTCTGGCTCGGCACAAGGAAGGTGTAAGCACACGAGGAATATACCATTATTCTTAATAATAAATACCAATTTAATAAATACCAATTAATCTATACAATTTAGTAATTTTTTCATTCAAAAACTCCTGAGTACGTGAAAAAGAAGTGTATTCCTCTTATTGAGTGCATCATTAAATATGTCGAATTAAACCATTCAAAAATAGAAATATTCAGAAAAAAAAAAAACTTAATCGAAAAAAACTAAATTGCAAAAAATAATAAGTAATAAACGAACAAAGCATGTAAGTCAGAAATCTTTTTCCTTCGTTTGCTAGTAAACCAGTTTAATGTTAAAAAAGATAATTTTTTTAATCTATGAAAATATCTAATAACTGCAAACGAAAACAAACAATGGCCTTACCCAAATTATTCTCGATTCCGATAATGAAAAATTAAAAGAAAAAAAAAACACGTTTATTAAGTATGTGGGTAGTTTTTTATTAGAATCATTTTTCTCTCTCTTCATTAAAAAGTCCAACTCATTCATAAATATCGGTTTCTATATCAAACACACCGAGATGAAGTTAATTTCTCGATCCTTTCCAAAAACTTTTTTTTTCATTGCTTATGAGAAAATTGAGAACGAAAGGCAAAGTCATCAACTCTTCTGTGGCTAATTTTCTCATTTCCATTTCTTCCAGAAATAACCGTCAGCAAGCGAAAGTTTCTTTTTTCACTCTCGACAACAAAAAAGATACAAGCACACGCGAAATATACTAAATAATAAATATCAGTGTTCCCAATTTAGCAAATTTTTTCATTCAGAAACTCATCGGTACTTCGGTAAGAAGTATTCCTCTTGTTGACTGCGTTATTAAATAAGCCTAATATTACTATTTTAAAATAGTGGTTAGTATTCAAAATTAAGAAAAAAATAATTAAATCGTAAAGTGGTAAATAATAAAAGAACAAAGCAAATAACATCAGAAAAGTTTTCATATATTTAACAAAAAACAGTTTACTTAAAAAAAGATATATATTCTTTTAATCTATGAAAATATCGTATAACGGCGTACGGAAGCATTCAATGGCCTCACCCGGATTCCCCACGATTCCAATAATGAAATATTAAAAAAAAAAAAAAAAAGGTACGTTGAATTACTCATGTGGGTAGTTTGTTATTAGAATCAGTAGGTAGAGTAGTAGAATCACTTTTCTCTCTTCATTAAAGAGTCCATCTCATTCATAAATATCAGTTTCTATATCAAACACAGCGATGAAGTTAATTTCTCGATCTTTTCCAAAGACTTTTTTTTTTCGTTGCCTTTGAGAAAAATTATGAACGAAAGGCAAAGTCATCAACTCTTTTGCGGCTAATTTTCTCTTTTCCACTCCTTCCAGGAATAACCGTATAACCGTCAACAAGCATAAGTTTCTTTTTCCACTCTCGACAACAAGAAATGTGCCAGCAAATGCAAAATATGCCACAGTATTCTTAATATTGAATGCCAGTCTTGCCAGTTTAACGAATTTTTTCAATCAAAAACTCATTATAACTTCGGAAAGAATTATTCGTCTAATTGATTGCATCATTAAATAAGCTGAATATTACCATTCAAAAATAGTGGAATTCAGGATAGTAATAAAAAGTAAAATTAAAAAAAAGTGAAAAATAATAAGCGAAAAAAGCAAGTAAATCAGAAAAGTTTTTCTTTCGTTTGCTACTAAACCAGTTACTATTAAAAAAGATAAATATTTTTAATTTATAAAAATATATAATAGCCGCCTACGTGACCTTACCAGAATAATTCTCGATTCCGATAATGAAATATTAAACAAGTTAAATAACTCATGTGGGTAGTTTGTTATTAGAAACAGTAGCTAAAGTGGTAGAATCATTTTACTCTCTCTTCATTAAAAAGTCAAACTCATTCATAAATATCGGTTTCTATATCAAACACACCGATGAAGTTAATTTCTCAATCCCTTCCAAAAACTTTTTTTTTTTTTTTTTACATTCCCTTTGAGAAAACTTATGAACGAAAGGCAAAGTCATCAACTCTTCTGCGGCTAATTTTCTCATTTCCACTCCTTCCAGGAATAACTATCAACAAGCAAAAGTTTCTTTTTCACTCTCGACAACGAAAAAGATGCAAGCACACGCGAAATATAGCGATACACTTAATAATAAAAGAAATAAAAAAATGATATTTTGCGACAAAAAAATGTCTTCATCTATGTCATGTGTCACCGGCAGTTGCACATTCGCGACCCTCTTGTTACCGCGGGTGGGCCGACTTGGGTGGGCCGACCCTAATTAAGCTCCTCATCTCCGAACTTGTCACGGGTCTTGGAAGAAAAAAAAAGAAGAGCAGAGCGAGAGGAGCAAGTTTCCGAAGCGGGATGAGGAGAGTTGCAGGCGGGATGTAATATTTGGCTGCTTTACGCTTTGAGAAGACAATGCACTTTGAAAACGAAGTTTTTAATCTTTGATTAGATTAAATTGAAATTTAAAGGTGTTATTAAAAGCAAGATAAAATAATTATTCACAAAATTGAAATTTAAGGATTAAAAATATTTTTACTTTTTGACTTTTAATTATTTTATCCACAAAAAAAGGATGATATTCTTAAAATGGATTATTAAGAAAACATTTGACTGCTTAACGCTTTGAGAAGACAATGGACTTTGAAGACGAAGTTTTTAATCTTTTATTGGATTAATTTGAAATTTAAAAGCGTTATTAATAACAAGATAAAATACTTATTGATGATATTCTTAAAATGTATTATTAAGGATACATTTGGCTATTTAACGATTTGAGAAGACAATGGACTTTGAGAACGAAGTTTTTAAATTTTTATTAGATTAATTTGAAATTTAAAAGTGTAGTTAAAAAAAGAATATTATAAGAGAAAATACAAATAACATAAAATTAAAAGATAAAATACAAATAAGATAAAAGTAAAAGATAAAATTAAAAAATAAAATACAAATAAGATAAAAGTAAAAGATAAAATTAAAAGATAAAATACTTATTCAGAAAATTTGAAATTTAAAAATTAAGAATATTTTTACTTATTGACTTTTAGCTATTTTATTACCACAAAAAATTTATAATCTTCTTGAAATGGATTATTAAGAAAAAATAATGTTGAATAGTAAGAACAATAATAAAAATTCTACGAATAATCCAAAATTTTTAAACTTTATTTAAGGTTTTCAAACAATAAAAGACAATTATTATTATTACTAACTAAACCGTTTTTGTAATTGTTTAAACGTTAAATATATTAATCCTTTCAATTTTTTTTTTTTTTTTTTTTTTTTTTTTTTTTTTTTTTATGAAGGTTATATTTTCTACTTAAAATAGATTTTAAGTAAATTATTAAAAACATATAATGCTGATTTAAAAAAAAACTACCATAGAAAATAAGATTAAATATTTTATAAAAAATATGAAAAGAATGGAAAATGTTATTAAATGTTTTTTGTTAGAATTTAAATGTTGCATACATTAACACTTTAATTCATGAAAAATATTTTTAAATGATTGATAAACGGATTTTCTCACTTACAATAGATTTAAAATGGATTATTGAAAGCAAATAATGGTGAATAATAATAATAATAATAAATTTTACATTCAAAACTTCATAAAACGTTTGCAAGAACTAAAAAAATATTTTATTATGTTATTAACCACTTCACTAATCAATATTTTTGAAAAAAAAAAAAATCTTTTGAATAATACTCCCTCTGTCCCAAATTAGTTGCGACATTAGAATACTTTTGTACTGATAATTGATATTTATGACTTAATGATTTTATTTGAACATTTTTCAGAGAGCTGTACTATCAATCATCAATATTTACGTACTTAACACTCCCTCTACAATTCCATAAATAAGTAATTAATTAGTTTAAATAATCCCGGTTCACACGCTCTTCAGCCACGCCCTACTAAGCTTCTTTTAACAATAATCACATAAAACTGTCTTCAATCTAATCAATCGTTAATTCATTTAAGAACATTTTATTCCAGCTATTACTTCATTTTTCTTTTTTAGTATAATTTCAAGACTCTGGTATAATTTTACTGGTGTCGATCTACTAAACTCCATCAGAAATTATTTATGACTTGAAATGTAGTAACTAATTTGGGACAAAATTTTCAACCTAAATGTCGCAACTAATTTGGGACAGAGGGAGTACCTATTTTTTTTTTTTTTTTTTCATGTCTTTTGCAGAATTTTTAATCTTCTTTCACCGGTTTTTCAAAACAGAAATTTTTGCCTAATTGAATCGGAAGAATGTTCGGATTAAGTAATGCAAAATTTACAATAAAAATTTACTGAGAACACTGGAGAGAATAATAAATTATGATTGGAATATGGAAGCCTGTAAGTGGTACGGTGTTGGTGTATTTTTGTCGGCCGATTATCTACGCTAAGGGATATAGGCCCTATGGGGGGGTTGCCCTCCGTGGGGGTCTTTCTAAGGGAACCTAACCTGTATTTACGGAAGGTTCGAAGAAAACCACGGAAAACTTCGAACGGTTAGGCCGACGGTCGCGATTGGGTTCGAACCCAGCACCTACCGTCTACCAGTTTGGAGGTCAGAACCTCGCGGCCACTGGTGGGGCGTAAGTGGTACGGACAAACAGAGAAGCGGTTAAAATAGTCAATTTGAAATGGATTATTCAGAAAAAAAAAATAATGTTAAATAATAATAATAATAATAATAATAATAAAGAATTACAAAACTTCATTTAAAGTTTACAGATACTTAAAAAATAATCATTACTATTAATTAAATATATTATGATAATTGAAACTTTAGGCACATTAACTCTCATTTATATATATATATTTAATGGGCGCAAATCATATTTTTCACTGACTGAAAAATTATTATTATTAGAAAAATCATTATGAAATTATTATTAGAAAATTATTATTATGAAAAATTATTAAATCGCTTTAATTATAATGTAAATGTTGCATACTTTAACCCTTTACTTCGTTAAAATTATTTGTAAATAATATTAAAAAAAAGGGACTTACTTAAAGTTTTTTACATAATTAAATTATATTAAAGTTTTCTTACTTAAAGTAGATTCGAAATGAATTATTAAGAACAAATAATGGTGAATAATAATAATAATAAATTTTACAGAAAGCAAAATTATAAAACTTCATAAAAAGTATGCAAAATTTAAAAAAAAAAAAAATTCATTACGTTATTAAATACTGTTTTGGAAATAATTTAAAATTTGGATACGCAAACCCTTTCATTCGTGAATTATTTTTAAAAGGTTGAAAACATATTTTGCACTTAAATAGATTTCAAATGGATTATTTAGAATAAATAATATTGAATTAGGAAATAATTTGCAATTCATACAAAATTAAAAAATAAATAAAAAAAAAGTTAGTGTTTTCTAGCAATAAAAGAAAGTTATCATTTGATATTGAATAATTGTATACAATAATTTAAACTTTGAATACATTAACTCTCTCATTCAGATACTCTCTTTTAAAATGAATGAAAATCTTATTTTGCAGTTAAAACAGTTTTTAAATAAATTATTAAGAACAAATGTTGATTTATTTTTAAATGCTTTAAGTGATCTATTAAAAATAACACAAATATCCTTACAGTTTTACATGTTTCATTGCTCTTACGGCAACTTTTTCAACATTACTTGAAATTTTTTACATTTTACTTACCCATCATACGTAGTATAGGGTAAGTCTTGCAATCGTTTTGAAAATCGAAAAATTTTTTTTGACGGATTTACACGTTTTAGATAGTGGAGATTCCGAAAAACATATTTTTAGAAAAAAAAATTTGCCGTCCGTCTGTCTGTCTGTCTGTCTGTAAACGCTCTATCTCCCGAACGAATTGAGATAGAGACTTGAAATTTTGTATGTAGTTAGTATGTAAGAATGGGACGAAGCCTATTTAATATCAGCAACCTCGATTATCTGGAACTCTTTTTTTCGGACTCTCGAAAAATTCGTTCTGATGAAAGGTATATAAAAATTTTCGAATTTTTTTGTTCTAAGGAATGGACGTAAAAGGCAATAAAATAACACACATTTTGCATATAGAACGAAGTCGATCGGATTATTAGTTGCCGAGATATTTGTAATCCTGTTTTCCACATTCTTCGATTTTTCACGACCCTGTATTTCATTCAAATTTCAATTCAGAGGTATATTTTAATTGGAAATGAGACGCTTAATCCGACGCAGTTAATTGTTAGTTAATAGAGTTATTATTTTTGGAGTTATAAGGATGTTTTTTATACGCAGTTCGGTACTACTTGAGTAGTTTGGCGTTTTATATAATTTGCCGAAATCGGTAATCAGCAGTTCTTTAGTAGAGCATTACTATGTATATTAACAATATTTAAATTTTGTTTATGAATTGCAAAATGCATTGTATAAATAGTTTTCACATGTTTTATTTTCATATACATATCCATGATGGGTAAGTATTAAGGTGGCCCCCAACGACTAGTTTACATTACAAATAGATTTTTAAAATAGCAGAGTAATATATCCTTCTAGATCATGTTTTCTATCAATCATAAGAGAATCAATAGAAATCCTCATACGTACAGACAATGTTTGCAATGAATTTGCCTCCACGGAGCTCCCTAAAATTTGGAAAGAAATGCTTCAAAGATGTTTAAGACAATAATTTGTAATATTTCATGTTCACAATTATTTTTATTCATTTTTATTTCCAGTTTTACTTTACTATGTTCATGTTCACGTGATTTATGCTTTTCTGTTTATTATTACTTTGAAGATATTTTAGCGAAAAATTTCTTTTTTATCATTTACTTGTTTTTGAAAAAATTGCGGTAAGAGCAATGAAACATGTAAAACTGTAAGGTATTTGTGTTATTTTTAATAGATCACTTAAAGCATTTAAAAGTAAATTGATATTTTAAAGTGATGTTTTATATTATATGTAAGTAATGTTGGTTTTAAAAAAATCTTACATTCTACCCAAAACTGCAAAATTTCATTAAAGATTTGTGTCCCCTGAAAAAATAATATTTTCAGTTTAGAAATAGTTTTTGTGGTAAATTAAATTTTGAGTATATTAATCCTTTCATTCATGGATTATTTTTTATTGAATGAGAAACATATTTTGCACTTAAAGTAGATTTAAAATGGATTATTAAGAGCAAATAATGTTGAATAATAATAAATTTTACATTCAAAACAAAATTTTAAAACTTCATAAAAGGTTTGCAAGAATAAAAATAATATATATATATATATATATACATATATATATATATATATATTATTAGGTTATTAATTAGTGTTTTGGAAACAATTTAAAATTTGGATATGCTAACTCTTTCATTCGTGAATTATTTTTAAAATGTTGAAAATATATTTTGCACTTAAATCCATTTCAAATAGATTATTAAGAATAAATAACATTGAATTAAAAAATAGCTTGCAATTAATACAAAACTACAAAATTTAAAATAGGTTTTCAAACACTATTTTAAGATAGAAATTTATTAATCATTAGATATTTAAACTTTGGGTACACGAATCCTTTTATGCATATAAACTACTTTTATGTAAATGAAAATCTTATTTTTTACTTAAAATAGATCTTTAATAAATTATTAAAAACCGGTAATGTTGATTAAAAAAAAAAAAAAATGTGCAATACAAAATTACTAGCTAAATAAGTTAACCCTGTATCGGACAATGGTAATATATTTACCACTTAATTTTTATTAAAATCTAATTGATTTGCACCAGAATTTTTTCTGAGATAATTTGTATTATTGTTAACTGATAAGAATGGCGCTTTTTATTTTGAAATAAATTTGTTGATATATTTTGGTGGAAATTAAACTGTTCAACTTTTTAGCCAAAGAATAAATTCGCCCTATAAAGGGTTAATCCAAGTTAATAAAAGATCTGTGAGCATTGAAAAATTAATATTTTCAGTTATTAAATATTTTTTGTGATAAATTAACTTTTGGATATATTAACACTTTAATTCGTGGATCTTTTTTTAATGAAAGAAAGACATATTCTGCCCTTAAAGTAGTTTTCAAATAGATGATGGAGAATAAATAATATTGATTTAAAAAATTACTTGCAATTAATGTAAAATTACAAAATTTTATTTATGCTTTTCATGCACTAAAAGGAAATTAGTATTATTTGTAATTGAATGATTTTATACAGTAATTTAAACTTTGAATACACAATCCTTTCATTCATATAATCCATTTTTAAATGCATGAAATAGGTTTTAAATAAATTAATAATATTATTAATAATGATGATTTTTTTAAATCGTACAATTAATACAAAATTGTAAAACTTCATAAAAAACTTTGTAATCACTAAAAAATATATATATTTAGTTGTTAAATAATTTTTGTAATAAGCTAAACTTTGCATGTACAGAATTCGTATGCTTCCAGTACTTTAAAGCCCATTTTATCAGAATTTTTGTAGAGTAATATTGGGCTTCTTGAAAAGGTCTATCTTCAGATATAGCGACCGGTATTTTATACGAAATTTTTGGTACAAAATATTTAAAATAACCTGAAACCCTGAAGTATTAACCCATTCATGCATTTTTTTAATGATAAAAAACATATTTTGCATCTAAAATAGATTTGAAATAGATTTTTAAAAACAAATATTGTTGAATAACAATAATAAAAATCTTACATCATTAGAGAATTTCAAAATCATGTATGGTTTGCAAGCACTAAAATATATAGTTTAGTTGTGAAAAAGTTTTTTGTTTTAAACTGTAAATAAATTAACATTTTCATTCGAGAATAATTTTTAAATGGATGAAAACATATCTTCCATTTAAAATGGATGTGAAATAAATTACTGGGAACAAATAACATTAAGTAAATAAATAAATAAGTAAAAATAAATAAATATTTTTTTTTAAATACAAAATTATAAAAGTTCATTTATGGTTTGTTAGCACTAAACAAATCCTGTTATTTGTTACTAAATCGTCTTTGTTATAATTTAAACTTTGGGTACATTAATTCTTTTATTCATGAAATATTTCTAAATGAATGAAAGAGATATTTTGAATTTAATATCGATTTGAAATGAAATATTAAGAACTAGTAATATTGCATTTTTTAAAAAATCTTACATTCAATACAAAATTACAAGATGCTTCATATAAGATTTGAAAACACTATAAAATCATATTATTAGTTATTAAATAGTTTTTTGTGATCAATTAAGCATAGTATACATTAATCCTTTCCCTCAATAAATTATTTTAAAGTAGATGAAATCAATTTTTTTTACCTTTAAAATAAATTGTAAATTAACTATTAGGAACAGATAATGTTGATTTTTTAAAAATCGTACATTCAATAATAACAATAAAATTAAAAAAATTACACTAAGTTAGAAAATTACAAAACTGTATATGAGGTTTGCTAACACACACGCACATATATATAAATAATTACGTGTCAATGATATGTATGTTAACTTAGCACTCCTTGGTAATGCCTAATAGATTTACCAATATATGTGACATCAACTACCAAGATATGAGAAAATGACCATAAGACAAATAGGAATATATGGGCAGCAGTGGCCCAGATGGCAGAGCGTCATGCTTATAGACGTAAAGATCGTGGGTTTGACGCTCACCGCTAGCTAAAAACCCACCATGTATGCTAATGGCACCTGGTGCATGTAAAATCCGTCATGGGTGCAAGATCCTCCAAGTTACCTGTGAATTATACCTCTGGAGGTGCCTTGTCAGGTGAAGATCTCGTCATCCAGTCAAGGCTCTAAATTACGAGATCAAACTCGAGTACATGTTGTCGTATAGGCAGCTCTTATAAGCTCTGTGGAAGAATTAGCGTTACCTCCTTTCTTTTTAATCTCTTCCAGTTCCAACATTTTACGAACGAACCCGAACAGATAATTAAAAGTAACCTAGAACAGCCCAGGATAGTAACTAATATTATAAAAATAATAGCAATACATCCACATTCAGGTAGATCTCAGCTTGTGACAATCAAGCAACTTCTGCCCCGCAGCCAGGTTAAAAAAAACTCGTTAAGCTAGGCATATTGCCCGGCAGGCAGGGGCCTGGTCTGCGGTATAATAATAATAATAATAGATTTAATTCACATTTTATTGCATGGCTAGATAATTGTGATTTCAATATTTAAAAAAATTAACATATTAGTTATCCATATGGACTCTATTGCAGTTTATTATATTTATTTTATCATTATACTAGCATTTTATAATTGGTTATATACCTCCCCCTTACATTTATCATATAAAAGTTTCGTAGCATAGTTTTAATTTACAGTCGACTCTCGTTAATTCGAAATCGGATAATTCGAATCTTCGCTTAATTCGAACTAAACATAAAGTCCCGAAATTTTCAATGGCATAATAACGTTAAAAACTTTCACTAATTCGAACTCATTTTCTCTTGACTTCGTTTAATTCGAACTAACAAGAGTTCCGATTTTTCATTTTTCTTTTCTTTCTCACGGATTTCAGATAATTTGAATAACTTTATTTCTTTGATTTTTGTGGAAATTGTTCCGAACAAGTATAAATATAGTCCAATACATTTGATATCCACTTTCTTAGTGCCCCCGTCTGTCCATCAGTGACACCTCAAATTTTTCTTCCATTGTGCTTCTTTCTAATCATTTAATCAGTTTATGTATTTACATTCTAATTTATTATTAAGTCATATTCTATTGATAACAGACGAAATATATTTAAAAAACACTGTAGCATTAATTTCTTTGTAATAGTACCATATTAAGCATGTTTTTATTTCATATTTTCCATAATTCGAACTTCGGATAATTCGAACATTTCTTGTGGTCCCAATGAGTTCGAATTAACGAGAGTCGACTGTATATACTAATCATTTCCCTGTTATGTCCATACGTCGTACGTGCAACGTGTTTTTGCCAATTATGATTTGTCCGTTCCACGTATGGACATCTATACTGCAAATCATAATTTATTATTCTCACCAATAAATTTTTATTGTAAATTTTGTATTATTTAATCAGAGTATTATTCTGATTGAATTTACCAGTAGTTCTTGAACTACAATAAAACTTATTTTTTATTTTATTTTTTTCTCTCTATTCTAAATTTTGTTTAATTTTTCTCTTTAAGGGTTGTATTCCGATCCAAACTGCTTATTTTCTGATTTATTTTTAAATTCATTTTTGTTCTCAAATCCACCAAACTTTTAAATTCTCTTATTTAGAAAGTACACAAGGTGCCGTAATTATAAATTCTCTGATAAATGCAGAAAATATTGCAAAAAAGCAATCAAAAACAGCATTTTGAACCGAATTTTCTGAAGCGGGAGGTCTGCGAACGAAAAAAAGGGTCTACTGAGAAGGTTATTGTTTATAAATCAAATTTTAATGAATTGAGCGTAAAAAGACATCACACGGCACCTTATACGTCTCTTCAGAAATCCCTTCAGCAAGTTCCATGTTTCTACTTTTAAAAATGAGTCTGAAATTGTATCAGAAAATTTCGAGCTGTTGAAGGTGGAAAAGCATTTTTTCGAATACACCCTTAAATTATATTCTTCTCTACATTTACAGTTTAAATATACTCAGCTTTTTCTTTCTTAGATTATTAATCTTTATTAAATATTAAATTTTTAACTTACGTAGTCCTTACTACAATTTCATCTTTCTTTCCCAATGATTCCATATTTTGCAAGACATCTCACATTTACATGGGCATAAAGTTGTCTTCAACTAGGAAGCCCCTGAAAAACTGCTAACCTGTTCGCAACCTGTTCTGGTTAAATTAGGCAAAATTTTCTGTTTTGAAAATCGGGTGACAAAGATTAAAAATTCTGTAAAATGCACCAAAGAAAAAAAAATAGACATTCTTTGAAAGTTTTTTTTTTTCAAAAATATTTATCAATTAAGTGGTTAATTTACTTTTTTCTATATCTTTTTATTTTATTTTATTTTATTTATATGTATATTTCATTTAATCTTTTATTATTAACAAACTCTTCTACATAATATGAAATGTATATTTTTTAGAGACGTGTTATAATTTATTATAACTTCCCCTCTCTTATCGTTTTTCAACTTATAGAAAACTAATAGAAAATAATTGCATTTTTTTTCTTTCTCAATTTTCAACATAAACACGTTATGTGGACTTTTAAAATTATATAATATATTATTAATTCTCATTTAGTTGATTAAGATTAAAAGTATAATGATAACTTGATATTTTTAAAACTTATAATGAATATATATAATTTATTTTATTTTTATAGTAAATATTGCGTTTAATGTACGATATTTAATCCTTATTTCAAACGTTAGATGGTAACATTAAAAAATAGTAATTAATATCTCTTCGTTTTTATTATTTATTTATTTATTGCATATGCACGCTTTATTAGTTTTCAACTATTGACTGCATATTTTTTCAATTCATTTAATTAAAATTACCTTATGTTTTCGTCAATTAATTATTAATTGAAGTTATAGTCAATCAATTAAATTTACATAAAATATAATTTATTCAATATTATTTTATTAAGAAAACAATTGTTATTACTTTATTGAATATTATATTTTCCCATTATACGGATTTATCTTTGTAAATGACAATGAAATTTGAGTATATCTTGCAGTAAATAAAAATCATTGAGTCAGTAAAAATGAATAAAGTCATGAATGTTTAAGTTCGTGAAATATTATCGTTGCATCAAAATTTCTCATTTTTAAAAAAATTATTTAAATTAGGAAATGAACTTATATATCTGCATTTTGCTAAGACGAAATATTTTAAATATTGAAAATAACTGCAGAACTTATACTTAAAACGTGAGAAAAAAATTAACTTTCTTATATTAAAAATGTATGTTACTTGAGAGGAAAAAACACATTTTAATAGAATACTTCATCAAGATTGGTTGAAAATGGCGCATATTTTAGTACTCTTTCCTTTTAATCGTAAAATAGTTTCACGATTTCTTTTATAAAATTTTTAAAATACCCTTTCTTATAAAAATTATAGCGCAATTTTAACGACTTAAAATTTGTGAAATTTTAATTATTTACATTCAATTATAAAAGTATTTTTCAGTGTTAAGAATTCAAATATACAATTTATTCTTTTTATGTGAAATTATTTAAGCAGACGATACTTACACATTAAAAAAATACTGTATATATATGTATATACAGTGTCTCACATAAGTGATGGGACACTTGTGCTTTACAAAAGGAAACTAATCAAATAAATTAAAAAAAAACATGTACACATTTTTTTGTGGGTATGTTTCATACTTAAATTTAGTAAAGATTATTACATAACATACGTTTTGTCAAAATATTAAAATATTAATTTAATAAAAATACAAATGTTTAGAACGGAGCAAAAAATAGCTCACATAAGTGATGGGACACCATTATATATGCAACAAAAATCGTCTGAAATAAGCAATAAAAATATTTTTTGGGGTTTTATTTTTACTTAAAAGCAATTGGCAATAATTTATAAAATCGTCTGCAGTATTTCTCTCCAGTTTGTTTTGGAATTCTCGTGTTTTTTAGCTCTGTGTAGCCATGAATGCTAAACGAAAAGAAACTTCGCCTGAAATTCGAAAATTAATTATTAATTTGCATATTGAACGTGGAAAATCTATTAGAAAAACAGCTGAAACAGTTAACTTGAGTCGTTCAACAGTTTTCAATATCATTAAACGATATAAAAAGAAGCATATGATTCAGGATAAAAGAAGATCTGGCCGACCATCAAAGCTATCCAATGGAATAAAGCGAATTATCGTTCGAAATATTAAAAAAAATCCAAGAAATAGTGCTTCAAAAGTTGCTGCTGATTTACAAGCATTATATGGAATAATTGTTAATCTTGAGACTATTAGAAGGGTAATTCGATCTGCTGGATATCACGGTAGAGTAGCCGGGAAAAAATTCTTCGTAAGTGAAAAGAATAGAAAACTCAGACTAGCTTTCGCAAAATCCAACATAAATAAGAATTCTGATTACTGGAATAAAGTTATATTTGCTGATGAGAGTAAATTTAATATATTTGGTTCTGACGGTAGAATCTTGGTGTGGAGAAAACCCAGGAAAGAATTTCGCAAACAGAACTTGGTACCAACAGTAAAACATGGTGGAGGAGGAATTATGGTATGGGGGTGTATGTCGTCCGCTGGAGTTGGTAATCTTGTTTTTATAGACAGTATAATGGATCAGTACAAATATATTGATATTTTAAAGCAAAATTTGAAATCTTCAGTACGAAAATTGAACCTTCATAACGATTTTAAATTCTACCAGGACAATGACCCCAAGCACACTGCTCAGAATGTTAGACTCTGGCTGCTATATAACTGTCCTGAAATAATAAAAACACCACCACAATCTCCAGACTTAAATCCCATAGAGAATATTTGGCAAGAATTGGAATCAAGAATTCGCAAACACACCATTTCTTCAAAACAACAACTAAAATCGGTGCTTCACGAAGAATGGGGTAAAATCACTCCAGAAATCACAAAAAAATTAGTCGAATCCATCCCAAAAAGATTAAATCATGTTTTAAAAGTAAAAGGAAATCCAACAAAATATTAAAACCTTTTAAAAAGTAAAATTTTTGGATAAATATTTGATGGAAAAGTAAGTGTCCCATCACTTATGTGAGCGATTTTTTGCTCCGTTCTGAACAATTGTATTTTTACTAAATTAATATTTAAATATTTTGACAAAATGTATGTTATGTAATAATTGTTACTAACTTTAAATATGAAACACACCCAAAAAATTTTTGCACATGTTTGTTTATTTATTTTATTGCAGTTTCTTTTTATAAAGCACAAGTGTCCCATCACTTTTGTGAGACACTGTATATATATTGTAAAAGAACAACAAAAGAATTGTAAAAAAATAATAATAATAAATTAACATTATAAATTAAAATTTCCGAGGAAATTTTCAGTTATTTGGCTGAATTTGCATTTCTAAAATTAAAACGTGTCAAAACATAAAATAACGTTTTCGATTAATAAAGATGCAAAAATAATATAAAAAATATTGTTACTTCCAAATATTTATCTTATGAAATAATGCTTTACGAATGCAAACAAAGCATGGCTTTTGCTAGTTTATTTTTTACGCAATACTTGCTGTGTATAATTCCTATAGATCGTGTATAGGGCTGCGCAGACGTCTTGCATATACATTTTCGTTTATTGACGAAAATTGTTCAATTTGAATGCTCAACTGTGCAGCTAAATTCTGACAGATTATATGTATGCAGATCTATATGACATATACAGGTATGTACAAAAGAATTAAGATATTTTTCGACTATGGATGATAATCGCCGAAATTGTGTTTTCAATTGTGTAATATGTTTTCGAAATTGTTTACTTAGACATCATCTTTCACCTTATTAAAATTTACCGTTTTGTTATAGCATTCTGCATGCGTTGGAAAGGGTTTCATGATCAATGCTTAACATAAGATTTTTCGTTAGTGATATATATATTTTTAATTTCTTAAATATATTAAATTCGGTTTCAGTATAGACTCATTCAAAACATGCAATTTATTAAAAAAATATCTCTTTATTCTATTTCCACAACCCATGGGAGAATAAACCTTATTGCAGTTTTCATTTTGAAATTTTATTTACAAAACTAAAATCGTTGACTGAGCAAAGAATTATTTCATCAGTTGGCAACATCAGTTTGGCATCTCCTTGGCAACCCTGAAAGATGAAGAGCCAAAATATTTTCGTTGCAGCAAATGAGTTAGAGGAGACTGTGAACTACGCGCTCTGACTTCCTGTTGTTTACATTAGCAAAGAAATACTTGCTTGAAGTTGCAGTTTTATGTCAATGTCTGTCACTTTAGATGTGTGAAATTAATAGGATAGCCAGTTATGCGTTTTGAAAGGAGCAGGAGATACATCAAACTTTATTTTTTCAGTTGCGTTTGATTATTTGTTTTGACGAGCATGGCGATTCTGACAAAACAACTAGTCATGTGCATTGACGAAAGATGCTATGCTGCAATGTAAAGTGATATTACTCTTATTCGTTAAGGATGTCTCCAAATCTGAATTGGCTACTTTTTGACACATTTGTTAAAATAATTTGTGTTCGCAAACGTATAGGAATGACGCGTACTCTTATTAAGAAACTATGCAATCGAACTGCGTTTTTTGGTAGTATAGGCAGAAGGTATGGATAGATAGTTATGCGTTTTGAAAGATGCAGGAGATACATCAAACTTTATTTTTTCAGTTGCATTTGATTATTTGTTTTAACGAGCATGGCGATTCTGACAAAACAACTAGTCATGTGCATTGACGAAAGATGCTATACAGTAATGTAAAGTGGTATTATTCTTATTCATTGAGGATGTCTCCAAATCTGAATTGGGTACTTTTTGACACATTTGTTAAAATCATTTTTGTTCGCAAACGTATTGTAATGACGCGTACTCTTATTAAGAAACTATGCAATCGAACTGCGTTTTTTGGTATAGGTAGAAGGTATGGATAGTTAATTATGCGTTTTGAAAGGAGCACCAAACTTTAATTTTTCAGCTGCATTTCATTATTTATTCTGAGGAGCTTGGCGATCCAGACAAAACAACTAGTCATGTGCATTGAGCAAAGATGCTACATTGCATTGTAATGTGATATTATTCTTAATCATTATGGGTGTTCCTAAATCTGTACAGGTCAATTTTGACACATTTTTTACATTAATTTTTTCTCACAAACGTATACAAATGACAGAAACTCTTATTAAGAAATTATAAAATCGAACTGCGTTTTTTTTTTTTTTTTTTTTTTTTTTTTTTTTTTTTGTACAGTCAGAAGGTATTGGATAACAGTTATGCTTTTTGAAAGGAGCAGGAAATACATCAAACTTTATTTTTTCAGTTGCGTTTGATTATTTGTTTTGACAAGCATGGTGATTTTGACAAAACAAATAGTCATGTGTATTGACGAAAGATGCTATATCACAATGTAAAGTGATTCTTATTCATTAAGGATGTTCCCAAATCTAAACTGACTACTTTTTGACACATTGTTTACATTCTTTTTTGTTCGAAAACGTATAGAACAATACGTACAAACGTATAGAATTTTGACTACGTACAAACGTATACGTACATATACGTCATATACGTACAATACGTACATATACGTACATATACGTACAAACGTATAGAATCTATAGAACAATACGTACAAACGTATAGAATTTTGACCAAAAAAAATTAGTCATGTGCATTGACGAACGATGCTATATCACAATGTAAAGTGATATTATTCTTATTCATTAAGGATGTTTCCAAATCTAGACTGGTTACTTTTTGACACATTGTTTACATTCTTTTTTGTTCAAAAACGTATAGAAATGGCAGGTTATACTCTTATTAAGAAACTAAGCTATCGAACTTCAGTTTTTGGTATAGACAGAAGGTATGGGATAGTCAGTTATGCGTTTTGAAAGGAGCAAGAAATATACCAAACTTTATTTTTTAAGCTGCATTTGATTATTTGTTTTGACAAGCTTGGCATTTCTGACAAAACTACCAGCTACGCGCATTGACGAAAGATACAATATCACTCATAAGTATAATGATATTATTCTTTAAAGGTGTTGGTCACTCAGGCCTGGAATTCTTTACCATAATGTTAAGTCTATGGAGGTTTGATGCATTTATGTATTTAAAATATTTCTAGGGAAAATTAACATTTTTAACTTCTTTTTTTCTGTATATTCTTCTTAAAAGATGTTCCCTTTTTTCTTATTTCTCAAAATATTTCTAAAATCTTTGCTGAATTTAATATTTTATCTGTTAAAAGCTGACGAAATGCAAGTAAGATTTTAACACTTCATATAAAATTAAAGAAAGCACTTTTGAAATATTTTGAAATATTTTGAGAACTAAGAAAAACAGAGGTCACTTTTTTAGAAGTGTACAAAAAATATAAATCAAAAATATTAATTTCTCGAAGAGATATTTTAAATATACGCACACAAGCATCAAACGTCCATTATTATAGGGAATTCGAAAGCTGAGTGACCAGCCACCTTAAGGCCGCTCTGAAATGTAAACTATACTTTTCGACACATTTTTAAAAATTCCGTTTTGTTCACAAACATATTACCGAATTGGCAGGTACAGTTATTAAGAAACTATATAATGAAACTACGTCTTTTGGTATAAGCAGAAGGTACAGGATAGTTAATTATGCATTTTGAAAGGAGCATCAAACTTTCTTAGGTAGCTTTCATACAAAAAGTAAAAAGCTAACTATTGCAGCCATTCGGTGGAAAGCACTTCCGGAAAATTTTGGTATATTTTCACCAGCAGACCCCCCGACTCCAAAACCACCCATTGTTCAAATTTTGGCATATATATATATATATATATATATATATATATATATATATATATATATATATATACACTGTTAAAAATAAAGGTGACGAACCGGTTGCATTTGACGTCCAGGGGTGAAAAGGTTAAATCACTTGGCACCAGCGGGCTTGAAAATGTGTTTGTGGTGCCATTGGGTGCTTCACGCTAATTAGGGTGCCGCGCAATGCATATCGTTGGAAGATTTTCACCCCTTAGTTCATTTGCGCATGCTCTGTAACGTGTATCCTTGCACTTCAACTCGCTGTCACTGGTGGATCAACACAGCAATTTTTTCCTACAATGACTATCACCGCTATACGCTATCCCAATTTTGTTTAGAACTTCGGATGGCTAACTTTTGGCGAGCTTTCTTATATAAAGCAAACTTTGAATTTCAGGACATATGAACATTTCAAAGAGACTTTGAAGGTGAGCTTGATGGCCGAATGGATAGGTCGCTGTGTTTGTAATCAGACGTCCTGCGTTCAAATCCACCGAGTGCCGAAAGTCGGTTAGTATATTTTTTAATTTTTTATCATTGGGCACTCTGGATTAAAGGTGCCATCTTTTCACCCTAATTAAAGGTGCTATTTTGGCTCCTTTAGGGGTGTCACCAGTGAGACAAACCTTTCACCCTTAAAAGGTGCAATGTGTCACCATTAGTTTTAACAGTGTATATATATATATATATATATATATAAGACTATTAATCGTAAACAATATCAACCATTAGAATTTAATAGATAAAACCATAGTGAACACTAGAAAAAATTAAATAAATAAAGAAAATGAATATAATAGAAATTTGTGGAACCAAACTAGAATTGTAAAGCCCCAAATAATTTGGAACTACAAATGAAGTGTGTGGTTTCATCTTCGTATTAGAGATGAAAAAGCAAAAAAATACGAAATATATATATATATATATATATATATATATATATCTAACGATAAATAAGACTATATGACTAAATATAACTATGAATAACTGAATTTAATAGAAAATTATCACATTGAACATGGGAGAAAAAAAATATGCAAATGGAATTCACAATATCTATCTATCTCTCTCTATATATTTATGTAACCATTATATAATGCTACAATTCAATGGGATTGTCCTGATTCCTAATCAGAAATTAATCGTAATTGTTGTGTCTACATGGTATTACCCTTGAGAACGAGCCATGTACCGCAATCTCCATTATTATTCGTTATTGTACCAATATTTCTAACTCCTCTTGTCTAGTTTAAATTTGTTATATATTGGGTTATTCTACATTCATTGTAGATGTTGAATTGCAGTATTATATAAAGGTTATATATTAGCATTCAAATTACTATGATGCAAAAGCGCAAATAATTATGAATGTATGCTTTTTTATTATTTCTATTTCCCTTTGAATTGAAAAATTCATTCTGAAACTCCAATTCTTATTATGGGTATCTTATATATATATATATATATATATATATATGTATGTATGTATGTAATGATCGTTATCATGCTGTAACTATCGTATTTATGAACCGATTTGAATTAAACTTGATGTCACATAGAACATAGTAATGTCTCGACCTAGTTCACTGGCCAGTATCATCCGACTTCTTGTTTCAAAATGGTTTTGTCTCATTTAAATTTAAAATAAAGTGTAAAAAAATTAAAAATTGAAAAATATTTTCCTTTTATGTGTTAGACCTTGATACAAAGATTCCAAACATTTTTTTTTATTTCGTCTATATCTTAAAAAGTGACTGAGTTATAGCACTTTGAATTTCTAGTGTGGCTGACATTTTGAAACGACCTGATTTTTATCACATGACAACACGTTTATTTATGAACCGATTTGGATGTAACTTGGTATGTGTATAGTACATGCTGCACCTGGACCGAGTTCGTTGGCCAGTTCCATCCGCCATCTTGTTTCAAAATGGCGGCCATTTAAATTGTATAAAAATATTTGAAATTTAAAATTATATACAAAATGGGAGAAATTTAAAAAAGATTTTCTTTTATGTATTTCACCTTGATACAAAGATATCAGAGTATTTTTTGTTTCATTTATATCTTAAAAAATAGCTGAGTTAGAGCACTTTGAATTTCTAATGTGACTGACATTTTGATTGAAATGATTTTCATCACGTGATAACAGGCGTATTTATAAACCGATTTGTGTGTAACTTGGTGTGTACACAGCATATACCAATGCCTGGATCGAATTCGTTGGCCATTTCCATCTGCCATTTTGTGTCAAAATGGCGAATATTAATTTTTTTTATTATAATTTAAATTTAAGTACAAAAAATTAAGAAAATGAAAAATATATTTTTTTTGTGTGTTTGACCTTGATACAAAGATTTCAGAGCATTTTCTGTTTCATGTATATCTTTAAAAATGGCTGAGTTATAGAACTTTCAATTTCTAGTGTAGCTGACATTTTGAAACGGTCTGAATTTTGTCACGTGATGATACGCATATTTATAAACCGAATTGGATATAACCACATGTTAACATAGTACATACCGATGTCTTGACCGAGTTGTTGGCCAACTTCGTCCGCCATCTTGTTTCAAAATGGCGGACATTTATTATTATTATTATTAAATTTAAACTTAAAAAAAAATTTCTTTGTGTTCAACCTTGATGCTTGATACAAAGATTTTGGAACATACTTTGATTCGTCAATATCTTTAAAAAGTACGAATTGAATATTTCCAACTGAGCGAAAAATTGCCCAGATCGGGAATCGAACCCGGATACTTGGCTTACAAGGCCAATGCTTTACCTGTTAAGCTAACCGGGCGATAACCGGTTGGGATTTTTCGCTCAGATAACCTTATTGGCCATAACATCTGGTCTGTCATTTAGACAGCTCGGCAGAGTAAGCCGCAGGTAATGGAACTCCATAGAACGATGGGTAATAGTATATCTACGTACCCACAGCCAGTTAAGCATTTTAAAAGGAACAGGGGATACATCAAACTTTATTTTTTCAGTTGAGTTTCATTATATGTTTTGACTAGCTTGGCGATTTTGATAAAACTAGAGTCAAGTGCCATTGACGAAAGATTCTATATAGCTATGTAAAGTGGTTTTATAAATTAAGCCTGTTCGGAATTTGAACTGGTTTATTCTTGACATATTTTCTAAAATTCATTTTTAATCGCAAACATATTGAAATGACAGGTACTCTTATTAAAAAACTGTAATCGAACTACATTTTTTGGCATAGGTAGAAAGTATGGGATATATATGGGATAGATATATTTTGGAAGGTTAAGGGTGTATTTCGATTCAAATTGCTTATTTTCCGATTTATTTTTGAATTCATTTTTGCTCTCAAATGCACCAAACTTTCAAATTCTCTTATTTAGAAAGTACACAAGGTGCCGTAATTATAAATTCTCTGATAAATGCGGAAAATATTGCAAGAACAGCATTTTGAACCGAATTTTCTGAAGCGGGAGGTCTGCGAACGAAAAAAAAGGGTCATACTGAGAAGGTTATTGTTTATAAATCAAATTTTAATGAATTGAGCGCAAAAAGACATCACACGGCACCTTGTACGTCTTTTCAAAAATCCCCTCAGCAAGTTTCATGTTTCTACTTTAAAAAATGTGTCTGAAATTGTATCGGAAAGTTTCGAGCTGTTGAAGATGGAAAACCGTTTTTACGAATACACCCTTAAGGGAGGACTCTTAAAGGAGCATCGTTTTTTGAATTGAACATATGTGTCTAATCTCTTTAAACCTGTTAAATTATTTAAAAGACCAAACCTTGTAAATTTTCCAAATTTGAAGATGTTTTCTTTTTCTTTTTTTTTCTTTTTTTTTTCTTTTTTTTTTTTTTTTTTTTTTTTTTTTTTTTTTTTGTGTGTGTGTGTGTGTGTTTAATTCAGGAATGGATAAGGAAAATTTTCGTAATTAAAATTTTTACCTTATGGCGACCTAAAAATTTAATTTTCGTATTTTATTAAATATATCACCATAGAAATGCAACATATGCCATCATATTTAGCCCCTTTTTATGAAACTTTGCAACTGGAAGTATGTATCTAAGGACAATATTTAAGGAAATAGCCTATTTTTCTTTTCAATATTTTTAAATCTCCTTGTATGTATATAAATAGAATTATGTATATATACGCATGTACACATACGTACGTAAGGGTTAATATAATTATTAATATTTACATATACTTGATATATACATGCATAAGTGTCATACATACCTTTTCTAACGGTTACTATATTTTAAATTATCCATGTAATCGTTTAGTGATTATTAATTGGTATGCGGATAATATGAAAGTACACATTAAGAAAACTGTGAAAAAAAAAAGAAATACAATGGAAATTTATAACTTAATTACTCCCATTAAAGGTTAAAAGTGAGCTTGTTCATTTTAATATTTTTAATATATTTCAAAATAAATTTATGTAAGCAAAAGAGTGAGCTGCTAAAAAATTTACCCTTCAAAACCTATTAATCTTCATTAAAGGGTAATGTCATCCTAAAAGCACGTGGGAGGTCGGAACATGATCGTCTAGAATTTGACGCCCTCTTTCACCCCCACATTTTTCAGCGAAAAAAATTATAAATTAATAAAGCAAGTACTGTTTTCTTTTTTGAAATGTGCGCGTTGTTTCCTTTGAAAAGAAGCAATATAAAATCGATTCGAAATAATCAAAATATTTTAGAGCGAGATTTTCAAGGATAAAGAGGCGTGAACTAAGTCTAGAATGAAATCCTTTTTATCAATAACTTTTTTTAGATTAATTCAAACAGCTCGAGAAAGTTTATTTCGACTGATTTCTATTAAAAAAAAATAAAAATAAATAAATAAAAGATCTTATTGCTAGATTGTATTTACCAGTCACAGTTATTAAATTCTATTTAATATTTTTAAGTTTTTGAACTGCTTAAAAGCTGAATAGCCTATATTCTTATGCCTATATTCCTTCATACTCAGGCCCAGATGTCATATACGCACCACATTTACATGTGCTTTATTTCCCGCGCCAACTTGGCTAAAATTTTGTTTTTGAATATAAATTAAAAATTGTATGCAATAACAGCAGATGATTTTTTATTGCAATATAAAAATAAAATAACGTGGAAAAATGAAAGAGATTCTAGCATTTTAAAACAGGAAGTAAAAATAAATAACTGATAATTTGATATATATAATTATTGATAAAGTGTACAATAAAAAATATTTTGGTACTTCTAGGTTATCCCGTCGACCAATTTTGCCAAATTATACAAATCGCCAAACTAATAGCCAAATTATACATGTTGACATAATTTTTATTTTAAATAACGAAAAAACAAATAATTAGAAGAATATTAATAAAAATATTAATAAAAAATCGAAATAAAAATCACTTAATGACATTTTAAACACGTGAATCGCATTTAATGTCATTGAATGTGACATTCACGGTCATCCATTATTGGCATTTAATCTTATAGTTTGGCGATAATTTTTTGGTCGACGGGATAACCCAAAAGTACCAATATTTTAAAGAATATTTAAAAAAATAACGGTAGATAAACATGAATTTAATGAAAAAGGAAACAATAAATAAACAGGTATAAATAATAAACTTAATAAATAACAAAATAGTAAATGTAATTTTCGCTATAAATTGTAAATATTAATACTTATAGCCATCTTGAATGCATGTAGTTGTACCATTAAATCAGCTCATTTCACTGATATCTTTAATTTTTCCAATTTTATTTCCCTAACAATTGTTATAAGCTTATTAAACGAACTCCTCCTTGGCACAGATGTGCAATGCCAAATTGGCGGGGGGGGGGGGGGGGGAAGCACGCGCAAATGTCGTGCGTATATGACATCTGTGCCCATATTCACATCTCCCTTATATATTTATGCATGCACTATGAAAAATTCAAAAGTTTTTTAACACTTTTGCAACGAGAAGCCTTTGCTGAATTTTAAATCTTTTACTACCGGTTGTTGAAACCAGAAAATTCTCTGCAATTGAACCGCGAAAATGCTTTAATTCAAGATTAATAATACGGTAATCTTTTTACCACTGGTTTTTCAAAACAGAAATTTTTAGGGTTTCGTTCATCTGACGAAACCCTATTCGTCTCTGTCCTCTTTCTGTCACAGAGTCCGTATTCTCTTAAAAAGTCAGCCAAAAAGTAACTCAAGTTGAGCCGAAATTAGCTCGTCTTGTGTTTTGAAAGGCAGCTTCTCAAAAAGAATTGAAACAACTTGAGTAGGGAGTTATTTGTAAGCAATTTAAATCAAGATGGGTGGTTTAAAAAAGCAATTTAAATCAAGAAGAGTGAAACGTTTGACAAACAACTCATTCACGATCCAATAAATCACAGCTCTTTCCTGAGTAGCCAAATCCACTCTTTTGTTTTAAGAGTGTACACAAAAACTATACAAGTCAGAGCGTTAAATTTTTGTTTATTTACCGCTGAATACCTCGTCACACAACAAATCATATAAGTTTGAAAAAGACTGTTATTTTAATTAAAATATTTATTTTAATATCATCAGTTCATTTTTTAGTGGTCGTTTTCTTTTCTAATCGTTGGCAAAGTTTAAATATATATAAAAAATATTAAGTATGTAACATAAATTAAAGGATTAAATAAATCACGTGAAAAGGGTGTATTTGTTTATATTTTGGTAATTAATTCCAGAATTGTTTTAACTTCATTCTCGATCTTGTTTGTTTTTTCTCGAGTTTTGGATCATTTGAGACAACAGCACAGATGTTATAAATCTCAAAATCTCCCCCTCTAAACCAAATTCAGAATTGTACTATTTGCCATAGCAAACCGCGTAACACAAATTAAAAAAATAGATTTTTTTTTTTTTTTTTTTTTTTTGATTTGATAATTGCAGTACAATTTTTTTTAATTATTGATTTTACAAATTTGGTACTTCAGCATGCGATGTTATTTCATTATTTCATGTGGTGATTCATAAAATCTAAATTTATTCTGTAATTGAATCGCGAAAGTGCTATAATTAGGAATTTTTTACAATAAAAATTAACTGGTGGGAATAATGAACGATTCTGAAAACCTTAAGTGGCACGTATGTCGATCACTCATTTCCAAGGATCTTAAAAATTATCGAGAAAATAAAATAATGTTCTTCGGTTGAAACTTTCAACATGCGTAATTAAGATCTTTCAACATGCATAATGAGAGAAGAGCGATCTTCAAATATGAATGATCTCAAAAATAAGGATAGACTGAAACATGCTTTTAAGACTGAAACTGAATTTCAGTAATCTTTCTATTTTTTGCCAAACACGGAAATGTCCAAAAATGTTTTTTAGTTAATTAGTTGATACATAAATATGCATAATTATTAATTATGAATGTGAAAAATAACACTAAATAAGTCTTGTTTACGTCCACTAATAACTAAATCGTAATACTAATAATATATATTCTACATAAAAATATAAGAATTTATATTATAAAAAACATTTTGCTTCTAAGACGTTGTATAATAACAAAAACATTTAAAATATATTAAAACATTTTTATTTACATGTTTCAACTCAAAATTAATAGAGTAATTGTAATTGTTGTAGAGTAATGTAAACATTTTACATTCTGAGGATGACGCTATTAATTTTGAGTTGAAACATGTAAATAAAAATGTTTTAATATATTTTAAATGTTTTTGTTATTATACAACGTCTTAGAAGCAAAATGTTTTTAATAATATAAATTATTATATTTTTAAGTAGAATATATATTATTAGTATTACGATTTAATTATTAATTAATTAAACGTGCGGAGTAAGTTAGCTTTCTCTGGCTCTGATCAAAACTTTTTATATTCATATAAAATAAAATGAAATTAATTTATAAATGACGCAGAATGTTTTTTCTAACTGTACGGATGTCACCTAATTCAAAGGTTTTTTAGTTATACATACATTGATTTACCTTTTGTAGTGATTTCTGTAAACGGTCATCTGTTACACTAGAATTTTCTCGAAACACTTCTTTCAAACTAAATATTTTCTGATACTTTTAAATCTGGGGCTTTTAATAATCACGTGAAAAGCGTCTTCAAAGTTTAGTCATGCAATATGCATAGCTTGTTTTATAATTTACATTTAAGATTTGAGTCATTCGTGACTGATAATTATTAACAGTGAAGTTTATAGCAATAAATGGAGTGTTTTCCGACACAGCTCAAATTAATAAATATATTCAAAATTTCCGAAGGGAAAAACGCGATTTTTGTAATATAGATAGTTTTGGTCTCGCCAAAATTTCGTTAGCATTCCGAAAACAAATTCGAATTTTCGGTCGATCTCACTGCCGAATTCCCTATCAGTGGCCAAAAAGTTCTGCTCTCAAAGCTGGTAGACGGGAGGTCTTGGGTTCGAAACCAATCGCGCCGGTTAACCTAATCATTTGGGGCTTTCCATTTTTTAAAAACTTTGGATATCCTTGCGTAAATACGGTTTAAGTTCGCTTAGAAAGACCCCCAAGGAGAACACCCCCCCCCCTCCAGTCTATATCCTTCGTGTAGATAATCAACCGTCTTAAAAATAAAATAAAATAAAATAAAATAAAACTCACTGCCAGATAGGTTTAAAGCATGACTTATGCGAATGCATACCAAATTTTAACGCGTTTAAAATCTGAGATTAGAGGGGGATGTCCAGTTAACTCATGCTTTAATCAGAGCCTACATCTGGAAGAAATCTAACCCTACTTTATGGCCAAATATTTTCTCCTTCATCAAGGAGAATTCAATTCGACCAAAAGATAGCTGCATGTGATGTTTAAAAAATAAATAAATAAAAGCAGACGGGTTAAAAATTATTATTAGAATTATTCAAATTTTGTACATACTAAATCAAAAAACTTAAGTAAAAATTATTCATTCATAATAATTTATTTGACATTAAATCAAATTTAAGTTGTAAAATTATATATTTTTAGTGAAATCGACACTTAAATAATGAAAAATTTGAATGCTTATTATTATTGATCGTAATCACAAAGCATTAATTATTTTGACTGTCATGTAAGGTGTTTTGAGGTACCAACGTTAGGTTGGGTAATAAAGCCAAGTGCTAATATTACTTGTAGTTATGAAAGAATTCCGAAAAAATGGCACTTCGGGTTTTACACCGGAACACTCTGCGTCATCTTAATCACAAGAAACCGCTAAAAGTTAATTTGTTACATTTGTAAAAACTTATCGCTTGAATAAGCACGTAAGAGTCAACGTCCGATCAAAAGTATGCTAATTAAAAAACGACAAACCAAAGAGAGGCTATAAGGAAGCCATATTAATGGAAAAGTCATGTGACAGCATTCCCTGGTTGCAAAAAGTAGAAAAGGTGCGAGTAAGTGTAGAATGATAGAGAAGTTTTAGTATCAAAAATTAGAATTTTTTGGCAATTAGACCAAAATAGCCAAAGAAATATGAATTACAAAACTCCCTTGTGACAAAAACAGGACTAAAAGGATGATGAGTGGGATTAATATTTTTTATTGATTTTTTTTTACGTTATATAAGTTTAGTTCCATAATTTTACTATTATTAGAAGACATTTTGCTTAAATATGTTAAACATAACCCCACAGGAAGGAAAGTGCAAATATGAATAAGTGTTCCCAACGATAAACGCTAAACAACAATATATCGCATTAAGGTTGTCGGCTAAATTTAGAAAAATGCCCCTTCCCTTGGAGCAAAGTGGGAGGAGGGAGAAGGGAGGTGCATAACATAAAATATCAGCACAGAGCTTTACAATGATTAGTGTCACATGATTAGTGTTGGTAAAAGTTGAAAAAAATACACCCCAGGGCTCCAACTATTGTGACCCCTTCCCGGAAAACACCCTCCTCTCTCTCTTTTTCTTTAAAAATTTCATATATTATAAATATTTTTTTTCAGAGGGCTCCGCAAAAAATCCAATTCAAAATGATAAAAACACCGCAATTTCAAAAAAGTTTGAAACTTGTCGCTGCCGGGGGTCCAAATTGTGGAGGATGAATCACAAGTCCAGAATCTGAAAGACTAGTCTGAGTGCTTTAAAATGATACATCACATGACGGGCCCAAAAAATTTTTAATAAATTTTAATCCCCACTTCAGCCTTCCCTCAGGGGTGAACATTTTAAAATCGCTGAAACACATGTTTAATTATTGTTATAATAGATTTATTTTCTGCAATTTCACGTTCCTATCTAAAACGGCCTCTGAGATGTGCCTAATTTTCTAAGCTTTTCGACCACCCTTTTAACCTCTTATGGGGGGCGGATTTAAAAATTGATGAAATATGTATTTAATTATTTTTTTAGTACATTTATAATCTGGAATTTCCCGTTTCTACTTATAAAAACTGCTGAGATATAACAAGATATCAAAAATTTTTGACCTCCCCAAAACCCCCTTAGGGGAGGAATTTTCAAAAATCCCGTCTTAGTACACACTTACATTATAAGAAGTACATTTTCTCCGATTTTCATGCTTCTAAGTTCAGTAGTTTGGGTTGTGCGTTGATTATCAGTTAGTCAGAATAAACTATTTTATATAAGTATAGATTATTGCTGCCTCCTGATATCTCAATTAATGGTAAGTAATAAGTTTGTCAGTTTCTAAGGCTGTAGATGTAGCTTTATAATTGGACAATTTACATGTCAATATTCCATCTTGTTTTATAGTTTTGTTTACATGGCGTTATTATCTACATCAATGGGTAATAACGCCAAATAGCATTGGGCAAGCAATTACGCCATTACATTTTATAAATGCATATCTGCAAAAATATTATTTCTTGCATGCAAGTCAGTAAGTTGCGGTATCAAATCTTATATTTGTTTGAAAATAAATAAATAAATAAAAAATAATCTAAAATTAAAAAGGAGAGGGTCTAAGGTTTGTGTCACTGAATTGGATGAACGTTTGTGTGTCGATACAAATTGTAGATACTATGTGGGGGGATCACCCACCCGGGGCACCAACCAAAAAACTTGGCATAGGTGTTTAATCCCCGGAGGAAATATTCCACAACCAACCAGCCAAATTACAAACAACAGGCCATTCCATAACATAAATAACATATACAGCAATAATATGCCATGGCACTAAAATATTCAAAATGATAAAAATGAAAAACACTTGTTGACAATTTGACAAACGTCTGACTGACGGAACAAAGAAAAAAAAAATAATTAACAAACTTAACAAGACACATACAAAATAAAGTGAGGTGTAAGAACAAATCATACATGTTCCAAAACAAAACAAAAACTAAAAATATAATAAAACTAATATAAACATCAAGCCTTAAAAAAAAAAAAAAAAAAAAAAAAAAAAAAAAAAAAAATTAAGTAAAAGTCAGAAAAGTTCAATACAGTTTTAGCTGAGGGTCAAATTTATACACTATGTCACACAACAGGAGCATGTCCAAAGATTTAGAGTTCACAGTCCTATCAATTGAAACCAAGTTACAACATCAGAATTTGTAACGAATGAATGTAAAGTGCGCATTCAGATCATTATAAATAGCACAAAGTTTCTTATAATTAAAATGTGAAAATAGAACATTTCTGATATTCCACTCTATGGTTCTATTTCTAATTAGGTTAAACTTGTCTGCTGAAACACAACAACTATCAAATAAATAGTGCGCGATGTCACCGCGTTTGCCACAAATACACTTATCATTATTTCTCCTTCCCCGTTTGTAGAGCAGAGTAGGGAATGTGGGGGGGGGGGGGGGGGGCTGTCATAAATACAGTAAAACCTCCAAATAACGGACACCTCGGGAACGCAGAAATTGTCCGCTATTCGGAGGCGTCCGCTATTGGGAAACCACCAGAAATTCAAAAATCGCTAAGAAATGCGTAATGTTTCATTAATTGACTTTTATATGCTGAAATATCTATTATATGATTAATCAGAAATTAAAATTATTTTTTAAGCAATAAAAGTGAAATAAAATTGTGGACACCTTCCACTGTTTATTACATTCTTATGAAAAAAAATCTGTTACAAAAATTTACTTTTGCTTCCGATCACATGTAATTTGTTTTCCAGTGTGACGTTATTGAACGTTATAGAGTTCCGAGCGGGAAGTTGGGATTGCACTTTTTGACCATTAAAAACATAAAATTTCAAAATCTTTCGGCGGGACATTTCAATGCTCTGAGAAATGTCCTTCTCGGGGAAATCCCCTGAATTGAACACTGAGCGTGGGGTGGGGGAAGTATTTTTCCCAACCCACCCTCTACTTTTATATGTGATCACAAAATTTGTGACACATTGCCCTGATAAATTTAGATGACTTTTTACTCTTTTTTTTTTTCGTTAAAAATACTTTTTTGTCCTTTATCGTCGAAAATAGTGTCAGCTATTCGGAATGTCCGTTATTCAGAGGTTAAACATGCAAAAATTTATATTTTGGGAGTGGGGATTGGAAAACTGTCCGTTGAATAGAGGTGTCCGCTACTCGGGAGTGTCCGTTATGGAGGTTTTACTGTATATGACAGCCATAAACCGCAACCTTCAGGGGGTCTTTATATTAATTGAGAAAATAAATCTTAATGTTGACGCTGCAGTTAATAATCGATAAATTTCCTCCGGCCAGCGGCTCCGTAGCGTTTTCGGAAGTGTTCGGAATTTGGGATTTCTCTTCCTGAGATCAAGCTCCGCTCGGGTCCTTTTTGAAAAAATATGCTTAATAAATGTAATTTACAAAAAATGTATATTAAATTTATTTTTTGTACCATATAAACCCATTTTTAACTATGAAATTTTGCATGTTTAAATATTTCATCTTGAAAAAAAAAGTAGTGTAATTTATTTGTTTGTAGACCACATTTTTTTTTTCTTTTTTTTTTTTTTTGTTATTTAAAATTATGTACAGTTATTTCTATGAAAAATCTATTAATTATCACATGGAAATAAATTATATTTCATGATATAAATGCGAAAATAATTATATTATTTTCATTTTTTTCATGAAAATTTTCATAATTTCATTTCATGGAATTATTTTCATTTTTTTTTCAAGAAATGAAAATAATTAAATTATTTTCATTCCTTTCTTCGAAAATAGCATATCCCTAATTAAAAATATATAAAAAATAAATCACAAAAGGTGTTTGATCATTAAAATTAACTTTCATTTAGCATTTAACATTTATGAAGAAACGAGAATGTGTTGTATTAAACTTTTTCATCATCCGTTTGACGCTAGTTTTATTCATGAACATCTTTTATCTTTACAATATGTATATTTCGGGACATACCTAATAGCTTAAAATATTCCCAAGCATTTGCATGTCGTGCCTTGAAAACAAAGCTGAATTGAAACGTGATTATAAATATTTATAAAAGTGCTTGCATTCATCGACTGCACAATTATTTAAAATTAATTTGCGCTGTGCAATATTTATAAGACATGCCCAAAGGATTTCTTAAACCGTTCATTATTTTCAAACTTGAAAACATGTTTATTAATACCACAAAATGACTACTATATATATATAAAAAAAATAGTAATAATTTTTGGTCGGCGAACAAATTTAGCATAAAGAACAAAAACAGTTTTTTTTTAATCATAGGGTGGTTTTTCTAAGATGGCAGAAAGATTGTTATTTTTCATAATTATTTTAACATAATTTATAACAATTATGAACTATGAATTATGTCAGAAAAATAAAATACACAAGAGTTTACAGAGTAAACTATTTAGCTTAATTTAACCTGATTGATATTAGCATCAACATGAACAGGACACACTTAGCATTTAGTGTAACTTGGAGCTATCAGAGGGGCGGGTTTGGATAAGAATTTTTAAGTGGATCCTTTTTGAAGAAATTTCTCCAAAATAATTTTTATTATAATAATTTTGATGTTTTAATATATCTATTCAATCTATATTATAAAGCAAAAACATGACTGTAATTAACACCGACGTCAGATTTGATACGATATTGAATCCTTTAATATACGCTGGTGTGAAAATTTTAAGGACGAGTCCCAAAAGGCAAATTTTCAACAGATTTTCAAGCGATAATTTTCACAAAAATATTCAAAAGGAAGTAATATAATTCGAATAATTACTATCCCTGCATAACAGCTAGTCCATATAACAATTCATTCAAGTCACACATGGTCACAAGAGTCATAGTCACTACGACGAAACAAAAAATAGGAAATTCCATACCTCTCTTTTACGAGTCTGAAATAACTGCTATGTGACTCCATTGACTTTCTCTCCCAAAACTTTGTCAAATGGTGACAGAGACCCTACTGTGAAGTAACCACTGTGAAAAGAGGTGAAAAGTCACCATGTGACTTTAATGGGACATTATTTGGTGATTTATCATAATGCAACATTCACAATGACTTTGAAATTGAGTCTCCAAATGACAGTCACATGAGAGTCTCAATAAAACGACATTGTAAAGTCACCTGGTGACTCGACACAAAGGAGCAGTCGCAGTGACCTGTCAGTGGAGTCACATATAGCAGTCATTTGAGACTCATAAAAGATATGTATGGAATTTCCTTTTTTTGTTTCGTCGTAGTGACTGTGACTCTTGTGACCATGTGTAACTTGAATGAATTGTTATATGGACTAGCTGTTATGCAGGGATAGTAATTATTTGAATTATAATACTTCCTTTTGAATATTCGCGTGAAAATTATCGCTTGAAAATCCCTTGAAAATTGGGATTTTGGGACTCGTCCTTAAATTTTGCACACCAGTGTATATATAGGCATGAATTTGTTTCTTTATTTGTGCAATAAATATTATATCAAAACATAAATAGATTCCTTATTATAAGTTATCTAAATTGGGACTCACCCCGTTTCCAGCGACTTCGCCTTTTATAGATTCATTTATTTTTATCTGATTGATCGCAGCTTACGGTAATTCACACCGTTTTCTTTTTATTTTAATTTTAGAAAGGATAATTTTATTCTATGCTGGTTTGTTCAGCATCTTTGAAAAAAGTTGTTTATTAATCTATGTACATATTATTAAACTACGATGGAACAACACTTTAACTAATTTAATAGATACAGCTTGAAATATATGATGAGAGCTTTTACATGCCCTCTTTCTTTGATCACTACATATTTTAGAATAAATAAAAAATTACATTACAAAATAAAGAATAATAATGATAAAAACAGTTATTATAATTTATGATTTGACCACATAAAGTCATTTCTTCATCACGGGACACTCAAGGTTGCATAACTATCGAGTAGAAAGATTTTGGTTAATTTAATATTTCAAAATGATTGCGGAATATAGGAAGTTACTTTATATACACAAGCTTATTTATCTTGATGCCGATTTATGTCCATCAATGTTGACGTTGATAACACTTGACTAATAAATTTTGCTTTAAATGCAATTCTTTTAAACTTCTAAACATCACACAATTTCAATTTTCACATTATCGTTATAGGAAACAACACTTTCAAATGAAATGAGTTTCAAAACTGTATCTTAACTTACTTATTTTTTAGAAGTCTTTTAATTAATTTTTAAGCATGATTTTAAAGTTTCTTATTTCTGTGGATAAAGGCGGAATTTGTAAGATCAATCTGTTCACACATAAAACAATGCAACTGATCTAGAATTTGTTTCCGGCGAATATTTCGTTATGAAATTAAAACATCACCAATATAGATATAAGATAGTATAAATAAATTAAAAATTTAACAGGCATGTGCTCGATCTACGCTCTAAAATAAATGAGTTATTAGAATAAAAAAGATTCTGATATTGCAGGGTCTATTAAAAGCCATCATTCAATTATTCAGATTTTGCACATTATTATATTTGAATTTTATTTGTATGTTTATTTTTATTTTTGAAATAATTTGATTAGTTCGACATGTAAATAATCGAATAAACATATTATTATTGCTTTTAAAGTTTATTTTGCATATTTTAACAATTAAAATTAGTATATTATTACAAAGTGTTAATTTGTTCCATACTTAACTAAACTTACATGGATATTTTATCTTACTAGTACAGAATTTATTGATTTCATTTAAAGTTATTGTTTTTATGAAATTTAAGTATATTGTTTTTTATGTATTTTCTTTAGTTTTTTAGATATTTTTTCTTTATTCATCAAAGTGCTTGGAACGTAATATACCATTTACTAAGCTACAGATTTTACTGCAATATAAGCAATATTTAGGATAATATAATTCGATGGATTTAAAGAATTTTCAATGCATTTTGGAATGATTAATACTCTCAAGTAATACATTCATATTTGCAATAAAGTTTTTTTTTTTATAATGTTGAAAGAATGATATTTTCTGATAATTAAAACAAAATTCAGAGAAAGGAGCATCACAATTTTACCCCTATGCAAGATGCTCAGAAAGTTTTAACCCTTTATCTACCGAATTATGAATACATGAAGATTTTACATTCTAAAGCATTTTATGTACATTGTTTAAACTAAATTAAAAGATTTACATAATCCTTTAATAAATTTTGGAAAGATTTTAGAAGGATTTTAGAAGGATTTGGAAGGATTATTTAAACTTGAATTTACAGGGATTTTGTGTAATAATATGCAATAATGTGCAATATATTTAACTCCACTCAAATATTTTATTTTAAACAGTTTTCTTAGTATTTTGTAGAATTGTAAAACGTACAAATATGATGTTCTTACAATATAAATGCAGAAATATTTCCAGATTGAAAAATTCCCATCCCCCTTCCTCAGCGCCAGGAAAGCTGAAAAGATGCAAAGGAAAAAGAAATCATCCTTTAAAAAATATTTTTGTTTTGAATAACCAATAATGATTTTGGAACAAAATAAAATAATGTATCTGTAAATAATTCTAAACAGTATTAAAACTAACTGATGTATTAAAAGAATTTTATAATAAGTAATTTTAATGGTACTTATAAGTACCGTCGGTAGATAAATGGTTAAGCGAGATTCTCTGATAATTCCTGAGTCACCTCATGTCGCTTGCACATACTATTTTCAAAAGATAAAAAAATTATTTCTATAATTCACACTTTTCATAGTGTGAAAACTCACTGACATTCACGAAAACTGTGTTCTTCACTTTTCACAGTTTTCATACTTCTGGAACTGTTTTATTCTAGTAAGTCAACAGGAGCATATGTAGAATAGAACCTAGTTACTGTTTTATGAAGGTGCTTCATGGTCAAGTGGGTTTTGGAGTTATGTGTGCAATTGTAGTGTTCTGATTTCTGACATTTGTGAATCAATGAGTTATATTCAATTGTTTCTTTAAGTTTCGCAAAATATACTTGAATCTCCAGATATCTTATTCTCATGTTTATTTTATGCAACGATAGGATAATTATGTAAATGTGGATGTCTGCATGTCGTATATACTGTCGTAAGAGTTAGATTCGATGGACTTAGACCAATCTCGCTCTTAAGGGTGTTCTTAACTGCTCCGCTCAACAAGCGCAAAACGTTTTGACACATTTACAAATTCATTTTTCAACAGAAAGTTATAAAATCGGAATGTCTGACTATGGAAGCGATTTTGAGTTGAACTTAGTTTTCCATTTTATGATAATTAAATTACCTATTCAGTTCTAAGCTATTTCGATCACGTGATCACCCTTTTTCTCCTGATTTTCGACCGGTTTTTCTGCTTTCTTCGGGAAATGTGCTCAAAAACGTAACAGAAAATTGAGTGTAATTAGACAGTTTCTGAATAACAACACTTGCTATTTTCATGCATTTCCGAACATAAATAAATTAAAGCATAGGTCATTAAGTTGCCCTTTTTGATTTAAGAACACCCTTAAGGATAAGTTAGTCTGGATTTGAACATCATCAAATTTGTCACTGTGTGTCATATGTATGCAGAGTAGGGTAGAAAATGCAAAAATTGATTTTCAATTTGCAATACCGTGAAAAAGCTGCAAATTCGAGAGGCTACAAATTGGGTAGAAAAAGAAATAAAATTGGTTTATATTTTTCGGTCGCGCGTGCGTTACAAAGTTTGCCGAAATGTTGCAAAATTCACATTATTACATTTTTTAATACTCTTTTTACGAATGTAACAGTTGAAATCCTTATGTATTATAATAACAAAACACCAATGCTGAAATAGTATTTAAATTAATCAACATCTTCCGGTCGCGCATTTGCTCTACAGCAGGCCTGTCCAACATTTTAGTAACCAGGGGCGCATCTTGGCTATTGGCACTTAATGAAGAGCGCCATTATATACGTGACTCAAAACATGTGGCAATATTATCGAATATTATTTACATACACGCACGTCTTAACATAATGCAAATGAGTCGTACAGCGGCAAACAAAAGACCCCTACAGTTTCTGGAGTTAACATATTAAATATCAAATTATACATTTTTTTTATGAGAAATTTTTGCAGAATAAGGCACCAGAAACTTTAATCGCGTCTATGTTAACAATAATAACAAATAGATAAATGTGAAAATCAGCGATATTGCTAGGTTTCTTTTAGGATATGAAAATACGGTTAATTTATTTTGAAGGCGTGGATTAGTTTTATGAAAAGTACAAAAGCAGACAAGCATGATAGTGACCAAGCTATGTGGGTGGTTTCAGAGGGATTGTCTGGAAGTGCTTTCATAGATGGAAATCATTCTGCACTGTTTATTATTTTTTCTAAGCTAGAGAAAAAATTCTAAATTATAAAAAAATAAAGAAAGAAAACCCTCTAAAATTTCAAAAGTCAAGAAAGAAAAATTAAGCCCTTTATTCTCCATATAAAACAGCCAATTGGCCAGCGTGACAACAGTAAAAGAAAACTAGACTTTCATGTACATGTATCTTCAAAGGGGGGGGGGGTGAAAACGTTAATTTTTTTCTTACTTCATAAGTATAAAGAAGAGCTATTTACAACCTTTAAGAAATTTAACTTTCATAATTACACTATATAAACAATATCCAAAAATTGCTAAAATATGAGTGATTAAATTTTCAAAGTAGGTTTCTGGTTTTTAATGTACAACGGCAAGCTTCCAGTATGCCAAACACAGGTTTTAAAAAATATCTCTAATAACATATTAATGATTTTAAAGAATGCATTCTTTAGAATGAAATTTTACTTCGAAATTGTTTAATAACAGAAAATCTTCAAAAAAAGTGCCAAGAAAACCTTCAAAGGGCGCCGCGTTGGATAGCCTTGCTCTAAAGGTTGGCAAGAATCATAGTTTTACGCTAATCCTTATTCTTACTTAGTTTGTCAATATTTAAGTGTAATCGTACCTTACAATTTTAGAGCACATGTGCGAGCGGATGATGTTAATAGATTTTTAAAAAAATAGCATTATGTATTTTTATAATAATTAATTAGAATATCAGATATTACATTTGTAAAGATGAAAAAAAATGTAATAATGTGAATTTTAAAATTTTACAGTGCATACGTGACTGGAAGATATAAACCAATTTTTTTTTTCTTTTATACCTAATTTTTAGTCTCTCGAATTCGCAACGTTTTCACAGTATTACGAATTGAAAATCAATTTTTGCGGCTCACCCTAATACTGAGTTTGCCTATTGAGCAAGAGTGTATGCCTTTGAATTCTGCCAAAGACTTAAAACGTTCAATTTTGTGTTTTACACATAAAAACTTTTGGAATTTTCCTTTTTTATAGTGATATCAGATGTTTACATCTACACTTCTTTAGTAATTTTAAACGATTCATGCTGTATATATCGGCGAGTGGCGAGTTAAAATATATATATATATATATATATATTTATTCCCAAAGAACTATCAGCGAGGTTATGTTTAAGCTTAGATCTTGCAGTTAGCGTTTTGGGATAGCATTCACTTCCTGAATCTATAGTGATTTAAGAATTTTTTTAAATCAACTTTAATTTAATTTACTCGCAACTCTGCTTCATCCTTTACTGATTTAAATAAATCGTCATTATTTTTAAAATTTATCTCTTGTTTCCTTTTTTTGTTGGTTGTTCCGAAATGTAGTTCATACACTCTTAATTCAAAAGAACGAATTTCGCACTCAATGAAGGAGCGAACTATTTTATCAAGACTTTCACTCCTTCTTGAGAGAAACGCTATCGAAAAGGGGTGTTTTGCAGAAAAAACTCGCCTATTAAACCATCATTATGGGAGCACACGTAGAAAAACTCCTTTTTGAGAGAATTCCAACCAACGCGACCTGAGATGAATGTCATTGGTTGTAACCGGGTCACGTGATACCTTCGTTATCGCCATGTTTTAAAAAAGTGAATGGGATGTTGACGCTTGTACGTTAATTCTAGCTGCATATATTAATGGCCAAAAGGATCCAAATCTTGCATCCATAAAGAATAGAAATGATCATACTTTACCCTTGAAATAATAATAATAACAATAATAAGGAGAGTTTATCCTTTCACACGATAATACAAGCCTAATGGCAGAAAACAAGATGGAAGATGACCGGTTTCAGAAAATGAGGATTTTTCTCCTGCGGTATTTTCAGAGATTTCCAAGCATACGATTCTGAGGTTTGTTGTATTGTTGTATTTTGTTGTATTAGACTTTTACATTGTATATATTATTTTGGCGTTAATTGTATTACTTTTAAACAGAAAATGTTAATCATTATGATTTTTTCCCTTTTTTTATATAAATGCATTCTAAAATATTTTCTAAATTTCACATTTTGTTTTAGTATAACTACTTTTGGAAAATTCGGAACAATTTACGGTGATCTATAAAATACTCTTGAAAATATTATTTTCTTATATTCAAGCTGCATAATTATGTTGAAATTTACTTTAGTTAAACAAATTTTTACATAAAGTTAAGCATTTACATTATTATTTATTAAGGTATTTTGCTAATCATACAGAGAAATATTTGTGGAACATAGATCCATAATAATTTTTATTATTTATTTATTTATTTATTTTAATCGGATATGCGCTCTATTTTTGTAAAAATATTTCATTAAATAGTATACAAGTATTTATTAAATTATATTCACCTAGATGTGCACTAAAATCTGAATTCTACATTTAAGCATTTGCAAATGTTCGTTTAAATAGAAAATAATCACATTCTCCTGACAGTGGTAAACTTTATTTAAAAATAAATTATAGATATGCATCTTTGTATATATCTAAATGAACATAAGTTATTAAATACTTGTATGGTTTGAATATTTTAATAAACGTAAAACATATATCCTAAATAAATAATAACAATAAAAAGTTTTTATTTTTATATATCCTACATTCCACAAATATTTTTCAGTATCATAAAGTGAAATAAAGTAAAATATAATAATATAAGAAACATACAAGACATTATTATTTTTATATTAAAAGTTATAATGCCAAGTAACGCTAAAATTATATATATAATGTATAAATACAACAAAATATCTCATTATAAAAAAGATAACAGAAAAGCAATGCATCTTATGATTCTAAGTTAGGAGAAAAATCTTGTCTTGATTTGAAGATTTTGTTTTCCAATTTATCATTGAAAAAAAAATCTGCATCATGATTAGATAAAAAAAAAAAATGAAGGGTTTTGAAAAACAGTTGTGTACGCGCGCAGGGTGGGAGGGGGGGGGGCAAAAATGTGGATTTGGGTGAAGTTTAATAGAAACAGTGATCTGCTAAAACGTAGTATCTGACATGATATAAGTAAGTTTAGTTCTATATTTTAATAATTCGAGATTTAGCTTTTATAAATTAATAAGTAAAACAGAAAATTAATTTTTTTTACCATTAAATATGAATTTTAGTAGTATCATATATATATTATATCTTAGTGGATGAAATCGTTTCTAAAATTCTCTCCAATTGTTTCATTTATACGTATATAAATAGAAAAAATTAAAAATTAACTTGAAATTAAAAAAAAATCAATGAAATATCTAAAACTAATTCCAATAAAAAACTATCTAAAACTAATAGAAAAATTATTTATTAAAAAAAGGGTTATTAAAGAAAAAAATTCTTTTTTGTATTGAATATATTAAAAAATAAAATAAAAAGTACTAATTTCTAAAAATAATAGTAACACACTCTTCGGTAATTGTGATTTAGTCAAAAAGGAGTGAATAAATAGCTTCTCAAAAAGGAGTACAATTACTCCTTCTGTCGATTAATTTAGTCCAAAAAAGACTGAAAATAGCTTATCAAAAAGGAGTGAAATCGCTTATCAAAAAAGAATGAAATTAAACGCTCCGCAAGATGAATGAAATTCACTCCTATAGGATAAGTGCATCTTCAAAACCGGAAAGGAGCGAAAAATAGCTCCGTCGGTGTTAAAAACGCTGGATTTTTTTAAGAGAGTATATTTAACTAAACTAATAAGAATATAAAACAAGATTTCGAATATTCAAATAGTGATATTAAATAATTTCTAGAAATATAAAATAATCAGGAAAATGTTGCATGAAATTCGAGAAAAATCTTTAAATAATTAATGTATCAAATATAACTCTATAGTCCTCAAAATTGGAGCTGTTTTAAACCAATAAAATAGAAAAAACATCAAGTTAACTAAAAATAGCATTTTATTTATGATTATTTTTCATTTTATTGTTTTCCCAAAATGCAAATAATTATAATATTTATATGAATTTTTAATATTAGGTCCTTTGCTTTTCAAGGAACGAAACTTCGCTTTCGAATTGTCATTTTCAAAACACCGAAGCTTATTTTCTTTATTTATGACGAGATACACAAAATCATATTCTCAATTTGCATGCCGCTTTCTTATAAATCAACCCGTCACATCAGCCGATTTCATCGCCAAATCGATGTGACAAATCAAGAATAAACTTCTCGTCTCGCGTCCCTTAGCAAACTATCGACATCAATATTTCACATTTTAGCATTACAAGGATACGAGAAAAACTGCACTATGCAAAAGCAACATGCCACAACCATATTTCAATTCGTAAGCGGTAATGGAATAGGGAGGGGGTGCTTTTTTTGCAGGGGATTCAACGAATTTCTGACGGAGGGGATGCTTCCGAGACTGATGATCGTCTGCTGTTCAGCACCTAGAATGTCAGGTAGAATTTGTTATTTGTGGCATCAAGCGTTTTTATACATCTTCTTTGCATACAGTGTATATTTTATGGTAACTTATAGTCATTTTAGGAGTATGAGTGAAGCATAAAGGTCTAAAACAGCGAGGGTTATATAAAGAAATTCCTGCTTCTACAGCCTCTTAAGATGTCTAAAATGCTTTTTTAAAGTAAAATGGATAATATATGGAAGTGTTACTTGACCAAAAAGTGCTGTTTAAGTGTTTACCAGGTGTTCTTTTTTTTATAACAATAGAGATGCAAAAGCGGTAGCCTTTACATAAAGCAATATTTTATGTTTCAGATGTTTTCTATTAGGAACTTGAATAACTAATACAAAGGTGTTACAGGGTGTCTATAAAAGCACTCTATAAAAAAAATTTGAAGCAAAATGTCTTAATTCAATCATAAAATTACGTTAATATTATAAGTACGTACTTAAATGTAAATTTAACAATTTTTTACCATTTAGTAGATTTCAGTGTGTGCTCCGTTTGTGGCACAATACACATCCAAACGGTAGTCAACCCCTTAGAATATTGTGGCCAGTATGTCTCAATTGATGATTGTCACATAATTGATAATCTTTTTCTCAAGATAGTTAACATTTTGTATTTATTTTATTTTATTTTATTTTTTTTTTTTTTTTTGAGGGGGGTGGGGGATTTTTTTTTTTTTTTTCAAGATTTTTGGCATGTAACTAAAAAAAAAAGGCCTAATGAAGTCAAATCCATTTCCCGTTTTATAAATGCATGTAGTCGCTGACAAATGGTTTTGTCAGTAGGTAAAAGAATATTCGTGCCGAAAGTTCCTACGTACAATGTTAGCAGATTTAGTTTCTATAAGTTAGATAATACGCTGAGCCTTTGTTGTGGCGTCGCCATTGCACTGCATTAATTCAAAGGAATGATGGAATGAGCGTCTGCTTCGTTACTTCAAGGCTAATAACCCGCAGTTCTTCCTATTATTGAAAAAAAAAATTGAAAATGGTGTGGATAAAATTTGAGCTACTGATTTTTTTCAAAATTAACTGACGTGATCTAATATATACCGTTAACTCGATAGGATTTTTTAAAACACTAGATTTTTTTTATTGACACCTTGCATTATAAAAAAAAAAAATTATCCTTCAGTACAAATGACATCATATTAATGATGAAAATCTCTGACTGATGTCGCTTTTACTGACACCAAAAAAAAATAAAATAAAATAAAATAAAAATAAAATAAAATAAAATAAAATAAATAAATAAAAACTAAACATCTCCCATTTTTAATTTTTACACAGTCAAAAAGAAAAAAAAGTACTTTGAAGTATAATTTGTTTGAAAAATATCACAATTTATGGATTTTTAATGTTTTTTTTTGAAAATAATTATGAAGCATGGATTTCTTTTTATATCCATCACATGTAGCCCGAAATAAAACAAGAAAGGTTAACTGATTTGCACTTATAGCAATATAAATAGTTCCTGATTTGTTTCCAGCTAATATTCCACAGCGAGATTAAAACTATAATAACGTAATAACTAAAAATAACATAAATTAAACACAAATTTAACAAACATGCAATAACGTGTTAAATAACAAAATTATCAGAAGAAAATGGCAGCTGTATGTAGCAAAATCTTTGGCGACTTATTCGGCTAATAACTCCTGGTATGCAATTAATCCAAGTTTTGGTTTTTATGAATTTAAAACTTTATTGAAAATATACTGTTTTCAAACAAACATTACTTATTTATATTAAAAATTCCAGACAATAACATGAATATCACAACGATCAAAATCTCTCTCTCCAAAATACAACCATATGTGATTATTTAAAAGACTTGGCCTTTCGCCGATTATCTGCGAAAAACGTATTTATTCATTTATTTTTCTACTCGTACATAAGTCGATCCCCCATTTTCAAGTTCCAAATTTCGTTTAAAATTCTTAGACTTATACAATAGTATACATGGTAAATATTGATGTCAAAAAATAATTAGCCTTAAAGATTGATGAGGAATGTTACTTTTTTTCTGACATTCCAAACGTTTTTATGAATATCACTGAGAAAATCAGCTAAGACAAAAGACACCATAAAGTTGAGTTACTAGCTGCTTTCGTTGTGATGGACATGAAAAAAAAAAAAAAAAGTCCATCAAGTAGTTAATACTACCGACAATTTGTACATCTTCTTAAAACGCCTATCACAAGATGGTTTGCCGTATTTTCAGTACCACCCTGCTAGTTCTCAATAACACCTATATATAACCCAGACCACCCCAGCTATGAAATGGCTCGAACGGCAGAGGAGCGCTGATCCTATGCAACTGACGAATTTAAGAATAATTCCAGATATAATAGCATTGAAAAAAATGTCTTCTTTGAAGTAAGCAACAATCGAAAGCTTTTTTGCTTAAATTTGCTCTGAAGTTCAGAAGATGGTAAAAAATGGAAAAGGAAAATTTGAATAATAAAAAAGTAAACATAAAAAATAATTAAAAATAAAAGACAAAAATAAAACAATATACACCATCAATAACTGGTGCTGGCAGTCCTTAACCTAGGTAAAGTGTATATATTCAGAAACATCTCTTAAATTGCTTGTACATTTATCTGAACAAGTTGGTCTCCACTTGTTCGAATTGTTGATGCTCTTCCGTATTCATGTCAAGAAATAATTATCATTAAAGATTGCTGAGGAATGTTACTTTTTCCTTACATTGCAAATATTTTTATAAATATCACTGAAAAAATCAGCTAAGACAAAAGGAACCATAAAGTTGAGTCATTAGCTGCTTTCATTGTGATGGAAAAGTGTTTAAAAAGTCTATTAAGTATAGTTAGTACTGCTGAACTTTATGTATAACTTTGTATAATGTCTGAAGAACAAATTTAGCCGAATTAAACCTTTGTTCAATCAATTCTCTGTTTTTGGCGATAGCAGCTCATGTGGCATTTAATTCGAAATACGAAATACGTTTTAATTTAATATGAAAAAAATCTGAATATGCATGTCGAAAAATAATTAAGATTAAAGTTTGATGAGGAATGTTAATTTTTTTCTTACATTCCAAATATTTTTATGAGTATCACTGAGAAAATCAACTAAGACAAAAGACACCAGAAAGTTGAGTCATTAGCTGCTTTCGTTGTGATGGAAAAGTGTTAAAAAAGTCCATCAAGTAGTTAATTCTGCCGACAATTTGTACATCTTCGTGAAACGCCTATCGCAAGATGGTTTGCCGTTTTTCAGTACCACCCTGCTAGTTCTCAATAACACCTATATCCAACCCAGCCCACCCCAGCTATTCTATCCATCAAAAAAACATCTAGAGATAGCAATCCATGCGGCATTTAATGGATTTAAATTGCACCGAGAGGTGTGAAAGTTACCACCATAGGTCGCGACCTAAGCGGTGCCGCGGCTTGTAATTTAGCATCGAGAGACAAGCCCAGGATCTTCTGATTTCTTTATGATTTGTTGCCGAGATGCCGAGTTTTTCTTCTTTCTGGCTTGCTGTGCAATAAACGGTTACACGTGAGTTTGCATTAGTAAAGCTGTAGTAGATGATACGTGGTGTGATTTCCTTAAAACAGTAGGTGGGCTGAAAAAGGGACATCAAAGTGAAAGTGTTTGGATTGATATCTGGATGAAATATGTCATTGAGTTTATAACTGAACTGATGTATTCATTCATATATATTTGCCAATCTGTAAAAGGCTTCAAATATTTTCGTTTTTAGTCATTCTTAGGGTTTCATATTTAATCAGTAAAAAAGAAACCTTTATAAGGTCACACCTGTGTCTGTCTGTCACAGCCATTTTACGCGTACACTGTGGAACGTGGAAAGTTTCAATTGGGGGAAGTAATAAAGACTACTGACCTATATGGTTATAGATTATTAAATATCCACAAATATATTTAAGGAAAATATAAAAAAAATATCAAATTCCTTTCTTCTTTTCTTTTTCTTTTTTTTTTTTTTTTTTTTTTTTTTTTTTTCATACCATATATCGATATTGTGTGAAAGCTTTTGTAACGCTGAACTCAAGAATATAATTTTTTTAGTTTTAGGTCTTACATTTTCAGAGATATCATCGAAAATTTAGTGCAAAAATACATTTTCTCCCCCATCTAATTCCGAATCTACTGCAATTAAAACTCTGAAAAATTAGCGGTAGTAGATGTTAATTTAAATCTTGCAGGAAAACTATAGTGATTACTCTAGATCGCATAATGCTTGAGAAAAGCGCATTTTCCCGTTACAAGCAAATTTCGATTTGCGGGCATTCAACAAACTTGTTGAGAAGCGCTGGTGATATCTATCGTAGCAGAAGTATAAAAGCATTGTTGATAATGATTTTCGAAAGAAATTGTTGGTAATTATACGAGATATCAACCCTTAAAGACACGGACAGTTTGGACATACATAATGATAGGGGCGCTAGTAAATGTCCTTCTAATGTCTTTGTGCCTGCACAGGTAGAGACCACTGGAGAGACAACACTTACAAGGAAGGTCTCCATACGGGCATACAATGAAAAATCTGAAACAATTACAGAATGATCTTCTCATGAGCTCATATAAACGTTTATAAAAAAATTTCGGCGGAACCTCCATACGCTGTCCTTAAAAAAATAATGAAAATTTCGTTATTTGGCGATTTATCTTCGGTTGGCGATCAAGTAATTTCAAAAAATACTTTTGTATGTCAAATATATTTTAAAGGAAAAAAGTTTCATGTTTAACGTGTTTAGGTAAATTAAATATATTTGGTTTTGTCAGCTTTAGTTTGTTTTAAGTATAATTTCGTTATACTGATATTTATATATATTTATATTCAAATTTAACCATCAAAATTTGAGATTTAAAACGCAATTCAAATTTAAATTAATTAAAATTGTTTCAAGTTCAAAGTCCAGTTGAGCATTGTCAGTTTATTTCTATTGATTTTGTTGTTATGGAAACATCTGGCTTTTATTTTTGAATACGCTTAAATGTATGAAAATAAATTTACTGAATAAGATTTTTTTATATATGAAAATACTTTTTCCAGAGGTAAATTAAATAACTACAGCAACAAATAATATTAATATATGCAATTATATATATATACAGGGTGATTCATAAAAGATGGGCAGAACTTTAAGGGGTTATAGTACACTTAAAGACAAATAATATTAAATAGGAGACTAAGGGTCCCAGACGTATTCCCAAGGAAATAGGGGGCATTAAAGTTTAGGGTCCGAAATTTCAAATGATTATAAAAAATGGAAAATTTGGTCGATTCGTTTGCGGTTTTTGCAAAAAAATTTTTTTATGCCAGTATTTTCTTGAAATAAAATTTTAAAGTTCAATTTCAAAAAATGCCGATAGGGGGCGCTTTAGACTTTGGAGTAACAAACAACTATTTTTTAACGTTATTTTTTGTATTTCTTTAAATGATTTCGAAAGCTTAGATTTAAACTTAAATTTTGATCTAAAAATCTGAGTCCTAACGAGTAGTTAAGTAGCGTAAACTGAAATTTGAAATTTGAAACCCTTCTCCCCCCAGAACAAAAATCAGTTATTCCCGATCTTTGTGTCGTAGATTAGGCTCTAACTACTGCCGCGTTTTGCTAAAATTATACTTTATGTCAGTATTTTCTTGAAAATAAATTTTAAAGAAAATTTTCAAAAAATTCCGATAGAGGGCGCTTTAGACTTTGGTGTAACGAACAACTATTTTATACCGTTATTTTTTGTGTCTCATTAAATGCTTTCTAAAGCTTAGACTTAAACTTAAATTTTCAGCTCAAAATCTGAATCGCTGAACGTGGTTCAGTAGCGAGGGGAGGGGGTTCAAATTTCAACTTCTGAACATAGTTCAGTTTGCACTACTTAACCATGCCCAACGATTCTGTGCTGTGATACGAGGCAAAAATACAACTTTTGTCAAGGACTGCATAGTCGGAATTCACTCATAAAGGCACTGGCACAGTTGGAAACGTCGCTCATGCAAACGTTAAAGCTCCATTCCTGACGCTAGTCACCGGGTGAAGAAGGAGACAGAAAGTATGCAAATGTCAAATGGGGAAGAAGAAGAACACGTATGCAAAATTTCGACACGATTCAGGCATAAAAACCACTGAACGGTGAGTCAAGTGTAAGTCGCTGTAGTAATGAATCGGAAGATGGTGCCCTTCACGAATAAGGAAAAGGCTGAGATGCATTTAATTTACGGAGCGGCAGATGGAAATGGTGCAGAGGCACAACGAATGTACGGAGAGCGATTTCCCACCAGGCGGTTGCCTAACCGCAAAACTTTCGAGCGCTTGCACAGACAGTTGTTTGAGACGGGATCATTTCTCGCTTCCCGGTCGAATGCAGGTCGTGCAAAAAAGGACGAATCAGTAGTTGTTGCAGAATCCATTCTGGATGTAGTAGCGGCGCAGCCAAGTACAAGTACACGAACAGTGGCTAGGCAGGTGGATACCTCACAGTCCATGACTTGGAGGGTACTGAAGGATGAACATTTGCTCCCGTTTCATGTGCAACGAGTCCAGAAACTGTCTCCAGGGGATTATCCAAATCGTATTGAATTCGCCCGCTGGTTTCTGCAGGAGAACGCGCTAAATCCACATTTTGGACGAACTGTGCTTTTCACCGATGAATGTACCTTCACACGTGAAGGTACATTTAACACACACAATGCACATGTATGGGCGGATGTCAATCCACATGCTACGTATCCACATGCTCATCAGAGACGCTTTTCCATCAATGTTTGGGCAGGAATCCTCGGAGACCACCTAATCGGACCGTACCTTCTTCCTGAACGCCTCAACGATAAAACATACCTCACATTTCTGCAACATGTGCTGCCAGACCTGTTAAACGTTGTTCCTCCACGCATCCGGCGGGTCATGTGGTTCCAGCACGATGGAGCGCCAGCCCATTACGTACGAGACGTCGGCAACTATCTGGACATCACATTTCCGAACAGATGGATTGGTCGAGGTGGTCCTGTTGCTTGGCCTGCTCGCTCGCCAGATCTTTCACCCCTCGATTTCTTTTTTTGGGGACAATTGAAGGCTCTTATGTATGAGACACCCATTGAATCCCCCGAGGAACTGGTCGCCAGACTTTCCGCCGCTGTAGGGGAAGTGCTCGAAAAGCGCCGTTCCATTCTTCGCCGTTGTTCTGCGTGCATAACCTCTGGTGGTCACAATTTTGAACATTTATTGTAATTACATGTTAATAAATATGCTTTGGTAACATAATCCTAATTTGTGTCTTTTTACCTCGTATCACAGCACACAATGTGTGGACATGGTAAACTGAACTGTGCTCAGGAGTAGAAATTTCAAACCCCTCTCCCCAAAAACTTAACCACGTGTAACGATTCAGATTTTGGGATGAAAATTTAAGTCTAAGCTTTAGAAAGCATTTAATGAGACACAAAAAATAACGGTATAAAATAGTTGTTCGTTACTCCAAAGTCTAAAGCGCCCTCTATCGGAATTTTTTGAAAATTTTCTTTAAAATTTATTTTCAAGAAAATACTGACATAAAGAATAATTTTAGCAAAACGCGGCAGTAGTTAGAGCCTAATCTACGACACAAAGATCGGGAATAACTGATTTTTGTTCTGGGGGGAGAAGGGTTTCAAATTTCAAATTTCAGTTTACGCTACTTAACTACTCGTTAGGACTCAGATTTTTAGATCAAAATTTAAGTTTAAGTCTAAGCTTTCAAAATCATTTAAAGAAATACAAAAAATAACGTTTAAAAATAGTTGTTTGTTACTCCAAAGTCTAAAGCGCCCCCTATCGGCATTTTTTGAAATTGAACTTTAAAATTTTATTTCAAGAAAATACTGGCATAAAGAAAATTTTTTGCAAAAACCGCAAACGAATCGACCAATTTTTCCATTTTTTATAATCATTTGAAATTTCGGACCCTAAACTTTAATGCCCCCTATCTCCTTGGGAATACGTCTGGGACCCTTAGTCTCCTATTTAATATTATTTGTCTTTAAGTGTACTATAACCCCTTAAAGTTCTGCCCATCTTTTATGAATCACCCTGTATATATATATATATATATATATATTCATGCATATATATATATATATATATATATATATATATATATATATATATATATATATATATATTAATTAAATAACATTTACACGGATTCTAAAAATCCGTGTTTTCAGTTGCATTAAAATCATTTGTTTTTGGCGGGGAAAAGTGCTGCTCGCCAAATCGTGGACACTTTTTGTCTTTTCACGCCAAATATTCGAAAGTATTTTATTTTTTACATGTTTTCTACTGCAATTCCGCCGCTAATTTTCACTGATCCTTTATTACATGCATGAGTAGTTCAATTAGTTTTTTTTTTAACCGGATTTTCCCAGTATGGAGACTTTCCTTGTTAGCAAGAAGCCAAGAGACCAAAGCAGAATAGTAGGCTATGTGCAGTCAAATGATGTATGTTTGAAAACTCGCGTCATATTGAATGCAGTTATATATTTCAAATTATAAGAAGTCATTTCCATTGAAAAAAAAAATGAATAGACAATGTTCAAGTGAATTTAATTTTGAGCTTGAAACAATTTTAATTAGTTTTAATTTTCAATTTCGTTTCAAATCGTAATTTTTCATATGTAAATTTCATTATAAATACACATAAATGTCGATATGATAAAATTATAGTTAAAACATATATATCCTCATAAAAAAAAAAAAAAAAAAAAAAAAAAAAAAAAAAAAAAAACATTCTTTATTTTTTTTTTTATTCATTTTTTTTTCTGTTTTTTCAGAGTATGAACGTAAGGAGACCTTCCTTGTGAGATATTTTTCTGGAATATCGAGAATAGTTTTTCGTCAATTAGTAACGCGAAATGAATATAAGTAAAAAAGTTTTTGTTAACCTAAAAACATATATAAAATTTGCTATTAGAAAATAAACGAAAAATCTTTAAGTTTCTCAATGCGGAAAAAAAAGGAAAAAAAAAAAAAAAAAAGCGTGAGAGAGACGAGGAACGAAAGGGGAGGAGAGGACGAAAGGGAAAGAGGCGAATAACCATTTATTAAAGTATTTTAGTAAATTAATTATTTCGCAATGGAAAATTTGAAACATGCTTCTAACAAACATTTTGCAAACTCATCTAAAAAATGAATCTTTAAACGTTTAAAACATGCTTAAAAATTTTCAGTAAATTTATGTTTTATTCTTTTAATTAAAATCAGAAGTAACAATTTGTCAAAAAAGAAGCATGTTATTAAAAATTAGTTGTTAGGGGCCACCGTAATACTTACGCATCATGGATCTGCATACTATAAAATATGAAAATAAAAAACGTGTAAACTATTCATAAAATGCATTGACATTCCAAAATAAAATTTAAACGTATATTTAAATATTTTTAACACATAGTCATGCTGTATTACGGAACTACGGGTACTTCTTAATTATCCCGTCGACCCATTTCTGCATATAATATAAATCACCAAACTATTCGTAATTATACGAATTGGCACAATTTTTATTTTAAATAGCGAAAGAATAAATAAATTAGTAAAAAATTAATAATAATAATAATAAAGTCAAATTAAAAATTAGTTATGATATAAAAGCACATGTAAAGTATTTAATGTCAACTGCATGTGACCTTTATGATAAGCTATTTTGACATTTAATCTTATAGTTTGGCGATAGTTTTTTGATCGGCGTATTAATCAAACAGTAAAAGAAACATTCTTATAACTCCAAAAAGGATAAACCTATTAACTAATAGCTTACTGACTCGGATGAAGCGTCTCATTTCCAATTAAAATATACATTTTAATTGAAATTTGAATAGAATAGCGGGTTAGGAAAAATCGAAGACAGTGGAAAATAGTGCTATAATTATCTTGATTACTAATTATTCGAGTTCATTCTTTATGCAAAATTTATATTTTTTATTGTCTTTTACAGCCATTACTTAAAATCAAACAATTCGATTTTTTTTTTTTTTTTTTTTTTTTTTTTTTGTATCTTTCATCAAAATGAATATTTTAAGAGCCGGAAAAAATAGTCCCGGATAATTGAGGTTACTGATATTCAATAGGCTTCTTCCCATTACTACATTTAAGTACACACAAAATTTTAAGTCTCTATCTTAATTTTTTCGGGAGTTAGAGTGTTTACAGACAGACAGACACACACACAGATATACGGGCGGCAATCTTTTTTTCTTTTAAAAACATGTTTTTTGGAATCTCCAGTGTCTGAAACGTGTAAATCCATCAATTTTATTTTATTTTATTTTATTCGATTTGCAAAACGGATTCGAAGACTTACCCTGTACTACGTATGACCGGGTAAGTAAAAACTAAAATTTATTTGCTAAAAGTACATTATTATGACATATATGTCGTACATTTGTAGGTAGTAATTAAATCCTTTTAGTTTTTATAGTTACGAGAAACTTTCTACAAGGAGAGGAAAATACAGCAATTCCACACATGACCCCATTAAATTAATTATGAGGTGAAATAAAAACACTAAATGAGAAAATTTTTGGAAGGCCATTTTTTTTTTTTTAATTAAGTGATCTTGTTTTAAAAATAAAAGTTGGTAATAACAACAAAATGATAATTTTTTCCTCAATTTAGTTGCATAATAAAACATGAATATGGGAGTAATTAGCAAACGAAAAATCATTAGAAAAACGAACATTCATAAAAAGATAGTTGATGTATTCGTCATTCAATCCATAAGAATAAGCTCTGATTTTAAAATACAAACATTAAAGTGGAAAATATTCTAAAAATAATTTTTGAGTTCGTCTATGAGCAATATATAGGAATGAATTACTTTAGAAATGAGTAGAAGTAAAGAAAGTTCTCGTTGGACACAAACCATACATACAGATATAATTTAATTATAAGATAAGCGAAAAGTACTTATTTTATACTATAGGGTAAGTTATTTTTTACTAAAATGTGAATATTTTTTGTTAATAATTAATTAAAAATGTTCAAAGCACGATTTTAAACAAATACAGTTTAAATATTCACCATTTTTACAAATTTTATTTTTAATTGTTTAAAATACCCTTTTGAAAATTTTCAATAAACTAAATTTTTAAATACAACAAAATTACTAATAACAGTTTTTGAACAAGGTAAAAGAAGTGTGTTACCGAAACAAATAAAAAAAATCAAAAAGCTAAATTTTCATAATAGATTCTCGTTTACACTGTAAATATAAGTATAAGTGAGTCCTAAGCAATTTTCCTCTGAGGAGACCTCAAGCTTTCTTTATAAAATAAATAAATAAAAACGATAGTTTTTATTTTCCAAATTTTACGCAAATAAAACTTACTTAACCTATTTCAGGGAAAAAACAAGAAAGAAAAAAATCATGCGTCAAGCATAGATTATAAAGTACTTTCCAATACATTCAGAATAATATAACAAAACTGCGCCGTTTAAAAAATTAAAAAATTACTTATTAAAGTATAGACTTGTATAACGCATGTAAAAACCTAATTTTAGTTGTTCCCTACAATCGGAAAAATTATCTGAAGTTTTTTGCAGCCCTATATATATTATAGAGATTTGTATCTATTAACAACATGCATTCTAAAATTTAGTTCATTTCAGAGATACGTATATTTCAGTTGAAAATTCCTCTTCAGCAATTTTTTCTAATAAGGAAAATGCTGTGCGAATACTTTCGTGCAACCTTGTACATGAGGTATAGAGCAGTTTATATATAAAGAGTAATATGCAAAAAAATAATTACATTCAAAAGCGCATACCGAATTTTAAAAAGTACTCTCCAGCAATTATAACTCAAAACAGATTTCTTTTGTGTGTCCTTGTATATTAATAAAAAAAATGCTATGTATGCTCTGTTTCAACGTGATCGTAGTCAAATTCAGTGATTTATATCAGTTTCGATACATTTGAAAAAGCTTAATGTGATTAAAATACTCTCCAAACGATTTTCTCCCTTATGCCATAATGTAATCGAATTCTTTTGAGTGTCCTGTAAATGAACTATTAAGCGTACACACATCATATTGAATACCAAACATCCTATAAAGACCTTAAACAATCTTTTTTAATTGCATGAAAATCCGTGTATAATTACGGGAGCGTGGACAGGTAGACAGACAACCGAATGCATAAGCACTTTTCAACATTGTTGGAAAGTGCTAAAAACAAAAGTTATTCAAGAGTACTAGACAATTTTTCTTTGGAAATCCCGCAAATAAATTTAAAATATTTTTTTCTAAATTATGCGAAAGTAAAAATTATTTTCGCTTTAATCATTTCAACACAATCAATTGAATGATAAATAAGTCATACGGGTAGCAATATTGTACACAATTTTCACACAGTTGGAAAAATTACTATTCAGGTAAAATAAAAATAAAAATAAAAATAAAAATAAAAATAAAAATAAAAATAAAAATAAATAAATAAAATAAAATAAATAAATAAATAAATAAATAAATAAAAACTTTATTCATGAGTCCTAGGCAATGTTTTGCTCAGAAGCCCTGTGGAAAATTAAGAAATAAAAAAATAGTTTTTTTTTTTATGGGAATTATGGGAAAATAAAAATATTTTCCCATAATTATTAAATATTATAATAAATAATATTTAATTATTATATTAAATATTATTTATTATACCCCAAATATTAGCCCCCCCTTGACTTGTTTTCACTCATTTGGAAAAGTTACTATTCTGGGGAAGGGGAGGGGGGGAGAAGAGGATCCTTATTCATGAGACCGCAAGTTTCTTCTATAAATAAATACATAAAATATATATTTTTTGATTAAACATAAATAAAAATTAATTTTTTTAACACAATCAATTGATTGCTAAATAATTCATACAAACAGTAATATTTCGAACTTAGTGAAAATGTTCTGGCTGAACATTGCTCAGTAAAAAAATTACTTACTCAAAGGAAAAAAAAAAAAAAAAAAACGCTGTTTATGAGCACTAGGAAAATATTTTCTTCGAAGCCTGCAAGCTTTCTCTATAAAATAAAGAAATATAAATATAAATATGATAAAATAAGTGGAATATTATCGGCAGGATTGTTCTGTAAAGACAAAAGATCTTTCAAGAGAAATGTAGAACAATTAGAGTTATTTATGGATACCTTTTTGCATATGAAGAATGCATGCATATTGCATAATAATGTTGATAACATACCATTAATTGTGTACAAGAAAAGTAATAAAGAAACCATAATACTTAACAGAGAGTATTACTAGAAATTATTTTCAGAAAATGGTAATCTTACTATGTTATGTTGTGAGAAACAAAGTTAAATTGAGGAAGGAAAAACATTATATTCACCATTCATCCAACACGTAAGCGCAGAGACGTTCTTCTCTGAAAGCTGGTTGACGGGAGGTGCTGGGTTCAAAGCCAATCGCATCCGTCGGTCTAATCGTTCGGAGATTTCCGTGGTTTTATTCGAACCTTGGATTTCCTTGCGTAAATATGGGTTATGTTCCCTTAGAAAGAACCCCATGGAGGGCATCCCCCTCCCCACTGGCCTATATCTCTCGTGTTGATAATCAGCCGTCATAGACAAAACCAAATCTAACACACAAGCAGATGAAACATATTTGCATCAATTCGTTTAAAAATATATTCACGGAAAGCTGTCAACAACACCAACACAAAAATTTTGCGTTTTGTATGCACAGATCTCATACACATAAAAAATTATTTATCTGAATAGATTATATTCAATTATCTGATTGTCTTGTAGGGAAAAAATTTCAACATATCAAAATCTTGTTATATTTTAATATTTAATATATTCATTGTAAAGCTTGCATTAACTTGCTCATTTACCAACAAAACAAAATTTTTATTTTATTTTATTTATTTATTTTTTTTTTTTTGCTGCTGCGATAATTTATAAAAAGCTTGGTAACAGTTATTTTCTCGGCGTAATTTTCTATTCTTCCATTTCTTAAACCAATGTGCAAAAAAGCAAGTTTTGCTGTCTAAACCTTGATTCAAAGTTCCAAAGCAAACTTCATTGGTGTATAGGTGGATGACGTTAAGATCTTTATTTATTTATTTATTTATTTATTTATTTATTTATTTTATGAGGGAACGAATAGTGTATTGCTCACTATAGTTTTCAGGAACGATAAAAACTACAATCAGTTCAGTTCTTCAGCAAGCGGTTTGTTTACGTATAGGAATGAATTTGGAAATAGATAATTCCATATTTCCATTTTAGAAGATAGATCATCCTCCATAAAATACTTTTTTTAGGATGTTTCTAAAAAGGCACTTTAAGGCTATTTATTTTTCTTTTTAGGGTTTCTTCATCTAATGAAACCCTATTCATCTCTGTCCGCTGCTTCTCTGTTTGTCACAGAGTCGGTACACAAAAAATGTATCAGTCAAAGACTTTCAATTTTTTTTTTTTTTTTTTTTTTTTTTTTTTTTTTTTTTTTGTACTTACAGCTGAATACATCGTGTCACACAACAAATCATAAAATTTTGAAAAAGTCTATTATTTTAATTAAAGTAATTTTTTCAATGTCATCCGCTCATTTTTGGGCTTTAAATTTTAAAAGAGAACGTTTATTTCAACGGTTTTCGTGTAGACATCATAGCTTGGAGCTAAAGCATATCGACAGTAAACATGAGGTTCTTAGTTCGAACGCCGATGCTGGAACTTGAAAATTTTCACTTTAAGATAGATTTTGTAAGAAGAAATTTTTTATTTTCAACTAATTTAAGGGTTTATATTATTAGGGTTTTGTGCATCTGACATTCATAAAATTTTTTAGAATTCAATTTTCTTTTTATTTTAAAATTTTTGTTAATGATTCATCATTTTAAATTTATTTGAAACAATTTTTTCGCTTTTAGAAATGCAAAATTTTATTTATATCTCCGCTAAGATCTTTTAATTTCGGATTTTCAAAAAATTTAGAATTTTGTATTATTTTATTTAAATAATCTGATTTGAACATTTTTAATTTGATTAAAATAAATAACTTCTTTTGATAACTATTTTTAAATTAAATTTCTTGGTGCTACAATCTATGTAAGAATTTAATAACTATAAATTAACAACTTAGATTTATTAATTAAAGGATAAGTTGTTTTGAGGAAAATTTGAACGAATCCCTCAGTGTGGTCTGCGATTATCACACTAACCAATAGGTTAGTGTGATCGTTTGAAAAATATTTTCGAGAAAAAAAAAATGCTTATTGGCATAAAAAAAGAAAAAGTGAAGCGGTCAGTTTTTATTTTGTTTCAAATGTTCAAGTGATATACATTTTTGTAACATATGTTAACAGCTGGAAAAAAAACTTTTTCTTAAAAAATGTCAATTTGTTTAGATTAAAAAGTTAGTTTATTCTTTTAGTTTAAAACCTGCTTTAAATTTAAAGAGTGGAAGAAACAAGTACTTGGAAAACTTTTCGTCGGTTTGGTTGCATTATTAACTGAAAAATAATGAGGAAATAATTAACAATTAAGAATTAATTATTAAAAGTAACACATTTTGGAAAAATAAAGACATCTTCTAATTATTTGTATATTAGTTTATAAAAGTATGCTTAAAATTCAAAACAATAACAATAACATGCCAAACATCACTGATATCTTTTCAAACGTATCATAGATAATTTTTTACCAATAAGCTACATGCAAATGTGTACAAAAAAAAAAAAAAAAAAAAAAAAAAATGTATATCACAAAAAACATACAATGCTTATGTTCAGTTAAGATAAATGAGGAATAGTTTTGACTTTTTCTGCTAAAAAATAAGTTTAGTTGACTATTTAATCAAAAGCAAATTTTTAACTGTACAACTGAAAAAATTTCAAAATATGATTTAAAGAAATATTTACATATTCAGTTTTATTTGAAAGTTTCTTGTTAGAGAATTACCAAAACTAACATGCGATTAAATGAAATTCTTTTTAGGGGTTCACCATTCAATTAATTGAAATATTTTTAAAATTTTAAAACAAAGCGTTAAAAAGTCTTCACATCTTTTTAGAATTATCGCACTTTATGGCCAAAGACCAGTTTGCTAGTGAGTACAAGTAAATTTGTTTTTTTGTTTGAAAAAATACACATTAAAAACATTCTTCGGGAATTTTTTAATAAATACAAGGGTTTTCTTTCACGTACAGGAACTTAAAACCACCAGTTTATCTGGTATTAGAAAGAAATATTGTGTCAGAAAAATTGAAATTATTAAAAAGTCTTTCTTGGAAAACATATTTCATTCCCCATGTTATTAGTAATTCTCGTCAAGACAGTAAGTAGTTTTTGAAATTGCCTATTTGAAGTTACCTGTTATATAAAGAAATGATAATTACAACCATGACATTTTGAATTAATCAGCAGATGAAAAAACAACTTAAAGAAATTGTTTCTGGGAAAAATCAAATTTTCTTATCTTAAAAATTTATGATTTAAAAGCAAAATAGGAGCGACATATTTTTTTTCAACAATATAACCGTAAAGGTCAGCAAAATACGCTTGCGAAATTCAACTAGTCCTTAATTCCATTAGTTTTTAAGAATGGTCTTCAAATTCAAAACTAAAACAATTAATAAATATATATAGGACAGTTGCACCATAAACTTTAACTAATAATAACACATTGCTCAGTGGTGCACAAAACAGGAATTTTAATATACATTAGTACATATTAAAATAAAATAAAATTTTCAACGTTTCGCGCCGTCTTCTGCGGGCGTCTTCAGGAAAATATGAAATGGAAGGACTACGTTTGCATCTTGTTCGAGAGATATTTCTACTAAATTAAAAATTAAAGGAATTAAAATTTAAAAATGTTGCCAATTACACGTGAGTAAAAATTAAAATATTGCAAGGAAATAAAAATTTTAAGGTTTTATGATGTTATGCCATATTTTTGGTATATTGTAGGATAAATTATCATTACATGGTTTATTTTCACGTGCTGAGATTTCGATGGATTCTATTATTTTACCTTGAACTGGGTTATTGCATGGAACTATGATTTTGGCTTCCTCAAAATTAATATGGCAACCCTTGTTCGCCCAATAGAAGCGAGCAAGGGCAGTATTCTGTTTGTTCTATATCTCTACGATGTTCTTTAATTCTAGTTAAAAGTTTCCGCGTAGTCATGCCGATGTAGACTTTTTTAAGATTATTAGATAAAGTGATGGGGATTTCATAAATACCAGATTTTTTATCTATTGGAATTTTGTCGATTTTATCTGTAACGAGGTCAATGAGATAAGGAGGAGGAATGGCGACAAGTTTTATGTTATATTTTTGTGCGATCTTTTTTACTTTTTCAAATGTGTAAGGGTAAAAAGATCGCACAAAAATATAACATAAAACTTGTCGCCATTCCTCCTCCGTATCTCATTGATCTCGTTACAGATAAAATCGACAAAATTCCAATAGATCAAAAATCTGGTATTTATGAAATCCCCATCACTTTATCTAATAATTTTAAAAAAGTCTACATCGGCATGACTACGCGGAAACTTTTAACTAGAATTAAAGAACATCGTAGAGATATAGAACAATATAAACAGAATACTGCCCTTGCTCGCTTCTATTTGGCGAACAAGGGTTGCCATATTAATTTTGAGGAAGCCAAAATCATAGTTCCATGCAATAACCCAGTTCAAGGTAAAATAATAGAATCCATCGAAATCATAGCACGTGAAAATAAACCATGTAATGATAATTTATCCTACAATATACCAAAAATATGGCATAACATCATAAAACCTTAAAATTTTTATTTCCTTGCAATATTTTAATTTTTACTCACGTGTAATTGGCAACATTTTTAAATTTTAATTCATTTAATTTTTAATTTAGTAGAAATATCTCTCGAACAAGATGCAAACGTAGTCCTTCCATTTCATATTTTCCTGAAGACGCCCGCAGAAGACGGCGCGAAACGTTGAAAATTTTATTTTATTTTAATATGTACTAATGTATATTAAAATTCCTGTTTTGTGCACCACTGAGCAATGTGTTATTATTAGTAAAACAATTAAGTGCAGAATAGCGTGGAGATATATTTAAAACATATTGTAAACAATTTTTTTACCAATTTGCTTCTTTCAAATTAACACAAGTAAAAAATGTTTATTTTAGCTAAAAAAAAGTAAAATTTTCGTTTAACTAAGATAATGAAAAATTTATCTCTTAAAACTAAATTTTACCATTGCAGACGCATTTTTATTTCTGCTGTTGCCTACCGGTTATGGTATTGAAACAAAGGCTTATGAAGGCTATTTTTCTTGCGCGCAAATTTGTAAGCTTCGGCAGTAGAGGGTACTAGACAAAGTTTTCCTGCTCCATTTTAGAAAACTTTAGAAATTTTTTCATTTAAATTCGGAGAATTTACCTTTAAATTTTAATACTTTTTTTTAAAATGATTTTTTATTTATTATTTCCAAATGAGCTCAAGAAATTTTTTTTATTGTTTTCCCTTTATTTATTTATTTATTATTTTTTAATTTTTTCTCGTTGTTGTCATTGTTTTAATTCCTGATAGTGTCTCCAGTCTATTCCGTGACGGGGATGTGGGGCATAGGTCACAGGCTCCTTATGAAACAGTAAGCACAGTCTCTGTCAGTTGTTTTCTGCAAAAAAGTAAAAGAAATAAATATTAGAATATTTATTTAATTAAAGGTAGAATCACTATTCAATAAAGCAAAGTATGCCCATTATTCAAAGAAGGAAATAGCTATTATGACCTATCAATATAACTATTTTAAAAGTTCTATCAAACAAAGAATAAGTGTTTAAGGCTCCTGTCCTTGGCAGACGAAGCGTTCGCGAGCTCATGCTATTTCTATGGGAAGGTTATTTTCTAATATCTGGTTTGCATTTCAACATTTTTAAATTTTTTTTTTCATTGGATATCTATGGTGCATGCCGACATCGCGTCTTTTTTACTTTTTCGGTTTTGGTTGCAGATATTTTTTAAAAAGCTATTTTCACTTTCGAAATCGGTTTTGAAAGTGAAACTAAAGTTAGAAAAATATCTGCATTCAAAATCGAAAAAATAAAAAAATATCGATGTAGAGATGCATTTCAACTGCTCAAAGTAAAAAAAAAAAAAAAAAAAAAAAAAAAAAAAAAAAAAAAAAAACCAAAATGCAAACTACATATTAAAAGAAACCTCCCCTTAGGAATAGCATTAGTTCGCGAGCGCTTCTTCGGTCAGGGACAGGAGTCTTAATCAAAAATGAATTAGTTACTTAGGTTAAATAAAATCATATATGCTTTAGAAAAATACTTGCTCTTTCATTTTTGGTGATTAAAAAAAAAAAAAAAAAAAAAAGAAAAAAAAAAGAAAGTGAGAGAGAAAAGAAAGAAAGTATTGTAAAGTATTTAAAGCAAGTTTCAAACTTTCAAATTTATGCATGTACATACACATATATATAATAGACAGAAATGTGTTATAAAAAAAATATAAAAAGCTACTTTTGAAAACTGCATTATTCCATGCAACGCTCATTCCATATATTTTTATGGAAATTGAAGTTAGTTTCCTTCTTAGTCTTTGAAGTTACTGAGAAGTGCCAGTTAAAGAAATAGTAATTTTCCTTATGACTCTTTGAATTAATTAGCAGGGAAAAAAACAAAAACGAAAATCTAGAAACTTTTTCTCGGAAAAAGCCAATTTTCTTAGATTAAAAGCTCATGTTTTAAAAGCAAAAGAGTGGTAGAAGCAAGTAAGCGACAGTTCTTTCGTCAATTTCGCTGCATAATTAAGCAAAACCGGCAATGCGAGAGTAATTAACAACTGAGAATTAATTACGAAAACTTACATGTAGCAAAATGAGACGCCATTCAGTAATTCGTATTACTTAAAAACAAGAGCTCTCTACCAGAAAAAAAGGAATGAATTTCCCTACACAATAAACAACTCCGAAGTAAGCAAGGCAACCATTATGGGCTAAGAAATTAAAGTGCATATATGAGATATTTTTGTTTATTATTTATTCATAATATTAGCAAAGAAAATAACCTGTTTGCTTTCAAGAAGGCTGGTGTAAGTTTTGCATGCATATATCTATATACACACACACATGTGCTGGGTAAGGCATACCTTGAGAAAAACGGATTTAATTTTAGAAGCACCGGTGATTATGCAAGCAAATCTTTTACGGTACAAAATAAAATTTCCGGATAAAAGGTGGCTTAGTATATATCAGCGGAATAATTTAATTTACCCCTTACTTACATATATGGGGAGTGGGGGATGTAAACAGTGGGTTTCTTAAAAATGACATGCTTGACTAATGGTTGGAGGGTATTAGGGAACCCTTTCGCGGCGCGTGCTTCACGATTTTTATCGCGAGATTATGCGTGACTGGTCCGCCCTCACCCCTTTTTCTTCTGCTGGAGAAAAGGGGTTAAATTATTCATTCGAGAGTTTTTCTTGCCTCTGTGTGAAGTGGGTTGAATATTTCAAAAGCATCCTTGTGGTGTGAGTTTTTGTAAAGTGATATAAGCTGATGATGGGGGAGAAATATTTGTGCTGGGATTTGTTAGCAACTAAGAATATTTGAATTTAAACAACATTGGATATTTTTTAATAATGGAAATCGATTTTAAATTGGTTTACTCTAATCGTAATCCGTTAACTCAAACTCATAAGCGAGCCATTTATTTTATCGTAAATAAAAGCTTATTGATTCATGAAACATGAACTCTGTTCAATATTTTATAAGGGAATGATTTTACATTATAAGCACTTCTTTACTTAAGTTGGATTTGTGAACAGCCAATTATCAACACGAGAGATAAAGACTCCAAGGGGAGGTGCCCTCTGTGGGGGTCTTTCTAAGGGAACCTAATCCGTATTTATGCATGAAAATACAAGGTCCGAAGATAACCACGGAAAACACCGAAAAATTTCGTCGACGGCCGCGGTTGGGTTCGAATCTAGCATCTACCATCTTCCAGTTTCGAAAGCAGAATCTCTCAGCCACTGGTGGGACTTCTTTACCTAATGAATATACATCTTTTCTAGGGTGTTTACTCTTTTAATAACATCTATACTGGAATTTGTTAGCAACTGAGAGTATTTAACTGAGAGTATGCTATATATATATATATATATATATATATATTTAACTGAGAGTATGCTATATATATATATTAATAATGGAAATTGGCTTACACAAATCGTAATCCGTTAACTAAAAATCATAAGCGAACCATTAACTTTATCGTAAATGAAACCTTGCTGATTCCAGAAACACGGACTTTGCGCCATATCCCTATAAGGACATGATTTTACGCTAGGCACTTCCTAACCTAATATATCTATCCTGTCTAGGGCGTCTATTCTTTTAGGAAAATTTATGCTGGGATTTGTTAGCAACTAAGGATATTTGAATCTACGATATGAATATATTTTTAAAATAATGAAAATTGGTTTAAAATCGGTTTACACAACTCATAATCCGTTAACTCAAAATCAAAAGCGAAATATTAAATTCATCGTAAATAAATACAAACTCTGCACCATATTCCTATGAGAGCAAGATTTTGTGTTCGGCACTTTCTAAATTAATACATCTGAAGTCTATTCTTTTAATAACATAATGCTGGGATTTCTTATCAATTACGAATATTTGAATTTAAATGATTTGATTTTAAATGATTTTAAATTTTTTAATAATGAAAATCAGTTTTAAATATCATATTGTAAGAAGGGCCATTCACTTTATCGCAAATAAAACTTTACCGATTTATGAAACATTAACTTTGTCTGCAAAACAGTGCTAAGAAAAAACTGCGCCTAAGGCAAAGTTTTAATTCGGATCTTCCTTTTTCCAGGGCTGTAGTGGAGGGTATACGGGGGTATACGCCGTATGCCTTTTGAATTATTTTAAGAAACACCGTATATCATCTGCTTCTCAAAAAAGCTACAGTATATACATTCTAGGGTATACCCTTTACGTTGAGCGTATACCCTCAGCTTAGACCGTATATCTTCTGTTTGTTTTACGATTATATTCTGCCTTTCTCGCCTTCTTTTTTGACAGATGTTTAAAAAGTGCTGAAACAGAAATGAATTCTGTTGAATGCATATTTCACGTTTATTTTAAAACTTTGAAAGGTTTAATTTGAATTCAGATATCCCAAACAATTAAATGACAGAAGTAGAAAATTTACTTATATTTCGGCAAAGGGGACTCCAAAATGGGTGTGGAAAAAATGTATCTATCTGCAAAGTATAACAATCCAAGACCCTCTTGGATCCCAAGAAGGAAACCAAATTCTAACTTGAGAGTGTAATATGTTTTCATCAGTAGTACCGAAAGAAAATTTCAGATTCAGAAAAAAAAAGGAGGATAACTAAAGAGTAGACAATTACAAAGACATAAAACAAGTTTTAAAAAAAGGAACGAGGATTTAGTCAGAAATTTGTTTTTAGGTCAGCAGTAAGGAATATTGCAATTAATTAACAAAAGAAAAATATATGTACTTCCATTTGGGGGAAAAAAAAATCCAGATATGTACAGTTGGCAAAAAAAGTATTTGTACACTTCATTTTTTCCAATTATAATGAAATGAAACAAAAGATTTAAGCAAAAAATACTGTAATACATTAATTTAATGCATTATAATATTATAGAAGCAAAAACAAAATTAAACGAATCGATTTTTTACATTATAATAAACAAATATACAAAAATATAATGCAAAAAAAGTATTTGTACACTATATTAATGTAATATAATTAATGAAAATTTAGTAAAATGATACAAATTAATATTTTGTGTGAATTCATTTAGCGTTTATGACTACTTCTAGATGGTGTGACATAGATTCCATCAACTTTTTTGTAGCGGTCTGGTTAATCTTATTACATGACACAATAACAGCTTCTTTAAAACTGTTTTTTACTGATACATATTTTTTTTTCGGATTTTCTCATCCAATAGCATCCGCAAATTTTCTATTGGATTCAAGTGTAGAGATTTTAGAGGAGTTACCAGTCGTCTTCGATTATTGTCGTAAGCATGTGCTGGTGATCACAGCAGTATGCTTTTGTCGTTATCCTGCAGAAAATGAAAAGCTTCCTCTACGCATAATTTCTTGGCACGGTTTAATAAATTATGCCGCGACACATCAATGTATGTTAAACCTATCCTTCCATTGTCAATAAATTTTAAATGTCCTGCTCCATTAGAAGCTATACACCCCAAAACTATAATATTCCCCCAACATGCTTGATAGTTTGAAGTATACGTTTTGGATCTAGAACGGTTTTATTTTTACGCCAATTTTTTCGAATGCTTAGTGGTAAGAAAATTCCGAATTTTCCCTCATCAGAAAAAATTACTGTTTTCCAAAAATCCAATGATTTACTTCTGTATGCGAAAGCGAATACTATGCGTTTTCGCCTATTTGTTTCGCTGATGAATGGATTTTTGTTTGAGGTATTACTCTGATGCGAGAAGATGTTGCAAGGTCTCCAACAAATTTTTGAACCGAACGCATAGGATTTTTCAAAGCTTTTTTAACAACACTCCCTTTTTCCCTCATTGTTAGTTTGCTGAGAAGTCCTGGTTTTCATTGAATTTCGATGCTTTTAATTTATTCATAGTTTCTCACTATACATCCAATAGTTGTAAATGGTAATTTAATAGCTTTTCCAAATTCTTGTTGCGAATTAAAATTTTTATAATGCTCAATCATAGGATTTCATATATCTAGAGGTGCCTCTCTAGTTTTAGGTTCTGTACTCAATTACTTCAAGAGCAAATTAGATTAAATGTCAGGCAAATATAATATGAAGTTAAAAATTATTAACAGCTTCTGTAAAAGTAGTCCTTTGAACCATATACACTATAAAACACAGTACATATCAGGATGGAGAAATGTACAAATACTTTTTTTGCAAGAAATTTTTAAACTTTTCCTATTGGAAAATTATTTTACATCTTTATCGAAATTTTCTGTTTTGTAATTTAAAACGCACGGTAAACAGATTGTATTAAAACTATTTTTTGACAAAATATCTGTTTTTATTTAGTTAAAAATTAAAAATTTTAGAGTGTACAAATACTTTTTTTGCCAACTGTATGTATACCGGATAAGCCAAAAGTTTGTTAAAAGTTCAAAAATTCATAAAAACTGAAGCAATTATGATATAGAAGTGCAATTTGCTAGAAGAAAGTCAGATTTCTTAAGCAGCAAAGAAAATAAAAAGTAATTAAAAATTTATTTGTAGAAGACGCCCGAAAGCGCAATTAACAGGACAACAATATGCTCCATTCATTTATTTTTTCAGTAACAAATGTTCAATATGAACACACAACGGTGCAACTAAGGTGACTTACATTGCCCATTACAGCTCAATTCATCATGTCAGAATGAATTGCAGAAACCACGATAGATGGAATTCGGCCAATGGTGAAAGGTATGAATGGTACACAGGTGATTTCAAATAGCCCCTGAAGCCAGAATCAGAAGACGACCGGAGTGAGTTTGGGTGATCGACCATTCGATGTTGCAACCTCGAATGATCAGTCTGTCTTCATACAGGGTACTCAATAAGAATCGGTATAGAGTGGCGGCGCTCCATCCTGCATAAAGCTCATTGCAAATAACACACTTCTTTGATATTTATGAAACGACTTTGTGACGTAAAAGAGTAAGATAATGCTAAGCAGTTACTGTGCACGTTTTCCAGTCCAGTTTGAGACATGGATTTTCAAATAAGAATGATCCGACAATGAAAGATGGAGTGAAGCCACACCAGGTGTCTTAACCTGTCTTGACTGGATGCAGTGATTTTTACGTATTTCACGAAAAATAGACATTGCCTTTATACAAATGTTCTGGTAGTCGACATTATCGTGCATTGTAAAGTATACCTTATCCGTTCCGAAAACATTGAACAACCATTGATGGTGGTTTCTAATTCTTGTCATAGCCCACTCGTCTAATGATTCCCTCGTCTCTATTCCTTTCTATTTCTACAATTGCAATCATTGTAAAATTGACAACCGGGAGACGCAGCTGTGAGGGAATCATTAGAGTTCTGATAAATGTTCTGGTAGTCGACATTACCGTGCATTTGTCAAATGCACCTTATCCGTTCAGAAAACGTTGAACAACCACTGATGGTAGTTTCCAATTCTTGTCATTGCCCACTCGCCTAATGGTTCCCTCATAGCTGTGTCTCCCGGTTGTCAATTTTGCAATGATTGCAATTGTAGAGATAGAAAGGAATAGAGCTGCAATATTCTTTGGAGGATATGTCGAATCGATGAGTGAGACACATTCAGTACACTTCCAACTATGCGAGCACTACTACTGTCTGTGGACGATTCCGTTACTAAATCATTCATAGTGATTAATATCCCAGTAATTCGGCTCTCAGCAACGAGAGTGTCCACTTTGTGGACGATCCTCCAAAGAATCAGTTTTCTTGAACCGTTTAACAGGCTTTATTATTCCAGGATACGATATGAGGCCATTCCTCGTCTTCAGTTTTTTTTGCCGTGCGAAATTTAAGCAATGTCACAGTTGCAGGTTCTCCGTTCAATAAATCAACTTCATCAACAGCGCTTGATAAGGTAAGATTCTGGAAGCACATGCGAAATCCTCGTGTTCCAAGACCTTTTACAGGAAGATTAATTTTCATAATTCTGCTAAATCTCTCGCATGACATTGCCTTCTACAGGTGACTTTTTTAACAAAAACTTTTTTTGCTGATTAAAAAGTAATATTTTTTGTGCAAACCTCACTTTTTTATCATAATTTCTAACCTTTTTATTAATTTTTAAAGCTTTAACAAACTTACGGTTTACCCGGTATGTATCTTTATATATATACAGGGTGATTCATAAATATTGAAACAATAGGCTATCTCTTTAAATATTGCCCCTAGACCCATACTTCCAATTGCAAAAATTCATAAAAAAAGGTGAAATTTTTGATAAGATAAGTTGCAACTCCATGGGGGGGGGTCTATTTGAAAAAGTACGACAATTAACTTTTTATGCGGCCCCCGTAGGATAAAAATTCCAATTAGGGAAACTTTCCTTATCCAGTCCTGAACAATACACAAAAAGTTGCATCTTCATATCTTAAAAATTCGCGGAGTTATAACCGTTTGAATAATTCATCAGGTTTTAAGGGATTAGACACAAATTAAAATGCGCGCAATTCAAAAGACAATGTTACTTTAACAGTTGTAGGAAACGCGTAAAAAATCTATCTTTTGAGTTAGATTTTTGATTTTTTTCTTTTTTTGTGTATGTTAGCCATATAGTTTGCTAAGAAAATTACATGCTAAAATTTATCATAAAATTTATAAAAATTTCATATGGTTAGTACTGGTTTCAATGCGATAGTTAAAAATCGTTATAACTCCAAACATTATTTATCGGATTAAAATTTCTTTCTATTTAACTAAAAATGAAAATCTAATTTTAGTTTTGTTTCGAAGCTTTTGTTTTTCAATATTTATTTTAGAACTATTAAAAATATTTATTTAAAAAATAATAACTTTTAAAAAGTCATATTTTCAAAAGTAAATAATTTTTCATTTTTTTTAAACAAAAGTAAGGTAAAATAATTAAAAATGACATGTTTCGAGTTTGTACTTTTTTCTTTAACAATTCTTAACTTTTAATAATTTTGTCGGGAAAATAATTCATTATACCAGAAAAACGAAATGTACTGTTTTACTGCCCATTAGTTATTTAAAAGAATGCTTTTCTAAGATGCAGATTAAGTCCTTTTTAAAAATTTAGCTCTCACAACTTCAAGCTTTTTATCGTCCTGTAGAGGCTGTTAAAAAATCTGTATTCTGGGCTCCGGTCAGATCAGGACCGAAACGCTACTTTTTTCTGAAGACTCGCCTATCCGGGTCTAATGTATTTTTCATACCGGAGGGGATTGCTTCCTTTTTCCCAGACTTGCACTGGATGAAATTTTTAATCCCGGTCTTGAATATTCCGTATTAAAACCACAGACCTAATACGTACATAAAATAAGTAAAATTTGGTTTAATCAATATTTTTACGAAAACCACATAAATTTTAAAACCGCTTGCTGGAATGGTAAAAATCCACCAAAGTCAAAAATAATTAAAAATTTGGAAAAAAAAAATTAATAACATCTTTTCTAATAAAGAGTCACTGAAACAAATGAAAACGACTTCAAGAGTTTCGAATCAATAAAATTTTTCTCATAGATGCATGGCAGCAATAGTTTCTGCAACTCTAGAAGATATTGACATTGGAACAGAAAATGATTCATCACATGTAGTTAATACTAGCAAAATAAACAAATAACAAAAGAAAACTATAGAATAAAAACGTTGATCTGAAAGATTTAGAATCAGAAATCTAAAATATATTATTTGATGGAAGAAAAGATAAAACATTTCATCAAGAGAAAACTGGAGAAAGGTTACATCGAATAACTATAAGGGAAGAACACATATATCTGAATGAAGAGCCAAATTCATTGTACCTGGGACATATTACACCATCTTCCGAGTCTGTAAAGCATATTACAGAAAGGATATTAAAATATTGCGCTGAAAATAGCTTAAACATTGACAATTTTATGAGTATAAGTTGTGATGAAACAGCTGTAAACAATGGAAGAAGGAATGGTGCTATTGCATTTGTATTTCAAACAAAGATTAGTCGTAACTTGCAATGATTAAAATGCCAGCTTCACAAAAACGAATTGCCATTGCTTCATTTATTTTCTGAGCTTGATGAACAAATTACAGGCCCACGAACTTTTTCTTGTCCTATTGGAAAATCATTGGATCAATGTGAACGATAGCCAGTTGTTGAATTTAAAAAAATCTGCTCTTGTCTCTCAGAAATGAACTCTGGTAAGTTAATTACTGACCAAAATTATCTTTTACAATATGTTTAAAGCAATTTCATCTGACCAATGCTCATTAAATCAGAAAAATTGTAATGCAAAAAAAAAAAAAAAAAAAAAAAAAAAAAAGTCTTAAACTACATCAACTTCCATTCTTAATAGAGCATCATCAGAGGCGATGAAAGTTCTCATAAATAGATTGGAAGTCCCATCTTTTCCATTCCCAAAGTTTTCTTACCATGTTCAAGCAATTGAAATATGCTTGAAATTAACTACTGAAATGTCATTAGCAGTTGAAGGAGTATAGAAGAAAAGAAGAAGATACATATGAGCAAAAATTAAATCACGAAAGATAATGCTTACTTTTGATACCAAAGACTAATATAAATAAGACTGAAACATACGACCATTTTATAATATACATCATATATACCGGGTGGTTATAAAATACAGTGGACTCTCTCTATCTGAACACTCTCTAATGTGAACACCTCTGTATTATGAACACATTCTGACGGTGCCGGCGAAATTCCATAGACTTAACAAAAGATAAACACTCTGTATTCTATTCTGACCACCCTCTAATCTGAAGACCCTGGTATTATGATCACTACTTTTGGTCCCCATTTCAACTCCACTTCTCTTTTAACTGACATGTGTTTGCAATCGGAATTCAAATTCCCCCACCACAGAAATTTAGAGAAACTGTTGCAAAAGAATAAAAAAAATTCAACGAACTCTACTAAAAAATAAACTGACAAAATCAATGCTAGATTTTAAGCATATACTTGAAGTTGCATTTTGTAGTTCAGATAAAACCTTCAGTGAAAAAGTTTGAGCACTTGTTGTCACATTGTTATCAGCTGCTGGATACTAAAATTGCGAAAAATAAGCTGGCTACCAAAATTAAATAAAAGGAAAACATTATTAGGGTTTGGTGCCATGAAATTGGGCCCGATTACATCCATAGAGGTTTTTTTCTTCTGTGTCGAACAGCTGTACACTGTCATGGTCACTCGCGGAGGATCTACAAATTATTAAAGTGCTCATTTTGTGTAACTAGCGCAACTGATATGTAACATGACTACAGTTATGCAATATTTATTATTATTTGCTATATTAGTGGTGTGGCGTAGTGGCAGATGGGCTTGCAATAAATTGGAGAAGTTGAATTAAATAATCAAGCCTAAATTTTATAAAACTCAACAATTGTAAAAATTTAATGAGAAATGAAGGTTACAAGTGCTCTGACTTTGCAGAGCGGTTGGTTTGCCGGACCCCCGGACTTCAAACCCCGATATCGGGTATAGCAGTGGTCTGGGAGAGCAGAGCTCTACCCAACGTAATCCTGAGAGATCTATATCTCATCTGTCCGACCAGCAGAAAAAAAACCCTTCCCTGGTCAACATTCTCAAGGGGGGGGGGGAATTAAAGACACCTTCCTCAGACTTCTTCCAATCTCGATCCAGGGGTCAAAGCGTCCTTCTCCCATTCGATATACAAATAGTGCCTCCCCTTGACTGATTTCACAGCCAAAGGAAATCTGTACTTAGCAAGAGAAATGCAAGCAAAACACACCTGGTCTGTAAGGTGACCTCCACATAAAGCGCGGGAGGCAGTATTGTTCAGGCATGACACTAAATCCTCGTACATTACTCAGATGGAGACAACTTGCTTATTTTCTCACTGCCCACATAAAAGCTCAATAATTTCGACTACATTCCCAGCCGTGGGAACAAAGGGTACACCTGCAGCAGGAAATGCGGAGATATGACATGACAGTGGCTAATTCCTTTGTTCCATGTTTTGATTTAAAAAATGGGCGTGTTTCATTTTCAGAACTTATTCAGAATGATTAGGTGCTGCAATAAACTAAGTTTCACGGCAAATTAATATTACGGTATATTTTAATGTAACAGTATTATTTTTATATGAAACATTAACATAAAAAGAACATTTATTTGCGCATTTTCCCTCTTTTTCCCAGGTGATGCGATTTTTAATTTTATTTTTATTTATTTATTTATTTATTTATTTATTTATTGTCATTGTAATCTTTTTTCTTCAAATTTTACAAAGATAATTAAAGTAATATTTTTATTTCAGATGGCATTATATTGTTCGTTCATGAAGTATATTTCTTTTATCAATATGTGAATCAAACTAAATTAAAAGTCCTTGAGAATAAGACATAGAAAAATTTATCAAAAATGGCATCTGTATTTTTCTGATTCTGCCTTGAATACATCAATTAGTACTTTTATAATTGTTTTACAGAAATTGACTACCACATTTTTCTAAGCCACGAAAGCATAACCTTTCATTTAAGCAAGTTTCGACTATAATTAATTTATCTAATGTAACATATCTTTTTTTATATATTAAATTATATTATATATATTTTCGCAGTTACTACTTTAATTATGGTATTCCCACAAATGTCTATTGAATTTAGATTACAGTTAAAATCGAAAGGAATAGAAAGATATGTAAAAAAAACACGGTAAAACTAATTGAAAATGACCAAAAGCAAATGACACTCTGCCAATTTTTGGTATTAATTATTTATTTTACGCAATCCAAATTAATTCATACATCCGTTTAGGTCTTCATAACATAAATTATCCCGAAAGAAAAAGAAATAATTATTCCCTAACAATTCTTAATCTCTACTAAATCGTTCACATCTTTGACTTGGATAGTTCCCTTCTAAATCCGCTAGGCGGCTACTTTTCTCCCCCCTATTGTTGCCATTACGAATACTAAAATAATGCCCCCATCTGCACGGTCGGCAATCTTCAAAGTGGGTTAACTGCCTCTAATTTCGGGCTATAGTCTTTGAAAGGGTGTCAAATCGTTAAGGAAATCATCACCAGGTGTACGGCTTTTTTATTACCTGAATGTATGCTGTAATTTAATTCTGATGGCAAACAAAAAATAAATAAATAAACAAAACTATGGAAAAAATATGAAAACAGTAAGAAAAAGTAGTCTATTGCCCCAAAGGCTCGTGCTGAGACTCTAAGTTTTTGATTAGCTCTGCTGCTAATTGGTATTCATTGCAGAACTCTGATGATAGTAACCAGCTAAGCTGCATTGCGTCCGTGCATAGAAATGAGACGTGAAGTGAAAGTTGAATTCCTTTTTTTATTATTTAAAATATCTTTTTTTTTTTCTTTTTTATGAATAATTTGCGAGTACTAATATGTTAGTAAAATATAAAAAATCTGTAAATGTTAAGTTTCATTGCTATTTATTTCATGAATTTTTGCCCTTGAATATAAATAGTTAAAGAAATGGCCGGAAAAGAATTGTTTTTAGATGAATGTCAATCAAGTTTGTAATTTTTGTTAATATTAATCGCATAATGAAATTCTAAATTAAAATTAAAATAGTGTAGAAAGAGGTCAGAGACATACGCTGACTAATTGCTATTGAAATGAAGAAGCTAAACATGATTTCTATTTAAAATTTCTCCAAACATTTTATCATCATAAAAGTCAGAATTCATTTGTTTGTTGTTAGTGCTACCAATTTAGTCATAAAATTATTTTCATTATTTCCTCGCTGCTTTTCCGCACATCTGTAAATAATTTTAAAAAATAATAATAATTGGCTTACGCAGAATACATCTTGGCTAAAAACACAGAAACACAAAGCCAAGTCTTATAAACCCCTTGGGGACGAGCGACACGTATACGTGCCACAAAAAGGCTTAAGAATCCTTGTTTATTTCCACCGGTAAAATTATACTGTAAATTTTATGTTATTCAGTCGGAGCATTTTCTCGATTTAACAAGCAACAAACTTCTGTTTTTTAAAACCGGTGACAAAACAATAAAAATTTTGTAAAAGGCTCCCGTCGCGAAGGAGTTAGTAATCACGTTTGAGAAATATGTCGTGCCGTTCATTTGGCATTATCGTAAATAACAATATCTGACAAAAGAAATTTCCTTTTTTGTTTAATCGCAAATGTTTATTACAAACTTTTTGAAAAGACAATCGCTGAACTGCTAAAATTATACAGGGTGTCCATTCTCAACGATGGCCAATGACTAATTACTTAATTGTTAGTCATAGATATACAGTTCAAATTGCAAAAATTATTTAAATAAGGTAAAGAAATATTTTAAAAGCGATTTAGGTTAATAAAAACATTTAAAACTTACAAAATGTTATTGTTTAAAACTTATAAAATTTTATTTTTATACGGTCCTCCAGTCCAATAAGTTATATTTAGAGTTGCAGCATATTTTTTGCTGAAAATTAGGGTAATTCAAAAATTTAGTAGAAACATAATTTCGTCAGAAATAATAAAAAATGGTTGAAAGAAAAATTTAAATTGCAATATGAATTTGAAATATTTAATCATTTTTAATAGTAAGGCGAAATATACAATTTGTATTAAACATACATAAAAGAAAAAATATTAAATAAAATAATGAAAATTAACAGCCTCAATTCTTTACAAAATGATACATATTTTAAAATTTTATCGTTACACTAGCCTGCAAAAGATAGGTTAAGTAATAGTTTTTAGCTTTTGATAATTGATGCTAATGCATTCTGTACCAATGAATCCATAACTGATCTTCATTTTTTATCATCACGTACAGGTTTTTTGCAAATCATAAATTTTAAAGTTAAAAAACTAATGAAATTTTGAGACTATAATATAGATGTGATTGTTCTATTTTTAATTTTTGATAATTAATTTTTATATATACTTTAAAACTGAAAACGAAAATTATCTTTATTTTTAACCACCATGATAAGATTTTTCGCAAATGGTAAATTTAAAAGTTAAAAAGTTCAAAGTTAAAATCGAATCTCTTAACCTTATTCATCTGGACCACCAGGTATTTAGCTGTAAGAATCCCAGTATAACCCCCCCTCCCCCCACACCAAAAAATAAATAAATATAAATAAAATAAAATATAGAATTAAATTTAATTAAATTTAATTTTAAAAATTTTATATTTGTTAAATAATATCAGATTTTCGCTTCAATTTAACTTTGACATTTACGATTTGCAAAAAAAATCTAACGTGATGGTTAAAATTGAAGGCCATTTTCAAATTTAGTGCTAAAAAATACATAAAAATAAATTATCAAAAGTGAAAAACGCAACTATCTCCTTTATTTTATAACATCCGTATTTTGTTATTTTTTAACTTTGACAATTTATCATCAGCTAAAAATCATGGCATGACTGTTAAAAATTAAGGTAATTTTTTGATTTGGTGATAAAAAATACAAAATAGTTTAAAAAAACACAACCACCGCAGTCATGTGTTATCCATTCTAAAACATTTTCTAAAACTTCTTGGCGGTAATATATCTAAATTCTTTTTGCGTTATCCTGTAAAATAAATATAAATGTATGGTACCACCGATAATCATAAAAATATTAGATTGTCAGCGGATTTACGTCGGTAAGTACAATTAAATCTTAATCGGATATTTAAAGGTAAGTTAAAGTTCGAGTTAAAATTTTGAACTGCAAAAACATACATACGATCATTAAAGTTAAATACTTATAAAAATAACATACTTTTTGTTCAAAGAAATCATGGAAAGAAACAGTCCCAAATCCTTACAAATAAAAAATATGTTAAAAAAGTAATTATTTAAGTAAATCCAAAACTTGATAAAAGTTAACCCAATCGTAAAATTTATAATTTTTTTTAAACGATAATACACATAAAATAAGTTCTTCGAATGCTTTAAGCACTTGGCGTATGGCCCCTCAAAGCAAGCGGAATTCATTTGTCTTCACATATAGAAAATTGTAGCTGCCATACTTTTTAAAATTTTCATAACTTAGAAAATGTTAATGTTATATGAATGGGACTTTTTTGTCTTATTTGTCGGTGTAGTAGGAGAATTATACTAAATATAACTTGCAAAGTAGAAGGACCATATAAAAATTTAAATTTTGCAATTTTTTAAGAAATATTTTTATTGACCCAAATCACTTTTAAAATGTTTCTTTATCGCATTTAAAACATTTTTGTAACTGCAACTGTATAATCAATGATTAAGGGGCTATTTCAGTTAAATGAAAAGATCCGCTCGCTAATGCTAATCTTATGGAAGAAATTTATAAAGATATCTCGGTTGCATTTTGATATTTTTAAAAGATTTTTTATTTTGATTTTTTATTTTAATATCTTGAACATATTTTATCTATAATTGCTAATACTTTAATTAATCGAATGTTTTTAATTATGAAAGTAATGAAAATTTTCGATATGACAAGAGGAAAAGAAATAACCAATTTCACTTTATTTGCTGTATGAAAGGGGACCGATGAATGAAGATGTTAATTGGATAATTAATACGGCAGACATTAAGTATAAGAATATATTCTGAATAAAAACTCAGTAGTATAAAATAGAGAGAATGCGGTACCTGTACAAGATGAATCAGATACAGAACAAATTTGTCGAAAACATTTAATTAAATTACGTGTTGCAAAGTATGTAAGAGGAGTTTTTAGAACAAAAGATTTTAAATATGTTGTTTATGTTCGAATAATAAACCAGTCTTTTTAAAAATAGATTATATGTACAATCGTATGTAATAAATGCTACAGCTTCTAGCGCAGCTTGTGCCATTAAACCCTATAAAAAAATTAACCAAAGTGTATTATTCGAAATCTAAAGAAAAAAAAAAAAAAAAAAAAAAAAAAAAACAGTAAAACTCCTGTTATCTGAAAAGCATGGGACCAACGATTTTTCGGTTAACCGGGTATCCATACGAATTTTCGGTTAACCGGGTATCCATACGAATTTTCGGATAACCGGGATTCCACACTGTTAAAAAATTTCTGAAATTCACGAACATTTTTTCCCTGAATTTCACAGAAAAGGTCCCTTTTCACAACAAAAGAGCATTTTCCGTTACAAATCACAAAATTCCACCATATTTCCTGAAAATTACGAAACGGATGAAAATAGAAACAAAAAACGGAGACACACCATTGTCTGGCGGGGGGGGGGGGGGGGGGGCTCCATGGCCGAGTGGTCAAGGCACCACGCCTGCGAGAGCAAATTGTGGGTTCGGGTCCCACTGGGGCCATGGAATAATGGGAACATAAATTACATTTTTTCTGTTTATTTTTCTCTTATTTCTTATTAAAAAATCTTTTAAATAATTAGCCAAAAATAATTATAATAATAATAAATAAATAAATAAATAGTGTACGACAATTTCAAAAAATTGTTTATACTTTTTTTTTTGTAAAAAAAAATTGTTAATAAAAACTTTTTTTCATTCATTCATTCAAAAAAATAAATAAATAAAATAAAATAAAATAAAATAAAATAAAATAACAAAAAATAAAATAAAATAAATCAGTGGTTTTAAACAGTGATTTTTTTTAAATTAAACTATTTAAACAAAAAATTAAAATTGATTTTAAAAAATAATAAGTATTATGCATCAGTCTAAAATAAAACAAAATAAACCGTTTACAAATATTCTAAGGAATACATTTGAAAGGAAATCTTTAAAAAGCACAACAGATTTTCCCACTAACTCATAAAAGACATACTTTGTACAATCCGGCATCAACAGCTTTGGCTCTGTTCGTAAGAGTTTAATCCGCTATCAAAAGGTCCCGAGTTCGATCTTCAGGACGACGTGAACTAAATTATACAAAATAATAATGCTTATGTAAAATAACATAGCATCTTAAAATCATCCCCTAATTTCGAATTCTTTGACAATTAATCGATTCATTAATTTTAAAAATTATATTAAATTATTATTATTAAAAATTAAACTTTGTAACGGAATGTTACTGCTTCTTCAAACGGAGTTTTCCTTTCTTGTATTTCCCACAACGGTTTGGTTTATTTTGTGTCGGCCGATTATCTACTCTAGGGATATAGGCCCAAGGGGGGAGTGCCCTTCTTGGGGGGTTTTTCTAAGGGAACCTAACCCGTATTCATGCAAGGTTCGAAAAAAACCACGAAAACTCCAAACGGCTTGGCCGACGGCCGCGATTGGGTTCGAACACAGCACCTCCGTCTACCAGTTGAGAGGTCAGAACCTCTCGGCCACTGGTGTGGCCGTTTCCGCAATGTAAAATCTACTAACGGAACGGTAAAAGTTCGGCTACTTTGCTGCAGTCGGCTACTTTGCTACAGTAGTTTCACCGTGAATTCACAGATTTATTTTTAACAGTGCATATAAATTTTAAAATAACCTTAAGACTTATAGTGAAAACTTCTTTGATGAAAAGCTGGGAATGGAATTTAGAAGATAGTTATAATGCAAATGTTGCGGTACAGGTATTCAAAGCACAATGAAGTTAAAAAGCGGAAAAAAAAAAAAAAAAAAAAAAAAATCACAAAATATTTTGTAGAAGAAAAAAAAAAAAAAGTTGTAAGAGTTTATCTAATAAAGTGACCAAATTACACAATGGACCAAATAAGTATGTTGACTTTCTTTATTTAATAAAGAATAAGCCTTTTTAACGTTATTTCTGTACCAGTGTCATAATACTCTTTCAAAGTTTTGATTTTTACATATTTTACTGCTAATTTTTTAAAATTAATATGCATTAAAACAACCTTTGAATCTATTAAAACGATTCATAATTATTTTGAGCTAAAATTTACAAATAAAATAGTAATCGTAAACCAAAATAAGTTGAAAGGTATTATTTTCCATTTATAAAAATAGTACTCCCAATAAAATTTTTCACATTTAAAATGAACTTTACAGAATTTTAAGGTCTTTCGGTTAAGCCGATTTTCGGATAACCGAGGTTCTACTGTAGATCATAATTTTTTTAATCTTTCAACTTCACCTTGGTAATTTTTGAGCCATCTTCTTACTTTGCATGTTTTATTTGTGAATGCAACAGTTTTTGATCAAATAGTTTAAGGGTGTATTCGAAAAAATACTTTTTTACCTTTAACAGCTCGAAATGTTCCGATACAATTTCAGACTCATTTTTAAAAGTAGAAACATGGAACTTGCTGAGGGGATTTTTGAAGAGACGTATAAGGTGCCGTGTGATGTCATTTTACGCTCCATTCATTAGAATTTGATTTATGAACAATTATCTTCTCAGTATGACACTTTTTTTCGTTCCCAAATCTACCGCTTCGGAAAAATCTGTTCAAAATGCCGTTTTTGATTGCTTTTTTTTTTTTTTTTTTGCAATATTTTCTGCATTTATTAAAGAATCGACAATCACGGCACCTTGTGTACTTTCTAAATAAGAAAATCTGCGAGCTTGATACATTTGAGAGCAAAAGTGAATTAAAAAATAAATCGCAAAATAAGTAGTTTGAATCGAAATACACCCTTAAAGACCAGAAATTTTTTATCTATATTTTTTCTCTCTTTTTACTGCTAACATGCGTAGCCCCCATTTAAACAGTTCAATAGATAAATTAACTTATTTTACGTGTGAATGTTTATATGTAGCCATTAAAAAAAAAAAAAAAAAATATGATAGAAAAAAACTGAACCAGGATGTGAGGATTAAATCCGTAATATCTTGAACATATTTTCACTACAACTGCTAATACTTTAATGAATCGGTTGCTTTTAATTATAAAGCTAATGAAAATTTTCGATACGACAAGAGGAAAAGAAATCACCAATTTCTCTTTTGCTATATAAAAAGAGACCGATGAATGAAGACGTCAACTAGGTAATTAATTCAGTAGAGATTAAATTGGAGTAAAAAAAAAGTTAGTTAGACACTTAATTACATCAATTTCTAAACTAAGTTTTATAATCAATCATGAGTACAGAACCTGTGAATCGTACGGCATGAAAAAAACCAACTCATATTTGCAGAGACATTAATATCCGCATCAATCTACAGAAAAAGATCTATTTTCAGAAGAAGAAACTTGTGATTTGTCATTAATCCTGTAGCTGATTTGATCCTCAAAATATATTTTTCCTTGTTCAAAACCTCATAACTTTCTGAGACATTTTAAAACATAAAAATATAATACTTGCAAGCTTGATTACTGGAGTGATTTGTCATCGAGCAATTTCTTTCAATTTCTGGCATATGACAGAGATTATTTTTCTAGATATTCGATTTGTTACATTTAAATTGGGATATTGTCCAGAGAAATATATTACAAACTTAAATTTTTGTAAATTGTGCTACGATTGAATACGCAAGTATCGCCAGTCCTTGTTTAGCCTTTAAAGGGGTTAGCACTTATCTTCAAAACTAATATTTTTTTTGTGATGTTATTTTTGAGGACGAAATCATCGTATTTATTTTATTGTTTTGATAATCAGGCGTTATTTATTGCCCCGTGAAATATTTGACATGGGTCGGGCATATACGCACCAGTGGAAAACCTTTTTCATTTTATTCATACCGTGTTTTAAAAAATAATTTCTGTCATACGCAGATATTATTTCTCTTATTTTAGATTTCATACACTCACATTGGGATATTTTCTGGAAAAATATACCACAACGTAAATTTTTTGTATACTGTGTTACGATTGAACATAAAAATATTCGGCAGTCTTGGGCAATCAAAAGGATAAAACTTTCAAAACAAATATATATATATATATATATATATATATATATATATATATATATATATATATATATATATATATATATATATATATATTATTTTTATTTTAATTTTATTTTTTTTGAGGACGGAATCATATGTATTTTATTGTTTATATCAGCACTTCCCAATCTTTTTTCTTTCATGTTTCCCTTTTTTAACCAATCAACTGCCAAAACTATATGGTTAAAACTTTTATCATTTTAGCTGCACGGCCTTTGCTACCACAAACTCTGAAAGATAATTTTCACTTTATATTATCTTAAAATTTTATTACTTTAAGTAAGACCAGTTTCCAGTCACAGAGTCCGTACAGAAAACTATATAAGTCAGAGACTTCAAATTTTGTGTATATAGAGCTGAACACTTCGTATCACACGAAAAATCATAAAATTTTGAAAAGTCTACTATTTTAATTAAATTAATTTTTGCAATTTAAACTTTAGAAGAGAGCCTTAACTTCAATGTTGCTCGTGTAGACTTCATAGCTTGATGGTAAACCATCTCGCTAATAAACAGAAGGTTCTTGGTTCAAAATTTGATGCTGGAACTTTTCGATGGATTTAATTAAAAGGAATATCGTATGTTTTACCAATTTAAGGATTTATTATGTTCTGCTAAATAAAACTTGACATTCATATTGTTTTTTGAAATTCAATTTTCCTTCTATTTTAAAAACTATTGCAATTTATTAATGATTCAACATTTTTCATTATAACATTTTTTTTTTTCATTTTTTGAAATAAAAAATTTTTTTATACATTCTGTGCGATCTGTGATCACTGACCGAGTTGTTTAATTATAAAATAGGGGTTTGATCGCTGCATAAACGCAATCCAGCAGGTAATGAGTTAAACTTTCCTTTATTAAGTACTCATATTTCTGATGAACATCACCCACCTTTCTCTGAACTGAATAACACACACATCTTTTTTCTTATTGATAGATCACCTCCATATAATAACTTGATAGGAATTACAATGTCAATTCTAACATTTTTGTGACTTTATTGACAATTTTTGTTATTTCCGCCAATACCGATATTATTTTCACGTACCCCAAGTTGGAAACAATGGCTTTCGATAATTAGGCCCTAGTTATTGCCTACTTATATGTTTCCCTAAGGATCGAGACAAATATGTCTCAATGAATAATTTTTTTATTCGATTCGTACCACTATTTTGAAAAATAATCTCTGACATACGACAGAGACTATAAAGATTATTTTTCTTGATTTTAGATTAAGGATATTTTCCAGAGAAATCTACTACAAGATATTTTTGTTATAAATTGCACTACGTTTGAATATGAAAATACGCACAAGCCATGGAGGAATCAAAGGTGTTAATATTGGGAAACCATCTAATCTATTAAAAAAATAAATAAATAAATAAATAAATAAATAAAATCACTCTAGTTCAGCCATACTCAACTTGCGGCTCAGCGGCATTTTATGTGCGCCCGAGTCACACAATCAATCTTTTGTCAATCAATTCACACAATCAATATTTACACAATTAGCTGAGATTCGTATAAAATAGTGTATATGATCTTCAGCGTTGTTTTATACACATTATATATGTTATTTTCACAAGAGCATAATTGTTAAATATAACAGGACAGATTTTAACTAAAATTTGTGTTAAAAACCGTTTCCTATAAAAAGTTCTTTTTTACATGTTGTCCCATTTGTCCTACAGTGATGTACAAATTTTTTAATCCTCAACAATAATCAAATGTCATGTCAAATTAAATTTTCACTACATATTTCTAGAACTTTTTTTTTTTCATTGAGAAAAACCTGGATTTATTAACACGTTCGTTGCCGCTTACGCGAAAGCGCGTGATATGGCGCCAACGTTAAAGGGCCACTCACGCGCCAGCGCGTGATGTGGGGTGATGTTTAATAGCCGGTCACGCGCTGGCGCGGGAAAATCTTTCACTGATTCTTTGCTATAAAAAGTAAATCGGTTTCTGGGAAAAACCCACTTCTACAGTGCGGCATTAATAATCATCACATCTTCATGTAAGCGTCAGCGAACGTATTAAAGAAAATCTTGAAAATTCCGCATTGCTATACCACTAGTTATATATATATATATGAGCAATAATTACTTTTAAGGGTTGAATTTTGTCACGGAAAAAAAATGGCACCGAAAACATTTTACATTATCAATTTTAAACAGTAAACTATGTGACATATTTCTACAGCATTTCCAGTGGGAATCTACTACGAAATTTATTATTTGGAAAGGGTGGTGTTAAATTTTTAGGTGATATTTCTTCCACGACAAGCCTAGTTGTAATAATGGCTTTGTTATAATGCATTGTTAGAGAACTTATGTTATTATTGTTTTTAAACCTTTTATAAGTGTATTCCGACCAACCTAAAGGCTGAATCTTCTGTTTGCGCCCCGCCTGAAATTTGAAACTTTTGCTTGCGGCCTGCTTAAAAAAAAGGTTGAATATAGCTGAACAGCTGAATCCATAATGAAAAAAAAAGTAAGACTTTGAACTCTTAATTATTTCAGAGAAACGGAAATTATCGCAGTTCTTTAAAGATTCAACATAAATCATTTAATGACGTTGTTCAAACTTATGAAACTCTTATGCTGTAATTTGATAAAATCTCGAAAACGTTTTCGTAACGTAAAGGGCAAAATCTTCGCTCCAAAGTTTAATGTTAAATCTATATTAATATTTATAGTTTAGTGATGTAAAAGAATTGAAAAGCAAATTTGTTTTAATGCATTCAGAATCAGAAACCAGATTAGTTTACACAATTATTTTGTACCTAGAACAGCAAATCAAATCTTTTAGCCATCCAAAAGCTGTAAACGGATTACGCTTTAAACTCAGCCTGAATTATGTGACGAAAAACTAAATTATCTGTAGTATTCGAAATTTTCTTACCTAGGTACTACTAAATTATTTTCTACAGTTAATATTCAAAGGGGTACTTGGAACACGAGAAAAGAAGCAACACTAACGGTAATCCAATAGAAGAAATTTTTTAAGATTTTTTAAGATCGTTTGCATATCAATACTTTTAAAAGCTTATAAGTAAGTAAAGTTTATAAGTTTAAAAAAAGTTGTAATTTATTTTTAAAAAAGTGTTTTTTACTTTTAAAATTTTGTTTGCAATTTTTTTTCTTTAATGAGATTACTTTTATTTTCGAAAATGTATTAATTAAAAATATCTGTGAAGAAAAACGAAAAAGTAAAAATCGGCGAAAGTAGAGAACTATCCAAGTTTTGCAATGAAAATAAAAAAATCAAAAACTTCTCATCAAAACAAAAAATTAAGAAACGGCCTTTGTACGGATAGATCTATTTCAACTAGTCAATGCAAAATAATAATAATAATAATAATAATAATAATAATAATAATAATAATAATAATAATAATAATAATAATAAATAAAGTGAAATGAAATAAAATAAAATAATCAAATAAATAAATAAAATAAAATAAAATTTTAAAATATTGAAATGCTAACGATATATCTTTAAAAAATTCTTAATTCTAAATTAACATTTGTGAACGGTGTTTTCGTGTGAGTGAAACTACCTTTTAACTCAAATCTTCAAAATTAATAATTTTCACATACTTCTTTTTTGAGGATAGAATCATTGTATTTAATTTCTAAAACTGTATAGTGTGTGAAACTAGTGTACTTACTTTATTCTCAACTAGATGAAATGGTTTAAAGCATGTGCCTACCTTCGAGGCACTTTTTTTTTTTTTTTGAAAAATATGAAATTTTATTGCACATTTTATTATTATTTAGTTTAAAATTATGAATTCGAATTAATTTTTAATGGAATTGTATTTAATTTTTCAAATTTAGGCAGTATTAAATCAAATGTTTTCAAAGAGTTACGTTTATGCCGAACTTTCTGTCACGAAATCTAATCAATGTGTTTCACCTTTTTTTTAAGAAAAAATAATATATTACCAAACCACTCACCTGTATTTATGAACACTCCAAATAAAAAGGAGTGAATAGTCACTCCAGAATAGTGAATACTCACTCTATCGCAGACTCAAAATATGCCCAACCTCTTTAGAGTGACTATTCACTTTGAGCAAAAGTGGAATCATTGATTCTTTGAAAGAGTGAATACTCACTGCTAGGAAATGAATATTCACTCTACACAGGGGTCAATAATCACTATTTCTGAGGAGTGACTATTCACTTTTGCTAAAGGAGTGCGTTTTTTCACTCCTAGTAGGAGTGAGTAGTCACTTTTTCATAGGAGTGAATGCTCTCTTTTTTTTTTTCAATGAATTCTCTTTTTTTTATTGCTATTATGGGCATTTTAAAAGAATCGTGTCTTTTAGAACATACAATGAAAATAAATACAAACGTGGTAAAGATTGGAATAAAATACTTTTTTGACAATATTTATTTAATTCGAAGTATGTAACATTAATTGAACTTTTAAAGGGAAAACGTAATTAAAGTTACACATAAATGAAATTAGATTATTGACAGAAATAAACTATTTTATTCCTACCTTTCTCCTTGTATTTGCTTTCATTGGTAGTCCCATAAATATATGATAGTTTTAAAATGCCCATAAGCGCAAGTTATTAAAGAGTTTTAAAATATTAAACATACTTTTTTTTTCAGATACCCATTAAGTTTTACATATTATTTAAATAAATCCATAATGCACGTTATTTGTTTTTTTTTTTTTTTTTTTTTTTTTTAATGTGTAATTAAAATTTTATTTTTGAAAAATATATATTAATACAAGCCGTATTTATAAAATGACATGGTAAGTCATATTTAATTTCAATTTTTTATTCCCGTATATAGAGTAGATGTGTACGTAGTACTTGCCGGCGAAGACACTCACGAGCTAATGCTAATCCTATGGGGAGAGATTTTTCTAATATCTCGTTTGCATTTTGACATTTTATTTATTTATTTATTTTGCATTGAATAGCTGAAGTTCGTCTCTATATCGCATCTTTTTTACTTTTTCGATTTCGGTCGCAGATATTTTTATAAAGTTTCTTTTACTTAAAAAACCGGTACCAAAAATGAAAGTGTTATTTAAAAAAATATCTGCAGACAAAATTTAAAAAGTAAAAATAAACAAATATTTAAGAGAGAAAATGTGTTTTTGACGACTTCAGTAACTTAAGTGTTTTTATTTAAATGGTAAACTATTAAGCTCTATAAGCCCCTCTTTGACTGTGCCCTTAAACATTTTTTTCGGCTTCATGAGTGGTTTGATTGCCAGATTATAAAATAGGCAAAACATAGTTAGATTAATTTTTAAAAAATAATAATAATAAAATGAAGAAGATATTGAACTTTTATAAATCATATTAATATAACTTAAAAACAACTATTTATAAAAATTTTGGTGTCATTACATTTTGGTAAGTGCAATTTAAAAATTAAAATTGATTACTTAAGTTTTTAATTAAATCAAAATATTTTATGCACTATAAACATTACCATAATTGCTTTTTTAACAATGCCTATATGAGGTGTACATTACTGGAAAATGACTACTTAAGTATTCCAGTAATGGACACTCCTCTCAAAACCTTAAAAATTAATGAAATTTTATAAACGACATTAAATACATAAAATTCAAAGCTTTCTTCAGCTACAAAAACAAAAAATTGCAAATTTTGCAATAAAATAAGGAATACATAAATTTATTAAATGAAGCCAGCTCTTAGTATGATTTTCAATGAAAACACGATTTTCAATGAAAAACAGTGAAACTTAAAAACATTATTTTGTGCTTCCTGATTGGTTTAATTAAGAGTGTCAACAATAATGCTAAATTATAAAATATGCAAGGGCGAGTTACGAAAAAAAACAAAAGCTAATTTTTATTAGTTATAATTTTTTTATAAACCAAAAACATTCAGGTGTGTACACTGCTGCTTCTACCCTATGGTACTGCTACATCTACCCTATAGTATTCTATGAATGTGAGTTAAAGTTTTATAAAAAATATACTCGTGTAGCAAAAGAAAAATGAAGAAAATATAAAATAAAAGAAATGACTACATAAGTTTTGAATTAAGACATTTTTCTCCGGAAGGGATATTTCTGGCTCTGGGGGGGGGGGCATTATAGAGCTCCGGGGAGAGAAATTGCCCATTTTGACCATTGAAAACAGAAAATTTCCGGGGGGGGGGCATTTCAATGCTCCGGGGAAATACATCCCCCGAGACACCCTCTGAATTCAACACTGCTACATATGTTTTGTTCTTACTGTTGGAAAAACAATTTTAATGAGTTATTTATCTCTAATAAATAAATGTCATCTAATATAAGTCATACTGCAAACTTTTAACATTACTAAAGCGTTTTATTCTGCAATCTTTGCATCAGCGATTTTTCTTTTCTTTTTTTTTCTCCGAGCAGAGATAAAAGACAACTTCCTGTGTAAAGTTTAACTCAACATTCTAGAATTTACTTTCGGAAAATAAAAAGTTGAAATTAAAATTGACTTACCGTTTTTTATGTTAATTATCCCTTGTTTGATGAATAATAATCCTTTGTTTGATAAGTGTTTGTTTGCAGTGCAACATCTTCGTCACTGAGTATTAATGGAGTATTATTGCTTTTTACTGAATTATTTGTTCTCCATTTTGACTCCATATCAAGAAACTTAATCTATGTGGATTATTTTGAATCATAAGATATCGGAGTATATCATTCCAAGATCAAAATTTAAACTACTTTTCAGTATTAATAATACAAATTGAAGATCCACATTTGTAGACCGAGGAAACGACGCATAACGGACACGATAAAATGGCGAAAACATTTTTATCATCACAACTAAGAAGACGATTTCTGATTGGCTGATGCATAATACATATCTAAGTCACTTTTTAAGAGTGACCGTTGACTCTATCGAAGGAGTGACACTCATTTTTGAAAACGAGTGCGTTTTAATAGCAAAAAAGCGTAATTTTATAGGTTATATTATAAAATGTAGTTTTTGAAAAGTAAGAATTGACATATTTTGGTACTTTTCATTGTTTTACTCTATATATTGGTTCAAAGTTGAGCGGGTATTTTTTTCAAGTGTATAATGGCGGGCTTTCATTCTCTTTAACGGAGTGAGATTTTTCACTCTCGACCATGGAGTGAGATATTTCACTCTCAACAACGGAGTGAGATATTTCACTCCTTTTTTGGGAGTCGGAAATTCCACTCTTTAAAGAGTGTATTTGTATAAAGTTCACTCTAAAAAGAGTGCAAATGTAAATCACTCCTACAAAAAGTGAGCTTTTCACTCCTCCCAGTTTTAGAGTGAAGCAAAAGATTTGCTGTACCTGTTGAATTTACTAAAATATATTAAATTTTGTATTTGTGTGCAAAATATAATTTTTTCTTAAAAGAAAAAAAATATGCATTTTTTAATAAAAACAGCTTTTAAATTTTTATATACATACGTAAACATTGTCATTTGCTACCAACTGATAAGCAGAACCGTGACCAAATTTTAATTCAATAGCTTAAAAGCTTTTTAAGAAACGCGATTTCTTGTAAACGTAAACAAACAAAAACGCTGCTATCTAGAAAACGCAAATTAATATTTTAATATAGCGCAAAAACTAAGCAAAACAAAATAAACAAATGCATAAAAGTTTATACTTTGAGATGTAACTTTGCTGCTAGTTATCACTGAATCAAAAGTAAAGCAGTTTTTGAATCGTAAATATTTGAACCTTAAAATAATGAATGCGAAAATGAAAATTTCCGCTAAAACCGCGATATGAGGGCAGACTGCCTTAAGTGCAAGAGAATATTTACAAATTAACTCGTTCGGAACGAGCATCTTTTACAGAATTTTTATTCTTATATCACCTGATTTTTTGGAGCAAAAATTTCTGCCTAATTGAATAGCAAAAATTCTCAGATTTAATATGAAAAAATTTACAATAAAAATTTACTTGTGAGAATAATCTAGAATTCGAAACACCTTAAGCGGCACATATACTGGTCGCTCGTTCCCAGAAAGTTAATGATGTTGCGCTGGAAGAAAAAAAAAATGAAATTCGCCTTGCATACAAACTAACGTCATGATGTAGATTAAAATTCTGAATAGTTTATATTCTTAACCACAAATGTTGACGAAATTATCTCTAATTGGAAAAAATCATCTGCCACCTTTCACACCTAAAAGTAATTTAATCAGATTATGCAAAAGAGGATACCGTATTTTCTGTGCAGAGGAATTTAGGAATGAGACAAGGCCTGAATATAACTCTTAAAATATCAAACACTCAATGTGAAAGAAGTTCCCAGTTCATAATGGATAAATTGATAATGTTTTATTTTTATCACGTATTCTGTCTTCAAACTAAAGCTTTCGCGTAACATCTAGAATAACCATTATTTATTATGCCACTGTCAAATCCTTTCAACTCATGTTATGAAATAACTATATTCCATTAATTATTTTAATAAAAGACAAATGGTATAACAAAGTCGGTAAATTATTGGGAGTATAGAGCATCCGTTAAGGATACATGGAACACAAAATTCTTCAAATTTTTGAGTTTTTATAATCATCGACCTAAAAAGTACAGCTAAAAGATTATGCTGCTACAGGATTGTGGACCTAAAGGATTAGGGTACTACGATGTTTTAAAATAATACAGTATTTTACATTAAGCTCGAATTTGTATATCTATTCTATATCTATGTACATTCGAAATGTGTACTTTTTATGCTTTACTCATTTCTAAAAGTCTATTTTAGGTAAACAGTTGAAACTTTCCAAAATTTTGTAAATAAGTTGTTTCGTTAAAAATATTTACAGTATAGGTCTGAGTGTTTTATTATTATTATTATTATTATTATTATTATTATTATTATTATTATTATTATTATTATTATTATTATTATTATTATTATTATTATTATGAAAATATGTTGTTAATTCTTTTAGAATTTTCAAAGTATTTTTGTAAAATATATTTAATTTTATGCCAAAATGAAATATTTTTCTTTTATTCTTAAATACTACGTTTTCTATCATCACCACAAATTTTAAGGTGATTTATTCAACAGTTTTTGAAAAGTGTACTAAGGAGACATATTGTTAAAAAAATATGCAAAAAGTTGGTTAATTCATGAAAACTAATTTATGAATGAAACTAATTTCTTTGATTTATATATGGGTTATAATGTGCATACTTACTGTATCAAAAATTATTTTCTATCTTTATTTTATAGTAAAATACATGCATTGTTAAAATATTTCTAATGTTCAACATTTAAATAATGATTGAACAAATTAGTGTAGTTTAAAATATAAGAAAAAATTTGTTTAAAACAACATAGCTTTTGAAGCTATATCTTAAAATAAAAATTACTTTAAAAAAATATTTTTCGGATAATTTATAAAAGTGGATAGTCAAAAATTCGTTAACAAAAGTCTCTGCCCCCCCCCCCCCCCATAAAATAAGTAAATAAATAAAATAAAATAAAAAAGGGGGGAAAGGAAAAAATGCCTGATTAACATGTTTTAGTTACAATTAACTCTAAATGTAGCCCGACCGAAGTATTTTAAAAAAGATTAGCCCAATTTTTCCGGAGTCTTTTGAAAATAATTAACTCGGACTCAGATAAGATTTTATTTTCCGATGCAGATTTCTAGACTGGACATGTTAAGTTTTTCTATTTATGTCACCAAACCTACATCAGCTAGATCAGTATATTTGTAACTTATTCTCTGCCCAATTGAAAATTGTTCATATTTTGTAAACTTAATCCGACGATTTTAAAGTTGTTATATTGGACCAGTCGACCCATTTTATTTGATGGGATGTAGAATTATTTTTTTAAATTCCCAAATCGTTTTTCTTTTCTTTTCTTTTCTTTTCTTTTTCTTCTTTTTTTTAGCTGTTTATTAACAAAAATGTCTTTATTGTGCCTGGTTCAGCCCGTTTGAAAATTTCTCTTGATTTTCCTGGCTCGGCCAGGTAAGGACCTTGAAAAAAAAAAAGGGTATAGCGGTTGGAAAGAAAAGTGTACTTTTATATCACTGCAGTTGCTACTTAAGACTATTTTAACAAAAAATATTTCTTATCGTGATAATTAATTTTTAAAAAATCGTGTCTAGAAATCATCTAAACTAATCTGGGCTTTTAAAATTATTTCTCCAATGTTTAACTAAATATGTACTTAAAATAAATCTATTAATTGATAATTATAGACCAAAAGGTAGCAGCACAGACAATCACCTTATCGAGTTCACTGCTGAAATTTAAAAATTAGTTAAAACGCGATTCGCATATTAAAATGCAATCAATCTTCAAGTCATAACTTGATGGAAAACGCACAAAAACTGAATTTTAGTGGTTGACTTGTTGGTTTACAAATGTGTTTTCCTGCACCCAAATGATTGAAAACATGCAGAAATGGGAGCGAGAAAAACCATGGTAAACCTACGAGTCATTCTCTAAAATAGGGTTCTCAGGTGTTTTCCGCCAAGATATGATACGACAGACCTATTGCGTCTCAATATCTGAATCAAATTTTAACTCATCCTGGAATTTCAGCCATGAACTCGATGAGGTTATCGTTTGTGCTTCTGCCTCCCGGTCTATTAACTTCTTAACATATTAAACTATTACATTGTCATTCATCTGTGCATAATTTCCAAAATTTCAGCCGGAAGTGGACGAAAAATTGATTACAAAATTACATTTTCATACATGAACCAATTTAAAGCAAATAATTGTGTAAAAGTAGCTTTTTTTTATTTGTGTATATATGAAGAGGAGTCGCTATTTTGACTTCGTCTTAGATAATATAAATTAAGGCCGAATAAAGTTGTTTCATGACTGAGATAATTAAAATTAAAAGAATAAGTTATGGACGGTTTTTGAAGCATTTTTCAAAATTATTTTTTAGAAGGATACTATAGACTTTATCAGACCTACACAGGAAGAAAAAAATTGTAACGTTCTAAGTAAATTTGAAAAATGTTTCTCTTTTTAAAGGTTTTGAAAACAATTTAGCACTTTTTTGGCAAATTCCGGTTTTTATATACCTTAAAGGTTTCCTAACTAAACTTGGAAACAGCAAATGTTGAAGTCCGCTGTTAATATTTGTTGTTGTCTGCTGTGCAAGAGTCGAAAACAAGTTTCTTACATAAATGTTAAAAAAATCATTATAAAATGCGAAAAATGAACAGAGAACACAATTTTTTTTTCTTCATCATCAAGACCGTTCGGGTGAAAATGCAATACCTCTCCTGACAGCTAAGGAGACTATCCTCAGTACATTTCTGTATAATACTAAACGCTTAGCAAAAGTGAAAGAAACGCAAAATATTTGGACTGTATAGTTGTTGTAAAAGCTGAATCGTCCATTACTTACCCGCAACGTTTTCGGTAAATAACAAAATCTTACTGAATGCTTCTAAAACGATCCATAAAGAATAAATAAGTTTCCTGGGAAATATCAGTATTTTTTGTCGGCAAAACATTCCTGGTAGTATACAGGATGCTTGTTGGTTTTCTGGGGGATGTTTTATAGTTATACAGTAAAGCTCCAATCAATATCAAGAAATGTTTCTTGGGAATAATGAGTACCCTGATGCCCATTTTTTTCCCAGGAACATTTTTTTTTTCGTTTTTTTTACAGTATATTCTGGAGTTGTGAAGCCCGAGTGGTCGAATGATATAAAATATGTTTCATCGTGGTTGTTCTATTTCCGTCCTTATAAATTTGGCTTTATAATGCATTTGCAGTTCGACAATTATTCATAAACGAATCTAAGGGATAAAGACACTACTTGGAATAAACGTACTATCAATAAATAAATAAGATTTTTTAATGGTCCTACCTATTGGACCCCCAGGGGGATACCTTCTTTAGGTATTCACGGGCTTCACAACCCCGGGGCACCTGAGTGATCTTTCTCCTTTCCTTTTCCTCTTACTCCTCTGGTCTTCCTTTCCTCTTTGTTTCACTCTCATTGTGGTTTCCTCTTCGGAGGTGAGGGCAATTCTGTATGAGCCGATGTCATCCTGCATATCGACTCATGGAGAATTGTAAACCACCCACGTGTTGGCCGTGCGTGGCGACCCGTGTCCCTGGAAAGGGGGATCCTGGTAGTTGAGGGAAACCAACACACTGCTTTGGCCTCTGCTTCAGGTAGACGGGAGGTGCATTTGGTCCCGTATGCATCAATCGGCTGGTCAGCTGGCTTTTGTCACTGGCTCTAGGGATCAAGTGATCGAGCAACTACTAGTCATCTCGTTAAGGGTGGAGACTGACATAGGGTTGTCTTGTGACCGTATGGGCCCTGGTTAGCACTGGTGCACGAATGTGCATCCCCTTGTAGGGCTCGGGAGAGGGTGGTGCGGCCGGGGTCTGAAGCTTTTTATTTCTAATTATGGATGGAATCACTTCTTTTCCTTCTACTTCTCTCCCTAGTGGAGAGCAACAAACTGCACAGACTCTATCATTCACTCGTTTTTTCATCATGAAACGTACTGATAGCGTATCTGATAATTCATTTAAAAAGACTTCACCATTTCTCATTGCAAAGACATTCCAGTCAGTGCTGGGGGATGGCCATTCTATCAAAAAACTGCAATCTGGGGATCTATTAGTTGAGGTTTCTACAGCTAAACAGTCACAAATTCTTTCTAATTGCTCTACAATAGGTACCTTTTCCGTTTCTGTACAAGTACATAAAACTCTAAATACAAGTCGTGGTGTTATATCTGAACCTGATCTGTTATACTCTACTAAAACTGAACTTCTAGAAAATTTAAAAGACCAAAATGTCGTAGATGTACGCCGTATCACTATCCGTCGCAATGAAGAAATACTACCTACTAAACATATTATTTTAACCTTCAATAGTCCCAATTTACCAGCTAGAATTAAAGCTGGCTATCTAAGCTGTCCAGTTCGACCATACATACCAAACCCTATCAGATGTTTCAAATGCCAGCGTTATGGCCATACTAATACTAATGGCCAATGTCGTGGATCTCTTACCTGCGCACGTTGCGCGGAAGTTGGTCACGACAATAAAACATGTGAAAATTCCGTACGCTGTGCAAACTGTAAAGGCGATCATACAGCATATTCCCGCAAGTGCCCTAACTGGAACCGTGAAAAGGAAATAATTACTATAAAAATTACTCAAAATTTGCCTTATCCTGATGCCCGTAAACTAGTTGAAAATAGAACCCCATCTGTCGGAATTACCTACTCTAGCTTACTCAAGAAGCAATCAACAGCCGTAAGACACATAAGTACACAAACTGATTCCCAATTTCCATCCAGTAAATCAACTCCAACACAATCAACCAGTACTCATGTTAAAGAATCGACCAACACCCCATCCTCTGAACCAGTAAAAATTGACATAGAGAAGAAACAACAGAAACCGACAGCTCTATCCAATAAGTCATCTCAACCCCAAACTAAGACTAAACCTGCCATGAATACCAATATTCCACAGAAACCTGATGCTCCCAGAAAACATAATTTAAAAAAACCGCCTATACAAACCTTTAAAAAGAAAACCTCAACTCCAGCCTCTCCACAATGGAAGACTGCTGGAAAGGGGAAGCGAATTTCTGGCATCAGCTCAATCATAAGAAACATTAAAGATCCAAAACAGCTCCAGCAGTACGCGGATGAGGCTATGGAATCCGAGCCCTATAGCAATGACTCGGATGTTGACGAAAATACTGCATTTGAAGAATTTGTACCTGATAACTTAGATACGCAACAAACCACTTCTGCCAATTCTTCACAAACTACCTCTCCAAGATCATTACATTCTAATACTTCCAAAATACCATCTCATAACAGGAACGCACAAATTACAACTAAAACTTCTTTAGAGCAAAATATTTCAAAAACTAAATCTACTATATCTGCAATACCCCCACCAAAAAAGAACAAAATCTCAAAAAATCAGACAAATTCACAGAAAAAAGACAAAAAAAATCAAAGAATGGAGGATGACGATGCTATGGACCTTCATCCCGAACCGGATGAAATACTGGACGACGGAGACAGTAGCATGTCTACTGTTTCTGATCAAAATGACATTGATACTCATATTTAACACTCGTAATTATGAATAATATCATCTCATGGAACTGCCGTGGTTATCTTAATAAACATGATGAAATCCGGGACATTCTCTCTGACCATCAACCACTCTGCTTAGCTCTGCAGGAAACCCATTTAAAACCAAACAACAAAGCAAAATTACGTAATTATGCTGCTTACAGGAAAGACTTCACTGGTAGTGATAGGGCCACTGGAGGAGTGGCTCTCTTCATATCTCGCAAGTTACCTCATTCTTTTATCGGTTTAAATACTAATTTACAAGCTGTTGCTGTCCGAGTCCATATAAATAGACTTATAACAATATGCACAATTTACTTACCACCAAACCAGTCCATTCCATCAGCACATCTGGAAAATCTCATTCTCCAACTCCCCACTCCATTTATTATTGTTGGAGATTTTAATGCTCATAACCAACTCTGGGGCAGTTCTGATAACAATGAACGTGGAGAAATAATAGAGAAATTAATTTCTGACAATGGCCTTTGCCTTCTCAATAATGGTGATCATACCTACTTTCATGAACCGACACGCACTTTTCATGCAATTGATCTTACTATATGCTCCCCATCTATCTATCCATTTTGGAATTTTTGGATCTCAAATGACCTACACGGCAGTGATCATTTTCCAACTTTTATTTCATTGACTACTCCTAGTGTGGATTCCATTAATTGTACTAAAAGGTATGTGTATGACAGAGCCAATTGGCCAACTTTCACGGCACTTGCGAACATCACAAATAACATGATAGAGGGTGACATTGACAAAGCACTTGATAATATAACTCATTGTATTATCAATGCTGCTGATGCTAGCATCCCTAAAACTTCATCTGCTCATAAAAACAGAAAATCTTGGTGGAATATTGATTGCCAAATAGCAAAGAAAAAACAACAAAAAGCTTGGGGTATTTTTCGAAGGTACCCAAACAACACTAATTATATTGCTTTTAAGAAAGCAAAGGCAGAGGCTAGACGAATAAGACGCAAAAGCCAACGTGAATCCTGGATAAAGTATGTTTCAAGTATAAACTCTAACACATCCAGTAAAGAGCTTTGGAAAAAGGTGAAAAACTGCATGGGCCTGTACTCTGAATACCATATTTCAATTTTAAAACTGAACGGTCAAACTATCACTTCTACTAAAAACATAGCTGAGACAATAGGGAATACCCTTGCTTCTACTTCAAATTCAGACTCTTATCCAGAACCATTTTTATCTTATAAAAGAAAAACTGAGAGGACCAGTATTAATTTTAATAGTAATCATTCATTTTCCTACAACAAACCCTTTATTAAATCAGAGCTTTTAAAATGCTTACATGACAGTCGTTTATCTGCTCCTGGGCACGATGGCATCACTTATGTCATGCTCAAGCACCTCTCTCCACCTTCTCTTAACAATCTACTTTCTTTTTTTAACAGAATTTGGACAGAACACGTTTTTCCTAATGCTTGGTGCAGAGCAATCGTTATTCCTTTTCCTAAACCAGGAAAAGATGCTACTGATCCTAATAATTATAGGCCTATTGCCCTTTCAAGCTGCCTCTGCAAACTTCTCGAAAAGATGGTCAATTGCCGCCTCATACATGTTTTAGAAACGAACAACAGCCTTGCTGCTTTTCAGAGTGGTTTCCGACGTGGTAGATCTACTATCGATAATTTAATCCATCTTGAACATTACATAAGGACAGCATTTCTTAAACGCAGGCATCTGGTCTCAGTATTTTTTGACATGGCGAAAGCCTATGACAGAACATGGCGTTATGGAATACTCCGCGACCTTTTTAACTTGGACTTGCGTGGGAATCTTCCTATCTTTATCAAAAACTTTCTTGCAATGCGAATTTTCCAAGTTCGTATTGGGGGAACTCTTTCTAGTTTTTATGTACAAGAAGAGGGTGTGCCCCAGGGCAGTGTCCTGAGTGTCACCCTCTTTGCTATTAAAATAAATGATGTTCTCAATCAGCTTCCTCCTTCAGTGAAAGGAGATTTATATGTTGACGACTTCCGGATTATGTGTATGGGAGAGGATATACGTTTTATTGAAAGACAATTGCAAATTGCTATTAGAAATATTCTTAATTGGACTAATAAAAATGGTTTTGTTATCTCTCATGACAAAACTTCTTGTGTGCATTTTTGTAGACGTAGAGATCTGCATCCAGACCCTGAAATTTTTATCGGATCAACTCAAATTCCTGTTGTAGACAATGTCCGCTATTTAGGCCTCTTTTTTGACAATAAACTTACGTTCTTACCTCATGTTTTACATTTAAGGGCAAAATGTGAAAAATCACTAAACTTACTTAGGATACTGTCTAATACTTCATGGGGAGCAGACCGTACTTCTCTTCTAAAGATTTATCGTGCTGCAATCCGTGCTAAAATTGACTATGCCTGCCAGGTCTACGGTTCTGCTTGTAAGTCTGTTCTTAAGAAACTTGACACAGTGCACCATAGCGCACTTCGTGTTTGCTCTGGTGCATTTCGTACATCACCTGTTTTAAGCTTATATGTTGACTCTAATGAACCTTCATTACATCATACTCGTGAAAAACTTTCTCTGCAGTTGTTTTAACTTATCCTTTCACATCCTAGTCATCCACTTCATACATATATTTTAAACTCTGACAATGATACTCTCTATCAGAATCGCCCATCTTGTGTGCCTTCTTTTGGTGTAAGAATGAGAAGCATAATCAGCAATGGCCCTCTGAATAATATTGAGGTGAGTACATGTCCATTGCATATCTATCCTCCTTGGAATCCACCTGCCATCACAATCCTTCATCCTTTTAATGGCTATGAAAAAAAGAATCTAACCCCTGTGATCTTTAAATGCCTATTTGCTGCACATCGAGATATTTATAGCAATCACTTAGACATTTATACTGATGGCTCAAAGAATGGAAATACTGTTGGCTGTGGTATATATTGTGATGGTATGACTCTCAGTTATCGACTTCATCCTTCTACATCTATATTTACTGCAGAATTAATTGCAATAGAAAGGGCCATGGTACACATATCTCATCATCATAAAACATCTTTCATCATCTACACTGACTCAAATAGTTCTATTGATGCAATTAAATCTTTTAAAAAGCACCCATATATCTCATCCATCTTAGACTTTTATAATAATTTGACAAGACGTGGTTATGATATATTATTTTGTTGGGTACCTGGACACATGGGTATACCTGGAAACGAGAAAGCAGATGAGGCTGCAAAACTGGCACTTAATCCATTAAATCATAAAATACCATTCTCAGACGTTAAACTAATTATTAATCGTTTTATTCAAAATAAATGGCAAGAGAGTTGGGATTTAGAATATAATAATAAATTGCACCATATCAAACCTACAATAATGATCTGGCCTCCAATCTACCCCAGGAAAACAGATGTTCTTCTGACTCGTCTGAGAATAGGTCACTCTAGAATCACTCACAAACATCTATTACTTAGAGAGGATGCACCCATGTGTCCTCATTGCCATTTTGATCATCTGACCATTCATCATCTTTTAACTGACTGTCCGGGACTCCGGCACTTGTACAGAATGTATTTTAACTCATCATCACCAATCTTGACAAACCTCATTGGGGAAACACCTCATGGGGCACTCTTTAACTTTTTAAAACATGCAGGTTTTTATTTTCATATATAATCTTTTCTCTGTCTTGGTTTGGATGCCCTTTAATGATATTCGGATTAGCTGCACTGTAATATTTTAAATATTTTATTTTTCTTAACCTATTTGCTTGACTATATCTGGATGGGAAACCCCATCCAGATATTCTGACATTTTCTCTTTTTCACATTTGTACTTTTAGTCTTTGTTTTGGCGCAGCATGTCCCTTAAGGGATTTTGCGCCATTAAACCCAACTCAACCAACCAACCAACCTACCTATTGGTTAGAAAAATGAACCTAACAGGGGCCTCAAACAATGCTAATGTTTATAAATAATCTGCTTTATCCCAATCAATGATTAACCTTATACACTTCTACAATAAACCTTATACACTTCTACAATACTTTATAGGATCGTAGCAGTTTATTTTTACTCTTCAACATATCATTTGTATTTGGTTCTAAATAAGCGCTAAGGTGGTGAAATTAAGTTTTTCAGCCATCAGAATAATGACACAATAAAGATAGATTTATCAGCCAGTACTGAAAAACAAAGTGAAAGTTCATAGATGTGTCTGATAGTATTGCTATATTGCAAACTATCCATTCAATTTCCTTTTATATAGTAACTAGAAATCTCCTCAAATCGTTCAGAAATCTTTGATTTTCCTAATGGGAATCTGATTACGATTTTGCAATAGTAATATCTCAATTAGCATTCAGATCTTGATCTGGATCAGAATAACACTCCTCCACATCCTCTCTGAAGTCCAGCATACATAGTCGAAGATAACATCGAATCACGATTAGAGCGTGTTTTCTCGTGAATCAGCCATCCCCCCTTTGAGAACAAGAACTATGTTGAAGAATTATAAAGTCATTCCGGCCTTCCCCCGAGTTTTTTTTCCCAAGCAATGACAAACAACTGACGAAACACGTAGTGCAATAATGACATAATCTTGCGGATTTCGCATATGTGTTTCTGAATCCATAATAGAGGGTATAATTACTGTAGACGAAGGTCTGAAATTCAGTTTGTTTTTGTCTCTGCACTTGGGAGGCTTGCCTTTGATACCGCCGACAGTGTTGCAGTTCAGCGTTAGGCTTTATCAAGATATGCATTAAGCATTCAATACGAGTATCACAAATGGATTCTGATAGCCTAAGTGCTGAAAGATGATTTCTATTGGAAAGATGCGAGAAGAATATTGATGTTCTTGTCAAAATAACTGTGGTTTTTTGCATCATTTCGGGCGTCTTTTCGGTTTTTTTCCTCTAACAAAATAAACTGTTTTTAAAGATGCATCTATGCTTTTCTATTGCAATTTTTTTTTTTTTTTTTTTTTTTTTTTGAGCTTTAGTGACATAATAACATAATCTTGCTGATTATACATAAGTGTTTATGATTCGGTAGACAGTGTAATTATTGTTAGAGAAGATTCAAAATTCAATTCATTTGTTTCTGCATTTCTGTCTCTATTTTCGAAATGAGCTTTTCAAACAAAATATATTCTATTTAAGCATGCACTTGTGCTTTTCTAGTGCAATATAGTTTTCTAATGCTATCGTGCAATAAAGGCATTAATAAGCATTTTCCACATATGTATTTCTATATACATTTTTTTTATATAGTGCATTTAACGATGCATTTGTACTTTTGTCGTACATTATTGATTTCCAGTGATATAATACCATAAAAGCCTAATCTTGCGAATTTCTCATATGCATTTCTAAATCAATAAAAGTGAGTTTTATTACTGATGAGGAAGGTTCGAAATTTAGATTACTTTTGCCTCTCTACTCGGTGGGCTTTTTTGTAGATGCTTTTTGCGCTTTTCTAACAAAATATATTGCTTTAAAAATGCATTTGTTTCTTTTTTTCAGCAATAATTGAAAATTTTACATATGTGTTTTTAAATTGAAGAGAGAATATAATTTCTGTTGCAGAAAATTTCCAAATATGGTTTGTTTTTGTTTATGTATTTAACAGATGTATACTTTTTTTTCATTCTGCCGGCGCGCAAACATTATTGCAGCGTAGCATTAGATTTATCTTTATATATGCTGAGTTATCTGTAAAGTTCTGCTGATTTTAATGATAAATTTCAATAAAGCAGTACAAAAACGTAAGAAAATTATTTTTCAATCTCATAAGCGTCATTTTCTTCTATGACTCTTTGCCATCATTCTGGCATCTGGAAAATGCTCTTTTTAAAAAGTCATTAGATTTAGTGGTACCGAAATGATCAAGATGCTATAATGAAAATCAACGTTTAACACACAATACACAAACCCACACCACATACGTATACGTTTCGCGAGCACCAGGGCTCGCTTCCTCAGTGTATAAAAGTTAAAATGTTAAAAAATGTTAAAAACAGAAAAACCTCCCAACTGACAGCAAGTCAGAGACCCAAATGATCGCAAACATAATACCGAAATACCCACAAGCCTCCGCAACCAATAAGATTAAACCGGAAATGAGGTGTTATGACATAATAAATCTAACCAGAAAGTTGAGATGTACGGTACACTTGAAAGTTCATTAACCAAGGAGTTTTTTGCTTTATGTATATGGAGTGCTTCGAAAAAATCTAAGTCTAGCGGAGTAGTGCATTTTTGGATAATAGTAGCAGAGGTAAAATCAAAATTATGGCCCTCCTCCCAACAGTGAGAAGCAATAGAGGAATTATTTAACTCTTTTCTTTTAACATAACCTATATGTTCAGCGACTCTTTTTCTGTATTTACGTTTTGTTTGTCCAATATAGGACAAACCACACTGACATTGTATATTGTAAATACCCCAATGATCCAGAGGAGAAATTTGATCTTTTAATTGAGAAAAGGTTAATTTATTGACTGGTTTAAATACTACTTTCAAATCATAATGTTTCAAAATATTTGCAACTTTAAAGCTAATGCTTTGATGAAACGGTAAAATGATTAAACTAGAATAAGAAACAGGTGTAACAGCAGAATCAGGATCATCGGGATGTTTATTAAAACTATGAGAAATTAATTTATTGATATATGATAAATTGAAGCCACGATCTATAGCAACAGATCTTATGTAGTTTAACTCATTAGTAAGAGAACTGTTATCTGAACAAATTAAGTGAGTTCTATTAATTAAATACAGAAAAGCAGAAGCTTTCTGAGAAGGGGGGTGACATGAATTAAAATGGGGGGGGGCAGTGTGACAGCAAAGGGTTTGCGGTAAACACGGGTGTCAAAAGAAGTTAATTGACGAGTGACTAAAACGTCAAGAAATGGCAATTTTTTATCTTTTTCGACTTCATAAGTGAATTGAATGACTGGATCTATTTGATTTAAAATAGTCAAAATATTATCAACAGGAGAAACAGAGGGGTCGATGAGTGCAAAAGAATCATCGACGTATCTGCAATAAAGGTTATGTTAAAAGAAAAGAGTTAAAGAATTCCTCTATTGCTTCTCACTGTTGGGAGGAGGGCCATAATTTTAATTTTACCTCTGCTACTATTATCCAAAAATGCACTACTCCGCTAGACTTAGATTTTTTCGTAGCACTCCATATACATAAAGCAAAAAACTCCTTGGTTAATAATCTTTCGAGTGTACCGTACATCTCAACTTTCTGGTTAGATTTATTATGTCATGACTCCTCATTTCCGGTTTAATCTTATTGGTTGCTGAGGCTTGTGGGTATTTCGGTATTATGTTTGCGATCGTTTGGGTCTCTGACTTGCTGTCAGTTGGGGTTTTTTTCTGTTTTTAACATTTTAACTTTTATACACTGAGGAAGCGAGCCCTGGTGCTCGCGAAACGTATACGTATGTGGTGTGGGTTTGTGTATTGTGTGTTAAACGTTGATTTTCATTATTGTAATCTTCCACACAAGGTTTTAACTATTATCTTTGGTTTCAACGGACTTATTTTATGATGTCGCATCTCAATCGTTTTCACAAACTGAGATTAAAGCGTGAGAAATTTTTGAATCATCTACATTTATATACTTGTAAACAACGTGGCGTCATCCCTAGTTTTATTCACTTAAGTTTTAACCTCCATCTGACCAAACGTCTTTCAAAGTGTATACGGGTTTTTCTCTGCAATAGTGCAAAAAGTGGTTCCCAGCCATATAAATGCTCTAAATTTCATTTTATTTTTACTTATTTATACTTTTATTAGAAGGTCTAAAGTTTGTTTATTAGGGGCAGGGCGTAAAATTTAAAAATAAACAAATTTAATATTTAAAAATGTAAGATATATCATGCAAATATCATTCCCTCACTTCTCCCCTACCCATACTACCATACTTTACTGCCTGATTTTTTCCATTCAGAAATAAAAATAATTAAAAACACCCTAAGCAAAATAAAGTTCTTAATTGGTACCTTACAAAAAATAATAAAAATATTATTTTTTACTATAATTATGTAGTCTACTCAATCAATTATATGTCTCCCCATGTTAGACCATCATTCCCTCACACCTTGCTATTATCGCAAATATCCTATCACTAAAGATGAGCAGCAGTCTAGCATTCTTCACAGATAGGAAGCTAATTTGAGTACTTGTCAGTCCAGCAACATAAATTGGTGGTATAAGTTTTTGTTAATTTTCTAGAAATTTTTTTCAATCAGAAAATCGGGGAGTATTTTTATTAGCAGTCATTCCCTCACACAGAATGCTAAATTTTTAGCAATTTTCAAAAGTTTTAATTTTATCATACATTATATATTATGTGTTCTTCTTTAAGGAATCAGTTCGGTTTTTTCCATAATTTTGCATTTTTCATGACAATTAGTAAAAACATCTTAATTTCATCATTCCCTCACTCGTCATTCCCTCACATTTATTGTTATGAGTTAATGATAAAGTGAATGGGGAATACAGTTGGCAAAAAAAGTATTTGTACACTTCATTTTTTTTACTTATAATGAAATTAAACAAAATATTTAAGCAAAAAATACTATAATACATTAATTTAATGCATTATAATATTATAGAAGCAAAAACAAAATTAAACGAATCGATTTTTTACATTATAATAAAAAATATACAAAAATATAATGCAAAAAAAGTATTTGTACACTATATTAATGTAATATAATTAATGAAAATTTAGTAAAATGATACAAATTATTATTTTGTGTGAATTCATTTAGCGTTCATGACTACTTCTAGATGGTGTGACATAGATTCCACCAACTTTTTTGTAGCGGTCTGGTTAATGTTATTCCATGGCACAATAAGAGCTTCTTTAAAACTGTTTTTTACTGATACATATTTTTTTTCTGATTTTTGCATCCAATAGCGTCTGAAAATTTTCTATTGGATTCAAGTCTAGAGATTTTAGAAGAATTACCAGTCGTCTTCGAGTATTGCCGTAAGCATGTGCTGGTGATCACAGCAGTATGCTTTGGTCGTTATCCTGCAGAAAGTGAAAAGCTTCCTCTATGCATAATTTCTTGGCACAGTTTAATAAATTATAGCGCGACGCATGAATGTATGTTAAACCTGTCTTTCCATTGTCAATAAATTTTAAATGTCCTGCTCCATTAGAAGCTATACACCCCAAAACTATAATATTCCCCCCAACATGCTTGATAGTTTGAAGCATACGTTTTGGATCTAGAACAGTTTTATTTTTACTCCAATTTTTTCGAATGCTTGATGGTAAGAAAATTCCGAATTTTCCCTCATCAGAAAAAATTACTGTTTTCCAAAAATCCAATGATTTACTTCTGTATGCGAAAGCGAATACTATGCGTTTTCGCCTATTTGTTTCGCTGATGAATGGAATTTTCCTTGAGGTTCTTCCTTTTACATCTGCATTGAGAAGAATATTTTTTATTGTTTGAGGTATTACTTTGATGCGAGAAGATGTTGCGATGTCTCCAGCAAATTTTTGAACCGAACGCATAGGATTTTTGAAAGCTTTTTTAACAACACTCCCTTTTTCCCTCATTGTTAGTTTGCTAAAAATTCCTGGTTTTCATTGAATTTCGATGCTTTTAATTTTTTCACAGTTTCTCACTATACATCCAATAGTTGTAAATGGTAATTTAATAGCTTTTACAAATTCTTGTTGCGAATTTAAATTTTTATTATGCTCAATCATAGGATTTCATATATCTAGAGGTGCCTCTCTAGTTTTAGGTTCTATACTCAATTACTTCAAGAGCAAATTAGATTAAATGTCAGACAAATATAATATGAATTTAAAAATTATTAACAGCTTCTGTAAAAGTAGTCCTTTGAACCATAACCACAGTAAAACACAGTACATATCAGGATGGAGAAATGTACAAATACTTTTTTTGCAAAAAATTTTTTAACTTTTCCTATTAGAAAATTATTTTACATCTTTATCGAAATTTTTTGTTGTGTAATTTAAAGCGGACAGTCAGCAGACTGTATTAAAACTATATTTGACAAAATATCTGTTTTTATTTAGTTAAAAATTAAAAATTTTAGAGTGTACAAATACTTTTTTTGCCAACTGTATGTACTTTTGTTTAAAATTTTATAACGATTTCTGCTGCTATTAAAATCTTCAACAATTGGCCAATTACTAGCAATTTATCCAATTTTTATGAAAATTTACCTATGTAACATTCAAGTCAGACTGCTTGGTCAAATTTACAGTATTGTAGAGAATAACCCATACATAACTGCAAATTATCGTTACTACGCGCTATAATTCAGGATACTCGGAGTAAACTTGCTTTCATTGAAAAAGAGTTGTTTCATTTACATATCTCTGTTGCAAACAGTTTGTCAGACTTTGATACATTTGATCGTACATCATAGTGCCGGTCCGTCAGGTTCTCGGCTTTTCATAAACTTTCGTTAGTAAAGAAACTTTCTAATTTAATCCCACCTACTCCTACCCCCCCTCCACAATTAACAAAGTCAATAGAAATGCTATTGTAAACCTTTCTAATGTACAGCTGTCACCTACACAGGAGAATATACTTAAACTTAACCATAACTTTTCTTTCAGTAAACAACCTAACTTGCCTAATTTAATTGCTCCTGTTGAAAGATGTTTTAAGTTTAGTAAACTTTCAAGCTCCCAAAAAGATTCTATCAGAGTTCTCATTAAAAACACAGTAGAACATAATACAATGAAATTCAAACCAAATATCACTAAGGATCAAAAGGAAGTTTTATGTTCTTTGAAATCTAACGATGACATTATTATCTCCAAAGCTGACAAGGGGGGGGGGGGGGGCAAATAGTAATACAAGACAAAGCTGTTTATTTAGAAAAAGTACATGATCTCTTACAGTCTGGTCCTTATGTTAAATTAAATCGTGATCCGTCTGAAAATGATTTAATAAATATTAGAAAACTTATAAAATCCTCTCCTTGCATTGATGACAGTATAAAAATGTCATTAACTCCTTCCATTGCTAACTGTAGTCGTTTTTATGCTTTATCAAAAGTACACAAAATTGGCGTCCCTCTCCGTCCGATTGTTTCCAATATCGGTTCAGCCTCCTACCCGCTTGCCAAATATCTGGTTAAGCGTTTTTCTTTTCTCTCAATATCCAATGTTTACACTGTTAAGAATTCAAGCACTTTTGTTAATCTCATTAAGAACTATACCCCCTCCCCCTCTTTGAGAATGGTTTCATTTGATGTCATATCTCTGTTTACACATGTTCCTGTTCTTGGTGCAATTCAATGCCTCACTCTCAGATTAAAAGAATTCCATTACACTGATCACGTTTATTCAACATTTGTTTAAAACAAAATACTTTTAAATTTTCCGACCAATTCTATTCCATGTCTGATGGCTTAGCTATGGGTAACCCCCTTAGCCCTTTCCTAGCTTATCTTTATATGCATTACTTTGAATTAAAATGTTTAATCTCATCAGTTTCCCATTTTATTGCAGATACGTCGATGATTCTTTTGCACTCATCGACCCCTCTGTTTCTCCTGTCGATAATATTTTGACTATTTTAAATCAAATAGATCCAGTCATTCAATTCACTTATGAAGTCGAAAAAGATAACAAATTGCTATTTCTTGACGTTTTAGTCACTCGTCAATTAACCTCTTTTGACACCCGTGTTTACCGTAAACCCTTTGCTGTCACACTGCCCCCCCATTTTAATTCATGTCACCCCCCTTCTCAGAAAGCTTCTGCTTTTCTGTATTTAATTAATAGAGCTCACTCAATTTGTTCAGATAACAGTTCTCTTACTGATGAGCTAAACTACATAAGATCTGTTGCTATAGATCGTGGCTTCAATTTATCATATATCAATAAATTAATTTCTCATAGTTTTAATAAACATCCCGATGATCCTGATTCTGCTGTTACACCTGTTTCTTATTCTAGTTTAATCATTTTACCGTTTCATCAAAGCATTAGCTTTAAAGTTGCAAATATTTTGAAACATTATGATTTGAAAGTAGTATTTAAACCAGTCAATAAATTAACCTTTTCTCAATTAAAAGATCAAATTTCTCCTCTGGATCATTGAGGTATTTACAATATACAATGTCAGTGTGGTTTGTCCTATATTGGACAAACAAAACATAAACTCAGAAAAAGAGTCGCTGAACATATAGGTTATGTTAAAAGAAAAGAGTTAAAGAATTCCTCTATTGCTTCTCACTGTTGGGAGGAGGGCCATAATTTTAATTTTACCTCTGCTACTATTATCCAAAAATGCACTACTCCGCTAGACTTAGATTTTTTCGAAGCACTCCATATACATAAAGCAAAAAACTCCTTGGTTAATGATCTTTGAAGTGTACCGTACATCTCAACTTTCTGGTTAGATTTATTATGTCATGACACCTCATTTCCGGTTTAATCTTATTGGTTGCTGACGCTTGTGGGTATTTCGGTATTATGTTTGCGATCATTTGGGTCTCTGACTTGCTGTCAGTTGGGGGGGGGGTTCTGTTTTTTCTGTTTTTAACATTTTTTAACATTTTAACTTTTATACACTGAGGAAGCGAGCCCTGATGCTCGCGGAACGTATACGTATGTGGTGTGGGTTTGTGTATTGTGTGTTAAACGTTGATTTTCATTATTTTAATCTTCCACACAAGGTTTTAACTATGATCAAGATGCTGTTTGACAGTCACTAAAGGAATAAACTCCTTGTTGTTCAGACCATTTTATAATCACCTGAAAAGGTGAAAAACTGAAAGGGCTAGGTCTGGTGAATATGGTGGACGTCTCAAAACATCCCAGGCATACTTAATAAGACGTTGCCTGACATTTTTATTGTAATGTGTGGCCAAGCATTGTCATGCTGAAACATAACACCTCGGCAGTTGGTCAATTCTCGTCGCCTATCTACGATTTTGCTTTCAAAATTGCCCTTTCGGAATAGTATTTTTTTAATGAATTGTCTGACTCGGTGGCAACAATTCATAATAAATAATTTCGAAGTAGTCTCATCTTACAGAAAGCGTTGCTTTTTTGGGATGTAGCCCTCCTCTCGATGTTACTTGAAGAAGTTCATTTCACTCGCTTTGTAACATTACTGTACAGTAATCATTTCTCATGTCCAGTAATGACTCGTTTTAAAAAAGAAGATCTTTCATTTCATTTTAGTAAATAATCACATGCCTAGCAAGAATATTCTGTGGTATTAAAATAGCTGATATTTACACGTCCTTACGTACCGAATATTCTACAAATGATCATACACTGACGTATTTAATCTGTGTGATAGCTGCTGAACTGTGTAACATAGATTTTAAACGATAACTTTTCTTAAAATGTCCTCCTTTACAGATGATGGTCGTCCAGAGTGAGCGTCATCATCGAGGCTACACTTGGATTTGTCAAATCACCTTCAAAATGTGTCAACCGAAAAGCATTTCGTCCCTATACAGTACAAATTTTACGAGCATTGTGAGTAGCATTTTTGTCTTTTTTAAAAAAAATAATAAATCATTATGTGACGAAAATGAACATTTCCGGTTTTTCATTTTTAGCACTGCATTGAAGCAAAAATAATGTCACAATATAAGCCAGAATTATGCAGCGCAAGCAGGACGGACTGAATGTGCATGTCTAGATAATTCAAGTTCACGCCATATCGGAAATAACATCAAAATAATTAGATAAAACTGATCTCCACTTTGAAAAATTGCAGAGCTTTCAGGGTGACAGAGCACATTAAGCATTCAGTACGAATGTCAGAATTGGAATGTGATAGCCTAAGTACTGAATGATGATTTCCATCGGAAAGACGGTAAAAAAATAGCAACGTTCCCGTTAAAAAAGTTATAACTTTTAATTCAATTCTGGCATCATTTTTCTACTTTTTCTACAAAATATATTCAGGGCCGGTAAAATTCCTAAAATGTTACAACTATTTCAAAACCAAATTCTTTGTGATACATTTTTCTTGCAGAAGTTAAAAGTACCTAACAAGAAGATTATACTAAGGTTTTAGCTTGTATGAGAATTTACCTTTCCAGTCATTTTCAATGAAAGGAAATGAACAAGAAAAGTTCCCACAGAAATCTACAGCAGAGTTTCGGCAATTCCAAAAGAGCATCACCAATTATTCTTTAGACTGTTTTCGTTAAACCATTGACATTAAAAATAGTTAAGGTACGTCTTAATTAATGAATGGAGCAAGGCCGGTGGCCAAGTATCCTCGGCGACTGTTATAATGCCCAGACATTCAGTGGCATCACTTTTGCTCTTAAACAAGGCGTACAAAAATCCGAGACGATGAGTACACAAAAGTGAAGTAGTGAGAAGTGCACTCCTTTATTTTCTCCCTCCTCTCCCTCTCGGAGCACGATGAGGAAAAAATTGAAAAGAGGATTTCTGAAGTGGTCTTGAGAAGAGAAGGTTGGCTAGAATCAGTCGTGGGACGAACAAGTTGCAAGTTGCGGATCCCTAAATCAAAATTTCTGGCTAGTGATTCTCAAACTGAGAAAAATATTATAAAAACAAGCCCCTGGTCTAGTTAAGTCCTATACTTTGATACAACCAGTGAGTGCACTAGTCAAAGTCGAGAAGTTTACAGCAAACTTGATCCTGTCTGTTTGCAAACTGTAGCTCCAGGACTTCAACTGCATAAATTTAATATATAATTCATTTAATGGGCGCTTTCAAGTTAATATTTATTTTTCGTGCTTTTCGTCGAAGCCTTTTTCGAAACGTCTTTCAAACAATGGTTCCATAGTAAACAGTGGTGCCTTTTCAGGGCTGCCTTCATTCGGGGAAACGGGAAAAAATCCACTGGACAATGGTCGGTATTCTTGCAATGCCGTTCCGGGCCGCTAATTTCCGTTTACTCAAGGATACAGCGCTTGGCGAAATTCAAGGTGTGCCAAATGCTATTCCACCCATCATTCACTCCTCTTCCGAGATTCCTTGATAACATCGTACAGTGTCGCCATCTACTGAAAAAATGTATTATACAAATAATTTATTTGAAAAGAAAAATAATAATAAATTTAATGGAATTTTCTTTTTATATACGACCAAATATTAATTAAATATATACGAGTAACTTGTTGTGTTAACTTAATTTGTAAATTTTAATGTATATTTCTTTACATTTCTTATAGTATTTCAGTTTATAATGAATAATGTAATAATGAAAAAATAAAAAAAGAACGAAAGAGAGCTGTTATTGTATTCGGATAAATTACATGATAATAGCTAAAAATATTTTTTTTTTTTTTTGTTTAATTTATTTTCTTGTTAAGTATCAATTCAAGAACTTTATAAGAAAATACTGAGATCTGTTATATCAAATTTTTATTTATTTATTTATTTATTTTACTAATGTGATATAAATCACCAAGTATAGCAATGCACTAAGATTGATAAATTAAAACTTCTTAATGTTGGAAATATATATGAATATATTCATAAATATCAACATATGTACATAGTATGTATGAACTTATACATTCATAGATGTCTGCTTAAATATTATGTATGTGTATATTATGTAGTTGCTATATAGTTAGATCATTTAATTATATAGTTAGAAAATGTACATAATTTCGATATCATCTGTTTCGATCTATTCAGATTTTGATGTTGTACAAATATATCATTAACGTTGATAACATATTTAAAAAAAAAAAAAAAAAAAAAAAAAAAAAAAAGTATAGTTTCAAGATTCTAAGAATCATCAAAAAAGTATATATTTCAATTAATAATAAATTGTGTTAAAATTAAAATATTTTTTATACTTGGAAATTTTTCATTTAAAATAAAATATGTTTAGGAATTTACACCAACTTTTGTGACACTGATTTAACGCACCCTTCCTATTCATAAATTGACAAGTCTAAACTAAATATACATGCATATACTGATTGAATTTGTACAAAGTACAAATACAAAACAAAGATCACGTTTTATATAAAAAAAAAACCACCTTAAAAGTTTTTATCTAATATAGATTTTTTTTTTTTTTTTTTTTTTTTTTTTTTTTTAAATATTTAATATCTTACTAGACACTGAAAATTGAAGAGAACTAATAAAAAATCACTAAACGAAAACATTAAAAACATTAATTATCTGTTTAAATGATAATACTTATTAATATTAGTTATGTATGTAATAATTAATAATGTTAATTAATATAATTTTATAATTATATATATAAATATATATATATATATATATATATATATATATATGTGTGTATATATATTAATATTAATTAATAAATAGTTAATATTAGTTATATATATTTAAATATTGATAATTTTTTAAAAGAAAAACTTAAATTATGTTTGTGGAAGATTAAAGATTTTCCCTTTTTTTCTTAAATTATTATCATTAATTAAGTACATAGAAATATTAAAATTTGAATATTTATAATTAATATTTTTATGTTTCACTACTTTATAATTGTAAATGAAACAGTAATTATTAAAATAAATACTAATATATATATATATATATATATATATATATATATATATATTGTGTGTGTGTGTGTATGAATGATGCCTCATTTTAAAACATAAGAACTTTAATAAATTGGTTTTACTAATTTGATATTCATCTCTTACAACACGGTGGTAGCATAACTAAAATAAAAATATTTTTTATTTTATTTTAATAATTATTGTATCTTAAATTATATTTATTTAATTATTAAAAAGCAGAATTTAAAAACTCATATTAATTATTTACATTTATTTCAAATTAAACTTTATGTAATAAAATTTTAAATTAAATTTTATAACTTAATTGTAATTAAAATTTAATTGTCTAATTGACAATAAAACTAATACAAAGTAACTGAGTTTTATAACATTCTTTATTGATTACGTAAATAAAAATCAAAACAAAAATCTACAAGAGCAAGGACACAACTCGCAAACTTATAATCACAAGCTTTCTGCTTTAACCACCTCGCTATGCCTCTGATACTCTACGACAGCTTCCAAGTGCTTCATATACGACAAAAATTGTAAGTAAAATGTCTGAAGCAACCATGATGCGCGAGAAAATGCGTAGATGCTAGTCAAAACATTTGGCACACCTTGAATTTCGCCAAGCGCTGTATCCTTGAGTAAACGGAAATTAGCTTCCGGGCCAGGTACAAAACAGGTGTGGTTTTATGCATTGTCATGATGCAGCTTTTAGTTGGTAGGCCTTTATTCTTGAACGTTTTTGGATCATGGCCAACATCTTCATAGCCGATTTTCCGAGTCCAATACAGTATTGAATGGCGTAATGGTGTTCAATAGAACATTGCATTTTTTAGCTTGAGACGAGTATAGAGCCAAGGATCCACTAAAAGTACGATCCCAATCGCACGGAGGCTCATAGGGAACTGATGTTTGGTGCGTGTTGAGACCGATTTCCACCGCCATCGTACCCGTCTGCCACATGCGCGCTGCGATGATAGACTTATGGTATCAAATAACAGGGACTCCATTTACTGCAAAATAATACACCATTACACACTGCGCGAATCTGTAAATATGTAAATGCGCGAAATTATAATGTCCAAAGTGATTCTCAAGTTTTTATCCATTTGACTTCAGCACCAAAACTGTCTCTGATTGAAAACATTTGGGACAGATTCGAAGATAATATCAGCCGTCTCATAATATGAGCGATCTATGCGTATAGTTCATGAGCATTGGCCAAAATTTGCCGTGAGATAACATTATACAGAGCAGCTTTATGAATTTGTGTCACGATATATTGGTACTTGAACCGCAGCAATACAGTGACTTATTGAAGTGTAGTCCTCATGTTTGGTTTATTTCTGAAAAAAAAAAGAACTTATTACCGTTAGAATTAATTTTATTGTTCTTTACATATCTTCTTCTGTATTGTGTATTTTAAATAAAAAAAGACCGTTCTTTTCTTAACAAATATTCTTATACTTCAATGCAATTCACACAAGTTTTAACGATATCCCTTCCAATTTGATGTCTATAATCTGCGATATAACAGTGGTACATTTAACAGCAAGTTCATTTTATCGCTTTTAATAGATATTTTTTATTTACTGTCTGCTTTAATCGTTGTCGCAAAATGTAACTTAAACTGTTACGAGTGTATTTGATAAAAAACTTTTCCACTTTCAACAGTTCGAAATTTTCTGATACAATTTCAGACACATTTTTAAAAGTAGAAACATCAAACTTGCTGAGGGGATTTTTAAAGAGACATATAAGGTGCCGTGTGATGTCATTTTACGCTCAATTCATTAGAATTTGATTTATAAACAATTATCTTCTCAGTATGACCTTTTTTTCGTTCTTAGATCTCCTACTTCGGAAAAATCGGTACAAAACGCCGTTTTTGATTGTTTTTTTTTTTTTTTTTTTTTTTTCAATATTTTCTACATTTATCAAAGAATCAATAATCATGGCACTTTGTGCATTTTCTAAATAAGACAATTTGCCAGTTTGATGCATTTGAGAAAAAAAAATAATATAGCATAAAATAAAAATAAAAATAAGCAGTTTGAATCGAAATAAACACTTAAGATCTTGATTCTTAAGATCCTATACAGGATTTTATCACTAACCTTAAGAATAAAATATATCGAAATTCGATTTTTGTTACCGTTTACCTTTCTTCCTCTAACATATCTTAGTTTCTATGCTATTTTTTTTTTTTCTAAAACAAACATACATGACTACATAAAGTCATCTGTTTTTAACTAGTTACAATTACAAAGAATCAAGCAAAAGAAAAAAAAGAATATGTAAATTCAATTAAATATTATGATGAATAGAATGTAATGAAATTTCATACTAAATGTACTCCTTACACATTTCCAGCTATGATTACAGTAATAAATAACAAGTATCACTAGATATACACCATATGGTCAAAGGTGACCGGTCATTTGCGATTTTAGACGTTTTGTTAAATATCTAAAAAAATATACGAGGAATTATCCTGAAACTTCAGATGCGTGAAAAAAAATAGTACAGGTCATATTTATCGTGAAGATTTTTCCGTGAAACCCCAAGAGAGACCGTCAACAAATATAAAAAGAACGAATATCTTTTGAATAACCCTGTCAAATATAACGTAGCAAAAGCATTTGAACTGTAGATTATGAATAAGTGGCTTATTGTAATAAATTGTATTCATTTTTATAAGGATGGAATATATACTCGTAGAGAAATTAAGGTTTTCATAAAAACAGTTCCACATTTTACTAAGATTTTTGCTTTTAATTTGTAGAGTTTTTAATATTAAAAAATGCTCTTTTCTGAAAATGTGAAAAACAACATTGTACACAGTACCCTGTAATCAGAGTTTTAAAATAATAAAAGTTGCTTGAAAAATGAGCAGCTTTACTAAGTAATTGTTTTACTGCGAATGTGTGAATGCAATTAAAATATAATGTGCATAATGTGTATTAGGTAAATGTATAGAGAAACTTTTATGAAAGTAAAGAAAAAAAAACATAGCTTGAAAATTCTGAAGAATTTTGTCGGTAGAATAAGCTCAAAATCCATTGTTCTTACACTGTTAAAAATTTTAAAGTTTTGCTGCATCGTCACTCCACCGCTTTTATAGAATATCTCTATTTTGACCAATGAGAATGCTCCAGAATACAGTAAAGTAATCATTTTCTATAAAAACGGTGGATTGACAATGCAGAAAAAGTTTCAAAATTTTAACGGTGTAAATGAAAAGAAGGAAAAAAGGTGAGATGCTGCATCCAAATGTAGTAGTATGTGCAATACACTGTGTATGCAAAATTGACAATAACTAACGGATATACGGATACAGCCCCTCATCTTTTTGCTTCATTTTGGGAACAATTGATTTTGAGCTTATTGTGTAGACCAGGGCTGTCCAACGTGGCGCTCGTGGGCGCCATGGCGCCCTTTGATGATTTTCTTGGCGCCCTTTTGAAGGTTTCGTATTAAACTTTCAGAAGTAAAATTTCATCATAAAGAATTATTTCTTTAAAATCTTTAAATTCTCTCTTTAATTATTATTTGTATCAGAGATATTTCAAAACTTGTGAATACGTATTAAAATAAAACAAACATACTTTGAAAATTTAATGATGCATACTTTTACGATTTGTACTTATTGTTTATAAACTGCAAATATGATGTTTAAATATGGTAATATATGGGAAGAGATCTAATGCTAAAGATTTAACAGAAAAAAAAGCGTTTTCTAAGTTTTCCAGCCCCTTTGAAGAGATATCTACGTGAAAGTTGAGTTTTTTCTTTTTGCTGTTGTCCGATGTCACACTCTGCCCCATTGGTTCTTTTGCACGATGAATAAAGAGGTTAAAATTCTACAACCAAATTTTTAAAATTTTAGTTTTTTTTTTTTTTTTTTTTTTTTTTTTTTTTTTTAAGAAAAATTAATAAATAGATTTCTAGCTATGAAAGCAATTCCACACTCTCTCTATGGAACCACCCGTATGGATTGGTCATTATCATTCCTGTTTTTATTTTTGTATTTTTTTAAAAATAAAACTAAGTTTCTTGGTCTTCAAAATAAGTCAAAGGGTATTTTCACATCCTAAAAGCCCCATTAATCTCTGCAATCTAAGCAAAATCTCTGATTTACATGTTTATTTATTTTTTGTTATGTTATTATTGAAGGCCCGATTACAGTTTCTAGTATCTTACCTATAAACAGTTTTGTAGACCTCTCATTGAAAAATGCATAATTCGAAATTTAATATATGTAATTCCCGAACCGTAGGGAATTTTTGTTTACGGCTGTAAGATTCATTTACATTATATTAAGACGTGCGTATGTATCTTAACACTCTCACGTGATATTATTATTGCGCGATAATAATGCCGCATGTTTTCAGTCATGTGAAGAATGGCGCCCTTCATTGAGTGCCAAGAACTAAGATGCGCCCCTGCTTAATGAAAGGTTGGACAGGCCTGGTGTAGACGATAATTTTCAGAATTTTCAAGCTATGTTTTTGAGACTTTCACAAAATTTGCTCTAAGTTTGCTCTAAGTTGCGCTAAGTTTTTATAACAGATTAAGTATATTATATTTGTATAGTATTCGCATGCGCAGTGTAACATTATTTAGTGAACCTACTCATTTTTCGCACAATTTTTATTATTTTTTTAATCTGATTGCAGGGCATTGTATATAATGTTGTTTGGCATATTTTCCGAAAAGAACATTTTCTTACATTAAGAATTCTGCAAAAACTGTGTAAGAACTAAGAACTTAAGAAAAAAAACTTGGCCAAATTTAGGGCCTTTTTATGAAAACCTACTTACATGGCTATACATGCTATACTTATAAAAATGAACACAGTTTATTACAATAAGCCACTTAATCATAATCTAAGTTTGAACATTTTTATTTTATTAGTTTTGATAGGGTTATCAAAAATATATTAGCTCTTTTTCAATTTGTTGACAACTCCCTGTGGGGTTTTCGGCAAAATTCTTCGCGGAAATATATGACCTGTATACCTGTACAATTCTTTTTACACAACTGGAGTTTCAGGATAATTCCTCATGTATTTTTCTAGATATTTATCAAAACGTTTAAAATCTCAAGTAACCGGTCACCTTTGGCCATATAGTGTATGCATGGCTTTGTAATTTATTGTTATAACTGGCGATTAGTTTTCAATACATTGATTCATGAAACCGATAATCTGAATTTAAAATGGTAGAGCAGCAACAAAACGACATTCTAAAAACATAACGTCAAGAAATATAAAAATTTAGAATAGATATAGCATGAAAATAATCGTACGCCGGCCGATAAGGCCTTATTAAAATACCTCCATATCAAAGTTAAACCCAAAATTATTGGGGATTAAAAATAAAACGGAAATATTTTATGTTCTTACAAATAGGAATATTGACTGAGATGATGAATAGCCTTTATCGGACGATTCATCTTGAAGCCTGTAATTTCCTAAGGATATTAATATATCATTGATTATAGCGGTATCTTTAGAAGTGACATCGACAAGTGTGGTAGCAGATCTCATTTGAAATTCTACAGCTCCTAAACAGTTCCCTTCTTGTTAAATGCTATCATCAGAATCAAAATATGATTGAATTTTAAGCGTCGAGTTAATTAAGGCAGTCTTTCAAAACGGGCTATTTATATGCAAAGGTAGTAATGCTAGTTTCGAGTATTTTTTTTAAATATATTTCCTCCTCTCAATATCATCAAGAAAGCTCTTTACAAAAAGATTTTTAAATCAACATTAAAATCCTTTGTAATTAGAAATAACCACTCTTTTTCGAGAGAGAGAAGGCATAACATCATGTTTCTAAAAGAAGTTCTGTTCACAAAATAGTTGAAATTTTAAGCTGATGTTGTTTTTGTGTATTAAAGATAAACATAAATAAAATAACTTATTTTTTTTATCTAGACACCTACACATAACACTCAACCTTATCTGTAGTAAAAATTATAATATATAATAAAATACACTGGATTTCAAAAATTAAGGTCGAGATGATTTTTCCACTGTGCTGTCATGCAGAAGTTTTCCATATCGATCGAAATCATGTCATCAGATCTTTAAGACGTGAAAATATGGGACAGGTTATCAAAACTATTTAAACAATTCGATCCGCCGCCCATTTACCATTTATATTAATTTATCTACTTCGTCCTTAATTTTTGCGCATCAGTATATACATATGACTAAACAATATACATAAAATCCTAACGAAACTATTTTTAGAAATGAATTTGTGAAACGGTTTTATGAATCGAATATATGAAATTAATTTTTGAAACACTCGAATTTACAGTTTATAGTACAATATTTTGATAGATAGGTAGGTAAGCAGATAGATTGACAGATAGATATATAGATGTGCAAACAGACAGATAACCAGACCTACTTAGAAATAGAGAGAGAAAGAAAAAGATAGATAGATAAGCAGACAGAATGACAGAAAGCTAGCTAGACAGATAGAACGATAGACAAACTATTGATATGTAGACAGAGAAACAGAACCGGTCGGAGTAAAAACATTCATTGTTCCAGGATTTGGCATACAAAGAGCATAAGGAACAGTGTTCTCTAGCCTATTAATAAATGTAGTAAAAATAAAATTACTAAAATAATTTGTGTAATAAAATATATCAGTTAGTGTGAATTTCTATCCTCTATTTTTATAATACAATATCAGACCTGAGAATATAAAGATTAACTATACAAAATCAATTAAGAAACAGAAAATGTACAATATTCAGAAATTGCGTTTAATCTTCCACTCCAAACAACAAAATTGAAAGAATCGACTTGTTTATCACCGCTAGATCAGTCATATTGGAACTTTTAATTTTCAATCTGATTTTGATCCGGAAGTTCGCACTTCAAGAAGGAAACTGTTTTGAATTGTTATAAATTTCAATTAAGTCTTCTTACCCCATCTATTGATCTCATTTTTAAATATACTGTTAAATTATTGATATATTAATGTAACAAAACAGTCTATTTAGCAAAACAAATTATTTAAATTTATAATAGTTATATTATAAATTATTATATTAAATATTTATATTAATTATTTATATTAAATTTATAATATTTTTAATATTTAAATGCAATATTTAAATATTTAAAAAAAAATTAATTTTATGATAACAATAAGAATTATAATGTAGGAAAAACCGGGGAGAGTTCTTCAACGTTTTGCAATTTTATTTTTGTATTTTTTATCTATTTTGAAATCTACAGGATATCATTATTTTTCCTAGACCTTTCTCTACAAACTGTGAAAATTACTTTTCAAAAAACTAAATAAAGTTTGTAATAGAAACTGGTTAAGCGTAACTATGTCATGTTGGAAAATGTAACCTGTATGCAGGGCAAGTTTTCCAGCCTACTAGAAATGTGCAGGGACAATTTTTAATTATTATTTAAATGGTAAAACATAGGTAATACGTCTTGCTTATTAATTAACAAGTATTTTTTATTGTAAACTAAAAGCAAAGTAACATACTTGTAATATAAATAGTTTTAATGCATTTTACATTTCAAGAACGAAGGTCCAAAATTTTTCCCTTTCTGGGATTGGATAAAGTTTTTTCTTTTCTCTTTTATCTAATTCCTTTTGAAGTTCCCCTCTTTGTTTCAATTTCAGTTGATTTTTAATAGGAAAATTAGTCAGTATAGATGATTCCTATTTTTCTTTCCAAGCCGTTTTTGCATACTCAGTGCTGCCTTTGCAAAAAGACTAATTTCTTCTAATGTTGGTTAAGTTTGTTTGAATGTAGGAGAAATATGTTCTTTATAAACAACAAGGAAAGTTTTCTTAAAACTTAAAGAACAGCTTCTTTGGAAGTGCTAGACTGCGTTGGTGTAGAAAAATTAAATGCTTTCAATGGCCTTTTTTTTTTTTTTGAGGGGGAGGGGGGGGGGAGCAATTGATTATTGAGGAAAGTCTGAAATATTTTCAGGGTTGTTAGCGCTTTCAAGATTTAACACAGCAGGAAGTTCGTAGGCGTTAACATAAGTGAAGCATGTCTAAGCACTATTTTGAGGGGTTCCTAATCATTGTGATCACAGTGTTGCAGCTTATTACAAAGGCATTCGGATCAAATGCCCATTAATGAAAAACGGATTAATTGAATGAATCAGTGAAAAAAGAAATTCACATTTTATTGTATTTCTTAATTTACTTTGTTATTGATATTGATAATTTTACTGAAATGACTAAATGATCAAATGGCTTCGTAGTGTATATGGTTATTTGGTTGATTTTACTACACAAAAAATGCATTTTTTATACAATAAAACTAGCTGATTTATGAGGGGCCATGTTTTCAAACGAGAAACATGTTGGAAAACCTGCCCCGTCAATATACTTGAACTTTTACACTACCTGGATGAATGATGATATAAGTTATTTGCGAAGCAAACACATAGTTAGATGAAGAAAAGTATCCTTTTTTTAGTTTCTGCAATGTCAGAACTATAAAAGTTGAACCCTGATATTATTTATTTATTATTATTTATTTTCTACGTTTTAATAAAAAATCCCTGTCGGCTTGGCCTATAGGCGGAGGTAGATTTCGAAGAGTGCTCATTTCAACAACAAAAAAATAAATTTGATTACAGATAAACCCAGTTTGACAGCTTTATTTGTCCTTTTTTGAAAAATTTTTAATTTCATTTTTCTGTAAGGACTGGTTTTATCAGAATCATCTTAAGCTGAATTCGGATCAAATGCCCATTTTGACAACCTATTTTGAAATAATTCTGACTTTATTAAAAAAATCAACTAATACGGCACATTATATAGTTCCTAAATAACAAAAGACTGTCAATTGAATGCGTTTGAGAGCAAAATTGAATTTAAAAATGAGTTATAAAATAACCAATTTTGAATATAACCTCAATTCTTAATCATGATAGCTTCGGGAAATTTTGCGCGAAGTGCCCAATTCGACAGCATTTTAAAAATATATTCAGCCTGTATCAAAAAACTGACCAATACTGGACATTATACAGCTCCTATATAAGACAACATGTCAATTGGATGCGTTTGAGAGCAAAACTGAATTTAAAATATTAGTCAGAAAAAACGCAATTTGTTATTTCAATGCTTCCTTAAATTTTCAATCACAACTTCTCGAAATTCTGTTCAAAATACCCTTTTTGGCAGCCTTTTTTGAAATATATTCAGTCTTTATCAAAAAATTGACCAACGTGTCACATTATATAGTTCCAAAATAAGAGGACTTGCAAATTGGATGCGTTTGAGAGTAAAAATGGATTTAAAAATGAGTCAAGAAAAACGCAATTTGTTATTTGAATACTTCTTCAAATTTCCTATCACTGTCACTTCGGGAAATTCTGTTCAAAATACCCTTTTTGGCAGCCTTTTTTGAAATATATTCTGTCTTTATCAAAAAAAATTGACCAATGCTTCACATTATATAGTTCCTAAATAAGAGGACTTGTAAACTGGATGCGTTTGAGAATAAAAATGGATTTAAAAATGAGTCAGAAAAAACGCAATTTGTTATTTGAATACTTCCTCAAATTTCCTATCACTGTCACTTCGGGAAACTCTGTTCAAAATACCCTTTTTGGCAGCCTTTTTTGAAATATATTCTGTCTTTATCAAAAATCTGGCCAATGTTTCACATAATATAGTTCCTAAATAAGAGGATCTGCCATTTGGATGCGTTTAAAATAAAAAATGAATTTATAAAACGATTCAGAATGTAAGCAGTTTGGAATAGAGGTTTTTTCTCCAACTCCAATTTTTGTTTAATTTATTTTTGCTATAAGAATTGATCCTATGAAAAACTTGTCAGTATAAAAGTTGTAGATATTATTGAGAAAATGTAAGATAAATTTAGTTGGATTTGATAGTTTAAGAATTGACAAAGTTATGGATTTTTTTTCTTTTTCGAAAGCCCTTTTTATTTTCGTTTTTAATTTTTTTTTACCGGTAAGAGTTAGTCCTATCAAAAACTTGCAAATACAAAAGTTTTAGATAATTTTGATAATATTTATAAAAAATTTAGATGGATTGGATATCTTGAGAATTAACAATGTTATGATTTTTTCTCTCCCAAAAACCCTATTTTTTTTTGCCCCTTGAGCCCATTTTTAACTTTATCAAAAATCTGTCATGCATAAACTTTTGGCCCTTTATTTAGAAGTAATATAAACTTTAAACTGATTCGATATCTATTTTCATTAAGAAGTTATGGGCTTTTTTCTGTTTTCACAAAAACGCCCCCTATTTCGACCCCCTTGGTCCAATTTTGCCCATTAACGAACTTAGACGAGATTTTATCCCCTTTGATTTTATGTACGAGTTTGGTGGAGATTGGTGGAGAATTATAGAAGTTATCGTGTCCATAAAAAAGTGACATATATATATATATATATAGATATAGATAGATAGATAAATAGATAGATAGATATATAAACTGGTGCGATTGCAATAGGTAGTATTTCTTACGAAATCTACCTAAAATCTAAAATTTTACTCAGAGTCAAAAAAAAAAAAAAAACTTTTTTTTTTTTTTTTTTTTTTTTTAACTTAAGTGACAGCAGCTACTAAACTATAACTTTTGTAGATGGTATGGTTTGTACAATGTTACTACTTCAGCCAGTTTCCGAACGGGCAAAAGTAAATAAATAAATAAATAAGTCACTGTTTTTGCAGATTTGTCACTTTATTCTTTTTGTTTATGTCCCTAACACACATTTTAAACCGAAAAGTTAAGAATATCTCTCAAACACTCATCCATTTACAGCAAAATGCATTGTTTATCTTGGAATTAAAGGAAAAAAAAAAGAAAAGAAAAAACACTCTAGCACGTATTTTTATGTTTCCAAAAGAATACAAGCAAAGAATTTTTTTAAATGCATTTTTCTACTAAATACATATTAAAAGAACATTTTTCTACACAATCTATAACGCTATTTTATGAATAAATACGCAATTGTGTCTGAAGATTTAAACATTTAATCTTCCTTAAAAAAAGAAAAAAAGAAAGAAAGAAAGAAAAATTAACCACTGTTTACATCACAACTTAACATTAAAATGAAATAAAAATAAAAATAAAAAATAAAAAATAAAGTCACTGTTTTTGCAGATTTCTCACTCTTACTCCTTTTGTTTCTTACCACCCTAACCCACATTTTAAACCAAAAAATTAAGAATATCTCTCAAACACCCATCCATTTACAGCAAAATGTATTGTTTATCTTAAAAAAAAAAAAAAAAAAAACCTCTAGCATGTTTTTATGCTCCCAAAGAAATGAAAGCGCAGAGGTAAAAAAAAATATTTTACATTCTTCTTCTGAATATGTATCACCGTCAAATCCTGCGGGACTCAGATGCGAGAAAGGCAGGAGTTCAAGATCCGTGACAATTTTGCGTATTCAACGGCGCGGCGGGCCGTGTAATTGCGGAGCGGGGCCCGGTTATTATTCAGGAAAGGGGGGCCCCATGTGGCCTCCGAAAGATAGGGTCCTGGCAGTGACGAAGTGCATGAGGCTCGCGCCAAATATTTCAACCCGGTCAGGCCTTGTAGAGGAATATTTATATTCAAAAAGGAATGTCAGAAGATCTTTTTTTTTCAGCTTATGTGAGACAAGGAATAGAAGATTAAACATATGTTTTCGAGATAACGATGGAAGTCTGTTGTCTAGAACAGAGCTAGATTTAAGACAGATGATTCTAAACAAGCATTCTTTGAGAAGGAGGATGTCCATTCTTAGTTTATCCGTAAACAGAATGTAAACAGGAAAATAAGGTTTAATGTATCACTGAATCATGCTAGTTGTATGTGCCAATCCTAAAACTTTCTTCAGTGTAATACATCTTAATGTTTCAAAAGTTAATTAAAAATTAACACATATTGGACAATTGTATCATAAATTATAATAAATAAGAATGTATTTATTAAAAACACACAAACATGCTCATTGCTACATAAAAAAACAGAAACCTTAATATAAACTTGCACAGTTAAAAAAAAAATAATAAGATTTAAAATCTACGTAAATTTTACGTCTATAGAAATTCTGACAAAATGGACTTAAAGATATAAAATTATGCAAACTTGTGTATTATGTAAGAGTCATTTAGAAAACAAATAACACATTTGAAAACTGAATAACATCAACTGAATAGCATCATAACTTCGCCCAGATAACACCGGACAGATCAGCTAATTGACAAAGTACTATTGACCGTTACTTTTGTGAAATTCTACTAAATAGCGTACTGGAATTTTCTAAAGTTGAAAAAATTATTCAGTTGCAGTGCAATAAAAAAAAGGCTATAGACTATAACGCAATCAAACTTTTCCTTGAAAAGCTATAAAATTGATTGTACTAACCCTTTTCATGATTCTTCCATAATATTATCATTTTTCAAACATATTGAACTCTCATTAAAATAATTTGCTAACAAGCTAATGTCCTTTCTCCCTTATTTGGAGACTTTCGAATTATTGATTAAATACAAGAAAGAATGCTAGATGCTGAAAACATTTAATTTTGTCATCTTCGTGCAAAAAACATTAATTATTGTTGAACCGGTTGTTTCATTAATCATTGTTAAGCATTTTGAAGGTTTTTCATCCGTTAGATATCGCCTTTTTAGCCATTACTCAATAAACGTTGATTCGCGGTAGCAATATGTTAGATAGAAGCGCATTTTATAACACTTTCCAACAAAGTTGAAAAGTGTTTATTTATGCAGTTTCTCTGTCCTCTCGTCTATTTGTTCGTCTGTCCACGCACTAACTCTCTTAAATATATTCTGACTTTCATAAAATTGATAAAATTCGTTAGTCGTATAAAGTCCTCAAGTCAAAACATGTTTGGAATTGAAGTACGTAGGGTTAACAGTTCATTTACAGAGGCAGTCAAAAGAATTCCATCACAATAGGATATATGAAGAAAATCGTTTGCAGAGTATTTTGATGAGATTACGCTAATTCAAAAGTAGTGAAACTGATATATAAATCACTGAATTTACCTATAAGATGGTTACGATAGAATAAGGAATTCATAGCATTTGTTGTTCATTTACAGGGACAACTCAATGGAATTGATTACAGAACTGTCTTCAAACAATAAGTGCTGTAAGTGCGTTTTCAAATTCGATATGCGCTTTTAAATTTAATAAAATTTAGTTAAGTTTGCGTTGTATATAAATTCTATGTCTCATGTATAGGTCTGCACAAAGCTGGGAAGAGCTGAAATCTGATTTTCAGCATTTATTTAATGATTATTTAATCAGCGATTTTTTAAATGTTTTTTATCGTAATATTATATTTTCGCTAACTATAACTTACAGGACTAGAGGACCGTATATAAATCTAAATTCGTAATTTTTTAAGAAATGTTTTTATTAACCAAAATTGCTTTTTAAAATAGTTCTTAATCTCACTTAAAACATTTTTGCAATTAGAATTATTTGTCTATGCACAGAGGTTTAAGAATTAGCTATTGAAGACCATTGAGAGTAGACACCTTGTATAAGTTTATTTACTTTAGGATAATTTATTTAATTTTGAAAATTAATTTTGAAAAATTTATTAACTTATTTTATTTTTCATATGTTGTTTTAAATACATTACTGCGACAACAAAATTGTGAATTTCATAAAATATATTTTCAATTTATTCTAGACAGTATTAGAGTAATATAATAATCTATTTTAATCAATGCGTTTTTTGGCGAAAAAAAAATTTGCTCCACGCACTTTTATTAAATCCGTGTAAAAGGCATTGTTATTTTTTTTTCGAATAAATAAATTATTAAGTTCCTTTTCAATAAATAACAAGCTGTAGACTATTATGTATTCAAAATTATAATTGTTATGCTGTAAAATCGAACATGAAAACCCTTTTCTTCCATTATATTTTATTTATTTATTTTCAAAACAAATTGTATTTGAATAGAAATAATTTTTCAAACAAGTTAATGTCACCTTTTCTTTAGTAGAAAATTTCAAATTATACATTGAAAACAGAAAAATACTCTGTTTTCAAGGCTTTTAATTTTGTCATCTTGGAACAAGGAGCATTAATTATCGTTGAACCGAGTGCTTTATAAATCTTTGTTAAGTATTTTCAAGTTCTTTCATCCGCTAGATATTATTGATTGTTTTGTCATTAATCAATAAAGGTTTGCAAATATCGATTAAAGTTATTAGGAGAGCATCGAATCATTTTAATTTTCGAATATTTATAGCTATTCTCTAATTCAATAGAGCTATTTTCTGACACATTTTTGAATTTATTTTTATTTAGAAACGCATGAAATTATAAAGCTTTTTTAGTCAAAAATTATATAATCCAAAAAAGTTAAAAAAATTTTCCCTTGTAAAAGCAAATGATTTTTCAAAAAATACTGTAAAAGTGGGTGTTTTTAATCAAATTCCCCAGCGTTTAACATTATATACTTGCAGGACCTTATTATGACCTAGATACTAGGGCGGAGCGTAAAAAACTTTTTTTCGAAATTCTTTTCTCCCTAGCGCGGAAAAGTTGTCTAGTGGTATCAGTAATATAGTCACAAAATTTAAAAAAAAATCAATAAATATCTTCCGGTTCCACTTTTGGGTCGAAATATGCAATTTTAGCCAAAAATTTTTTAATTTTTCACATTTCAGTAATATTTTTAATTTTCAATTTTTTCTTCGCCCTAGTGCGGAAAAACTTAAAGAGTACATAAGGAACACAAGTCCAAAGTATTAAAGTAATTAAAAAATATCTTCTGGTTCCACTTTGGGTTCTAAATATGGGAAATGTTTTGAAAATTATACAAATTTTCACATTTTAATCATTTTTTCTATTTTTCGATTTTCTGTTCCCGCTGGCATGGAAATGTTCGTAGAATATGCAAGAAATATAAGTAAAAAACTTTAGAATAATAAATAAATATCTTCCGTCTTCCTTTTCGGGGTCTAAAAATGTCAAAGAAGCCAAAAAGTATGTAAATTTTCACATTTCAGAGATTTTTTTTCTTATCAATTTTCTTTTCTTGCTGGAGCGGAAAGTATGGAAAATCATATGAGAAACGTGCAGAAGAGGTTATTGGTGACACTTGCCCTATATAACCGCAGCCAAGTTCTTCTATAAGTGTCAAGTATTCTTCATGCACTCTTTGTTGATGGAGCCTTCTCTCAATATTCCTAAGAATTAAAGTTTCATCTTTTCTACTGTCAAAATACAATCTTTTCAAGGTATTTGTGGATATGAAACTCTAATCTTGGATTTGGCATTTCTTTCTTTCTCTTCTTGTGTGATGCCTGTCTACAACATTGGTCATGTCGTCACGTGTCGCAACTCGTAAGTCTTCAGGAAGTGCGCCTGTTACTGATACTGCAACACGGTCGGGCACTCGAAGTAAGTTTCAAGTTCTGGCTACGGCAGGACGACGGGTTGTTCGTGATATACTTATGGTAATATGTTCGACTGCAATGACACTAAAGGTTTATCACTAAGATCGTGACACAGTTGTTAATCAACAAGACTAAAAGATTTAAATAACTCTAAGTCTTCAATGAAGCAGTAGTGATTGTTTTTTCTCTTTTATACCATTTTCTGAAAATTTCTTATTCTTTTTCGAGCCTGTTCATTCATTTACTAAGTTTCCGTGTTGTGGACCATGTTTCCGAATGTATCAATACGGTCTATCGACAATTTCCTTGAAGTTCTTTGATCCTTAAGAAACTATCTTCCAATTCTGTAATTTTTATATCACGTGGGCATTTACATCGTTCTAGAGATGTACTCTTGATGTATTTGATGTAAGAAAATTTTTAAAATAGACATTTTTCCCCCTTCCAATAAGAAAATTTTCAATTTCGATTTCGTCTGTTCTTTAGCGTCAAACTTCTTTATACTCTTATATTTATCATTATATGAACCAATCATTTGGATAATTCTTTGCCTAGAAATCGTTGGAACTGAGGAGCCTGCCAAATTGTTTCAACCATTTCAGCCCATAATCCGCTATCACGCCAAAGGTGGGTCCGATTTTTAATTATATTTTGATTCAATTCTCACCAACAAAAAAGTACGTTATATGTTCATAAGTTGGTAGAACGCCAGTTCTTAATTTTGTAGGATACCAAAAAATGGGATGAGACATATCCCGTGAATACTGCACCTTAATTGTGATATTTTTGTGCAATATTTTCCATGCACACTATCAGTTCAACACAATATTAAAAATTAAAATTTTGTAAACACTTTCAGATGTATTATTTTTCAATTAAATATAGAAGCTAAAATTGAATACCTTCATTACGAATCTATCACGAGCAGAACATTAAAACAACAGTTTCCCTCAGATCCCTTGTAATTCGATTGTTCTGTGATTTTTGAGTACTTTAATGCCATGAATTTGGTAGTTTAAGTAATAAAAGTCAAATCAAAATATATTTATTAATTATTTTAAATTTTTACTCTTATGTTTGTCACATGATTTTCCGAATTTTCCACGCCAGCGAGAAGAGACTATTGATTAAAAAAAATCTCTGAAATGTGAAAAGTTACATACTTTTAGATTACTTTGACATTTTTAGACCCTGAAAAGGAAGACGGAAGATATTTATTTATTATTCTAAAGTTTTTTACTTATATTTCTTGCATATTCTACGAACATTTCCATGCCAGTGGGAACAGAAAATTGAAAAATAGAAAAAATGATTAAAATGTGAAAATTTGTATAATTTTCGAAAAATTTCCCATAATTTTCGAAAAATTTCCCATATTTAGAATACAAAGTGGAACCAGAAGATATTTTTTAATTACTTTAATATTTTGGACTTGTGTTCTTTATGTACTCTTTCAGTTTTTACGCACTAGGGTGAAGAAAAAATTCAAAATTAAAAATATTACTGAAATGTGAAAAATTACAACATTTTTGGCTAAAATTGGATATTTCGACCCAAAAGTGGAACCGGAAGATATTTATTGATTGTTTTGAAATTTTGTGACTATATTACTGATACCACTAGACAACTTTTCCGCTCTAGGGAGAAAATAATTTCGAAAAAAAGTTTTTTACGCTCCGCCCTACTAGATACTGTGTGTATGTGTTTAGGGCCTCCAGATAATGGCAAGGGGAGATTGATAAAAAAATTGAAGAAAAAAGCTGATGCATTAATATAAATTTTTTCATGAATGTCGATGAATGAAGTCAATTCATGAATGAATTATTAAGGTTGAAGTAGAAATAAAAGAAATAAAACAATATCTAAATAGGATACGCTTTTATTAGTGTACAAAAAATATATATGTATAAATTGCAAACATGATACAAAAACGTCCAAAACAGCACATTACTGTATCATGGTTACAATGAAATCACAGAATAATTAGGGAACATTTTTAAGGTTTTAAAGATTCAAAAGAGAAAATTAGCCATTTATCATCAATAATAGCAAATTTTTAGCTTTTCATTAGCCCACGTCCACAGCTAATGAAAAATCACCCTTTTTCAGTGATTCATTTACAGTGAGTGGTGACCAGCCAACAGTTTGGGGTGGGCGGTAATTTTTTGGTGCCATGCTCGAATGCTTTCCTTCAGCGAAGCTCTTTCCAACCGATAAATATTTAAGTATATGGAGGCGTAATTAATAGTTTGCTGAAAACTGAATATCGCTGGGATGATGTTCCGCTTACGCTTTTATTTAAGGTAATGGTATTACCAGGTCAATTTATTCATTAGGTGATGAACATCGCCAATCTACCGGAACTGCGCAGGCTTAAAAGCAGTAACTGGAAATTTGAAGAAATATACAAAAAGAGCAGAGTTCACAGAACTATTATAAATTATAATAAGAAATCCATATCTACATTTATGGTTACAAACATTGATAGGTTGGTATTCCTATTCTATTGTGAATGTTACAAGAATTTGTTTAGGATTATATGCATACATAGCACCTTGTTATGGCCTAGTTACAGTATGCAAATTTTCACGGCCTTCAGATAATGAGAGGGGGAGGGGGGGTGAACAAAAAAATTGAAGGATTGTAATTTACAGCGCATGTAAAAGCTTTAAAGACAGTATAATATAAACAATACAGTAACAAAAAAATATATATACATTATATACCCGCCATTGATTTGTAGGAATTCGAATAATCTACATTTAATTTACATTATTAATTATTGTACCTTTCGAGACAGGTTTTGTACCATTCATCTTCAAACGTAGAGCTCTGTTCTGAACCCGGGGGAAAATGTCTTCCATTTTTATAAACTAATCTTCCTGGATCTTTCTATAAGTTCTCGACAGCATTTCTGGGTGACGATTGGCAACTTCAATATTTTTCTCCTGGAATCAAGATTTTTGTCTAACGGCTTGTGTGGAAAGGTGCATTATCTTGCTAATAAATCCATTTTCTCCTGCCTGAAATGTAGCAATTGATGAAATATAATCAAAAAGTGTTTTTAGATATAGCCTTTGAATTAATTTTTTCAGAGAGAAATGCGAATGGCCCTACGTCGTTGAACGAAAAGCATCCCTATGTTATAATAGATTCTTCAGCTAACTCGCTTTGAGAAAATATCTTTTTCTTTTCTCAAACCATGCCAATAATTCAGTTCCAGCTGAATATAGTATTTTAAAAAAACTCAAACACTCATCTTTGCATTTAATTGTTTGTAACACGTGACATAAATTTGGCAGGACTGACTTACTAGAGCGACTTCGAATCGAATTTTTTTCCACATTTTTAGCTAAATAAATTACTTATCGACTTATAAACGACTAGCAGTCATCGTCCGCTACGCCGGTCGATTTCTCTAAAATAACGTTAATTCAAACGAAGCACATCTAGTAAAAAAAAATTTAAAAACTTAATATCTAATCAAGCATCTATAATTGTTGTTGTATTCATAAAATCTTATATTAGTCTGTTCAAAGTCGATTTTGACATCATAATCTACAAAGTAGCTCTAAAAGGACTGAAATACTTATGTTTAACTATTTTTTTAGTGGATGTGTTATCATGAATTTTCCGCTTCTACTAAACCTGTTACTGAGATATGGCGAAATATCTGAGATGTGCTGGAAGTGTATAACTTGAAATAAGGGTCAGAGAACTGTCTAATGATGTATCATATGAGGGATGTAGGCCAATTTAGAAAACTGCCCCCTCTTCCCAGAGTTCCAATTATCACGTCCCCCCCACATTAAACAGAAATTTAGACTGCATCATCATTTCAACTCGCTAGCGTAAATTATGTTATTAAAACTTTACAACTGCCATACAGACAGTAAAAAATTAATACTCTACCGCGTCATCAATTTAACTTGCGCTGCCATATAAAAGAACGTTTCAATAAAAAATAACGGTTAAGTGAGATTTATAAATTTTAAACTTCTGACATTCATTATTAGCAGCAGTTTAGTGTTTTAAACAATTTTAACAATAACAGTTCTAGAAATACAGTCTCAATTAATTTACTTCAAAAGACTCAGTGTGATCCATAAATATTAACTATTAATAAACCAAATACACAATTAAAAGGAAATTTAGAGGCACTGCATCATCATTTCAACTCGCTAGCGTAAATTATGTTATTAAAACTTTACAACTGCCATACAGACAGTAAAAAATTAATACTCTACCGCGTCATCAATTTAACTTGTGCTGCCATATAAAAGAACGTTTCAATAAAAAATAACGGTTAAGTGAGATTTATAAATTTTTAACTTCTGACATTCATTATTAGCAGCAGTTTAGTGTTTTAAACAATTTTAACAATAACAGTTCTAGAAATTCAGTCTCAATTAATTTACTTCAAAAGACTCAGTGTAATCCATAAATATTAACTATTAATAAACCAAATAGACAATTAAAAGGAAATTTAGAGGCACTGCATCATCATTTCAACTCGCTAGCGTAAATTATGTTATTAAAACTTTACAACTGCCATACAGACAGTAAAAAATTAATACTCTACCGCGTCATCAATTTAACTTGCGCTGCCATATAAAAGAACGTTTCAATAAAAAATAACGGTTAAGTGAGATTTATAAATTTTAAACTTCTGATATTCATTATTAGCAGCAGTTTAGTGTTTTAAACAATTTTAACAATAACAGTTCTAGAAATTCAGTCTCAATTAATTTACTTCAAAAGACTCAGTGTAATCCATAAATATTAACTATTAATAAACCAAATACACAATTAAAAGGAAATTTAGAGGCACTGCATCATCATTTCAACTCGCTAGCGTAAATTATGTTATTAAAACTTTACAACTGCCATACAGACAGTAAAAAATTAATACTCTACCGCGTCATCAATTTAACTTGCGCTGCCATATAAAAGAACGTTTCAATAAAAAATAACGGTTAAGTGAGATTTATAAATTTTAAACTTCTGACATTCATTATTAGCAGCAGTTTAGTGTTTTAAACAATTTTAACAATAACAGTTCTAAAAATTCAGTCTCAATTAATTTACTTCAAAAGACTCAGTGTAATCCATTAATATTAACTATTAATAAACCAAATAGACAATTAAAAGGAATTTTAGAGGCACTGCATCATCATTTCAACTCGCTAGCGTAAATTATGTTATTAAAACTTTACAACTGCCATACAGACAGTAAAAAATTAATACTCTACCGCGTCATCAATTTAACTTGCGCTGCCATATAAAAGAACGTTTCAATAAAAAATAACGGTTAAGTGAGATTTATAAATTTTAAACTTCTGACATTCATTATTAGCAGCAGTTTAGTGTTTTAAACAATTTTAACAATAACAGTTCTAGAAATTCAGTCTCAATTAATTTACTTCAAAAGACTCAGTGTAATCCATAAATATTAACTATTAATAAACCAAATAGACAATTAAAAGGAAATTTAGAGGCACTGCATCATCATTTCAACTCGCTAGCGTAAATTATGTTATTAAAACTTTACAACTGCCATACAGACAGTAAAAAATTAATACTCTACCGCGTCATCAATTTAACTTGTGCTGCCATATAAAAGAACGTTTCAATAAAAAATAACGGTTAAGTGAGATTTATAAATTTTAAACTTCTCACATTCATTATTAGCAGCAGTTTCGTGTTTTAAACAATTTTAACAATAACAGTTCTAGAAATTCAGTCTCAATTAATTTACTTCAAAACCCTCAGTGTAATCCATAAATATTAACTATTAATAAACCAAATAGACAATTAAAAGGAAATTTAGAGGCACTGCATCATCATTTCAACTCGCTAGCGTAAATTATGTTATTAAAACTTTACAACTGCCATACAGACAGTAAAAAATTAATACTCTACCGCGTCATCAATTTAACTTGCGCTGCCATATAAAAGAACGTTTCAATAAAAAATAACGGTTAAGTGAGATTTATAAATTTTAAACTTCTGACATTCATTATTAGCAGCAGTTTAGTGTTTTAAACAATTTTAACAATAACAGTTCTAGAAATTCAGTCTCAATTAATTTACTTCAAAAGACTCAGTGTAATCCATAAATATTAACTATTAATAAACCAAATAGACAATTAAAAGGAAATTTAGAGGCACTGCATCATCATTTCAACTCGCTAGCGTAAATTATGTTATTAAAACTTTACAACTGCCATACAGACAGTAAAAAATTAATACTCTACCGCGTCATCAATTTAACTTGCGCTGCCATATAAAAGAACGTTTCAATAAAAAATAACGGTTAAGTGAGATTTATAAATTTTAAACTTCTGACATTCATTATTAGCAGCAGTTTAGTGTTTTAAACAATTTTAACAATAACAGTTCTAGAAATTCAGTCTCAATTAATTTACTTCAAAAGACTCAGTGTAATCCATAAATATTAACTATTAATAAACCAAATAGACAATTAAAAGGAAATTTAGAGGCACTGCATCATCATTTCAACTCGCTAGCGTAAATTATGTTATTAAAACTTTACAACTGCCATACAGACAGTAAAAAATTGATACTCTACCGCGTCATCAATTTAACTTGCGCTGCCATATAAAAGAACGTTTCAATAAAAAATAACGGTTAAGTGAGATTTATAACTTTTAAACTTCTGACATTCATTATTAGCAGCAGTTTAGTGTTTTAAAAAATTTTAACAATAACAGTTCTAGAAATTCAGTCTCAATTAATTTACTTCAAAAGACTCAGTGTAATCCATAAATATTAACTATTAATAAACCAAATAGACAATTAAAAGGAAATTTAGAGGCACTGCATCATCATTTCAACTCGCTAGCGTAAATTATGTTATTAAAACTTTACAACTGCCATACAGACAGTAAAAAATTAATACTCTACCGCGTCATCAATTTAGCTTGCGCTGCCATATAAAAGAACGTTTCAATAAAAAATAACGGTTAAGTGAGATTTATAAATTTTAAACTTCTGACATTCATTATTAGCAGCAGTTTAGTGTTTTAAACAATTTTAACAATAACAGTTCTAGAAATTCAGTCTCAATTAATTTACTTCAAAAGACTCAGTGTAATCCATAAATATTAACTATTAATAAACCAAATAGACAATTAAAAGGAAATTTAGAGGCACTGCATCATCATTTCAACTCGCTAGCGTAAATTATGTTATTAAAACTTTACAACTGCCATACAGACAGTAAAAAATTAATACTCTACCGCGTCATCAATTTAACTTGCGCTGCCATATAAAAGAACGTTTCAATAAAAAATAACGGTTAAGTGAGATTTATAAATTTTAAACTTCTGACATTCATTATTAGCAGCAGTTTAGTGTTTTAAACAATTTTAACAATAACAGTTCTAGAAATTCAGTCTCAATTAATTTACTTCAAAAGACTCAGTGTAATCCATAAATATTAACTATTAATAAACCAAATAGACAATTAAAAGGAAATTTAGAGGCACTGCATCATCATTTCAACTCGCTAGCGTAAATTATGTTATTAAAACTTTACAACTGCCATACAGACAGTAAAAAATTAATACTCTACCGCGTCATCAATTTAACTTGCGCTGCCATATAAAAGAACGTTTCAATAAAAAATAACGGTTAAGTGAGATTTATAAATTTTAAACTTCTGACATTCATTATTAGCAGCAGTTTAGTGTTTTAAACAATTTTAACAATAACAGTTCTAGAAATTCAGTCTCAATTAATTTACTTCAAAAGACTCAGTGTAATCCATAAATATTAACTATTAATAAACCAAATAGACAATTAAAAGGAAATTTAGAGGCACTGCATCATCATTTCAACTCGCTAGCGTAAATTATGTTATTAAAACTTTACAACTGCCATACAGACAGTAAAAAATTAATACTCTACCGCGTCATCAATTTAACTTGCGCTGCCATATAAAAGAACGTTTCAATAAAAAATAACGGTTAAGTGAGATTTATAAATTTTAAACTTCTGACATTCATTATTAGCAGCAGTTTAGTGTTTTAAACAATTTTAACAATAACAGTTCTAGAAATTCAGTCTCAATTAATTTACTTCAAAAGACTCAGTGTAATCCATAAATATTAACTATTAATAAACCAAATAGACAATTAAAAGGAAATTTAGAGGCACTGCATCATCATTTCAACTCGCTAGCGTAAATTATGTTATTAAAACTTTACAACTGCCATACAGACAGTAAAAAATTAATACTCTACCGCGTCATCAATTTAGCTTGCGCTGCCATATAAAAGAACGTTTCAATAAAAAATAACGGTTAAGTGAGATTTATAAATTTTAAACTTCTGACATTCATTATTAGCAGCAGTTTAGTGTTTTAAACAATTTTAACAATAACAGTTCTAGAAATTCAGTCTCAATTAATTTACTTCAAAAGACTCGGTGTAATCCATAAATATTAACTATTAATAAACCAAATAGACAATTAAAAGGAAATTTAGAGGCACTGCATCATCATTTCAACTCGCTAGCGTAAATTATGTTATTAAAACTTTACAACTGCCATACAGACAGTAAAAAATTAATACTCTACCGCGTCATCAATTTAACTTGCGCTGCCATATAAAAGAACGTTTCAATAAAAAATAACGGTTAAGTGAGATTTATAAATTTTAAACTTCTGACATTCATTATTAGCAGCAGTTTAGTGTTTTAAACAATTTTAACAATAACAGTTCTAGAAATTCAGTCTCAATTAATTTGCTTCAAAAGACTCAGTGTAATCCATAAATATTAACTATTAATAAACCAAATAGACAATTAAAAGGAAATTTAGAGGCACTGCATCATCATTTCAACTCGCTAGCGTAAATTATGTTATTAAAACTTTACCACTGCCATACAGACAGTAAAAAATTAATACTCTACCGCGTCATCAATTTACCTTGCGCTGCCATATAAAAGAACGTTTCAATAAAAAATAACGGTTAAGTGAGATTTATAAATTTTAAACTTCTGACATTCATTATTAGCAGCAGTTTAGTGTTTTAAACAATTTTAACAATAACAGCTCTAGAAATTCAGTCTCAATTAATTTACTTCAAAAGACTCAGTGTAATCCATAAATATTAACTATTAATAAACCAAATAGACAATTAAAAGGAAATTTAGAGGCAATGCATCATCATTTCAACTCGCTAGCGTAAATTATGTTATTAAAACTTTACAACTGCCATACAGACAGTAAAAAATTAATACTCTACCGCGTCATCAATTTAACTTGCGCTGCCATATAAAAGAACGTTTCAATAAAAAATAACGGTTAAGTGAGATTTATAAATTTTAAACTTCTGACATTCATTATTAGCAGCAGTTTAGTGTTTTAAACAATTTTAACAATAACAGTTCTAGAAATTCAGTCTCAATTAATTTACTTCAAAAGACTCAGTGTAATCCATAAATATTAACTATTAATAAACCAAATAGACAATTAAAAGGAAATTTAGAGGCACTGCATCATCATTTCAACTCGCTAGCGTAAATTATGTTATTACAACTTTACAACTGCCATACAGACAGTAAAAAATTAATACTCTACCGCGTCATCAATTTAACTTGCGCTGCCATATAAAAGAACGTTTCAATAAAAAATAACGGTTAAGTGAGATTTATAAATTTTAAACTTCTGACATTCATTATTAGCAGCAGTTTAGTGTTTTAAACAATTTTAACAATAACAGTTCTAGAAATTCAGTCTCAATTAATTTACTTCAAAAGACTCAGTGTAATCCATAAATATTAACTATTAATAAACCAAATAGACAATTAAAAGGAAATTTAGAGGCACTGCATCATCATCTCAACTCGCTAGCGTAAATTATGTTATTAAAACTTTACAACTGCCATACAGACAGTAAAAAATTAATACTCTACCGCGTCATCAATTTAACTTGCGCTGCCATATAAAAGAACGTTTCAATAAAAAATAACGTTTAAGTGAGATTTATAAATTTTAAACTTCTGACATTCATTATTAGCAGCAGTTTAGTGTTTTAAACAATTTTAACAATAACAGTTCTAGAAATTCAGTCTCAATTAATTTACTTCAAAAGACTCGGTGTAATCCATAAATATTAACTATTAATAAACCAAATAGACAATTAAAAGGAAATTTAGAGGCACTGCATCATCATTTCAACTCGCTAGCGTAAATTATGTTATTAAAACTTTACAACTGCCATACAGACAGTAAAAAATTAATACTCTACCGCGTCATCAATTTAACTTGCGCTGCCATATAAAAGAACGTTTCAATAAAAAATAACGGTTAAGTGAGATTTATAAATTTTAAACTTCTGACATTCATTATTAGCAGCAGTTTAGTGTTTTAAACAATTTTAACAATAACAGTTCTAGAAATTCAGTCTCAATTAATTTGCTTCAAAAGACTCAGTGTAATCCATAAATATTAACTATTAATAAACCAAATAGACAATTAAAAGGAAATTTAGAGGCACTGCATCATCATTTCAACTCGCTAGCGTAAATTATGTTATTAAAACTTTACCACTGCCATACAGACAGTAAAAAATTAATACTCTACCGCGTCATCAATTTACCTTGCGCTGCCATATAAAAGAACGTTTCAATAAAAAATAACGGTTAAGTGAGATTTATAAATTTTAAACTTCTGACATTCATTATTAGCAGCAGTTTAGTGTTTTAAACAATTTTAACAATAACAGCTCTAGAAATTCAGTCTCAATTAATTTACTTCAAAAGACTCAGTGTAATCCATAAATATTAACTATTAATAAACCAAATAGACAATTAAAAGGAAATTTAGAGGCAATGCATCATCATTTCAACTCGCTAGCGTAAATTATGTTATTAAAACTTTACAACTGCCATACAGACAGTAAAAAATTAATACTCTACCGCGTCATCAATTTAACTTGCGCTGCCATATAAAAGAACGTTTCAATAAAAAATAAAGGTTAAGTGAGATTTATAAATTTTAAACTTCTGACATTCATTATTAGCAGCAGTTTAGTGTTTTAAACAATTTTAACAATAACAGTTCTAGAAATTCAGTCTCAATTAATTTACTTCAAAAGACTCAGTGTAATCCATAAATATTAACTATTAATAAACCAAATAGACAATTAAAAGGAAATTTAGAGGCACTGCATCATCATCTCAACTCGCTAGCGTAAATTATGTTATTAAAACTTTACAACTGCCATACAGACAGTAAAAAATTAATACTCTACCGCGTCATCAATTTAACTTGCGCTGCCATATAAAAGAACGTTTCAATAAAAAATAACGGTTAAGTGAGATTTATAAATTTTAAACTTCTGACATTCATTATTAGCAGCAGTTTAGTGTTTTAAACAATTTTAACAATAACAGTTCTAGAAATTCAGTCTCAATTAATTTACTTCAAAAGACTCAGTGTAATCCATAAATATTAACTATTAATAAACCAAATAGACAATTAAAAGGAAATTTAGAGGCACTGCATCATCATCTCAACTCGCTAGCGTAAATTATGTTATTAAAACTTTACAACTGCCATACAGACAGTAAAAAATTAATACTCTACCGCGTCATCAATTTAACTTGCGCTGCCATATAAAAGAACGTTTCAATAAAAAATAACGGTTAAGTGAGATTTATAAATTTTAAACTTCTGACATTCATTATTAGCAGCAGTTTAGTGTTTTAAACAATTTTAACAATAACAGTTCTAGAAATTCAGTCTCAATTAATTTACTTCAAAAGACTCAGTGTAATCCATAAATATTAACTATTAATAAACCAAATAGACAATTAAAAGGAAATTTAGAGGCACTGCATCATCATTTCAACTCGCTAGCGTAAATTATGTTATTAAAACTTTACAACTGCCATACAGACAGTAAAAAATTAATACTCTACCGCGTCATCAATTTAGCTTGCGCTGCCATATAAAAGAACGTTTCTATAAAAAATAACGGTTAAGTGAGATTTATAAATTTTAAACTTCTGACATTCATTATTAGCAGCAGTTTAGTGTTTTAAACAATTTTAACAATAACAGTTCTAGAAATTCAGTCTCAATTAATTTACTTCAAAAGACTCGGTGTAATCCATAAATATTAACTATTAATAAACCAAATAGACAATTAAAAGGAAATTTAGAGGCACTGCATCATCATTTCAACTCGCTAGCGTAAATTATGTTATTAAAACTTTACAACTGCCATACAGACAGTAAAAAATTAATACTCTACCGCGTCATCAATTTAGCTTGCGCTGCCATATAAAAGAACGTTTCAATAAAAAATAACGGTTAAGTGAGATTTATAAATTTTAAACTTCTGACATTCATTATTAGCAGCAGTTTAGTGTTTTAAACAATTTTAACAATAACAGTTCTAGAAATTCAGTCTCAATTAATTTACTTCAAAAGACTCGGTGTAATCCATAAATATTAACTATTAATAAACCAAATAGACAATTAAAAGGAAATTTAGAGGCACTGCATCATCATTTCAACTCGCTAGCGTAAATTATGTTATTAAAACTTTACAACTGCCATACAGACAGTAAAAAATTAATACTCTACCGCGTCATCAATTTAGCTTGCGCTGCCATATAAAAGAACGTTTCAATAAAAAATAACGGTTAAGTGAGATTTATAAATTTTAAACTTCTGACATTCATTATTAGCAGCAGTTTAGTGTTTTAAACAATTTTAACAATAACAGTTCTAGAAATTCAGTCTCAATTAATTTACTTCAAAAGACTCGGTGTAATCCATAAATATTAACTATTAATAAACCAAATAGACAATTAAAAGGAAATTTAGAGGCACTGCATCATCATTTCAACTCGCTAGCGTAAATTATGTTATTAAAACTTTACAACTGCCATACAGACAGTAAAAAATTAATACTCTACCGCGTCATCAATTTAACTTGCGCTGCCATATAAAAGAACGTTTCAATAAAAAAAAACGGTTAAGTGAGATTTATAAATTTTAAACTTCTGACATTCATTATTAGCAGCAGTTTAGTGTTTTAAACAATTTTAACAATAACAGTTCTAGAAATTCAGTCTCAATTAATTTACTTAAAAAGACTCAGTGTAATCCATAAATATTAACTATTAATAAACCAAATAGACAATTAAAAGGAAATTTAGAGGCACTGCATCATCATCTCAACTCGCTAGCGTAAATTATGTTATTAAAACTTTACAACTGCCATACAGACAGTAAAAAATTAATACTCTACCGCGTCATCAATTTAACTTGCGCTGCCATATAAAAGAACGTTTCAATAAAAAATAACGGTTAAGTGAGATTTATAAATTTTAAACTTCTGACATTCATTATTAGCAGCAGTTTAGTGTTTTAAACAATTTTAACAATAACAGTTCTAGAAATTCAGTCTCAATTAATTTACTTCAAAAGACTCAGTGTAATCCATAAATATTAACTATTAATAAACCAAATAGACAATTAAAAGGAAATTTAGAGGCACTGCATCATCATCTCAACTCGCTAGCGTAAATTATGTTATTAAAACTTTACAACTGCCATACAGACAGTAAAAAATTAATACTCTACCGCGTCATCAATTTAACTTGCGCTGCCATATAAAAGAACGTTTCAATAAAAAATAACGGTTAAGTGAGATTTATAAATTTTAAACTTCTGACATTCATTATTAGCAGCAGTTTAGTGTTTTAAACAATTTTAACAATAACAGCTCTAGAAATTCAGTCTCAATTAATTTACTTCAAAAGACTCAGTGTAATCCATAAATATTAACTATTAATAAACCAAATAGACAATTAAAAGGAAATTTAGAGGCAATGCATCATCATTTCAACTCGCTAGCGTAAATTATGTTATTAAAACTTTACAACTGCCATACAGACAGTAAAAAATTAATACTCTACCGCGTCATCAATTTAACTTGCGCTGCCATATAAAAGAACGTTTCAATAAAAAATAAAGGTTAAGTGAGATTTATAAATTTTAAACTTCTGACATTCATTATTAGCAGCAGTTTAGTGTTTTAAACAATTTTAACAATAACAGTTCTAGAAATTCAGTCTCAATTAATTTACTTCAAAAGACTCAGTGTAATCCATAAATATTAACTATTAATAAACCAAATAGACAATTAAAAGGAAATTTAGAGGCACTGCATCATCATCTCAACTCGCTAGCGTAAATTATGTTATTAAAACTTTACAACTGCCATACAGACAGTAAAAAATTAATACTCTACCGCGTCATCAATTTAACTTGCGCTGCCATATAAAAGAACGTTTCAATAAAAAATAACGGTTAAGTGAGATTTATAAATTTTAAACTTCTGACATTCATTATTAGCAGCAGTTTAGTGTTTTAAACAATTTTAACAATAACAGTTCTAGAAATTCAGTCTCAATTAATTTACTTCAAAAGACTCAGTGTAATCCATAAATATTAACTATTAATAAACCAAATAGACAATTAAAAGGAAATTTAGAGGCACTGCATCATCATCTCAACTCGCTAGCGTAAATTATGTTATTAAAACTTTACAACTGCCATACAGACAGTAAAAAATTAATACTCTACCGCGTCATCAATTTAACTTGCGTTGCCATATAAAAGAACGTTTCAATAAAAAATAACGGTTAAGTGAGATTTATAAATTTTAAACTTCTGACATTCATTATTAGCAGCAGTTTAGTGTTTTAAACAATTTTAACAATAACAGTTCTAGAAATTCAGTCTCAATTAATTTACTTCAAAAGACTCAGTGTAATCCATAAATATTAACTATTAATAAACCAAATAGACAATTAAAAGGAAATTTAGAGGCACTGCATCATCATTTCAACTCGCTAGCGTAAATTATGTTATTAAAACTTTACAACTGCCATACAGACAGTAAAAAATTAATACTCTACCGCGTCATCAATTTAGCTTGCGCTGCCATATAAAAGAACGTTTCAATAAAAAATAACGGTTAAGTGAGATTTATAAATTTTAAACTTCTGACATTCATTATTAGCAGCAGTTTAGTGTTTTAAACAATTTTAACAATAACAGTTCTAGAAATTCAGTCTCAATTAATTTACTTCAAAAGACTCGGTGTAATCCATAAATATTAACTATTAATAAACCAAATAGACAATTAAAAGGAAATTTAGAGGCACTGCATCATCATTTCAACTCGCTAGCGTAAATTATGTTATTAAAACTTTACAACTGCCATACAGACAGTAAAAAATTAATACTCTACCGCGTCATCAATTTAGCTTGCGCTGCCATATAAAAGAACGTTTCAATAAAAAATAACGGTTAAGTGAGATTTATAAATTTTAAACTTCTGACATTCATTATTAGCAGCAGTTTAGTGTTTTAAACAATTTTAACAATAACAGTTCTAGAAATTCAGTCTCAATTAATTTACTTCAAAAGACTCGGTGTAATCCATAAATATTAACTATTAATAAACCAAATAGACAATTAAAAGGAAATTTAGAGGCACTGCATCATCATTTCAACTCGCTAGCGTAAATTATGTTATTAAAACTTTACAACTGCCATACAGACAGTAAAAAATTAATACTCTACCGCGTCATCAATTTAGCTTGCGCTGCCATATAAAAGAACGTTTCAATAAAAAATAACGGTTAAGTGAGATTTATAAATTTTAAACTTCTGACATTCATTATTAGCAGCAGTTTAGTGTTTTAAACAATTTTAAGAATAACAGTTCTAGAAATTCAGTCTCAATTAATTTACTTCAAAAGACTCGGTGTAATCCATAAATATTAACTATTAATAAACCAAATAGACAATTAAAAGGAAATTTAGAGGCACTGCATCATCATTTCAACTCGCTAGCGTAAATTATGTTATTAAAACTTTACAACTGCCATACAGACAGTAAAAAATTAATACTCTACCGCGTCATCAATTTAACTTGCGCTGCCATATAAAAGAACGTTTCAATAAAAAAAAACGGTTAAGTGAGATTTATAAATTTTAAACTTCTGACATTCATTATTAGCAGCAGTTTAGTGTTTTAAACAATTTTAACAATAACAGTTCTAGAAATTCAGTCTCAATTAATTTACTTCAAAAGACTCAGTGTAATCCATAAATATTAACTATTAATAAACCAAATAGACAATTAAAAGGAAATTTAGAGGCACTGCATCATCATCTCAACTCGCTAGCGTAAATTATGTTATTAAAACTTTACAACTGCCATACAGACAGTAAAAAATTAATACTCTACCGCGTCATCAATTTAACTTGCGCTGCCATATAAAAGAACGTTTCAATAAAAAATAACGGTTAAGTGAGATTTATAAATTTTAAACTTCTGACATTCATTATTAGCAGCAGTTTAGTGTTTTAAACAATTTTAACAATAACAGTTCTAGAAATTCAGTCTCAATTAATTTACTTCAAAAGACTCAGTGTAATCCATAAATATTAACTATTAATAAACCAAATAGACAATTAAAAGGAAATTTAGAGGCACTGCATCATCATCTCAACTCGCTAGCGTAAATTATGTTATTAAAACTTTACAACTGCCATACAGACAGTAAAAAATTAATACTCTACCGCGTCATCAATTTAACTTGCGCTGCCATATAAAAGAACGTTTCAATAAAAAATAACGGTTAAGTGAGATTTATAAATTTTAAACTTCTGACATTCATTATTAGCAGCAGTTTAGTGTTTTAAACAATTTTAACAATAACAGTTCCAGAAATTCAGTCTCAATAAATTTACTTCAAAAGACTCAGTGTAATCCATAAATATTAACTATTAATAAACCAAATAGACAATTGAAAGGAAATTTAGAGGCACTGCATCATCATTTCAACTCGCTAGCGTAAATTATGTTATTAAAACTTTACAACTGCCATACAGACAATAAAAAATTAATACTCTACCGCGTCATCAATTTAACTTGCGCTGCCATATAAAAGAACGTTTCAATAAAAAATAACGGTTAAGTGAGATTTATAAATTTTAAACTTCTGACATTCATTATTAGCAGCAGTTTAGTGTTTTAAACAATTTTAACAATAACAGTTCTAGAAATTCAGTCTCAATTAATTTACTTCAAAAGACTCAGTGTAATCCATAAATATTAACTATTAATAAACCAAATAGACAATTAAAAGGAAATTTAGAGGCACTGCATCATCATCTCAACTCGCTAGCGTAAATTATGTTATTAAAACTTTACAACTGCCATACAGACAGTAAAAAATTAATACTCTACCGCGTCATCAATTTAACTTGCGCTGCCATATAAAAGAACGTTTCAATAAAAAATAACGGTTAAGTGAGATTTATAAATTTTAAACTTCTGACATTCATTATTAGCAGCAGTTTAGTGTTTTAAACAATTTTAACAATAACAGTTCTAGAAATTCAGTCTCAATTAATTTACTTCAAAAGACTCAGTGTAATCCATAAATATTAACTATTAATAAACCAAATAGACAATTAACCTTTACGCAGGGGCTCGCTAAGTGTCTATCTGAGAAAACATGTAAGCCCGGACAGATGCTGTCACAGCCCCTCTGTAAAGGTTAAAAGGAAATTTAGAGGCACTGCATCATCATTTCAACTCGCTAGCGTAAATTATGTTATTAAAACTTTACAACTGCCATACAGACAGTAAAAAATTAATACTCAACCGCGTCATCAATTTAACTTGCGCTGCCATATAAAAGAACGTTTCAATAAAAAATAACGGTTAAGTGAGATTTATAAATTTTAAACTTCTGACATTCATTATTAGCAGCAGTTTAGTGTTTTAAACAATTTTAACAATAACAGTTCCAGAAATTCAGTCTCAATAAATTTACTTCAAAAGACTCAGTGTAATCCATAAATATTAACTATTAATAAACCAAATAGAAAATTGAAAGGAAATTTAGAGGCACTGCATCATCATCTCAACTCGCTAGCGTAAATTATGTTATTAAAACTTTACAACTGCCATACAGACAGTAAAAAATTAATACTCTACCGCGTCATCAATTTAACTTGCGCTGCCATATAAAAGAACGTTTCAATAAAAAATAACGGTTAAGTGAGATTTATAAATTTTAAACTTCTGACATTCATTATTAGCAGCAGTTTAGTGTTTTAAACAATTTTAACAATAACAGTTCTAGAAATTCAGTCTCAATTAATTTACTTCAAAAGACTCAGTGTAATCCATAAATATTAACTATTAATAAACCAAATAGACAATTAAAAGGAAATTTAGAGGCACTGCATCATCATTTCAACTCGCTAGCGTAAATTATGTTATTAAAACTTTACAACTGCCATACAGACAGTAAAAAATTAATACTCTACCGCGTCATCAATTTAACTTGCGCTGCCATATAAAAGAACGTTTCAATAAAAAATAACGGTTAAGTGAGATTTATAAATTTTAAACTTCTGACATTCATTATTAGCAGCAGTTTAGTGTTTTAAACAATTTTAACAATAACAGTTCTAGAAATTCAGTCTCAATTAATTTACTTCAAAAGACTCGGTGTAATCCATAAATATTAACTATTAATAAACCAAATAGACAATTAAAAGGAAATTTAGAGACACTGCATCATCATTTCAACTCGCTAGCGTAAATTATGTTATTAAAACTTTACAACTGCCATACAGACAGTAAAAAATTAATACTCTACCGCGTCATCAATTTAACTTGCGCTGCCATATAAAAGAACGTTTCAATAAAAAATAACGGTTAAGTGAGATTTATAAATTTTAAACTTCTGACATTCATTATTAGCAGCAGTTTAGTGTTTTAAACAATTTTAACAATAACAGTTCTAGAAATTCAGTCTCAATTAATTTACTTCAAAAGACTCAGTGTAATCCATAAATATTAACTATTAATAAACCAAATAGACAATTAAAAGGAAATTTAGAGGCACTGCATCATCATTTCAACTCGCTAGCGTAAATTATGTTATTAAAACTTTACAACTGCCATACAGACAGTAAAAAATTAATACTCTACCGCGTCATCAATTTAACTTGCGCTGCCATATAAAAGAACGTTTCAATAAAAAATAACGGTTAAGTGAGATTTATAAATTTTAAACTTCTGACATTCATTATTAGCAGAAGTTTAGTGTTTTAAACAATTTTAACAATAACAGTTCTAGAAATTCAGTCTCAATTAATTTACTTCAAAAGACTCGGTGTAATCCATAAATATTAACTATTAATAAACCAAATAGACAATTAAAAGGAAATTTAGAGGCACTGCATCATCATTTCAACTCGCTAGCGTAAATTATGTTATTAAAACTTTACAACTGCCATACAGACAGTAAAAAATTAATACTCTACCGCGTCATCAATTTAACTTGCGCTGCCATATAAAAGAACGTTTCAATAAAAAATAACGGTTAAGTGAGATTTATAAATTTTAAACTTCTGACATTCATTATTAGCAGCAGTTTAGTGTTTTAAACAATTTTAACAATAACAGTTCTAGAAATTCAGTCTCAATTAATTTACTTCAAAAGACTCAGTGTAATCCATAAATATTAACTATTAATAAACCAAATAGACAATTAAAAGGAAATTTAGAGGCACTGCATCATCATTTCAACTCGCTAGCGTAAATTATGTTATTAAAACTTTACAACTGCCATACAGACAGTAAAAAATTAATACTCTACCGCGTCATCAATTTAACTTGCGCTGCCATATAAAAGAACGTTTCAATAAAAAATAACGGTTAAGTGAGATTTATAAATTTTAAACTTCTGACATTCATTATTAGCAGCAGTTTAGTGTTTTAAACAATTTTAACAATAACAGTTCTAGAAATTCAGTCTCAATTAATTTACTTCAAAAGACTCAGTGTAATCCATAAATATTAACTATTAATAAACCAAATAGACAATTAAAAGGAAATTTAGAGGCACTGCATCATCATTTCAACTCGCTAGCGTAAATTATGTTATTAAAACTTTACAACTGCCATACAGACAGTAAAAAATTAATACTCTACCGCGTCATCAATTTAACTTGCGCTGCCATATAAAAGAACGTTTCAATAAAAAATAACGGTTAAGTGAGATTTATAAATTTTAAACTTCTGACATTCATTATTAGCAGCAGTTTAGTGTTTTAAACAATTTTAACAATAACAGTTCTAGAAATTCTGTCTCAATTAATTTACTTCAAAAGACTCAGTGTAATCCATAAATATTAACTATTAATAAACTAAATAGACAATTAAAAGGAAATTTAGAGGCACTGCTTCATCATTTCAACTCGCTAGCGTAAATTATGTTATTAAAACTTTACAACTGCCATACAGACAGTAAAAAATTAATACTCTACCGCGTCATCAATTTAACTTGCGCTGCCATATAAAAGAACGTTTCAATAAAAAATAACGGTTTAGTGAGATTTATAAATTTTAAACTTCTGACATTCCTTATTAGCAGCAGTTTAGTGTTTTAAACAATTTTAGCAATAACAGTTCTAGAAATTCAGTCTCAATTAATTTACTTCAAAAGACTCAGTGTAATCCATAAATATTAACTATTTATAAACCAAATAGACAATTAAAAGGAAATTTAGAGGCACTGCATCATCATTTCAACTCGCTAGCGTAAATTATGTTATTAAAACTTTACAACTGCCATACAGACAGTAAAAAATTAATACTCTACCGCGTCATCAATTTAACTTGCGCTGCCATATAAAAGAACGTTTCAATAAAAAATAACGGTTAAGTGAGATTTATAAATTTTAAACTTCTGACATTCATTATTAGCAGCAGTTTAGTGTTTTAAACAATTTTAACAATAACAGTTCTAGAAATTCAGTCTCAATTAATTTACTTCAAAAGACTCAGTGTAATCCATAAATATTAACTATTAATAAACCAAATAGACAATTAAAAGGAAATTAAGAGGCACTGCATCATCATTTCAACTCGCTAGCGTAAATTATATTATTAAAACTTTACAACTGCCATACAGACAGTAAAAAATTAATACTCTACCGCGTCATCAATTTAACTTGCGCTGCCATATAAAAGAACGTTTCAATAAAAAATAACGGTTAAGTGAGATTTATAAATTTTAAACTTCTGACATTCATTATTAGCAGCAGTTTAGTGTTTTAAACAATTTTAACAATAACAGTTCTAGAAATTCTGTCTCAATTTATTTACTTCAAAAGACTCAGTGTAATCCATAAATATTAACTATTAATAAACCAAATAGACAATTAAATGGAAATTTAGAGGCACTGCTTCATCATTTCAACTCGCTAGCGTAAATTATGTTATTAAAACTTTACAACTGCCATACAGACAGTAAAAAATTAATACTCTACCGCGTCATCAATTTAACTTGCGCTGCCATATAAAAGAACGTTTCAATAAAAAATAACGGTTAAGTGAGATTTATAAATTTTAAACTTCTGACATTCATTATTAGCAGCAGTTTAGTGTTTTAAACAATTTTAACAATAACAGTTCTAGAAATTCAGTCTCAATTAATTTACTTCAAAAGACTCGGTGTAATCCATAAATATTAACTATTAATAAACCAAATAGACAATTAAAAGGAAATTTAGAGGCACTGCATCATCATTTCAACTCGCTAGCGTAAATTATGTTATTAAAACTTTACAACTGCCATACAGACAGTGAAAAATTAATACTCTACCGCGTCATCAATTTAACTTGCGCTGCCATATAAAAGAACGTTTCAATAAAAAATAACGGTTTAGTGAGATTTATAAATTTTAAACTTCTGACATTCATTATTAGCAGCAGTTTAGTGTTTTAAACAATTTTAGCAATAACAGTTCTAGAAATTCAGTCTCAATTAATTTACTTCAAAAGACTCAGTGTAATCCATAAATATTAACTATTAATAAACCAAATAGACAATTAAAAGGAAATTTAGAGGCACTGCATCATCATTTCAACTCGCTAGCGTAAATTATGTTATTAAAACTTTACAACTGCCATACAGACAGTAAAAAATTAATACTCTACCGCGTCATCAATTTAACTTGCGCTGCCATATAAAAGAACGTTTCAATAAAAAATAACGGTTAAGTGAGATTTATAAATTTTAAACTTCTGACATTCATTATTAGCAGCAGTTTAGTGTTTTAAACAATTTTAACAATAACAGTTCTAGAAATTCAGTCTCAATTAATTTACTTCAAAAGACTCAGTGTAATCCATAAATATTAACTATTAATAAACCAAATAGACAATTAAAAGGAAATTTAGAGGCACTGCTTCATCATTTCAACTCGCTAGCGTAAATTATGTTATTAAAACTTTACAACTGCCATACAGACAGTAAAAAATTAATACTCTACCGCGTCATCAATTTAACTTGCTCTGCCATATAAAAGAACGTTTCAATAAAAAATAACGGTTAAGTGAGATTTATAAATTTTAAACTTCTGACATTCATTATTAGCAGCAGTTTAGTGTTTTAAACAATTTTAACAATAACAGTTCTAGAAATCCTGTCTCAATTAATTTACTTCAAAAGACTCGGTGTAATCCATAAATATTAACTATTAATAAACCAAATAGACAATTAAAAGGAAATTTAGAGGCACTGCATCATCATTTCAACTCGCTAGCGTAAATTATGTTATTAAAACTTTACAACTGCCATACAGACAGTGAAAAATTAATACTCTACCGCGTCATCAATTTAACTTGCGCTGCCATATAAAAGAACGTTTCAATAAAAAATAACGGTTTAGTGAGATTTATAAATTTTAAACTTCTGACATTCATTATTAGCAGCAGTTTAGTGTTTTAAACAATTTTAGCAATAACAGTTCTAGAAATTCAGTCTCAATTAATTTACTTCAAAAGACTTAGTGTACTCCATAAATATTAACTATTAATAAACCAAATATACAATTAAAAGGAAATTTAGAGGCACTGCATCATCATTTCAACTCGCTAGCGTAAATTATGTTATTAAAACTTTACAACTGCCATACAGACAGTAAAAAATTAATACTCTACCGCGTCATCAATTTAACTTGCGCTGCCATATAAAAGAACGTTTCAATAAAAAATAACGGTTAAGTGAGATTTATAAATTTTAAACTTCTGACATTCATTATTAGCAGCAGTTTAGTGTTTTAAACAATTTTAACAATAACAGTTCTAGAAATTCAGTCTCAATTAATTTACTTCAAAAGACTCAGTGTAATCCATAAATATTAACTATTAATAAAACAAATAGACAATTAAAAGGAAATTAAGAGGCACTGCATCATCATTTCAACTGGCTAGCGTAAATTATATTATTAAAACTTTACAACTGCCATACAGACAGTAAAAAATAAATACTCTACCGCGTCATCAATTTAACTTGCGCTGCCATATAAAAGAACGTTTCAATAAAAAATAACGGTTAAGTGAGATTTATAAATTTTAAACTTCTGACATTCATTATTAGCAGCAGTTTAGTGTTTTAAACAATTTTAACAATAACAGTTCTAGAAATTCAGTCTCAATTAATTTACTTCAAAAGACTCAGTGTAATCCATAAATATTAACTATTAATAAACCAAATAGACAATTAAAAGGAAATTTAGAGGCACTGCATCATCATTTCAACTCGCTAGCGTAAATTATGTTATTAAAACTTTACAACTGCCATACAGACAGTAAAAAATTAATACTCTACCGCGTCATCAATTTAACTTGCGCTGCCATATAAAAGAACGTTTCAATAAAAAATAACGGTTAAGTGAGATTTATAAATTTTAAACTTCTGACATTCATTATTAGCAGCAGTTTAGTGTTTTAAAAAATTTTAACAATAACAGTTCTAGAAATTCAGTCTCAATTAATTTACTTCAAAAGACTCAGTTTAATCCATAAATATTAACTATTAATAAACCAGATAGACAATTAAAAGGAAATTTAGAGGCACTGCATCATCATTTCAACTCGCTAGCGTAAATTATGTTATTAAAACTTTACAACTGCCATACAGACAGTAAAAAATTAATACTCTACCGCGTCATCAATTTAACTTGCGCTGCCATATAAAAGAACGTTTCAATAAAAAATAACGGTTAAGTGAGATTTATAAATTTTAAACTTCTGACATTCATTATTAGCAGCAGTTTAGTGTTTTCAACAATTTTAACAATAACAGTTCTAGAAATTCAGTCTCAATTAATTTACTTCAAAAGACTCAGTTTAATCCATAAATATTAACTATTAATAAACCAAATAGACAATTAAAAGGAAATTTAGAGGCACTGCATCATCATTTCAACTCGCTAGCGTAAATTATGTTATTAAAACTTTACAACTGCCATACAAACAGTAAAAAATTAATACTCTACCGCTTCATCAATTTAACTTGCGCTGCCATATAAAAGAACGTTTCAATAAAAAATAACGGTTAAGTGAGATTTATAAATTTTAAACTTCTGACATTCATTATTAGCAGCAGTTTAGTGTTTTAAACAATTTTAACAATAACAGTTCTAGAAATTCAGTCTCAATTAATTTACTTCAAAAGACTCAGTGTAATCCATAAATATTAACTATTAATAAACCAAATAGACAATTAAAAGGAAATTTAGAGGCACTGCATCATCATTTCAACTCGCTAGCGTAAATTATGTTATTAAAACTTTACAACTGCCATACAGACAGTAAAAAATTAATACTCTACCGCGTCATCAATTTAACTTGCGCTGCCATATAAAAGAACGTTTCAATAAAAAATAACGGTTAAGTGAGATTTATAAATTTTAAACTTCTGACATTCATTATTAGCAGCAGTTTAGTGTTTTAAACAATTTTAACAATAACAGTTCCAGAAATTCAGTCTCAATAAATTTACTTCAAAAGACTCAGTGTAATCCATAAATATTAACTATTAATAAACCAAATAGACAATTGAATGGAAATTTAGAGGCACTGCATCATCATTTCAACTCGCTAGCGTAAATTATGTTATTAAAACTTTACAACTGCCATACAGACAATAAAAAATTAATACTCTACCGCGTCATCAATTTAACTTGCGCTGCCATATAAAAGAACGTTTCAATAAAAAATAACGGTTAAGTGAGATTTATAAATTTTAAACTTCTGACATTCATTATTAGCAGCAGTTTAGTGTTTTAAACAATTTTAACAATAACAGTTCTAGAAATTCAGTCTCAATTAATTTACTTCAAAAGACTCAGTGTAATCCATAAATATTAACTATTAATAAACCAAATAGACAATTAAAAGGAAATTTAGAGGCACTGCATCATCATCTCAACTCGCTAGCGTAAATTATGTTATTAAAACTTTACAACTGCCATACAGACAGTAAAAAATTAATACTCTACCGCGTCATCAATTTAACTTGCGCTGCCATATAAAAGAACGTTTCAATAAAAAATAACGGTTAAGTGAGATTTATAAATTTTAAACTTCTGACATTCATTATTAGCAGCAGTTTAGTGTTTTAAACAATTTTAACAATAACAGTTCTAGAAATTCAGTCTCAATTAATTTACTTCAAAAGACTCAGTGTAATCCATAAATATTAACTATTAATAAACCAAATAGACAATTAACCTTTACGCAGGGGCTCGCTAAGTGTCTATCTGAGAAAACATGTAAGCCCGGACAGATGCTGTCACAGCCCCTCTGTAAAGGTTAAAAGGAAATTTAGAGGCACTGCATCATCATTTCAACTCGCTAGCGTAAATTATGTTATTAAAACTTTACAACTGCCATACAGACAGTAAAAAATTAATACTCAACCGCGTCATCAATTTAACTTGCGCTGCCATATAAAAGAACGTTTCAATAAAAAATAACGGTTAAGTGAGATTTATAAATTTTAAACTTCTGACATTCATTATTAGCAGCAGTTTAGTGTTTTAAACAATTTTAACAATAACAGTTCCAGAAATTCAGTCTCAATAAATTTACTTCAAAAGACTCAGTGTAATCCATAAATATTAACTATTAATAAACCAAATAGAAAATTGAAAGGAAATTTAGAGGCACTGCATCATCATCTCAACTCGCTAGCGTAAATTATGTTATTAAAACTTTACAACTGCCATACAGACAGTAAAAAATTAATACTCTACCGCGTCATCAATTTAACTTGCGCTGCCATATAAAAGAACGTTTCAATAAAAAATAACGGTTAAGTGAGATTTATAAATTTTAAACTTCTGACATTCATTATTAGCAGCAGTTTAGTGTTTTAAACAATTTTAACAATAACAGTTCTAGAAATTCAGTCTCAATTAATTTACTTCAAAAGACTCAGTGTAATCCATAAATATTAACTATTAATAAACCAAATAGACAATTAAAAGGAAATTTAGAGGCACTGCATCATCATTTCAACTCGCTAGCGTAAATTATGTTATTAAAACTTTACAACTGCCATACAGACAGTAAAAAATTAATACTCTACCGCGTCATCAATTTAACTTGCGCTGCCATATAAAAGAACGTTTCAATAAAAAATAACGGTTAAGTGAGATTTATAAATTTTAAACTTCTGACATTCATTATTAGCAGCAGTTTAGTGTTTTAAACAATTTTAACAATAACAGTTCTAGAAATTCAGTCTCAATTAATTTACTTCAAAAGACTCAGTGTAATCCATAAATATTAACTATTAATAAACCAAATAGACAATTAAAAGGAAATTTAGAGGCACTGCATCATCATTTCAACTCGCTAGCGTAAATTATGTTATTAAAACTTTACAACTGCCATACAGACAGAAAAAAATTAATACTCTACCGCGTCATCAATTTAGCTTGCGCTGCCATATAAAAGAACGTTTCAATAAAAAATAACGGTTAAGTGAGATTTATAAATTTTAAACTTCTGACATTCATTATTAGCAGCAGTTTAGTGTTTTAAACAATTTTAACAATAACAGTTCTAGAAATTCAGTCTCAATTAATTTACTTCAAAAGACTCGGTGTAATCCATAAATATTAACTATTAATAAACCAAATAGACAATTAAAAGGAAATTTAGAGACACTGCATCATCATTTCAACTCGCTAGCGTAAATTATGTTATTAAAACTTTACAACTGCCATACAGACAGTAAAAAATTAATACTCTACCGCGTCATCAATTTAACTTGCGCTGCCATATAAAAGAACGTTTCAATAAAAAATAACGGTTAAGTGAGATTTATAAATTTTAAACTTCTGACATTCATTATTAGCAGCAGTTTAGTGTTTTAAACAATTTTAACAATAACAGTTCTAGAAATTCAGTCTCAATTAATTTACTTCAAAAGACTCAGTGTAATCCATAAATATTAACTATTAATAAACCAAATAGACAATTAAAAGGAAATTTAGAGGCACTGCATCATCATTTCAACTCGCTAGCGTAAATTATGTTATTAAAACTTTACAACTGCCATACAGACAGTAAAAAATTAATACTCTACCGCGTCATCAATTTAACTTGCGCTGCCATATAAAAGAACGTTTCAATAAAAAATAACGTTTAAGTGAGATTTATAAATTTTAAACTTCTGACATTCATTATTAGCAGCAGTTTAGTGTTTTAAACAATTTTAACAATAACAGTTCTAGAAATTCAGTCTCAATTAATTTACTTCAAAAGACTCAGTGTAATCCATAAATATTAACTATTAATAAACCAAATAGACAATTAAAAGGAAATTTAGAGGCACTGCATCATCATTTCAACTCGCTAGCGTAAATTATGTTATTAAAACTTTACCACTGCCATACAGACAGTAAAAAATTAATACTCTACCGCTTCATCAATTTACCTTGCGCTGCCATATAAAAGAACGTTTCAATAAAAAATAACGGTTAAGTGAGATTTATAAATTTTAAACTTCTGACATTCATTATTAGCAGCAGTTTAGTGTTTTAAACAATTTTAACAATAACAGCTCTAGAAATTCAGTCTCAATTAATTTACTTCAAAAGACTCAGTGTAATCCATAAATATTAACTATTAATAAACCAAATAGACAATTAAAAGGAAATTTAGAGGCACTGCATCATCATTTCAACTCGCTAGCGTAAATTATGTTATTAAAACTTTACAACTGCCATACAGACAGTAAAAAATTAATACTCTACCGCGTCATCAATTTAACTTGCGCTGCCATATAAAAGAACGTTTCAATAAAAAATAACGGTTAAGTGAGATTTATAAATTTTAAACTTCTGACATTCATTATTAGCAGCAGTTTAGTGTTTTAAACAATTTTAACAATAACAGTTCTAGAAATTCAGTCTCAATTAATTTACTTCAAAAGACTCAGTGTAATCCATAAATATTAACTATTAATAAACCAAATAGACAATTAAAAGGAAATTTAGAGGCACTGCATCATCATTTCAACTCGCTAGCGTAAATTATGTTATTAAAACTTTACAACTGCCATACAGACAGTAAAAAATTAATACTCTACCCCGTCATCAATTTAACTTGCGCTGCCATATAAAAGAACGTTTCAATAAAAAATAACGGTTAAGTGAGATTTATAAATTTTAAACTTCTGACATTCATTATTAGCAGCAGTTTAGTGTTTTAAACAATTTTAACAATAACAGTTCTAGAAATTCAGTCTCAATTAATTTACTTCAAAAGACTCAGTGTAATCCATAAATATTAACTATTAATAAACCAAATAGACAATTAAAAAGAAATTAAGAGGCACTGCATCATCATTTCAACTCGCTAGCGTAAATTATATTATTAAAACTTTACAACTGCCATAAAGACAGTAAAAAATTAATACTCTACCGCGTCATCAATTTAACTTGCGCTGCCATATAAAAGAACGTTTCAATAAAAAAAAAACGGTTAAGTGAGATTTATAAATTTTAAACTTCTGACATTCATTATTAGCAGCAGTTTAGTGTTTTAAACAATTTTAACAATAACAGTTCTATAAATTCAGTCTCAATTAATTTACTTCAAAAGACTCAGTGTAATCCATAAATATTAACTATTAATAAACCAAATAGACAATTAAAAGGAAATTTAGAGGCACTGCATCATCATTTCAACTCGCTAGCGTAAATTATGTTATTAAAACTTTACAACTGCCATACAGACAGTAAAAAATTAATACTCTACCGCGTCATCAATTTAACTTGCGCTGCCATATAAAAGAACGTTTCAATAAAAAATAACGGTTAAGTGAGATTTATAAATTTTAAACTTCTGACATTCATTATTAGCAGCAGTTTAGTGTTTTAAACAATTTTAACAATAACAGTTCTAGAAATTCAGTCTCAATTAATTTACTTCAAAAGACTCAGTGTAATCCATAAATATTAACTATTAATAAACCAAATAGACAATTAAAAGGAAATTTAGAGGCACTGCATCATCATTTCAACTCGCTAGCGTAAATTATGTTATTAAAACTTTACAACTGCCATACAGACAGTAAAAAATTAATACTCTACCGCGTCATCAATTTAACTTGCGCTGCCATATAAAAGAACGTTTCAATAAAAAATAACGGTTAAGTGAGATTTATAAATTTTAAACTTCTGACATTCATTATTAGCAGCAGTTTAGTGTTTTAAACAATTTTAACAATAACAGTTCCAGAAATTCAGTCTCAATAAATTTACTTCAAAAGACTCAGTGTAATCCATAAATATTAACTATTAATAAACCAAATAGAAAATTGAAAGGAAATTTAGAGGCACTGCATCATCATCTCAACTCGCTAGCGTAAATTATGTTATTAAAACTTTACAACTGCCATACAGACAGTAAAAAATTAATACTCTACCGCGTCATCAATTTAACTTGCGCTGCCATATAAAAGAACGTTTCAATAAAAAATAACGGTTAAGTGAGATTTATAAATTTTAAACTTCTGACATTCATTATTAGCAGCAGTTTAGTGTTTTAAACAATTTTAACAATAACAGTTCTAGAAATTCAGTCTCAATTAATTTACTTCAAAAGACTCAGTGTAATCCATAAATATTAACTATTAATAAACCAAATAGACAATTAAAAGGAAATTTAGAGGCACTGCATCATCATTTCAACTCGCTAGCGTAAATTATGTTATTAAAACTTTACAACTGCCATACAGACAGAAAAAAATTAATACTCTACCGCGTCATCAATTTAGCTTGCGCTGCCATATAAAAGAACGTTTCAATAAAAAATAACGGTTAAGTGAGATTTATAAATTTTAAACTTCTGACATTCATTATTAGCAGCAGTTTAGTGTTTTAAACAATTTTAACAATAACAGTTCTAGAAATTCAGTCTCAATTAATTTACTTCAAAAGACTCGGTGTAATCCATAAATATTAACTATTAATAAACCAAATAGACAATTAAAAGGAAATTTAGAGACACTGCATCATCATTTCAACTCGCTAGCGTAAATTATGTTATTAAAACTTTACAACTGCCATACAGACAGTAAAAAATTAATACTCTACCGCGTCATCAATTTAACTTGCGCTGCCATATAAAAGAACGTTTCAATAAAAAATAACGGTTAAGTGAGATTTATAAATTTTAAACTTCTGACATTCATTATTAGCAGCAGTTTAGTGTTTTAAACAATTTTAACAATAACAGTTCTAGAAATTCAGTCTCAATTAATTTACTTCAAAAGACTCAGTGTAATCCATAAATATTAACTATTAATAAACCAAATAGACAATTAAAAGGAAATTTAGAGGCACTGCATCATCATTTCAACTCGCTAGCGTAAATTATGTTATTAAAACTTTACAACTGCCATACAGACAGTAAAAAATTAATACTCTACCGCGTCATCAATTTAACTTGCGCTGCCATATAAAAGAACGTTTCAATAAAAAATAACGGTTAAGTGAGATTTATAAATTTTAAACTTCTGACATTCATTATTAGCAGCAGTTTAGTGTTTTAAACAATTTTAACAATAACAGTTCCAGAAATTCAGTCTCAATAAATTTACTTCAAAAGACTCAGTGTAATCCATAAATATTAACTATTAATAAACCAAATAGACAATTGAAAGGAAATTTAGAGGCACTGCATCATCATTTCAACTCGCTAGCGTAAATTATGTTATTAAAACTTTACAACTGCCATACAGACAATAAAAAATTAATACTCTACCGCGTCATCAATTTAACTTGCGCTGCCATATAAAAGAACGTTTCAATAAAAAATAACGGTTAAGTGAGATTTATAAATTTTAAACTTCTGACATTCATTATTAGCAGCAGTTTAGTGTTTTAAACAATTTTAACAATAACAGTTCTAGAAATTCAGTCTCAATTAATTTACTTCAAAAGACTCAGTGTAATCCATAAATATTAACTATTAATAAACCAAATAGACAATTAAAAGGAAATTTAGAGGCACTGCATCATCATCTCAACTCGCTAGCGTAAATTATGTTATTAAAACTTTACAACTGCCATACAGACAGTAAAAAATTAATACTCTACCGCGTCATCAATTTAACTTGCGCTGCCATATAAAAGAACGTTTCAATAAAAAATAACGGTTAAGTGAGATTTATAAATTTTAAACTTCTGACATTCATTATTAGCAGCAGTTTAGTGTTTTAAACAATTTTAACAATAACAGTTCTAGAAATTCAGTCTCAATTAATTTACTTCAAAAGACTCAGTGTAATCCATAAATATTAACTATTAATAAACCAAATAGACAATTAAAAGGAAATTTAGAGGCACTGCATCATCATCTCAACTCGCTAGCGTAAATTATGTTATTAAAACTTTACAACTGCCATACAGACAGTAAAAAATTAATACTCTACCGCGTCATCAATTTAACTTGCGCTGCCATATAAAAGAACGTTTCAATAAAAAATAACGGTTAAGTGAGATTTATAAATTTTAAACTTCTGACATTCATTATTAGCAGCAGTTTAGTGTTTTAAACAATTTTAACAATAACAGTTCCAGAAATTCATTCTCAATAAATTTACTTCAAAAGACTCAGTGTAATCCATAAATATTAACTATTAATAAACCAAATAGACAACTGAAAGGAAATTTAGAGGCACTGCATCATCATTTCAACTCGCTAGCGTAAATTATGTTATTAAAACTTTACAACTGCCATACAGACAATAAAAAATTAATACTCTACCGCGTCATCAATTTAACTTGCGCTGCCATATAAAAGAACGTTTCAATAAAAACTAACGGTTAAGTGAGATTTATAAATTTTAAACTTCTGACATTCATTATTAGCAGCAGTTTAGTGTTTTAAACAATTTTAACAAAAACAGTTCTAGAAATTCAGTCTCAATTAATTTACTTCAAAAGACTCAGTGTAATCCATAAATATTAACTATTAATAAGCCAAATAGACAATTAAAAGGAAATTTAGAGGCACTGCATCATCATTTCAACTCGCTAGCGTAAATTATGTTATTAAAACTTTACAACTGCCATAAAGACAGTAAAAAATTAATACTCTACCGCGTCATCAATTTAACTTGCGCTGCCATATAAAAGAACGTTTCAATAAAAAATAACGGTTAAGTGAGATTTATAAATTTTAAACTCCTGACATTCATTATTAGAAGCAGTTTAGTGTTTTAAACAATTTTAACAATAACAGTTCTAGAAATTCAGTCTCAATTAATTTACTTCAAAAGACTCAGTGTAATCCATAAATATTAACTATTAATAAACTAAATAGACAATTAAAAGGAAATTTAGAGGCACTGCATCATCATTTCAACTCACAAGCGTAAATTATGTTATTAAAACTTTACAACTGCCATACAGACAGTAAAAAATTAATACTCTACCGCGTCATCAATTTAACTTGCGCTGCCATATAAAAGAACGTTTCAATAAAAAATAACGGTTAAGTGAGATTTATAAATTTTAAACTTCAGACATTCATTATTAGCAGCAGTTTAGTGTTTTAAACAATTTTAACAATAACAGTTCTAGAAATTCAGTCTCAATAAATTTACTTCAAAAGACTCAGTGTAATCCATAAATATTAACTATTAATAAACCAAATAGACAATTAAAAGGAAATTTAGAGGCACTGCATCATCATTTCAACTCGCTAGCGTAAATTATGTTATTAAAACTTTACAACTGCCATACAGACAATAAAAAATTAATACTCTACCGCGTCATCAATTTAACTTGCGCTGCCATATAAAAGAACGTTTCAATAAAAAATAACGGTTAACTGAGATTTATAAATTTTAAACTTCTGACATTAATTATTAGCAGCAGTTTAGTGTTTTAAACAATTTTAACAATAACAGTTCTAGAAATTCAGTCTCAATTAATTTACTTCAAAAGACTCAGTGTAATCCATAAATATTAACTATTAATAAACCAAATAGACAATTAAAAGGAAATTTAGAGGCACTGCATCATCATTTCAACTCGCTAGCGTAAATTATGTTATTAAAACTTTACAACTGCCATACAGACAGTAAAAAATTAATACTCTACCGCGTCATCAATTTAACTTGCACTGCCATATAAAAGAACATTTCAATAAAAAATAACGGTTAAGTGAGATTTATAAATTTTAAACTTCTGACATTCATTATTAGCAGCAATTTAGTGTTTTAAACAATTTTAACAATAACAGTTCTAGAAATTCAGTCTCAATAAATTTACTTCAAAAGACTCAGTGTAATCCATAAATATTAACTATTAATAAACCAAATAGACAATTAAAAGGAAATTTAGAGGCACTGCATCATCATTTCAACTCGCTAGCGTAAATTATGTTATTAAAACTTTACAACTGCCATACAGACAGTAAAAAATTAATACTCTACCGCGTCATCAATTTAACTTGCGCTGCCATATAAAAGAACGTTTCAATAAAAAATAACGGTTAAGTGAGATTTATAAATTTTAAACTTCTGACATTCATTATTAGCAGCAGTTTAGTGTTTTAAACAATTTTAACAATAACAGTTCTAGAAATTCAGTCTCAATTAATTTACTTCAAAAGACTCAGTGTAATCCATAAATATTAACTATTAATAAACCAAATAGACAATTAAAAGGAAATTTAGAGGCACTGCATCATCATTTCAACTCGCTAGCGTAAATTATGTTATTAAAACTTTACAACTGCCATACAGACAGTAAAAAATTAATACTCTACCGCGTCATCAATTTAGCTTGCGCTGCCACATAAAAGAACGTTTCAATAAAAAATAACGGTTAAGTGAGATTTATAAATTTTAAACTTCTGACATTCATTATTAGCAGCAGTTTAGTTTTTTAAACAATTTTAACAATAACAGTTCTAGAAATTCAGTCTCAATTAATTTACTTCAAAAGACTCGGTGTAATCCATAAATATTAACTATTAATAAACCAAATAGACAATTAAAAGGAAATTTAGAGGCACTGCATCATCATTTCAACTCGCTAGCGTAAATTATGTTATTAAAACTTTACAACTGCCATACAGACAGTAAAAAATTAATACTCTACCGCGTCATCAATTTAACTTGCGCTGCCATATAAAAGAACGTTTCAATAAAAAATAACGGTTAAGTGAGATTTATAAATTTTAAACTTCTGACATTCATTATTAGCAGCAGTTTAGTGTTTTAAACAATTTTAACAATAACAGTTCTAGAAATTCAGTCTCAATTAATTTACTTCAAAAGACTCAGTGTAATCCATAAATATTAACTATTAATAAACCAAATAGACAATTAAAAGGAAATTTAGAGGCACTGCATCATCATTTCAACTCGCTAGCGTAAATTATGTTATTAAAACTTTACAACTGCCATACAGACAGTAAAAAATTAATACTCTACCGCGTCATCAATTTAACTTGCGCTGCCATATAAAAGAACGTTTCAATAAAAAATAACGGTTAAGTGAGATTTATAAATTTTAAACTTCTGACATTCATTATTAGCAGAAGTTTAGTGTTTTAAACAATTTTAACAATAACAGTTCTAGAAATTCAGTCTCAATTAATTTACTTCAAAAGACTCGGTGTAATCCATAAATATTAACTATTAATAAACCAAATAGACAATTAAAAGGAAATTTAGAGGCACTGCATCATCATTTCAACTCGCTAGCGTAAATTATGTTATTAAAACTTTACAACTGCCATACAGACAGTAAAAAATTAATACTCTACCGCGTCATCAATTTAACTTGCGCTGCCATATAAAAGAACGTTTCAATAAAAAATAACGGTTAAGTGAGATTTATAAATTTTAAACTTCTGACATTCATTATTAGCAGCAGTTTAGTGTTTTAAACAATTTTAACAATAACAGTTCTAGAAATTCAGTCTCAATTAATTTACTTCAAAAGACTCAGTGTAATCCATAAATATTAACTATTAATAAACCAAATAGACAATTAAAAGGAAATTTAGAGGCACTGCATCATCATTTCAACTCGCTAGCGTAAATTATGTTATTAAAACTTTACAACTGCCATACAGAGAGTAAAAAATTAATACTCTACCGCGTCATCAATTTAACTTGCGCTGCCATATAAAAGAACGTTTCAATAAAAAATAACGGTTAAGTGAGATTTATAAATTTTAAACTTCTGACATTCATTATTAGCAGCAGTTTAGTGTTTTAAACAATTTTAACAATAACAGTTCTAGAAATTCAGTCTCAATTAATTTACTTCAAAAGACTCAGTGTAATCCATAAATATTAACTATTAATAAACCAAATAGACAATTAAAAGGAAATTTAGAGGCACTGCATCATCATTTCAACTCGCTAGCGTAAATTATGTTATTAAAACTTTACAACTGCCATACAGACAGTAAAAAATTAATACTCTACCGCGTCATCAATTTAACTTGCGCTGCCATATAAAAGAACGTTTCAATAAAAAATAACGGTTAAGTGAGATTTATAAATTTTAAACTTCTGACATTCATTATTAGCAGCAGTTTAGTGTTTTAAACAATTTTAACAATAACAGTTCTAGAAATTCTGTCTCAATTAATTTACTTCAAAAGACTCAGTGTAATCCATAAATATTAACTATTAATAAACTAAATAGACAATTAAAAGGAAATTTAGAGGCACTGCTTCATCATTTCAACTCGCTAGCGTAAATTATGTTATTAAAACTTTACAACTGCCATACAGACAGTAAAAAATTAATACTCTACCGCGTCATCAATTTAACTTGCGCTGCCATATAAAAGAACGTTTCAATAAAAAATAACGGTTAAGTGAGATTTATAAATTTTAAACTTCTGACATTCATTATTAGCAGCAGTTTAGTGTTTTAAACAATTTTAACAATAACAGTTCTAGAAATTCAGTCTCAATTAATTTACTTCAAAAGACTCGGTGTAATCCATAAATATTAACTATTAATAAACCAAATAGACAATTAAAAGGAAATTTAGAGGCACTGCATCATCATTTCAACTCGCTAGCGTAAATTATGTTATTAAAACTTTACAACTGCCATACAGACAGTGAAAAATTAATACTCTACCGCGTCATCAATTTAACTTGCGCTGCCATATAAAAGAACGTTTCAATAAAAAATAACGGTTTAGTGAGATTTATAAATTTTAAACTTCTGACATTCCTTATTAGCAGCAGTTTAGTGTTTTAAACAATTTTAGCAATAACAGTTCTAGAAATTCAGTCTCAATTAATTTACTTCAAAAGACTCAGTGTAATCCATAAATATTAACTATTTATAAACCAAATAGACAATTAAAAGGAAATTTAGAGGCACTGCATCATCATTTCAACTCGCTAGCGTAAATTATGTTATTAAAACTTTACAACTGCCATACAGACAGTAAAAAATTAATACTCTACCGCGTCATCAATTTAACTTGCGCTGCCATATAAAAGAACGTTTCAATAAAAAATAACGGTTAAGTGAGATTTATAAATTTTAAACTTCTGACATTCATTATTAGCAGCAGTTTAGTGTTTTAAACAATTTTAACAATAACAGTTCTAGAAATTCTGTCTCAATTTATTTACTTCAAAAGACTCAGTGTAATCCACAAATATTAACTATTAATAAACCAAATAGACAATTAAATGGAAATTTAGAGGCACTGCTTCATCATTTCCACTCGCTAGCGTAAATTATGTTATTAAAACTTTACAACTGCCATACAGACAGTAAAAAATTAATACTCTACCGCGTCATCAATTTAACTTGCGCTGCCATATAAAAGAACGTTTCAATAAAAAATAACGGTTAAGTGAGATTTATAAATTTTAAACTTCTGACATTCATTATTAGCAGCAGTTTAGTGTTTTAAACAATTTTAACAATAACAGTTCTAGAAATACAGTCTCAATTAATTTACTTCAAAAGACTCGGTGTAATCCATAAATATTAACTATTAATAAACCAAATAGACAATTAAAAGGAAATTTAGAGGCACTGCATCATCATTTCAACTCGCTAGCGTAAATTATGTTATTAAAACTTTACAACTGCCATACAGACAGTGAAAAATTAATACTCTACCGCGTCATCAATTTAACTTGCGCTGCCATATAAAAGAACGTTTCAATAAAAAATAACGGTTTAGTGAGATTTATAAATTTTAAACTTCTGACATTCATTATTAGCAGCAGTTTAGTGTTTTAAACAATTTTAGCAATAACAGTTCTAGAAATTCAGTCTCAATTAATTTACTTCAAAAGACTCAGTGTAATCCATAAATATTAACTATTAATAAACCAAATAGACAATTAAAAGGAAATTTAGAGGCACTGCATCATCATTTCAACTCGCTAGCGTAAATTATGTTATTAAAACTTTACAACTGCCATACAGACAGTAAAAAATTAATACTCTACCGCGTCATCAATTTAACTTGCGCTGCCATATAAAAGAACGTTTCAATAAAAAATAACGGTTAAGTGAGATTTATAATTTTTAAACTTCTGACATTCATTATTAGCAGCAGTTTAGTGTTTTAAACAATTTTAACAATAACAGTTCTAGAAATTCAGTCTCATTTAATTTACTTCAAAAGACTCAGTGTAATCCATAAATATTAACTATTAATAAACCAAATAGACAATTAAAAGGAAATTTAGAGGCACTGCTTCATCATTTCAACTCGCTAGCGTAAATTATGTTATTAAAACTTTACAACTGCCATACAGACAGTAAAAAATTAATACTCTACCGCGTCATCAATTTAACTTGCGCTGCCATATAAAAGAACGTTTCAATAAAAAATAACGGTTAAGTGAGATTTATAAATTTTAAACTTCTGACATTCATTATTAGCAGCAGTTTAGTGTTTTAAACAATTTTAACAATAACAGTTCTAGAAATCCTGTCTCAATTAATTTACTTCAAAAGACTCGGTGTAATCCATAAATATTAACTATTAATAAACCAAATAGACAATTAAAAGGAAATTTAGAGGCACTGCATCATCATTTCAACTCGCTAGCGTAAATTATGTTATTAAAACTTTACAACTGCCATACAGACAGTGAAAAATTAATACTCTACCGCGTCATCAATTTAACTTGCGCTGCCATATAAAAGAACGTTTCAATAAAAAATAACGGTTTAGTGAGATTTATAAATTTTAAACTTCTGACATTCATTATTAGCAGCAGTTTAGTGTTTTAAACAATTTTAGCAATAACAGTTCTAGAAATTCAGTCTCAATTAATTTACTTCAAAAGACTTAGTGTACTCCATAAATATTAACTATTAATAAACCAAATATACAATTAAAAGGAAATTTAGAGGCACTGCATCATCATTTCAACTCGCTAGCGTAAATTATGTTATTAAAACTTTACAACTGCCATACAGACAGTAAAAAATTAATACTCTACCGCGTCATCAATTTAACTTGCGCTGCCATATAAAAGAACGTTTCAATAAAAAATAACGGTTAAGTGAGATTTATAAATTTTAAACTTCTGACATTCATTATTAGCAGCAGTTTAGTGTTTTAAACAATTTTAACAATAACAGTTCTAGAAATTCAGTCTCAATTAATTTACTTCAAAAGACTCAGTGTAATCCATAAATATTAACTATTAATAAACCAAATAGACAATTAAAAGGAAATTAAGAGGCACTGCATCATCATTTCAACTCGCTAGCGTAAATTATATTATTAAAACTTTACAACTGCCATACAGACAGTAAAAAATTAATACTCTACCGCGTCATCAATTTAACTTGCGCTGCCATATAAAAGAACGTTTCAATAAAAAATAACGGTTAAGTGAGATTTATAAATTTTAAACTTCTGACATTCATTATTAGCAGCAGTTTAGTGTTTTAAACAATTTTAACAATAACAGTTCTAGAAATTCAGTCTCAATTAATTTACTTCAAAAGACTCAGTGTAATCCATAAATATTAACTATTAATAAACCAAATAGACAATTAAAAGGAAATTTAGAGGCACTGCATCATCATTTCAACTCGCTAGCGTAAATTATGTTATTAAAACTTTACAACTGCCATACAGACAGTAAAAAATTAATACTCTACCGCGTCATCAATTTAACTTGCGCTGCCATATAAAAGAACGTTTCAATAAAAAATAACGGTTAAGTGAGATTTATAAATTTTAAACTTCTGACATTCATTATTAGCAGCAGTTTAGTGTTTTAAACAATTTTAACAATAACAGTTCTAGAAATTCAGTCTCAATTAATTTACTTCAAAAGACTCAGTTTAATCCATAAATATTAACTATTAATAAACCAGATAGACAATTAAAAGGAAATTTAGAGGCACTGCATCATCATTTCAACTCGCTAGCGTAAATTATGTTATTAAAACTTTACAACTGCCATACAGACAGTAAAAAATTAATACTCTACCGCGTCATCAATTTAACTTGCGCTGCCATATAAAAGAACGTTTCAATAAAAAATAACGGTTAAGTGAGATTTATAAATTTTAAACTTCTGACATTCATTATTAGCAGCAGTTTAGTGTTTTAAACAATTTTAACAATAACAGTTCTAGAAATTCTGTCTCAATTAATTTACTTCAAAAGACTCAGTGTAATCCATAAATATTAACTATTAATAAACTAAATAGACAATTAAAAGGAAATTTAGAGGCACTGCTTCATCATTTCAACTCGCTAGCGTAAATTATGTTATTAAAACTTTACAACTGCCATACAGACAGTAAAAAATTAATACTCTACCGCGTCATCAATTTAACTTGCGCTGCCATATAAAAGAACGTTTCAATAAAAAATAACGGTTAAGTGAGATTTATAAATTTTAAACTTCTGACATTCATTATTAGCAGCAGTTTAGTGTTTTAAACAATTTTAACAATAACAGTTCTAGAAATTCAGTCTCAATTAATTTACTTCAAAAGACTCGGTGTAATCCATAAATATTAACTATTAATAAACCAAATAGACAATTAAAAGGAAATTTAGAGGCACTGCATCATCATTTCAACTCGCTAGCGTAAATTATGTTATTAAAACTTTACAACTGCCATACAGACAGTGAAAAATTAATACTCTACCGCGTCATCAATTTAACTTGCGCTGCCATATAAAAGAACGTTTCAATAAAAAATAACGGTTTAGTGAGATTTATAAATTTTAAACTTCTGACATTCCTTATTAGCAGCAGTTTAGTGTTTTAAACAATTTTAGCAATAACAGTTCTAGAAATTCAGTCTCAATTAATTTACTTCAAAAGACTCAGTGTAATCCATAAATATTAACTATTTATAAACCAAATAGACAATTAAAAGGAAATTTAGAGGCACTGCATCATCATTTCAACTCGCTAGCGTAAATTATGTTATTAAAACTTTACAACTGCCATACAGACAGTAAAAAATTAATACTCTACCGCGTCATCAATTTAACTTGCGCTGCCATATAAAAGAACGTTTCAATAAAAAATAACGGTTAAGTGAGATTTATAAATTTTAAACTTCTGACATTCATTATTAGCAGCAGTTTAGTGTTTTAAACAATTTTAACAATAACAGTTCTAGAAATTCAGTCTCAATTAATTTACTTCAAAAGACTCAGTGTAATCCATAAATATTAACTATTAATAAACCAAATAGACAATTAAAAGGAAATTAAGAGGCACTGCATCATCATTTCAACTCGCTAGCGTAAATTATATTATTAAAACTTTACAACTGCCATACAGACAGTAAAAAATTAATACTCTACCGCGTCATCAATTTAACTTGCGCTGCCATATAAAAGAACGTTTCAATAAAAAATAACGGTTAAGTGAGATTTATAAATTTTAAACTTCTGACATTCATTATTAGCAGCAGTTTAGTGTTTTAAACAATTTTAACAATAACAGTTCTAGAAATTCTGTCTCAATTTATTTACTTCAAAAGACTCAGTGTAATCCATAAATATTAACTATTAATAAACCAAATAGACAATTAAATGGAAATTTAGAGGCACTGCTTCATCATTTCCACTCGCTAGCGTAAATTATGTTATTAAAACTTTACAACTGCCATACAGACAGTAAAAAATTAATACTCTACCGCGTCATCAATTTAACTTGCGCTGCCATATAAAAGAACGTTTCAATAAAAAATAACGGTTAAGTGAGATTTATAAATTTTAAACTTCTGACATTCATTATTAGCAGCAGTTTAGTGTTTTAAACAATTTTAACAATAACAGTTCTAGAAATACAGTCTCAATTAATTTACTTCAAAAGACTCGGTGTAATCCATAAATATTAACTATTAATAAACCAAATAGACAATTAAAAGGAAATTTAGAGGCACTGCATCATCATTTCAACTCGCTAGCGTAAATTATGTTATTAAAACTTTACAACTGCCATACAGACAGTGAAAAATTAATACTCTACCGCGTCATCAATTTAACTTGCGCTGCCATATAAAAGAACGTTTCAATAAAAAATAACGGTTTAGTGAGATTTATAAATTTTAAACTTCTGACATTCATTATTAGCAGCAGTTTAGTGTTTTAAACAATTTTAGCAATAACAGTTCTAGAAATTCAGTCTCAATTAATTTACTTCAAAAGACTCAGTGTAATCCATAAATATTAACTATTAATAAACCAAATAGACAATTAAAAGGAAATTTAGAGGCACTGCATCATCATTTCAACTCGCTAGCGTAAATTATGTTATTAAAACTTTACAACTGCCATACAGACAGTAAAAAATTAATACTCTACCGCGTCATCAATTTAACTTGCGCTGCCATATAAAAGAACGTTTCAATAAAAAATAACGGTTAAGTGAGATTTATAATTTTTAAACTTCTGACATTCATTATTAGCAGCAGTTTAGTGTTTTAAACAATTTTAACAATAACAGTTCTAGAAATTCAGTCTCATTTAATTTACTTCAAAAGACTCAGTGTAATCCATAAATATTAACTATTAATAAACCAAATAGACAATTAAAAGGAAATTTAGAGGCACTGCTTCATCATTTCAACTCGCTAGCGTAAATTATGTTATTAAAACTTTACAACTGCCATACAGACAGTAAAAAATTAATACTCTACCGCGTCATCAATTTAACTTGCGCTGCCATATAAAAGAACGTTTCAATAAAAAATAACGGTTAAGTTAGATTTATAAATTTTAAACTTCTGACATTCATTATTAGCAGCAGTTTAGTGTTTTAAACAATTTTAACAATAACAGTTCTAGAAATCCTGTCTCAATTAATTTACTTCAAAAGACTCGGTGTAATCCATAAATATTAACTATTAATAAACCAAATAGACAATTAAAAGGAAATTTAGAGGCACTGCATCATCATTTCAACTCGCTAGCGTAAATTATGTTATTAAAACTTTACAACTGCCATACAGACAGTGAAAAATTAATACTCTACCGCGTCATCAATTTAACTTGCGCTGCCATATAAAAGAACGTTTCAATAAAAAATAACGGTTTAGTGAGATTTATAAATTTTAAACTTCTGACATTCATTATTAGCAGCAGTTTAGTGTTTTAAACAATTTTAGCAATAACAGTTCTAGAAATTCAGTCTCAATTAATTTACTTCAAAAGACTTAGTGTACTCCATAAATATTAACTATTAATAAACCAAATATACAATTAAAAGGAAATTTAGAGGCACTGCATCATCATTTCAACTCGCTAGCGTAAATTATGTTATTAAAACTTTACAACTGCCATACAGACAGTAAAAAATTAATACTCTACCGCGTCATCAATTTAACTTGCGCTGCCATATAAAAGAACGTTTCAATAAAAAATAACGGTTAAGTGAGATTTATAAATTTTAAACTTCTGACATTCATTATTAGCAGCAGTTTAGTGTTTTAAACAATTTTAACAATAACAGTTCTAGAAATTCAGTCTCAATTAATTTACTTCAAAAGACTCAGTGTAATCCATAAATATTAACTATTAATAAACCAAATAGACAATTAAAAGGAAATTAAGAGGCACTGCATCATCATTTCAACTCGCTAGCGTAAATTATATTATTAAAACTTTACAACTGCCATACAGACAGTAAAAAATTAATACTCTACCGCGTCATCAATTTAACTTGCGCTGCCATATAAAAGAACGTTTCAATAAAAAATAACGGTTAAGTGAGATTTATAAATTTTAAACTTCTGACATTCATTATTAGCAGCAGTTTAGTGTTTTAAACAATTTTAACAATAACAGTTCTAGAAATTCAGTCTCAATTAATTTACTTCAAAAGACTCAGTGTAATCCATAAATATTAACTATTAATAAACCAAATAGACAATTAAAAGGAAATTTAGAGGCACTGCATCATCATTTCAACTCGCTAGCGTAAATTATGTTATTAAAACTTTACAACTGCCATACAGACAGTAAAAAATTAATACTCTACCGCGTCATCAATTTAACTTGCGCTGCCATATAAAAGAACGTTTCAATAAAAAATAACGGTTAAGTGAGATTTATAAATTTTAAACTTCTGACATTCATTATTAGCAGCAGTTTAGTGTTTTAAACAATTTTAACAATAACAGTTCTAGAAATTCAGTCTCAATTAATTTACTTCAAAAGACTCAGTTTAATCCATAAATATTAACTATTAATAAACCAGATAGACAATTAAAAGGAAATTTAGAGGCACTGCATCATCATTTCAACTCGCTAGCGTAAATTATGTTATTAAAACTTTACAACTGCCATTCAGACAGTAAAAAATTAATACTCTACCGCGTCATCAATTTAACTTGCGCTGCCATATAAAAGAACGTTTCAATAAAAAATAACGGTTAAGTGAGATTTATAAATTTTAAACTTCTGACATTCATTATTAGCAGCAGTTTAGTGTTTTCAACAATTTTAACAATAACAGTTCTAGAAATTCAGTCTCAATTAATTTACTTCAAAAGACTCAGTTTAATCCATAAATATTAACTATTAATAAACCAAATAGACAATTAAAAGGAAATTTAGAGGCACTGCATCATCATTTCAACTCGCTAGCGTAAATTATGTTATTAAAACTTTACAACTGCCATACAAACAGTAAAAAATTAATACTCTACCGCTTCATCAATTTAACTTGCGCTGCCATATAAAAGAACGTTTCAATAAAAAATAATGGTTAAGTGAGATTTATAAATTTTAAACTTCTGACATTCATTATTAGCAGCAGTTTAGTGTTTTAAACAATTTTAACAATAACAGTTCTAGAAATCCTGTCTCAATTAATTTACTTCAAAAGACTCAGTGTAATCCATAAATATTAACTATTAATAAACCAAATAGACAATTAAAAGGAAATTTAGAGGCACTGCATCATCATTTCAACTCGCTAGCGTAAATTATGTTATTAAAACTTTACAACTGCCATACAGACAGTAAAAAATTAATACTCTACCGCGTCATCAATTTAACTTGCGCTGCCATATAAAAGAACGTTTCAATAAAAAAAAAACGGTTAAGTGAGATTTATAAATTTTAAACTTCTGACATTCATTATTAGCAGCAGTTTAGTGTTTTAAACAATTTTAACAATAACAGTTCTAGAAATTCAGTCTCAATTAATTTACTTCAAAAGACTCAGTGTAATCCATAAATATTAACTATTAATAAACCAAATAGACAATTAAAAGGAAATTTAGAGGCACTGCATCATCATTTCAACTCGCTAGCGTAAATTATGTTATTAAAACTTTACAACTGCCTTACAGACAGTAAAAAAATTAATACTCTACCGCGTCATCAATTTAACTTTCGCTGCCATATAAAAGAACGTTAAATAAAAAATAACGGTTAAGTGAGATTTATAAATTTTAAACTTCTGACATTCATTATTAGCAGCAGTTTAGTGTTTTAAACAATTTTAACAATAACAGTTCTAGAAATTCAGTCTCAATTAATTTACTTCAAAAGACTCAGTGTAATCCATAAATATTAACTATTAATAAACCAAATAGACAATTAAAAGGAAATTTAGAGGCACTGCATCATCATTTCAACTCGCTAGCGTAAATTATGTTATTAAAACTTTACAACTGCCATACAGACAGTAAAAAATTAATACTCTACCGCGTCATCAATTTAACTTGCGCTGCCATATAAAAGAACGTTTCAATAAAAAATAACGGTTAAGTGAGATTTATAAATTTTAAACTTCTGACATTCATTATTAGCAGCAGTTTAGTGTTTTAAACAATTTTAACAATAACAGTTCTAGAAATTCAGTCTCAATTAATTTACTTCAAAAGACTCAGTGTAATCCATAAATATTAACTATTAATAAACCAAATAGACAATTAAAAGGAAATTAAGAGGCACTGCATCATCATTTCAACTCGCTAGCGTAAATTATATTATTAAAACTTTACAACTGCCATAAAGACAGTAAAAAATTAATACTCTACCGCGTCATCAATTTAACTTGCGCTGCCATATAAAAGAACGTTTCAATAAAAAAAAAAACGGTTAAGTGAGATTTATAAATTTTAAACTTCTGACATTCATTATTAGCAGCAGTTTAGTGTTTTAAACAATTTTAACAATAACAGTTCTAGAAATTCAGTCTCAATTAATTTACTTCAAAAGACTCAGTGTAATCCATAAATATTAACTATTAATAAACCAAATAGACAATTAAAAGGAAATTTAGAGGCACTGCATCATCATTTCAACTCGCTAGCGTAAATTATGTTATTAAAACTTTACAACTGCCTTACAGACAGTAAAAAAATTAATACTCTACCGCGTCATCAATTTAACTTGCGCTGCCATATAAAAGAACGTTAAATAAAAAATAACGGTTAAGTGAGATTTATAAATTTTAAACTTCTGACATTCATTATTAGCAGCAGTTTAGTGTTTTAAACAATTTTAACAATAACAGTTCTAGAAATTCAGTCTCAATTAATTTACTTCAAAAGACTCAGTGTAATCCATAAATATTAACTATTAATAAACCAAATAGACAATTAAAAGGAAATTTAGAGGCACTGCATCATCATTTCAACTCGCTAGCGTAAATTATATTATTAAAACTTTACAACTGCCATACAGACAGTAAAAAATTAATACTCTACCGCGTCATCAATTTAACTTGCGCTGCCATATAAAAGAACGTTTCAATAAAAAATAACGGTTTAGTGAGATTTATAAATTTTAAACTTCTGACATTCATTATTAGCAGCAGTTTAGTGTTTTAAACAATTTTAGCAATAACAGTTCTAGAAATTCAGTCTCAATTAATTTACTTCAAAAGACTTAGTGTACTCCATAAATATTAACTATTAATAAACCAAATATACAATTAAAAGGAAATTTAGAGGCACTGCATCATCATTTCAACTCGCTAGCGTAAATTATGTTATTAAAACTTTACAACTGCCATACAGACAGTAAAAAATTAATACTCTACCGCGTCATCAATTTAACTTGCGCTGCCATATAAAAGAACGTTTCAATAAAAAATAACGGTTAAGTGAGATTTATAAATTTTAAACTTCTGACATTCATTATTAGCAGCAGTTTAGTGTTTTAAACAATTTTAACAATAACAGTTCTAGAAATTCAGTCTCAATTAATTTACTTCAAAAGACTCAGTGTAATCCATAAATATTAACTATTAATAAACCAAATAGACAATTAAAAGGAAATTAAGAGGCACTGCATCATCATTTCAACTCGCTAGCGTAAATTATATTATTAAAACTTTACAACTGCCATACAGACAGTAAAAAATTAATACTCTACCGCGTCATCAATTTAACTTGCGCTGCCATATAAAAGAACGTTTCAATAAAAAATAACGGTTAAGTGAGATTTATAAATTTTAAACTTCTGACATTCATTATTAGCAGCAGTTTAGTGTTTTAAACAATTTTAACAATAACAGTTCTAGAAATTCAGTCTCAATTAATTTACTTCAAAAGACTCAGTGTAATCCATAAATATTAACTATTAATAAACCAAATAGACAATTAAAAGGAAATTTAGAGGCACTGCATCATCATTTCAACTCGCTAGCGTAAATTATGTTATTAAAACTTTACAACTGCCATACAGACAGTAAAAAATTAATACTCTACCGCGTCATCAATTTAACTTGCGCTGCCATATAAAAGAACGTTTCAATAAAAAATAACGGTTAAGTGAGATTTATAAATTTTAAACTTCTGACATTCATTATTAGCAGCAGTTTAGTGTTTTAAACAATTTTAACAATAACAGTTCTAGAAATTCAGTCTCAATTAATTTACTTCAAAAGACTCAGTTTAATCCATAAATATTAACTATTAATAAACCAGATAGACAATTAAAAGGAAATTTAGAGGCACTGCATCATCATTTCAACTCGCTAGCGTAAATTATGTTATTAAAACTTTACAACTGCCATTCAGACAGTAAAAAATTAATACTCTACCGCGTCATCAATTTAACTTGCGCTGCCATATAAAAGAACGTTTCAATAAAAAATAACGGTTAAGTGAGATTTATAAATTTTAAACTTCTGACATTCATTATTAGCAGCAGTTTAGTGTTTTCAACAATTTTAACAATAACAGTTCTAGAAATTCAGTCTCAATTAATTTACTTCAAAAGACTCAGTTTAATCCATAAATATTAACTATTAATAAACCAAATAGACAATTAAAAGGAAATTTAGAGGCACTGCATCATCATTTCAACTCGCTAGCGTAAATTATGTTATTAAAACTTTACAACTGCCATACAAACAGTAAAAAATTAATACTCTACCGCTTCATCAATTTAACTTGCGCTGCCATATAAAAGAACGTTTCAATAAAAAATAATGGTTAAGTGAGATTTATAAATTTTAAACTTCTGACATTCATTATTAGCAGCAGTTTAGTGTTTTAAACAATTTTAACAATAACAGTTCTAGAAATCCTGTCTCAATTAATTTACTTCAAAAGACTCAGTGTAATCCATAAATATTAACTATTAATAAACCAAATAGACAATTAAAAGGAAATTTAGAGGCACTGCATCATCATTTCAACTCGCTAGCGTAAATTATGTTATTAAAACTTTACAACTGCCATACAGACAGTAAAAAATTAATACTCTACCGCGTCATCAATTTAACTTGCGCTGCCATATAAAAGAACGTTTCAATAAAAAAAAAACGGTTAAGTGAGATTTATAAATTTTAAACTTCTGACATTCATTATTAGCAGCAGTTTAGTGTTTTAAACAATTTTAACAATAACAGTTCTAGAAATTCAGTCTCAATTAATTTACTTCAAAAGACTCAGTGTAATCCATAAATATTAACTATTAATAAACCAAATAGACAATTAAAAGGAAATTTAGAGGCACTGCATCATCATTTCAACTCGCTAGTGTAAATTATGTTATTAAAACTTTACAACTGCCTTACAGACAGTAAAAAAATTAATACTCTACCGCGTCATCAATTTAACTTTCGCTGCCATATAAAAGAACGTTAAATAAAAAATAACGGTTAAGTGAGATTTATAAATTTTAAACTTCTGACATTCATTATTAGCAGCAGTTTAGTGTTTTAAACAATTTTAACAATAACAGTTCTAGAAATTCAGTCTCAATTAATTTACTTCAAAAGACTCAGTGTAATCCATAAATATTAACTATTAATAAACCAAATAGACAATTAAAAGGAAATTTAGAGGCACTGCATCATCATTTCAACTCGCTAGCGTAAATTATGTTATTAAAACTTTACAACTGCCATACAGACAGTAAAAAATTAATACTCTACCGCGTCATCAATTTAACTTGCGCTGCCATATAAAAGAACGTTTCAATAAAAAATAACGGTTAAGTGAGATTTATAAATTTTAAACTTCTGACATTCATTATTAGCAGCAGTTTAGTGTTTTAAACAATTTTAACAATAACAGTTCTAGAAATTCAGTCTCAATTAATTTACTTCAAAAGACTCAGTGTAATCCATAAATATTAACTATTAATAAACCAAATAGACAATTAAAAGGAAATTAAGAGGCACTGCATCATCATTTCAACTCGCTAGCGTAAATTATATTATTAAAACTTTACAACTGCCATAAAGACAGTAAAAAATTAATACTCTACCGCGTCATCAATTTAACTTGCGCTGCCATATAAAAGAACGTTTCAATAAAAAAAAAAACGGTTAAGTGAGATTTATAAATTTTAAACTTCTGACATTCATTATTAGCAGCAGTTTAGTGTTTTAAACAATTTTAACAATAACAGTTCTAGAAATTCAGTCTCAATTAATTTACTTCAAAAGACTCAGTGTAATCCATAAATATTAACTATTAATAAACCAAATAGACAATTAAAAGGAAATTTAGAGGCACTGCATCATCATTTCAACTCGCTAGCGTAAATTATGTTATTAAAACTTTACAACTGCCTTACAGACAGTAAAAAAATTAATACTCTACCGCGTCATCAATTTAACTTGCGCTGCCATATAAAAGAACGTTAAATAAAAAATAACGGTTAAGTGAGATTTATAAATTTTAAACTTCTGACATTCATTATTAGCAGCAGTTTAGTGTTTTAAACAATTTTAACAATAACAGTTCTAGAAATTCAGTCTCAATTAATTTACTTCAAAAGACTCAGTGTAATCCATAAATATTAACTATTAATAAACCAAATAGACAATTAAAAGGAAATTTAGAGGCACTGCATCATCATTTCAACTCGCTAGCGTAAATTATATTATTAAAACTTTACAACTGCCATACAGACAGTAAAAAATTAATACTCTACCGCGTCATCAATTTAACTTGCGCTGCCATATAAAAGAACGTTTCAATAAAAAATAACGGTTAAGTGAGATTTATAAATTTTAAACTTCTGACATTCATTATTAGAAGCAGTTTAGTGTTTTAAACAATTTTAACAATAACAGTTCTAGAAATTCAGTCTCAATTAATTTACTTCAAAAGACTCAGTGTAATCCATAAATATTAACTATTAATAAACCAAATAGACAATTAAAAGGAAATTTAGAGGCACTGCATCATCATTTCAACTCGCTAGCGTAAATTATGTTATTAAAACTTTACAACTGCCATACAGACAGTAAAAAATTAATACTCTACCGCGTCATCAATTTAACTTGCGCTGCCATATAAAAGAACGTTTCAATAAAAAATAACGGTTAAGTGAGATTTATAAATTTTAAACTTCTGACATTCATTATTAGCAGCAGTTTAGTGTTTTAAACAATTTTAACAATAACAGTTCTAGAAATTCAGTCTCAATTAATTTACTTCAAAAGACTCAGTTTAATCCATAAATATTAACTATTAATAAACCAAATAGACAATTAAAAGGAAATTTAGAGGCACTGCATCATCATTTCAACTCGCTAGCGTAAATTATGTTATTAAAACTTTACAACTGCCATACAGACAGTAAAAAATTAATACTCTACCGCGTCATCAATTTAACCCTCTCACTGACAAGCCCGTCTATAGACGTTCCCTAAGCTCCAGGTTTCACTGCAATGCAAGCAATAATTAAAATGATATAACTCAGTTGATTTAATGGATTTTTAATACATTGTGCAATGATTAACACACTCAAGGATAACATTCATATTCGTAAATAAGATTTTTCTATAATTTTGAAAGAATCATATTTTTTTAGCAATTAAAACAAAATGCTGAGAAAACAACATTACAATTTTGCCCTTTTGCAAGACTGTCAGAGGGTTTGCGCTGCCATATAAAAGAACGTTTCAATAAAAAATAACGGTTAAGTGAGATTTATAAATTTTAAACTTCTGACATTCATTATTAGCAGCAGTTTAGTGTTTTAAACAATTTTAACAATAACAGTTCTAGAAATTCAGTCTCAATGAATTTACTTCAAAAGACTCAGTTTAATCCATAAATATTAACTATTAATAAACCAAATAGACAATTAAAAGGAAATTTAGAGGCACTGCATCATCATTTCAACTCGCTAGCGTAAATTATGTTATTAAAACTTTACAAATGCCATACAAACAGTAAATAATTAATACTCTACCGCGTCATCAATTTAACTTGCGCTGCCATATAAAAGAACGTTTCAATAAAAAAAAAACGGTTAAGTGAGATTTATAAATTTTAAACTTCTGACATTCATTATTAGCAGCAGTTTAGTGTTTTAAACAATTTTAACAATAACAGTTCTAGAAATTCAGTCTCAATTAATTTACTTCAAAAGACTCAGTGTAATCCATAAATATTAACTATCAATAAACCAAATAGACAATTAAAAGGAAATTTAGAGGCACTGCATCATCATTTCAACTCGCTAGCGTAAATTATGTTATTAAAACTTTACAACTGCCTTACAGACAGTAAAAAAATTAATACTCTACCGCGTCATCAATTTAACTTGCGCTGCCATATAAAAGAACGTTTCAATAAAAAATAACGGTTAAGTGAGATTTATAAATTTTAAACTTCTGACATTCATTATTAGCAGCAGTTTAGTGTTTTAAACAATTTTAACAATAACAGTTCTAGAAATCCTGTCTCAATTAATTTACTTCAAAAGACTCAGTGTAATCCATAAATATTAACTATTAATAAACCAAATAGACAATTAAAAGGAAATTTAGAGGCACTGCATCATCATTTCAACTCGCTTGCGTAAATTATGTTATTAAAACTTTACAACTGCCATACAGACAGTAAAAAATTAATACTCTACCGCGTCATCAATTTAACTTGCGCTGCCATATAAAAGAACGTTTCAATAAAAAAAAACGGTTAAGTGAGATTTATAAATTTTAAACTTCTGACATTCATTATTAGCAGCAGTTTAGTGTTTTAAACAATTTTAACAATAACAGTTCTAGAAATTCAGTCTCAATTAATTTACTTCAAAAGACTCAGTGTAATCCATAAATATTAACTATTAATAAACCAAATAGACAATTAAAAGGAAATTTAGAGGCACTGCATCATCATTTCAACTCGCTAGCGTAAATTATGTTATTAAAACTTTACAACTGCCTTACAGACAGTAAAAAAATTAATAATCTACCGCGTCATCAATTTAACTTGCGCTGCCATATAAAAGAACGTTAAATAAAAAATAACGGTTAAGTGAGATTTATAAATTTTAAACTTCTGACATTCATTATTAGCAGCAGTTTAGTGTTTTAAACAATTTTAACAATAACAGTTCTAGAAATTCAGTCTCAATTAATTTACTTCAAAAGACTCAGTGTAATCCATAAATATTAACTATTAATAAACCAAATAGACAATTAAAAGGAAATTTAGAGGCACTGCATCATCATTTCAACTCGCTAGCGTAAATTATGTTATTACAACTTTACAACTGCCATACAGACAGTAAAAAATTAATACTCTACCGCGTCATCAATTTAACTTGCGCTGCCATATAAAAGAACGTTTCAATAAAAAATAACGGTTAAGTGAGATTTATAAATTTTAAACTTCTGACATTCATTATTAGCAGCAGTTTAGTGTTTTAAACAATTTTAACAATAACAGTTCTAGAAATTCAGTCTCAATTAATTTACTTCAAAAGACTCAGTGTAATCCATAAATATTAACTATTAATAAACCAAATAGACAATTAAAAGGAAATTAAGAGGCACTGCATCATCATTTCAACTCGCTAGCGTAAATTATATTATTAAAACTTTACAACTGCCATACAGACAGTAAAAAATTAATACTCTACCGCGTCATCAATTTAACTTGCGCTGCCATATAAAAGAACGTTTCAATAAAAAATAACGGTTAAGTGAGATTTATAAATTTTAAACTTCTGACATTCATTATTAGAAGCAGTTTAGTGTTTTAAACAATTTTAACAATAACAGTTCTAGAAATTCAGTCTCAATTAATTTACTTCAAAAGACTCAGTGTAATCCATAAATATTAACTATTAATAAACCAAATAGACAATTAAAAGGAAATTTAGAGGCACTGCATCATCATTTCAACTCGCTAGCGTAAATTATGTTATTAAAACTTTACAACTGCCATACAGACAGTAAAAAATTAATACTCTACCGCGTCATCAATTTAACTTGCGCTGCCATATAAAAGAACGTTTCAATAAAAAATAACGGTTAAGTGAGATTTATAAATTTTAAACTTCTGACATTCATTATTAGCAGCAGTTTAGTGTTTTAAACAATTTTAACAATAACAGTTCTAGAAATTCAGTCTCAATTAATTTACTTCAAAAGACTCAGTTTAATCCATAAATATTAACTATTAATAAACCAAATAGACAATTAAAAGGAAATTTAGAGGCACTGCATCATCATTTCAACTCGCTAGCGTAAATTATGTTATTAAAACTTTACAACTGCCATACAGACAGTAAAAAATTAATACTCTACCGCGTCATCAATTTAACTTGCGCTGCCATATAAAAGAACGTTTCAATAAAAAATAACGGTTAAGTGAGATTTATAAATTTTAAACTTCTGACATTCATTATTAGCAGCAGTTTAGTGTTTTAAACAATTTTAACAATAACAGTTCTAGAAATTCAGTCTCAATTAATTTACTTCAAAAGACTCAGTGTAATCCATAAATATTAACTATTAATAAACCAAATAGACAATTAAAAGGAAATTAAGAGGCACTGCATCATCATTTCAACTCGCTAGCGTAAATTATATTATTAAAACTTTACAACTGCCATACAGACAGTAAAAAATTAATACTCTACCGCGTCATCAATTTAACTTGCGCTGCCATATAAAAGAACGTTTCAATAAAAAATAACGGTTAAGTGAGATTTATAAATTTTAAACTTCTGACATTCATTATTAGAAGCAGTTTAGTGTTTTAAACAATTTTAACAATAACAGTTCTAGAAATTCAGTCTCAATTAATTTACTTCAAAAGACTCAGTGTAATCCATAAATATTAACTATTAATAAACCAAATAGACAATTAAAAGGAAATTTAGAGGCACTGCATCATCATTTCAACTCGCTAGCGTAAATTATGTTATTAAAACTTTACAACTGCCATACAGACAGTAAAAAATTAATTCTCTACCGCGTCATCAATTTAACTTGCGCTGCCATATAAAAGAACGTTTCAATAAAAAATAACGGTTAAGTGAGATTTATAAATTTTAAACTTCTGACATTCATTATTAGCAGCAGTTTAGTGTTTTAAACAATTTTAACAATAACAGTTCTAGAAATTCAGTCTCAATTAATTTACTTCAAAAGACTCAGTTTAATCCATAAATATTAACTATTAATAAACCAAATAGACAATTAAAAGGAAATTTAGAGGCACTGCATCATCATTTCAACTCGCTAGCGTAAATTATGTTATTAAAACTTTACAACTGCCATACAGACAGTAAAAAATTAATACTCTACCGCGTCATCAATTTAACTTGCGCTGCCATATAAAAGAACGTTTCAATAAAAAATAACGGTTAAGTGAGATTTATAAATTTTAAACTTCTGACATTCATTATTAGCAGCAGTTTAGTGTTTTAAACAATTTTAACAATAACAGTTCTAGAAATTCAGTCTCAATTAATTTACTTCAAAAGACTCAGTTTAATCCATAAATATTAACTATTAATAAACCAAATAGACAATTAAAAGGAAATTTAGAGGCACTGCATCATCATTTCAACTCGCTAGCGTAAATTATGTTATTAAAACTTTACAAATGCCATACAAACAGTAAAAAATTAATACTCTACCGCGTCATCAATTTAACTTGCGCTGCCATATAAAAGAACGTTTCAATAAAAAAAAAACGGTTAAGTGAGATTTATAAATTTTAAACTTCTGACATTCATTATTAGCAGCAGTTTAGTGTTTTAAACAATTTTAACAATAACAGTTCTAGAAATTCAGTCTCAATTAATTTACTTCAAAAGACTCGGTGTAATCCATAAATATTAACTATCAATAAACCAAATAGACAATTAAAAGGAAATTTAGAGGCACTGCATCATCATTTCAACTCGCTAGCGTAAATTATGTTATTAAAACTTTACAACTGCCTTACAGACAGTAAAAAAATTAATACTCTACCGCGTCATCAATTTAACTTGCGCTGCCATATTAAAGAACGTTTCAATAAAAAATAACGGTTAAGTGAGATTTATAAATTTTAAACTTCTGACATTCATTATTAGCAGCAGTTTAGTGTTTTAAACAATTTTAACAATAACAGTTCTAGAAATCCTGTCTCAATTAATTTACTTCAAAAGACTCAGTGTAATCCATAAATATTAACTATTAATAAACCAAATAGACAATTAAAAGGAAATTTAGAGGCACTGCATCATCATTTCAACTCGCTTGCGTAAATTATGTTATTAAAACTTTACAACTGCCATACAGACAGTAAAAAATTAATACTCTACCGCGTCATCAATTTAACTTGCGCTGCCATATAAAAGAACGTTTCAATAAAAAAAAAACGGTTAAGTGAGATTTATAAATTTTAAACTTCTGACATTCATTATTAGCAGCAGTTTAGTGTTTTAAACAATTTTAACAATAACAGTTCTAGAAATTCAGTCTCAATTAATTTACTTCAAAAGACTCAGTGTAATCCATAAATATTAACTATTAATAAACCAAATAGACAATTAAAAGGAAATTTAGAGGCACTGCATCATCATTTCAACTCGCTAGCGTAAATTATGTTATTAAAACTTTACAACTGCCTTACAGACAGTAAAAAAATTAATAATCTACCGCGTCATCAATTTAACTTGCGCTGCCATATAAAAGAACGTTAAATAAAAAATAACGGTTAAGTGAGATTTATAAATTTTAAACTTCTGACATTCATTATTAGCAGCAGTTTAGTGTTTTAAACAATTTTAACAATAACAGTTCTAGAAATTCAGTCTCAATTAATTTAATTCAAAAGACTCAGTGTAATCCATAAATATTAACTATTAATAAACCAAATAGACAATTAAAAGGAAATTTAGAGGCACTGCATCATCATTTCAACTCGCTAGCGTAAATTATGTTATTAAAACTTTACAACTGCCATACAGACAGTAAAAAATTAATACTCTACCGCGTCATCAATTTAACTTGCGCTGCCATATAAAAGAACGTTTCAATAAAAAATAACGGTTAAGTGAGATTTATAAATTTTAAACATCTGACATTCATTATTAGCAGCAGTTTAGTGTTTTAAACAATTTTAACAATAACAGTTCTAGAAATTCAGTCTCAATTAATTTACTTCAAAAGACTCAGTTTAATCCATAAATATTAACTATTAATAAACCAAATAGACAATTAAAAGGAAATTTAGAGGCACTGCATCATCATTTCAACTCGCTAGGGTAAATTATGTTATTAAAACTTTACAACTGCCATACAGACAGTAAAAAATTAATACTCTACCGCGTCATCATTTTAACTTGCGCTGCCATATAAAAGAACGTTTCAATAAAAAATAACGGTTAAGTGAGATTTATAAATTTTAAACTTCTGACATTCATTATTAGCAGCAGTTTAGTGTTTTAAACAATTTTAACAATAACAGTTCTAGAAATTCAGTCTCAATTAATTTACTTCAAAAGACTCAGTGTAATCCATAAATATTAACTATTAATAAACCAAATAGACAATTAAAAGGAAATTTAGAGGCACTGCATCATCATTTCAACTCGCTAGCGTAAATTATGTTATTAAAACTTTACAACAGCCATACAGACAGTAAAAAATTAATACTCTACCGCGTCATCAATTTAACTTCCGCTGCCATATAAAAGAACGTTTCAATAAAAAATAACGGTTAAGTGAGATTTATAAATTTTAAACGTCTGACATTCATTATTAGCAGCAGTTTAGTATTTTAAACTATTTTAACAATAACAGTTCTAGAAATTCAGTCTCAATTAATTTACTTCAAAAGACTCAGTCTAATCCTTAAATATTAACTACTAATAAACCAAATAGACAATTAAAAAGAAATTTAGAGGCACTGCATCATCATTTCAACTCGCTAGCGTAAATTATGTTATTAAAACTTTACAACTGCCATACAGACAGTAAAAATTAATACTCTACCGCGTCATCAATTTAACTTGCGCTTCCATATAAAAGAACGTTTCAATAAAAAATAACGGTTAAGTGAGATTTATAAATTTTAAACTTCTGACATTCATTATTAGCAGCAGTTTAGTGTTTCAAACAATTTTAACAATAACAGTTCTAGAAAATCAGTCTCAATTAATTTACTTCAAAAGACTCAGTGTAATCCGTAAATATTAACTATTAATAAACCAAATAGACAATTAAAAGGAAATTTAGAGGCACTGCATCATCATTTCAACTCGCTAGCGTAAATTATGTTATTAAAACTTTACAACTGCCATACAGACAGTAAAAAATTAATACTCTACCGCGTCATCAATTTAACTTGCGCTGCCATATAAAAGAACGTTTCAATAAAAAATAACGGTTAAGTGAGATTTATAAATTTTAAACTTCTGACATTCATTATTAGCAGCAGTTTAGTGTTTTAAACAATTTTAAAAATAACAGTTCTAGAAAATCAGTCTCAATTAATTTACTTCAAAAGACTCAGTGTAATCCGTAAATATTAACTATTAATAAACCAAATAGACAATTAAAAGGAAATTTAGAGGCACTGCATCATCATTTCAACTCGCTAGCGTAAATTATGTTATTAAAACTTTACAACTGCGATACAGACAGTAAAAAATTAATACTCTACCGCGTCATCAATTTAACTTGCGCTGCCATATAAAGAACGTTTCAATAAAAAATAACGGTTAAGTGAGATTTATAAATTTTAAACTTCTGACATTCATTATTAGCAGCAGTTTAGTGTTTTAAACAATTTTAACAGTAGCAGTTCTAGAAAATCAGTCTCAATTAATTTACTTCAAAAGACTCAGTGTAATCCGTAAATATTAACTATTAATAAACCAAATAGACAATTAAAAGGAAATTTAGAGGCACTGCATCATCATTTCAACTCGCTAGCGTAAATTATGTTATTAAAACTTTACAACTGCCATACAGACAGTAAAAAATTAATACTCTACCGCGTCATCAATTTAACTTGCGCTGCCATATAAAAGAACGTTTCAATAAAAAATAACAGTTAAGTGAGATTTATAAATTTTAAACTTCTGACATTCATTATTAGCAGCAGTTTAGTGTTTTAAACAATTTTAACAGTAGCAGTTCTAGAAATTCAGTCTCAATTAATTTACTTCAAAAGACTCAGTGTAATCCATAAATATTAACTATTAATAAACCAAATGGACTATTAAAAGGAAATTTAGAGGCACTGCATCATCATTTAAACTCGCTAGCGTAAATTATGTTATTAAAACTTTACAACTGCCATACAGACAGTAAAAAATTAATACTCTACCGCGTCATCAATTTAACTTGCGCTGCCATATAAAAGAACGTTTCAATAAAAAATAACAGTTAAGTGAGATTTATAAATTTTAAACTTCTGACATTCATTATTAGCAGCAGTTTAGTGTTTTAAACAATTTTAACAATAACAGTTCTAGAAATTCAGTCTCAATTAATTTACTTCAAAAGACTCAGTGTAATCCATAAATATTAACTATTAATAAACCAAATAGACAATTAAAAGGAAATTTAGAGGCACTGCATCATCATTTCAACTCGCTAGCGTAAATTATGTTATTAAAACTTTACAACTGCCATACAGACAGTAAAAAATTAATACTCTACCGCGTCATCAATTTAACTTGCGCTGCCATATAAAAGAACGTTTCAATAAAAAATAACAGTTAAGTGAGATTTATAAATTTTAAACTTCTGACATTCATTATTAGCAGCAGTTTAGTGTTTTAAACAATTTTAACAATAACAGTTCTAGAAATTCAGTCTCAATTAATTTACTTCAAAAGACTCAGTGTAATCCATAAATATTAACTATTAATAAACTAAATAGACAATTAAAAGGAAATTTAGAGGCACTGCATCATCATTTCAACTCGCTAGCGTAAATTATGTTATTAAAACTTTACAACTGCCTTACAGACAGTAAAAAATTAATACTCTACCGCGTCATCAATTTAACTTGCGCTGCCATATAAAAGAACGTTTCAATAAAAAATAACGGTTAAGTGAGATTTATAAATTTTAAACTTCTGACATTCATTATTAGCAGCAGTTTAGTGTTTTAAACAATTTTAACAATAACAGTTCTAGAAATTCAGTCTCAATTAATTTACTTCAAAAGACTCAGTGTAATCCGTAAATATTAACTATTAATAAACCAAATGGACAATTAAAAGGAAATTTAGAGGCACTGCATCATCGTTTCAACTCGCTAGCGTAAATTATGTTATTAAAACTTTACAACTGCCATACAGACAGTAAAAAATTAATACTCTACCGCGTCATCAATTTAACTTGCGCTGCCATATAAAAGAACGTTTCAATAAAAAATAACGGTTAAGTGAGATTTATAAATTTTAAACTTCTGACATTCATTATTAGCAGCAGTTTAGTGTTTTAAACAATTTTAAAAATAACAGTTCTAGAAAATCAGTCTCAATTAATTTACTTCAAAAGACTCAGTGTAATCCGTAAATATTAACTATTAATAAACCAAATAGACAATTAAAAGGAAATTTAGAGGCACTGCATCATCATTTCAACTCGCTAGCGTAAATTATGTTATTAAAACTTTACAACTGCGATACAGACAGTAAAAAATTAATACTCTACCGCGTCATCAATTTAACTTGCGCTGCCATATAAAGAACGTTTCAATAAAAAATAACGGTTAAGTGAGATTTATAAATTTTAAACTTCTGACATTCATTATTAGCAGCAGTTTAGTGTTTTAAACAATTTTAACAGTAGCAGTTCTAGAAATTCAGTCTCAATTAATTTACTTCAAAAGACTCAGTGTAATCCATAAATATTAACTATTAATAAACCAAATAGACAATTAAAAGGAAATTTAGAGGCACTGCATCATCATTTCAACTCGCTAGCGTAAATTATGTTATTAAAACTTTACAACTGCCATACAGACAGTAAAAAATTAATACTCTACCGCGTCATCAATTTAACTTGCGCTGCCATATAAAAGAACGTTTCAATAAAAAATAACGGTTAAGTGAGATTTATAAATTTTAAACTTCTGACATTCATTATTAGCAGCAGTTTAGTGTTTTAAACAATTTTAACAATAACAGTTCTAGAAATTCAGTCTCAATTAATTTACTTCAAAAGACTCAGTTTAATCCATAAATATTAACTATTAATAAACCAAATAGACAATTAAAAGGAAATTTAGAGGAACTGCATCATCATTTCAACTCGCTAGCGTAAATTATGTTATTAAAACTTTACAACTGCCATACAGACAGTAAAAAATTAATACTCTACCGCGTCATCAATTTAACTTGCGCTGCCATATAAAAGAACGTTTCAATAAAAAATAACGGTTAAGTGAGATTTATAAATTTTAAACTTCTGACATTCATTATTAGCAGCAGTTTAGTGTTTTAAACAATTTTAACAATAACAGTTCTAGAAAATCAGTCTCAATTAATTTACTTCAAAAGACTCAGTGTAATCCGTAAATATTAACTATTAATAAACCAAATAGACAATTAAAAGGAAATTTAGAGGCACTGCATCATCATTTCAACTCGCTAGCGTAAATTATGTTATTAAAACTTTACAACTGCGATACAGACAGTAAAAAATTAATACTCTACCGCGTCATCAATTTAACTTGCGCTGCCATATAAAAGAACGTTTCAATAAAAAATAACAGTTAAGTGAGATTTATAAATTTTAAACTTCTGACATTCATTATTAGCAGCAGTTTAGTGTTTTAAACAATTTTAACAGTAGCAGTTCTAGAAATTCAGTCTCAATTAATTTACTTCAAAAGACTCAGTGTAATCCATAAATATTAACTATTAATAAACCAAATGGACTATTAAAAGGAAATTTAGAGGCACTGCATCATCATTTAAACTCGCTAGCGTAAATTATGTTATTAAAACTTTACAACTGCCATACAGACAGTAAAAAATTAATACTCTACCGCGTCATCAATTTAACTTGCGCTGCTATATAAAAGAACGTTTCAATAAAAAATAACAGTTAAGTGAGATTTATAAATTTTAAACTTCTGACATTCATTATTAGCAGCAGTTTAGTGTTTTAAACAATTTTAACAATAACAGTTCTAGAAATTCAGTCTCAATTAATTTACTTCAAAAGACTCAGTGTAATCCATAAATATTAACTATTAATAAACCAAATAGACAATTAAAAGGAAATTTAGAGGCACTGCATCATCATTTCAACTCGCTAGCGTAAATTATGTTATTAAAACTTTACAACTGCCATACAGACAGTAAAAAATTAATACTCTACCGCGTCATCAATTTAACTTGCGCTGCCATATAAAAGAACGTTTCAATAAAAAATAACAGTTAAGTGAGATTTATAAATTTTAAACTTCTGACATTCATTATTAGCAGCAGTTTAGTGTTTTAAACAATTTTAACAATAACAGTTCTAGAAATTCAGTCTCAATTAATTTACTTCAAAAGACTCAGTGTAATCCATAAATATTAACTATTAATAAACTAAATAGACAATTAAAAGGAAATTTAGAGGCACTGCATCATCATTTCAACTCGCTAGCGTAAATTATGTTATTAAAACTTTACAACTGCCTTACAGACAGTAAAAAATTAATACTCTACCGCGTCATCAATTTAACTTGCGCTGCCATATAAAAGAACGTTTCAATAAAAAATAACGGTTAAGTGAGATTTATAAATTTTAAACTTCTGACATTCATTATTAGCAGCAGTTTAGTGTTTTAAACAATTTTAACAATAACAGTTCTAGAAATTCAGTCTCAATTAATTTACTTCAAAAGACTCAGTGTAATCCATAAATATTAACTATTAATAAACCAAATAGACAATTAAAAGGAAATTTAGAGGCACTGCATCATCATTTCAACTCGCTAGCGTAAATTATGTTATTAAAACTTTACAACTGCCATACAGACAGTAAAAAATTAATACTCTACCGCGTCATCAATTTAACTTGCGCTGCCATATAAAAGAACGTTTAAATAAAAAATAACGGTTAAGTGAGATTTATAAATTTTAAACTTCTGACATTCATTATTAGCAGCAGTTTAGTGTTTTAAACAATTTTAACAATAACAGTTCTAGAAATTCAGTCTCAATTAATTTACTTCAAAAGACTCAGTTTAATCCATAAATATTAACTATTAATAAACCAAATAGACAATTAAAAGGAAATTTAGAGGAACTGCATCATCATTTCAACTCGCTAGCGTAAATTATGTTATTAAAACTTTACAACTGCCATACAGACAGTAAAAAATTAATACTCTACCGCGTCATCAATTTAACTTGCGCTGCCATATAAAAGAACGTTTCAATAAAAAATAACGGTTAAGTGAGATTTATAAATTTTAAACTTCTGACATTCATTATTAGCAGCAGTTTAGTGTTTTAAACAATTTTAACAATAACAGTTCTAGAAAATCAGTCTCAATTAATTTACTTCAAAAGACTCAGTGTAATCCGTAAATATTAACTATTAATAAACCAAATAGACAATTAAAAGGAAATTTAGAGGCACTGCATCATCATTTCAACTCGCTAGCGTAAATTATGTTATTAAAACTTTACAACTGCGATACAGACAGTAAAAAATTAATACTCTACCGCGTCATCAATTTAACTTGCGCTGCCATATAAAAGAACGTTTCAATAAAAAATAACGGTTAAGTGAGATTTATAAATTTTAAACTTCTGACATTCATTATTAGCAGCAGTTTAGTGTTTTAAACAATTTTAACAGTAGCAGTTCTAGAAATTCAGTCTCAATTAATTTACTTCAAAAGACTCAGTGTAATCCATAAATATTAACTATTAATAAACCAAATGGACTATTAAAAGGAAATTTAGAGGCACTGCATCATCATTTAAACTCGCTAGCGTAAATTATGTTATTAAAACTTTACAACTGCCATACAGACAGTAAAAAATTAATACTCTACCGCGTCATCAATTTAACTTGCGCTGCCATATAAAAGAACGTTTCAATAAAAAATAACGGTTAAGTTAGATTTATAAATTTTAAATTTCTGACATTCATTATTAGCAGCAGTTTAGTGTTTTAAACAATTTTAACAATAACAGTTCTAGAAATTCAGTCTCAATTAATTTACTTCAAAAGACTAAGTGTAATCCATAAATATTAACTATTAATAAACCAAATAGACAATTAAAAGGAAATTTAGAGGCACTGCATCATCATTTCAACTCGCTAGCGTAAATTATGTTATTAAAACTTTACAACTGCCATACAGACAGTAAAAAATTAATACTCTACCGCGTCATCAATTTAACTTGCGCTGCCATATAAAAGAACGTTTCAATAAAAAATAACGGTTAAGTGAGATTTATAAATTTTAAACTTCTGACATTCATTATTAGCAGCAGTTTAGTGTTTTAAACAATTTTAACAATAACAGTTCTAGAAATTCAGTCTCAATAAATTTACTTCAAAAGACTCAGTGTAATCCATAAATATTAACTATTACTAACCAAATAGACAATTAAAAGGAAATTTAGAGGCACTGCATCATCATTTCAACTCGCTAGCGTAAATTATGTTATTAAAACTTTACAACTGCCATACAGACAGTAAAAAATTAATACCCTACCGCGTCATCAATTTAACTTGCGCTGCCATATAAAAGAACGTTTCAATAAAAAATAACGGTTAAGTGAGATTTATAAATTTTAAACTTCTGACATTCATTATTAGCAGCAGTTTAGTATTTTAAACAATTTTAACAATAACAGTTCTAGAAATTCAGTCTCAATTAATTTACTTCAAAAGACTCAGTGTAATCCGTAAATATTAACTATTAATAAACCAAATAGACAATTAAAAGGAAATTTAGAGGCACTGCATCATCATTTCAACTCGCTAGCGTAAATTATGTTATTAAAACTTTACAACTGCCATACAGACAGTAAAAAATTAATACTCTACCGCGTCATCAATTCAACTTGCGCTGCCATATAAAAGAACGTTTCAATAAAAAATAACGGTTAAGTGAGATTTATAAATTTTAAACTTCTGACATTCATTATTAGCAGCAGTTTAGTGTTTTAAACAATTTTAACAGTAACAGTTCTAGAAATTCAGTCTCAATTAATTTACTTCAAAAGACTCAGTGTAATCCATAAATATTAACTATTAATAAACCAAATGGACAATTAAAAGGAAATTTAGAGGCACTGCATCATCATTTCAACTCGCTAGTGTAAATTATGTTATTAAAACTTTACAACTGCCATACAGACAGTAAAAAATTAATACTCTACCGCGACATCATTTTAACTTGCGCTGCCATATAAAAGAACGTTTCAATAAAAAATAACGGTTAAGTGAGATTTATAAATTTTAAACTTCTGACATTCATTATTAGCAGCAGTTTAGTGTTTTAAACAATTTTAACAATAACAGTTCTAGAAATTCAGTCTCAATTAATTTACTTCAAAAGACTAAGTGTAATCCATAAATATTAACTATTAATAAACAAAATAGACAATTAAAAGGAAATTTAGAGGCACTGCATCATCATTTCAACTCGCTAGCGTAAATTATGTTATTAAAACTTTACAACTGCCATACAGACAGTAAAAAATTAATACTCTACCGCGTCATCAATTTAACTTGCGCTGCCATATAAAAGAACGTTTCAATAAAAAATAACGGTTAAGTGAGATTTATAAATTTTAAACTTCTGACATTCATTATTAGCAGCAGTTTAGTGTTTTAAACAATTTTAACAATAACAGTTCTAGAAATTCATTCTCAATTAATTTACTTCAAAAGACTCAGTGTAATCCATAAATATTAAATATTAATAAACCAAATAGACAATTAAAAGGAAATTTAGAGGCACTGCATCATCATTTCAACTCGCTAGCGTAAATTATGTTATTAAAACTTTACAACTGCCATACAGACAGTAAAAAATTAATACTCTACCGCGTCATCAATTTAACTTGCGCTGCCATATAAAAGAACGTTTCAATAAAAAAATAACGGTTAAGTGAGATTTATAAATTTTAAACTTCTGACATTCATTATTAGCAGCAGTTTAGTGTTTTAAACAATTTTAACAATAACAGTTCTAGAAATTCAGTCTCAATTAATTTACTTCAAAAGACTCAGTTTAATCCATAAATATTAACTATTAATAAACCAAATAGACAATTAAAAGGAAATTTAGAGGAACTGCATCATCATTTCAACTCGCTAGCGTAAATTATGTTATTAAAACTTTACAACTGCCATACAGACAGTAAAAAATTAATACTCTACCGCGTCATCAATTTAACTTGCGCTGCCATATAAAAGAACGTTTCAATAAAAAATAACGGTTAAGTGAGATTTATAAATTTTAAACTTCTGCCATTCATTATTAGCAGCAGTTTAGTGTTTTAAACAATTTTAACAATAACAGTTCTAGAAAATCAGTCTCAATTAATTTACTTCAAAAGACTCAGTGTAATCCGTAAATATTAACTATTAATAAACCAAATAGACAATTAAAAGGAAATTTAGAGGCACTGCATCATCATTTCAACTCGCTAGCGTAAATTATGTTATTAAAACTTTACAACTGCGATACAGACAGTAAAAAATTAATACTCTACCGCGTCATCAATTTAACTTGCGCTGCCATATAAAAGAACGTTTCAATAAAAAATAACAGTTAAGTGAGATTTATAAATTTTAAACTTCTGACATTCATTATTAGCAGCAGTTTAGTGTTTTAAACAATTTTAACAGTAGCAGTTCTAGAAATTCAGTCTCAATTAATTTACTTCAAAAGACTCAGTGTAATCCATAAATATTAACTATTAATAAACCAAATGGACTATTAAAAGGAAATTTAGAGGCACTGCATCATCATTTAAACTCGCTAGCGTAAATTATGTTATTAAAACTTTACAACTGCCATACAGACAGTAAAAAATTAATACTCTACCGCGTCATCAATTTAACTTGCGCTGCCATATAAAAGAACGTTTCAATAAAAAATAACGGTTAAGTGAGATTTATAAATTTTAAATTTCTGACATTCATTATTAGCAGCAGTTTAGTGTTTTAAACAATTTTAACAATAACAGTTCTAGAAATTCAGTCTCAATTAATTTACTTCAAAAGACTAAGTGTAATCCATAAATATTAACTATTAATAAACCAAATAGACAATTAAAAGGAAATTTAGAGGCACTGCATCATCATTTCAACTCGCTAGCGTAAATTATGTTATTAAAACTTTACAACTGCCATACAGACAGTAAAAAATTAATACTCTACCGCGTCATCAATTTAACTTGCGCTGCCATATAAAAGAACGTTTCAATAAAAAATAACAGTTAAGTGAGATTTATAAATTTTAAACTTCTGACATTCATTATTAGCAGCAGTTTAGTGTTTTAAACAATTTTAACAATAACAGTTCTAGAAATTCAGTCTCAATTAATTTACTTCAAAAGACTCAGTGTAATCCATAAATATTAACTATTAATAAACCAAATAGACAATTAAAAGGAAATTTAGAGGCACTGCATCATCATTTCAACTCGCTAGCGTAAATTATGTTATTAAAACTTTACAACTGCCTTACAGACAGTAAAAAATTAATACTCTACCGCGTCATCAATTTAACTTGCGCTGCCATATAAAAGAACGTTTCAATAAAAAATAACGGTTAAGTGAGATTTATAAATTTTAAACTTCTGACATTCATTATTAGCAGCAGTTTAGTGTTTTAAACAATTTTAACAATAACAGTTCTAGAAATTCAGTCTCAATTAATTTACTTCAAAAGACTCAGTGTAATCCATAAATATTAACTATTAATAAACCAAATGGACAATTAAAAGGAAATTTAGAGGCACTGCATCATCGTTTCAACTCGCTAGCGTAAATTATGTTATTAAAACTTTACAACTGCCATACAGACAGTAAAAAATTAATACTCTACCGCGTCATCAATTTAACTTGCGCTGCCATATAAAAGAACGTTTCAATAAAAAATAACGGTTAAGTGAGATTTATAAATTTTAAACTTCTGACATTCATTATTAGCAGCAGTTTAGTGTTTTAAACAATTTTAACAATAACAGTTCTAGAAATTCAGTCTCAATTAATTTACTTCAAAAGACTAAGTGTAATCCATAAATATTAACTATAAATAAACCAAATAGACAATTAAAAGGAAATTTAGAGGCACTGCATCATCATTTCAACTCGCTAGCGTAAATTATGTTATTAAAACTTTACAACTGCCATACAGACAGTAAAAAATTAATACTCTACCGCGTCATCAATTTAACTTGCGCTGCCATATAAAAGAACGTTTCAATAAAAAATAACGGTTAAGTGAGATTTATAAATTTTAAACTTCTGACATTCATTATTAGCAGCAGTTTAGTGTTTTAAACAATTTTAACAATAACAGTTCTAGAAATTCAGTCTCAATTAATTTACTTCAAAAGACTCAGTGTAATCCATAAATATTAACTATTAATAAACCAAATAGACAATTAAAAGGAAATTTAGAGGCACTGCATCATCATTTCAACTCGCTAGCGTAAATTATGTTATTAAAACTTTACAACTGCCATACAGACAGTAAAAAATTAATACTCTACCGCGTCATCAATTTAACTTGCGCTGCCATATAAAAGAACGTTTAAATAAAAAATAACGGTTAAGTGAGATTTATAAATTTTAAACTTCTGACATTCATTATTAGCAGCAGTTTAGTGTTTTAAACAATTTTAACAATAACAGTTCTAGAAATTCAGTCTCAATTAATTTACTTCAAAAGACTCAGTTTAATCCATAAATATTAACTATTAATAAACCAAATAGACAATTAAAAGGAAATTTAGAGGAACTGCATCATCATTTCAACTCGCTAGCGTAAATTATGTTATTAAAATTTTACAACTGCCATACAGACAGTAAAAAATTAATACTCTACCGCGTCATCAATTTAACTTGCGCTGCCATATAAAAGAACGTTTCAATAAAAAATAACGGTTAAGTGAGATTTATAAATTTTAAACTTCTGACATTCATTATTAGCAGCAGTTTAGTGTTTTAAACAATTTTAACAATAACAGTTCTAGAAAATCAGTCTCAATTAATTTACTTCAAAAGACTCAGTGTAATCCGTAAATATTAACTATTAATAAACCAAATAGACAATTAAAAGGAAATTTAGAGGCACTGCATCATCATTTCAACTCGCTAGCGTAAATTATGTTATTAAAACTTTACAACTGCGATACAGACAGTAAAAAATTAATACTCTACCGCGTCATCAATTTAACTTGCGCTGCCATATAAAAGAACGTTTCAATAAAAAATAACGGTTAAGTGAGATTTATAAATTTTAAACTTCTGACATTCATTATTAGCAGCAGTTTAGTGTTTTAAACAATTTTAACAGTAGCAGTTCTAGAAATTCAGTCTCAATTAATTTACTTCAAAAGACTCAGTGTAATCCATAAATATTAACTATTAATAAACCAAATGGACTATTAAAAGGAAATTTAGAGGCACTGCATCATCATTTAAACTCGCTAGCGTAAATTATGTTATTAAAACTTTACAACTGCCATACAGACAGTAAAAAATTAATACTCTACCGCGTCATCAATTTAACTTGCGCTGCCATATAAAAGAACGTTTCAATAAAAAATAACGGTTAAGTGAGATTTATAAATTTTAAATTTCTGACATTCATTATTAGCAGCAGTTTAGTGTTTTAAACAATTTTAACAATAACAGTTCTAGAAATTCAGTCTCAATTAATTTACTTCAAAAGACTAAGTGTAATCCATAAATATTAACTATTAATAAACCAAATAGACAATTAAAAGGAAATTTAGAGGCACTGCATCATCATTTCAACTCGCTAGCGTAAATTATGTTATTAAAACTTTACAACTGCCATACAGACAGTAAAAAATTAATACTCTACCGCGTCATCAATTTAACTTGCGCTGCCATATAAAAGAACGTTTCAATAAAAAATAACGGTTAAGTGAGATTTATAAATTTTAAACTTCTGACATTCATTATTAGCAGCAGTTTAGTGTTTTAAACAATTTTAACAATAACAGTTCTAGAAATTCAGTCTCAATAAATTTACTTCAAAAGACTCAGTGTAATCCATAAATATTAACTATTACTAACCAAATAGACAATTAAAAGGAAATTTAGAGGCACTGCATCATCATTTCAACTCGCTAGCGTAAATTATGTTATTAAAACTTTACAACTGCCATACAGACAGTAAAAAATTAATACCCTACCGCGTCATCAATTTAACTTGCGCTGCCATATAAAAGAACGTTTCAATAAAAAATAACGGTTAAGTGAGATTTATAAATTTTAAACTTCTGACATTCATTATTAGCAGCAGTTTAGTATTTTAAACAATTTTAACAATAACAGTTCTAGAAATTCAGTCTCAATTAATTTACTTCAAAAGACTCAGTGTAATCCGTAAATATTAACTATTAATAAACCAAATAGACAATTAAAAGGAAATTTAGAGGCACTGCATCATCATTTCAACTCGCTAGCGTAAATTATGTTATTAAAACTTTACAACTGCGATACAGACAGTAAAAAATTAATACTCTACCGCGTCATCAATTTAACTTGCGCTGCCATATAAAAGAACGTTTCAATAAAAAATAACGGTTAAGTGAGATTTATAAATTTTAAACTTCTGACATTCATTATTAGCAGCAGTTTAGTGTTTTAAACAATTTTAACAGTAGCAGTTCTAGAAATTCAGTCTCAATTAATTTACTTCAAAAGACTCAGTGTAATCCATAAATATTAACTATTAATAAACCAAATGGACTATTAAAAGGAAATTTAGAGGCACTGCATCATCATTTAAACTCGCTAGCGTAAATTATGTTATTAAAACTTTACAACTGCCATACAGACAGTAAAAAATTAATACTCTACCGCGTCATCAATTTAACTTGCGCTGCCATATAAAAGAACGTTTCAATAAAAAATAACGGTTAAGTGAGATTTATAAATTTTAAATTTCTGACATTCATTATTAGCAGCAGTTTAGTGTTTTAAACAATTTTAACAATAACAGTTCTAGAAATTCAGTCTCAATTAATTTACTTCAAAAGACTAAGTGTAATCCATAAATATTAACTATTAATAAACCAAATGGACTATTAAAAGGAAATTTAGAGGCACTGCATCATCATTTAAACTCGCTAGCGTAAATTATGTTATTAAAACTTTACAACTGCCATACAGACAGTAAAAAATTAATACTCTACCGCGTCATCAATTTAACTTGCGCTGCCATATAAAAGAACGTTTCAATAAAAAATAACGGTTAAGTGAGATTTATAAATTTTAAATTTCTGACATTCATTATTAGCAGCAGTTTAGTGTTTTAAACAATTTTAACAATAACAGTTCTAGAAATTCAGTCTCAATTAATTTACTTCAAAAGACTAAGTGTAATCCATAAATATTAACTATTAATAAACCAAATAGACAATTAAAAGGAAATTTAGAGGCACTGCATCATCATTTCAACTCGCTAGCGTAAATTATGTTATTAAAACTTTACAACTGCCATACAGACAGTAAAAAATTAATACTCTACCGCGTCATCAATTCAACTTGCGCTGCCATATAAAAGAACGTTTCAATAAAAAATAACGGTTAAGTGAGATTTATAAATTTTAAACTTCTGACATTCATTATTAGCAGCAGTTTAGTGTTTTAAACAATTTTAACAGTAACAGTTCTAGAAATTCAGTCTCAATTAATTTACTTCAAAAGACTCAGTGTAATCCATAAATATTAACTATTAATAAACCAAATGGACAATTAAAAGGAAATTTAGAGGCACTGCATCATCATTTCAACTCGCTAGTGTAAATTATGTTATTAAAACTTTACAACTGCCATACAGACAGTAAAAAATTAATACTCTACCGCGACATCATTTTAACTTGCGCTGCCATATAAAAGAACGTTTCAATAAAAAATAACGGTTAAGTGAGATTTATAAATTTTAAACTTCTGACATTCATTATTAGCAGCAGTTTAGTGTTTTAAACAATTTTAACAATAACAGTTCTAGAAATTCAGTCTCAATTAATTTACTTCAAAAGACTAAGTGTAATCCATAAATATTAACTATTAATAAACCAAATAGACAATTAAAAGGAAATTTAGAGGCACTGCATCATCATTTCAACTCGCTAGCGTAAATTATGTTATTAAAACTTTACAACTGCCATACAGACAGTAAAAAATTAATACTCTACCGCGTCATCAATTTAACTTGCGCTGCCATATAAAAGAACGTTTCAATAAAAAATACCGGTTAAGTGAGATTTATAAATTTTAAACTTCTGACATTCATTATTAGCAGCAGTTTAGTGTTTTAAACAATTTTAACAATAACAGTTCTAGAAATTCAGTCTCAATTAATTTACTTCAAAAGACTCAGTGTAATCCATAAATATTAACTATTAATAAACCAAATAGACAATGAAAAGGAAATTTAGAGGCACTGCATCATCATTTCAACTCGCTAGCGTAAATTATGTTATTAAAACTTTACAACTGCCATACAGACAGTAAAAAATTAATACTCTACCGCTTCATCAATTTAACTTGCGCTACCATATAAAAGAACGTTTCAATAAAAAATAACGGTTAAGTGAGATTTATAAATTTTAAACTTCTGACATTCATTATTAGCAGCAGTTTAGTGTTTTAAACAATTTTAACAATAACAGTTCTAGAAATTCAGTCTCAATTAATTTACTTCAAAAGACTCAGTGTAATCCATAAATATTAACTATTAATAAACCAAATAGACAATTAAAAGGAAATTTAGAGGCACTGCATCATCATTTCAACTCGCTAGCGTAAATTATGTTATTAAAACTTTACAACTGCCTTACAGACAGTAAAAAATTAATACTCTACCGCGTCATCAATTTAACTTGCGCTGCCATATAAAAGAACGTTTCAATAAAAAATAACGGTTAAGTGAGATTTATAAATTTTAAACTTCTGACATTCATTATTAGCAGCAGTTTAGTGTTTTAAACAATTTTAACAATAACAGTTCTAGAAATTCAGTCTCAATTAATTTACTTCAAAAGACTCAGTGTAATCCATAAATATTAACTATTAATAAACCAAATAGACAATTAAAAGGAAATTTAGAGGCACTGCATCGTCATTTCAACTCGCTAGCGTAAATTATGTTATTAAAACTTTACAACTGCCATACAGACAGTAAAAAATTAATACTCTACCGCGTCATCAATTTAACTTGCGCTGGCATATAAAAGAACGTTTCAATAAAAAATAACGGTTAAGTGAGATTTATAAATTTTAAACTTCTGACATTCATTATTAGCAGCAGTTTAGTGTTTTAAACAATTTTAACAATAACAGTTCTAGAAATTCAGTCTCAATAAATTTACTTCAAAAGACTCAGTGTAATCCATAAATATTAACTATTAATAAACCAAATAGACAATTAAAAGGAAATTTAGAGGCACTGCATCATCATTTCAACTCGCTAGCGTAAATTATGTTATTAAAACTTTACAACTGCCATACAGACAGTAAAAAATTAATACCCTACCGCGTCATCAATTTAACTTGCGCTGCCATATAAAAGAACGTTTCAATAAAAAATAACGGTTAAGTGAGATTTATAAATTTTAAACTTCTGACATTCATTATTAGCAGCAGTTTAGTATTTTAAACAATTTTAACAATAACAGTTCTAGAAATTCAGTCTCAATTAATTTACTTCAAAAGACTCAGTCTAATCCATAAATATTAACTATTAATAAACCAAATAGACAATTAAAAGGAAATTTAGAGGCACTGCATCATCATTTCAACTCGCTAGCGTAAATTATGTTATTAAAACTTTACAACTGCCATACAGACAGTAAAAAATTAATACTCTACCGCGTCATCAATTTAACTTGCGCTGCCATATAAAAGAACGTTTCAATAAAAAATAACGGTTAAGTGAGATTTATAAATTTTAAACTTCTGACATTCATTATTAGCAGCAGTTTAGTGTTTTAAACAATTTTAACAATAACAGTTCTAGAAATTCAGTCTCAATTAATTTACTTCAAAAGACTCAGTGTAATCCATAAATATTAACTATTAATAAACCAAATAGACAATTAAAAGGAAATTTAGAGGCACTGCATCATCATTTCAACTCGCTAGCGTAAATTATGTTATTAAAACTTTACAACTGCCATACAGACAGTAAAAAATTAATACTCTACCGCGTCATCAATTTAACTTGCGCTGCCATATAAAAGAACGTTTCAATAAAAAATAACGGTTAAGTGAGATTTATAAATTTTAAACTTCTGACATTCATTATTAGCAGCAGTTTAGTGTTTTAAACAATTTTAACAATAACAGTTCTAGAAATTATGTCTCAATAAATTTACTTCAAAAGACTCAGTGTAATCCATAAATATTAACTATTAATAAACCAAATAGACAATTAAAAGGAAATTTAGAGGCACTGCATCATCATTTCAACTCGCTAGCGTAAATTATGTTATTAAAACTTTACAACTGCCATACAGACAGTAAAAAATTAATACCCTACCGCGTCATCAATTTAACTTGCGCTGCCATATAAAAGAACGTTTCAATAAAAAATAACGGTTAAGTGAGATTTATAAATTTTAAACTTCTGACATTCATTATTAGCAGCAGTTTAGTGTTTTAAACAATTTTAACAATAACAGTTCTAGAAATTCAGTCTCAATTAATTTACTTCAAAAGACTCAGTGTAATCCATAAATATTAACTATTAATAAACCAAATAGACAATGAAAAGGAAATTTAGAGGCACTGCATCATCATTTCAACTCGCTAGCGTAAATTATGTTATTAAAACTTTACAACTGCCATACAGACAGTAAAAAATTAATACTCTACCGCTTCATCAATTTAACTTGCGCTAGCATATAAAAGAACGTTTCAATAAAAAATAACGGTTAAGTGAGATTTATAAATTTTAAACTTCTGACATTCATTATTAGCAGCAGTTTAGTGTTTTAAACAATTTTAACAATAACAGTTCTAGAAATTCAGTCTCAATTAATTTACTTCAAAAGACTCAGTGTAATCCATAAATATTAACTATTAATAAACCAAATAGACAATTAAAAGGAAATTTAGAGGCACTGCATCATCATTTCAACTCGCTAGCGTAAATTATGTTATTAAAACTTTACAACTGCCTTACAGACAGTAAAAAATTAATACCCTACCGCGTCATCAATTTAACTTGCGCTGCCATATAAAAGAACGTTTCAATAAAAAATAACGGTTAAGTGAGATTTATAAATTTTAAACTTCTGACATTCATTATTAGCAGCAGTTTAGTATTTTAAACAATTTTAACAATAACAGTTCTAGAAATTCAGTCTCAATTAATTTACTTCAAAAGACTCAGTCTAATCCATAAATATTAACTATTAATAAACCAAATAGACAATTAAAAGGAAATTTAGAGGCACTGCATCATCATTTTAACTCGCTAGCGTAAATTATGTTATTAAAACTTTACAACTGCCATACAGACAGTAAAAAATTAATACTCTACCGCGTCATCAATTTAACTTGCGCTGCCATATAAAAGAACGTTTCAATAAAAAATAACGGTTAAGTGAGATTTATAAATTTTAAACTTCTTACATTCATTATTAGCAGTAGTTTAGTGTTTTAAACAATTTTAACAATAACAGTTCTAGAAATTCAGTCTCAATTAATTTACTTCAAAAGACTCAGTGTAATCCGTAAATATTAACTATTAATAAACCAAATAGACAATTAAAAGGAAATTTAGAGGCACTGCATCATCATTTCAACTCGCTAGCGTAAATTATGTTATTAAAACTTTACAACTGCCATACAGACAGTAAAAAATTAATACCCTACCGCGTCATCAATTTAACTTGCGCTGCCATATAAAAGAACGTTTCAATAAAAAATAACGGTTAAGTGAGATTTATAAATTTTAAACTTCTGACATTCATTATTAGCAGCAGTTTAGTATTTTAAACAATTTTAACAATAACAGTTCTAGAAATTCAGTCTCAATTAATTTACTTCAAAAGACTCAGTCTAATCCATAAATATTAACTATTAATAAACCAAATAGACAATTAAAAGGAAATTTAGAGGCACTGCATCATCATTTCAACTCGCTAGCGTAAATTATGTTATTAAAACTTTACAACTGCCATACAGACAGTAAAAAATTAATACTCTACCGCGTCATCAATTTAACTTGCGCTGCCATATAAAAGAACGTTTCAATAAAAAATAACGGTTAAGTGAGATTTATAAATTTTAAACTTCTGACATTCATTATTAGCAGCAGTTTAGTGTTTTAAACAATTTTAACAATAACAGTTCTAGAAATTATGTCTCAATAAATTTACTTCAAAAGACTCAGTGTAATCCATAAATATTAACTATTAATAAACCAAATAGACAATTAAAAGGAAATTTAGAGGCACTGCATCATCATTTCAACTCGCTAGCGTAAATTATGTTATTAAAACTTTACAACTGCCATACAGACAGTAAAAAATTAATACCCTACCGCGTCATCAATTTAACTTGCGCTGCCATATAAAAGAACGTTTCAATAAAAAATAACGGTTAAGTGAGATTTATAAATTTTAAACTTCTGACATTCATTATTAGCAGCAGTTTAGTGTTTTAAACAATTTTAACAATAACAGTTCTAGAAATTCAGTCTCAATTAATTTACTTCAAAAGACTCAGTGTAATCCATAAATATTAACTATTAATAAACCAAATAGACAATGAAAAGGAAATTTAGAGGCACTGCATCATCATTTCAACTCGCTAGCGTAAATTATGTTATTAAAACTTTACAACTGCCATACAGACAGTAAAAAATTAATACTCTACCGCTTCATCAATTTAACTTGCGCTACCATATAAAAGAACGTTTCAATAAAAAATAACGGTTAAGTGAGATTTATAAATTTTAAACTTCTGACATTCATTATTAGCAGCAGTTTAGTGTTTTAAACAATTTTAACAATAACAGTTCTAGAAATTCAGTCTCAATTAATTTACTTCAAAAGACTCAGTGTAATCCATAAATATTAACTATTAATAAACCAAATAGACAATTAAAAGGAAATTTAGAGGCACTGCATCATCATTTCAACTCGCTAGCGTAAATTATGTTATTAAAACTTTACAACTGCCTTACAGACAGTAAAAAATTAATACTCTTCCGCGTCATCAATTGAACTTGCGCTGCCATATAAAAGAACGTTTCAATAAAAAATAACGGTTAAGTGAGATTTATAATTTTTAAACTTCTGACATTCATTATTAGCAGCAGTTTAGTGTTTTAAACAATTTTAACAATAACAGTTCTAGAAATTCAGTCTCAATTAATTTACTTCAAAAGACTCAGTGTAATCCATAAATATTAACTATTAATAAACCAAATAGACAATTAAAAGGAATTTTAGAGGCACTGCATCATCATTTCAACTCGCTAGCGTAAATTATGTTATTAAAACTTTACAACTGCCATACAGACAGTAAAAAATTAATACTCTACCGCGTCATCAATTCAACTTGCGCTGCCATATAAAAGAACGTTTCAATAAAAAATAACGGTTAAGTGAGATTTATAAATTTTAAACTTCTGACATTCATTATTAGCAGCAGTTTAGTGTTTTAAACAATTTTAACAGTAACAGTTCTAGAAATTCAGTCTCAATTAATTTACTTCAAAAGACTCAGTGTAATCCATAAATATTAACTATTAATAAACCAAATGGACAATTAAAAGGAAATTTAGAGGCACTGCATCATCATTTCAACTCGCTAGCGTAAATTATGTTATTAAAACTTTAAAACTGCCATACAGACAGTAAAAAATTAATACTCTACCGCGACATCAATTTAACTTGCGCTGCCATATAAAAGAACGTTTCAATAAAAAATAACGGTTAAGTGAGATTTATAAATTTTAAACTTCTGACATTCATTATTAGCAGCAGTTTAGTGTTTTAAACAATTTTAACAATAACAGTTCTAGAAATTCAGTCTCAATTAATTTACTTCAAAAGACTAAGTGTAATCCATAAATATTAACTATTAATAAACCAAATAGACAATTAAAAGGAAATTTAGAGGCACTGCATCATCATTTCAACTCGCTAGCGTAAATTATGTTATTAAAACTTTACAACTGCCATACAGACAGTAAAAAATTAATACTCTACCGCTTCATCAATTTAACTTGCGCTACCATATAAAAGAACGTTTCAATAAAAAATAACGGTTAAGTGAGATTTATAAATTTTAAACTTCTGACATTCATTATTAGCAGCAGTTTAGTGTTTTAAACAATTTTAACAATAACAGTTCAAGAAATTCAGTCTCAATTAATTTACTTCAAAAGACTCAGTGTAATCCATAAATATTAACTATTAATAAACCAAATAGACAATTAAAAGGAAATTTAGAGGCACTGCATCATCATTTCAACTCGCTAGCGTAAATTATGTTATTAAAACTTTACAACTGCCATACAGACAGTAAAAAATTAATACTCTACCGCGACATCAATTTAACTTGCGCTGCCATATAAAAGACCGTTTCAATAAAAAATAACGGTTAAGTGAGATTTATAAATTTTAAACTTCTGACATTCATTATTAGCAGCAGTTTAGTGTTTTAAACAATTTTAACAATAACAGTTCTAGAAATTCAGTCTCAATTAATTTACTTCAAAAGACTAAGTGTAATCCATAAATATTAACTATTAATAAACCAAATAGACAATTAAAAGGAAATTTAGAGGCACTGCATCATCATTTCAACTCGCTAGCGTAAATTATGTTATTAAAACTTTACAACTGCCATACAGACAGTAAAAAATTAATACTCTACCGCGTCATCAATTTAACTTGCGCTGCCATATAAAAGAACGTTTCAATAAAAAATACCGGTTAAGTGAGATTTATAAATTTTAAACTTCTGACATTCATTATTAGCAGCAGTTTAGTGTTTTAAACAATTTTAACAATAACAGTTCTAGAAATTCAGTCTCAATTAATTTACTTCAAAAGACTCAGTGTAATCTATAAATATTAACTATTAATAAACCAAATAGACAATGAAAAGGAAATTTAGAGGCACTGCATCATCATTTCAACTCGCTAGCGTAAATTATGTTATTAAAACTTTACAACTGCCATACAGACAGTAAAAAATTAATACTCTACCGCGTCATCAATTTAACTTGCGCTGCCATATAAAAGAACGTTTCAATAAAAAATACCGGTTAAGTGAGATTTATAAATTTTAAACTTCTGACATTCATTATTAGCAGCAGTTAAGTGTTTTAAACAATTTTAACAATAACAGTTCTAGAAATTCAGTCTCAATTAATTTACTTCAAAAGACTCAGTGTAATCCATAAATATTAACTATTAATAAACCAAATAGACAATTAAAAGGAAATTTAGAGGCACTGCATCATCATTTCAACTCGCTAGCGTAAATTATGTTATTAAAACTTTACAACTGCCATACAGACAGTAAAAAATTAATACTCTACCGCGTCATCAATTTAACTTGCGCTGCCATATAAAAGAACGTTTCAATAAAAAATACCGGTTAAGTGAGATTTATAAATTTTAAACTTCTGACATTCATTATTAGCAGCAGTTTAGTGTTTTAAACAATTTTAACAATAACAGTTCTAGAAATTCAGTCTCAATTAATTTACTTCAAAAGACTAAGTGTAAACCATAAATATTAACTATTAATAAACCAAATAGACAATTAAAAGGAAATTTAGAGGCACTGCATCATCATTTCAACTCGCTAGCGTAAATTATGTTATTAAAACTTTACAACTGCCTTACAGACAGTAAAAAATTAATACTCTTCCGCGTCATCAATTGAACTTGCGCTGCCATATAAAAGAACGTTTCAATAAAAAATAACGGTTAAGTGAGATTTATAATTTTTAAACTTCTGACATTCATTATTAGCAGCAGTTTAGTGTTTTAAACAATTTTAACAATAACAGTTCTAGAAATTCAGTCTCAATTAATTTACTTCAAAAGACTCAGTGTAATCCATAAATATTAACTATTAATAAACCAAATAGACAATTAAAAGGAATTTTAGAGGCACTGCATCATCATTTCAACTCGCTAGCGTAAATTATGTTATTAAAACTTTACAACTGCCATACAGACAGTAAAAAATTAATACTCTACCGCGTCATCAATTTAACTTGCGCTGCCATATAAAAGAACGTTTCAATAAAAAATAACGGTTAAGTGAGATTTATAAATTTTAAACTTCTGACATTCATTATTAGCAGCAGTTTAGTGTTTTAAACAATTTTAACAATAACAGTTCTAGAAATTCAGTCTCAATAAATTTACTTCAAAAGACTCAGTGTAATCCATAAATATTAACTATTAATAAACCAAATAGACAATTAAAAGGAAATTTAGAGGCACTGCATCATCATTTCAACTCGCTAGCGTAAATTATGTTATTAAAACTTTACAACTGCCATACAGACAGTAAAAAATTAATACCCTACCGCGTCATCAATTTAACTTGCGCTGCCATATAAAAGAACGTTTCAATAAAAAATAACGGTTAAGTGAGATTTATAAATTTTAAACTTCTGACATTCATTATTAGCAGCAGTTTAGTATTTTAAACAATTTTAACAATAACAGTTCTAGAAATTCAGTCTCAATTAATTTACTTCAAAAGACTCAGTCTAATCCATAAATATTAACTATTAATAAACCAAATAGACAATTAAAAGGAAATTTAGAGGCACTGCATCATCATTTCAACTCGCTAGCGTAAATTATGTTATTAAAACTTTACAACTGCCATACAGACAGTAAAAAATTAATACCCTACCGCGTCATCAATTTAACTTGCGCTGCCATATAAAAGAACGTTTCAATAAAAAATAACGGTTAAGTGAGATTTATAAATTTTAAACTTCTGACATTCATTATTAGCAGTAGTTTAGTGTTTTAAACAATTTTAACAATAACAGTTCTAGAAATTCAGTCTCAATTAATTTACTTCAAAAGACTCAGTGTAATCCGTAAATATTAATATTAATAAACCAAATAGACAATTAAAAGGAAATTTAGAGGCACTGCATCATCATTTCAACTCGCTAGCGTAAATTATGTTATTAAAACTTTACAACTGCCATACAGACAGTAAAAAATTAATACTCTACCGCTTCATCAATTTAACTTGCGCTACCATATAAAAGAACGTTTCAATAAAAAATAACGGTTAAGTGAGATTTATAAATTTTAAACTTCTGACATTCATTATTAGCAGCAGTTTAGTGTTTTAAACAATTTTAACAATAACAGTTCTAGAAATTCAGTCTCAATTAATTTACTTCAAAAGACTCAGTGTAATCCATAAATATTAACTATTAATAAACCAAATAGACAATTAAAAGGAAATTTAGAGGCACTGCATCATCATTTCAACTTGCTAGCGTAAATTATGTTATTAAAACTTTACAACTGCCATACAGACAGTAAAAAATTAATACTCTACCGCGACATCAATTTAACATGCGCTGCCATATAAAAGACCGTTTCAATAAAAAATAACGGTTAAGTGAGATTTATAAATTTTAAACTTCTGACATTCATTATTAGCAGCAGTTTAGTGTTTTAAACAATTTTAACAATAACAGTTCTAGAAATTCAGTCTCAATTAATTTACTTCAAAAGACTAAGTGTAATCCATAAATATTAACTATTAATAAACCAAATAGACAATTAAAAGGAAATTTAGAGGCACTGCATCATCATTTCAACTCGCTAGCGTAAATTATGTTATTAAAACTTTACAACTGCCATACAGACAGTAAAAAATTAATACTCTACCGCGTCATCAATTTAACTTGCGCTGCCATATAAAAGAACGTTTCAATAAAAAATACCGGTTAAGTGAGATTTATAAATTTTAAACTTCTGACATTCATTATTAGCAGCAGTTTAGTGTTTTAAACAATTTTAACAATAACAGTTCTAGAAATTCAGTCTCAATTAATTTACTTCAAAAGACTCAGTGTAATCTATAAATATTAACTATTAATAAACCAAATAGACAATGAAAAGGAAATTTAGAGGCACTGCATCATCATTTCAACTCGCTAGCGTAAATTATGTTATTAAAACTTTACAACTGCCATACAGACAGTAAAAAATTAATACTCTACCGCTTCATCAATTTAACTTGCGCTACCATATAAAAGAACGTTTCAATAAAAAATAACGGTTAAGTGAGATTTATAAATTTTAAACTTCTGACATTCATTATTAGCAGCAGTTTAGTGTTTTAAACAATTTTAACAATAACAGTTCTAGAAATTCAGTCTCAATTAATTTACTTCAAAAGACTAAGTGTAATCCATAAATATTAACTATTAATAAACCAAATAGACAATTAAAAGGAAATTTAGAGGCACTGCATCATCATTTCAACTCGCTAGCGTAAATTATGTTATTAAAACTTTACAACTGCCATACAGACAGTAAAAAATTAATACTCTACCGCGTCATCAATTTAACTTGCGCTGCCATATAAAAGAACGTTTCAATAAAAAATACCGGTTAAGTGAGATTTATAAATTTTAAACTTCTGACATTCATTATTAGCAGCAGTTAAGTGTTTTAAACAATTTTAACAATAACAGTTCTAGAAATTCAGTCTCAATTAATTTACTTCAAAAGACTCAGTGTAATCCATAAATATTAACTATTAATAAACCAAATAGACAATTAAAAGGAAATTTAGAGGCACTGCATCATCATTTCAACTCGCTAGCGTAAATTATGTTATTAAAACTTTACAACTGCCATACAGACAGTAAAAAATTAATACTCTACCGCGTCATCAATTTAACTTGCGCTGCCATATAAAAGAACGTTTCAATAAAAAATACCGGTTAAGTGAGATTTATAAATTTTAAACTTCTGACATTCATTATTAGCAGCAGTTTAGTGTTTTAAACAATTTTAACAATAACAGTTCTAGAAATTCAGTCTCAATTAATTTACTTCAAAAGACTAAGTGTAAACCATAAATATTAACTATTAATAAACCAAATAGACAATTAAAAGGAAATTTAGAGGCACTGCATCATCATTTCAACTCGCTAGCGTAAATTATGTTATTAAAACTTTACAACTGCCTTACAGACAGTAAAAAATTAATACTCTTCCGCGTCATCAATTGAACTTGCGCTGCCATATAAAAGAACGTTTCAATAAAAAATAACGGTTAAGTGAGATTTATAATTTTTAAACTTCTGACATTCATTATTAGCAGCAGTTTAGTGTTTTAAACAATTTTAACAATAACAGTTCTAGAAATTCAGTCTCAATTAATTTACTTCAAAAGACTCAGTGTAATCCATAAATATTAACTATTAATAAACCAAATAGACAATTAAAAGGAATTTTAGAGGCACTGCATCATCATTTCAACTCGCTAGCGTAAATTATGTTATTAAAACTTTACAACTGCCATACAGACAGTAAAAAATTAATACTCTACCGCGTCATCAATTTAACTTGCGCTGCCATATAAAAGAACGTTTCAATAAAAAATAACGGTTAAGTGAGATTTATAAATTTTAAACTTCTGACATTCATTATTAGCAGTAGTTTAGTGTTTTAAACAATTTTAACAATAACAGTTCTAGAAATTCAGTCTCAATAAATTTACTTCAAAAGACTCAGTGTAATCCATAAATATTAACTATTAATAAACCAAATAGACAATTAAAAGGAAATTTAGAGGCACTGCATCATCATTTCAACTCGCTAGCGTAAATTATGTTATTAAAACTTTACAACTGCCATACAGACAGTAAAAAATTAATACCCTACCGCGTCATCAATTTAACTTGCGCTGCCATATAAAAGAACGTTTCAATAAAAAATAACGGTTAAGTGAGATTTATAAATTTTAAACTTCTGACATTCATTATTAGCAGCAGTTTAGTATTTTAAACAATTTTAACAATAACAGTTCTAGAAATTCAGTCTCAATTAATTTACTTCAAAAGACTCAGTCTAATCCATAAATATTAACTATTAATAAACCAAATAGACAATTAAAAGGAAATTTAGAGGCACTGCATCATCATTTCAACTCGCTAGCGTAAATTATGTTATTAAAACTTTACAACTTCCATACAGACTGTAAAAAATTAATACCCTACCGCGTCATCAATTTAACTTGCGCTGCCATATAAAAGAACGTTTCAATAAAAAATAACGGTTAAGTGAGATTTATAAATTTTAAACTTCTGACATTCATTATTAGCAGTAGTTTAGTGTTTTAAACAATTTTAACAATAACAGTTCTAGAAATTCAGTCTCAATTAATTTACTTCAAAAGACTCAGTGTAATCCGTAAATATTAATATTAATAAACCAAATAGACAATTAAAAGGAAATTTAGAGGCACTGCATCATCATTTCAACTCGCTAGCGTAAATTATGTTATTAAAACTTTACAACTGCCATACAGACAGTAAAAAATTAATACTCTACCGCGTCATCAATTCAACTTGCGCTGCCATATAAAAGAACGTTTCAATAAAAAATAACGGTTAAGTGAGATTTATAAATTTTAAACTTCTGACATTCATTATTAGCAGCAGTTTAGTGTTTTAAACAATTTTAACAGTAACAGTTCTAGAAATTCAGTCTCAATTAATTTACTTCAAAAGACTCAGTGTAATCCATAAATATTAACTATTAATAAACCAAATGGACAATTAAAAGGAAATTTAGAGGCACTGCATCATCATTTCAACTCGCTAGCGTAAATTATGTTATTAAAACTTTAAAACTGCCATACAGACAGTAAAAAATTAATACTCTACCGCGACATCAATTTAACTTGCGCTGCCATATAAAAGAACGTTTCAATAAAAAATAACGGTTAAGTGAGATTTATAAATTTTAAACTTCTGACATTCATTATTAGCAGCAGTTTAGTGTTTTAAACAATTTTAACAATAACAGTTCTAGAAATTCAGTCTCAATTAATTTACTTCAAAAGACTAAGTGTAATCCATAAATATTAACTATTAATAAACCAAATAGACAATTAAAAGGAAATTTAGAGGCACTGCATCATCATTTCAACTCGCTAGCGTAAATTATGTTATTAAAACTTTACAACTGCCATACAGACAGTAAAAAATTAATACTCTACCGCTTCATCAATTTAACTTGCGCTACCATATAAAAGAACGTTTCAATAAAAAATAACGGTTAAGTGAGATTTATAAATTTTAAACTTCTGACATTCATTATTAGCAGCAGTTTAGTGTTTTAAACAATTTTAACAATAACAGTTCTAGAAATTCAGTCTCAATTAATTTACTTCAAAAGACTCAGTGTAATCCATAAATATTAACTATTAATAAACCAAATAGACAATTAAAAGGAAATTTAGAGGCACTGCATCATCATTTCAACTCGCTAGCGTAAATTATGTTATTAAAACTTTACAACTGCCATACAGACAGTAAAAAATTAATACTCTACCGCGTCATCAATTTAACTTGCGCTGCCATATAAAAGAATGTTTCAATAAAAAATAACGGTTAAGTGAGATTTATAAATTTTAAACTTCTGACATTCATTATTAGCAGCAGTTTAGTGTTTTAAACAATTTTAACAGTAACAGTTCTAGAAATTCAGTCTCAATTAATTTACTTCAAAAGACTCAGTGTAATCCATAAATATTAACTATTAATAAACCAAATAGACAATTAAAAGGAAATTTAGAGGCACTGCATCATCATTTCAACTCGCTAGCGTAAATTATGTTATTAAAACTTTACAACTGCCATACAGACAGTAAAAAATTAATACTCTACCGCGACATCAATTTAACTTGCGCTGCCATATAAAAGAACGTTTCAATAAAAAATAACGGTTAAGTGAGATTTATAAATTTTAAACTTCTGACATTCATTATTAGCAGCAGTTTAGTGTTTTAAACAATTTTAACAATAACAGTTCTAGAAATTCAGTCTCAATTAATTTACTTCAAAAGACTAAGTGTAATCCATAAATATTAACTATTAATAAACCAAATAGACAATTAAAAGGAAATTTAGAGGCACTGCATCATCATTTCAACTCGCTAGCGTAAATTATGTTATTAAAACTTTAAAACTGCCATACAGACAGTAAAAAATTAATACTCTACCGCGACATCAATTTAACTTGCGCTGCCATATAAAAGAACGTTTCAATAAAAAATAACGGTTAAGTGAGATTTATAAATTTTAAACTTCTGACATTCATTATTAGCAGCAGTTTAGTGTTTTAAACAATTTTAACAATAACAGTTCTAGAAATTCAGTCTCAATTAATTTACTTCAAAAGACTAAGTGTAATCCATAAATATTAACTATTAATAAACCAAATAGACAATTAAAAGGAAATTTAGAGGCACTGCATCATCATTTCAACTCGCTAGCGTAAATTATGTTATTAAAACTTTACAACTGCCATACAGACAGTAAAAAATTAATACTCTACCGCTTCATCAATTTAACTTGCGCTACCATATAAAAGAACGTTTCAATAAAAAATAACGGTTAAGTGAGATTTATAAATTTTAAACTTCTGACATTCATTATTAGCAGCAGTTTAGTGTTTTAAACAATTTTAACAATAACAGTTCTAGAAATTCAGTCTCAATTAATTTACTTCAAAAGACTCAGTGTAATCCATAAATATTAACTATTAATAAACCAAATAGACAATTAAAAGGAAATTTAGAGGCACTGCATCATCATTTCAACTCGCTAGCGTAAATTATGTTATTAAAACTTTACAACTGCCATACAGACAGTAAAAAATTAATACTCTACCGCGACATCAATTTAACTTGCGCTGCCATATAAAAGACCGTTTCAATAAAAAATAACGGTTAAGTGAGATTTATAAATTTTAAACTTCTGACATTCATTATTAGCAGCAGTTTAGTGTTTTAAACAATTTTAACAATAACAGTTCTAGAAATTCAGTCTCAATTAATTTACTTCAAAAGACTAAGTGTAATCCATAAATATTAACTATTAATAAACCAAATAGACAATTAAAAGGAAATTTAGAGGCACTGCATCATCATTTCAACTCGCTAGCGTAAATTATGTTATTAAAACTTTACAACTGCCATACAGACAGTAAAAAATTAATACTCTACCGCGTCATCAATTTAACTTGCGCTGCCATATAAAAGAACGTTTCAATAAAAAATACCGGTTAAGTGAGATTTATAAATTTTAAACTTCTGACATTCATTATTAGCAGCAGTTTAGTGTTTTAAACAATTTTAACAATAACAGTTCTAGAAATTCAGTCTCAATTAATTTACTTCAAAAGACTCAGTGTAATCTATAAATATTAACTATTAATAAACCAAATAGACAATGAAAAGGAAATTTAGAGGCACTGCATCATCATTTCAACTCGCTAGCGTAAATTATGTTATTAAAACTTTACAACTGCCATACAGACAGTAAAAAATTAATACTCTACCGCTTCATCAATTTAACTTGCGCTACCATATAAAAGAACGTTTCAATAAAAAATAACGGTTAAGTGAGATTTATAAATTTTAAACTTCTGACATTCATTATTAGCAGCAGTTTAGTGTTTTAAACAATTTTAACAATAACAGTTCTAGAAATTCAGTCTCAATTAATTTACTTCAAAAGACTAAGTGTAATCCATAAATATTAACTATTAATAAACCAAATAGACAATTAAAAGGAAATTTAGAGGCACTGCATCATCATTTCAACTCGCTAGCGTAAATTATGTTATTAAAACTTTACAACTGCCATACAGACAGTAAAAAATTAATACTCTACCGCGTCATCAATTTAACTTGCGCTGCCATATAAAAGAACGTTTCAATAAAAAATACCGTTTAAGTGAGATTTATAAATTTTAAACTTCTGACATTCATTATTAGCAGCAGTTTAGTGTTTTAAACAATTTTAACAATAACAGTTCTAGAAATTCAGTCTCAATTAATTTACTTCAAAAGACTCAGTGTAATCCATAAATATTAACTATTAATAAACCAAATAGACAATTAAAAGGAAATTTAGAGGCACTGCATCATCATTTCAACTCGCTAGCGTAAATTATGTTATTAAAACTTTACAACTGCCATACAGACAGTAAAAAATTAATACTCTACCGCGTCATCAATTTAACTTGCGCTGCCATATAAAAGAACGTTTCAATAAAAAATACCGGTTAAGTGAGATTTATAAATTTTAAACTTCTGACATTCATTATTAGCAGCAGTTTAGTGTTTTAAACAATTTTAACAATAACAGTTCTAGAAATTCAGTCTCAATTAATTTACTTCAAAAGACTAAGTGTAATCCATAAATATTAACTATTAATAAACCAAATAGACAATTAAAAGGAAATTTAGAGGCACTGCATCATCATTTCAACTCGCTAGCGTAAATTATGTTATTAAAACTTTACAACTGCCTTACAGACAGTAAAAAATTAATACTCTTCCGCGTCATCAATTGAACTTGCGCTGCCATATAAAAGAACGTTTCAATAAAAAATAACGGTTAAGTGAGATTTATAATTTTTAAACTTCTGACATTCATTATTAGCAGCAGTTTAGTGTTTTAAACAATTTTAACAATAACAGTTCTAGAAATTCAGTCTCAATTAATTTACTTCAAAAGACTCAGTGTAATCCATAAATATTAACTATTAATAAACCAAATAGACAATTAAAAGGAATTTTAGAGGCACTGCATCATCATTTCAACTCGCTAGCGTAAATTATGTTATTAAAACTTTACAACTGCCATACAGACAGTAAAAAATTAATACTCTACCGCGTCATCAATTTAACTTGCGCTGCCATATAAAAGAACGTTTCAATAAAAAATAACGGTTAAGTGAGATTTATAAATTTTAAACTTCTGACATTCATTATTAGCAGCAGTTTAGTGTTTTAAACAATTTTAACAATAACAGTTCTAGAAATTCAGTCTCAATAAATTTACTTCAAAAGACTCAGTGTAATCCATAAATATTAACTATTAATAAACCAAATAGACAATTAAAAGGAAATTTAGAGGCACTGCATCATCATTTCAACTCGCTAGCGTAAATTATGTTATTAAAACTTTACAACTGCCATACAGACAGTAAAAAATTAATACCCTACCGCGTCATCAATTTAACTTGCGCTGCCATATAAAAGAACGTTTCAATAAAAAATAACGGTTAAGTGAGATTTATAAATTTTAAACTTCTGACATTCATTATTAGCAGCAGTTTAGTATTTTAAACAATTTTAACAATAACAGTTCTAGAAATTCAGTCTCAATTAATTTACTTCAAAAGACTCAGTCTAATCCATAAATATTAACTATTAATAAACCAAATAGACAATTAAAAGGAAATTTAGAGGCACTGCATCATCATTTCAACTCGCTAGCGTAAATTATGTTATTAAAACTTTACAACTGCCATACAGACAGTAAAAAATTAATACCCTACCGCGTCATCAATTTAACTTGCGCTGCCATATAAAAGAACGTTTCAATAAAAAATAACGGTTAAGTGAGATTTATAAATTTTAAACTTCTGACATTCATTATTAGCAGTAGTTTAGTGTTTTAAACAATTTTAACAATAACAGTTCTAGAAATTCAGTCTCAATTAATTTACTTCAAAAGACTCAGTGTAATCCGTAAATATTAATATTAATAAACCAAATAGACAATTAAAAGGAAATTTAGAGGCACTGCATCATCATTTCAACTCGCTAGCGTAAATTATGTTATTAAAACTTTACAACTGCCATACAGACAGTAAAAAATTAATACTCTACCGCGTCATCAATTCAACTTGCGCTGCCATATAAAAGAACGTTTCAATAAAAAATAACGGTTAAGTGAGATTTATAAATTTTAAACTTCTGACATTCATTATTAGCAGCAGTTTAGTGTTTTAAACAATTTTAACAGTAACAGTTCTAGAAATTCAGTCTCAATTAATTTACTTCAAAAGACTCAGTGTAATCCATAAATATTAACTATTAATAAACCAAATGGACAATTAAAAGGAAATTTAGAGGCACTGCATCATCATTTCAACTCGCTAGCGTAAATTATGTTATTAAAACTTTAAAACTGCCATACAGACAGTAAAAAATTAATACTCTACCGCGACATCAATTTAACTTGCGCTGCCATATAAAAGAACGTTTCAATAAAAAATAACGGTTAAGTGAGATTTATAAATTTTAAACTTCTGACATTCATTATTAGCAGCAGTTTAGTGTTTTAAACAATTTTAACAATAACAGTTCTAGAAATTCAGTCTCAATTAATTTACTTCAAAAGACTAAGTGTAATCCATAAATATTAACTATTAATAAACCAAATAGACAATTAAAAGGAAATTTAGAGGCACTGCATCATCATTTCAACTCGCTAGCGTAAATTATGTTATTAAAACTTTACAACTGCCATACAGACAGTAAAAAATTAATACTCTACCGCTTCATCAATTTAACTTGCGCTACCATATAAAAGAACGTTTCAATAAAAAATAACGGTTAAGTGAGATTTATAAATTTTAAACTTCTGACATTCATTATTAGCAGCAGTTTAGTGTTTTAAACAATTTTAACAATAACAGTTCTAGAAATTCAGTCTCAATTAATTTACTTCAAAAGACTCAGTGTAATCCATAAATATTAACTATTAATAAACCAAATAGACAATTAAAAGGAAATTTAGAGGCACTGCATCATCATTTCAACTCGCTAGCGTAAATTATGTTATTAAAACTTTACAACTGCCATACAGACAGTAAAAAATTAATACTCTACCGCGTCATCAATTTAACTTGCGCTGCCATATAAAAGAATGTTTCAATAAAAAATAACGGTTAAGTGAGATTTATAAATTTTAAACTTCTGACATTCATTATTAGCAGCAGTTTAGTGTTTTAAACAATTTTAACAGTAACAGTTCTAGAAATTCAGTCTCAATTAATTTACTTCAAAAGACTCAGTGTAATCCATAAATATTAACTATTAATAAACCAAATAGACAATTAAAAGGAAATTTAGAGGCACTGCATCATCATTTCAACTCGCTAGCGTAAATTATGTTATTAAAACTTTACAACTGCCATACAGACAGTAAAAAATTAATACTCTACCGCGACATCAATTTAACTTGCGCTGCCATATAAAAGATCGTTTCAATAAAAAATAACGGTTAAGTGAGATTTATAAATTTTAAACTTCTGACATTCATTATTAGCAGCAGTTTAGTGTTTTAAACAATTTTAACAATAACAGTTCTAGAAATTCAGTCTCAATTAATTTACTTCAAAAGACTAAGTGTAATCCATAAATATTAACTATTAATAAACCAAATAGACAATTAAAAGGAAATTTAGAGGCACTGCATCATCATTTCAACTCGCTAGCGTAAATTATGTTATTAAAACTTTACAACTGCCATACAGACAGTAAAAAATTAATACTCTACCGCGTCATCAATTTAACTTGCGCTGCCATATAAAAGAACGTTTCAATAAAAAATACCGGTTAAGTGAGATTTATAAATTTTAAACTTCTGACATTCATTATTAGCAGCAGTTTAGTGTTTTAAACAATTTTAACAATAACAGTTCTAGAAATTCAGTCTCAATTAATTTACTTCAAAAGACTCAGTGTAATCCATAAATATTAACTATTAATAAACCAAATAGACAATTAAAAGGAATTTTAGAGGCACTGCATCATCATTTCAACTCGCTAGCGTAAATTATGTTATTAAAACTTTACAACTGCCATACAGACAGTAAAAAATTAATACTCTACCGCGTCATCAAATTAACTTGCGCTGCCATATAAAAGAACGTTTCAATAAAAAATAACGGTTAAGTGAGATTTATAAATTTTAAACTTCTGACATTCATTATTAGCAGCAGTTTAGTGTTTTAAACAATTTTAACAATAACAGTTCTAGAAATTCAGTCTCAATAAATTTACTTCAAAAGACTCAGTGTAATCCATAAATATTAACTATTAATAAACCAAATAGACAATTAAAAGGAAATTTAGAGGCACTGCATCATCATTTCAACTCGCTAGCGTAAATTATGTTATTAAAACTTTACAACTGCCATACAGACAGTAAAAAATTAATACCCTACCGCTTCATCAATTTAACTTGCGCTGCCATATAAAAGAACGTTTCAATAAAAAATAACGGTTAAGTGAGATTTATAAATTTTAAACTTCTGACATTCATTATTATCAGCAGTTTAGTATTTTAAACAATTTTAACAATAACAGTTCTAGAAATTCAGTCTCAATTAATTTACTTCAAAAGACTCAGTCTAATCCATAAATATTAACTATTAATAAACCAAATAGACAATTAAAAGGAAATTTAGAGGCACTGCATCATCATTTTAACTCGCTAGCGTAAATTATGTTATTAAAACTTTACAACTGCCATACAGACAGTAAAAAATTAATACTCTACCGCGTCATCAATTTAACTTGCGCTGCCATATAAAAGAACGTTTCAATAAAAAATAACGGTTAAGTGAGATTTATAAATTTTAAACTTCTTACATTCATTATTAGCAGTAGTTTAGTGTTTTAAACAATTTTAACAATAACAGTTCTAGAAATTCAGTCTCAATTAATTTACTTCAAAAGACTAAGTGTAATCCATAAATATTAACTATTAATAAACCAAATAGACAATTAAAAGGAAATTTAGAGGCACTGCATCATCATTTCAACTCGCTAGCGTAAATTATGTTATTAAAACTTTACAACTGCCATACAGACAGTAAAAAATTAATACTCTACCGCTTCATCAATTTAACTTGCGCTACCATATAAAAGAACGTTTCAATAAAAAATAACGGTTAAGTGAGATTTATAAATTTTAAACTTCTGACATTCATTATTAGCAGCAGTTTAGTGTTTTAAACAATTTTAACAATAACAGTTCTAGAAATTCAGTCTCAATTAATTTACTTCAAAAGACTCAGTGTAATCCATAAATATTAACTATTAATAAACCAAATAGACAATTAAAAGGAAATTTAGAGGCACTGCATCATCATTTCAACTCGCTAGCGTAAATTATGTTATTAAAACTTTACAACTGCCATACAGACAGTAAAAAATTAATACTCTACCGCGTCATCAATTTAACTTGCGCTGCCATATAAAAGAATGTTTCAATAAAAAATAACGGTTAAGTGAGATTTATAAATTTTAAACTTCTGACATTCATTATTAGCAGCAGTTTAGTGTTTTAAACAATTTTAACAGTAACAGTTCTAGAAATTCAGTCTCAATTAATTTACTTCAAAAGACTCAGTGTAATCCATAAATATTAACTATTAATAAACCAAATAGACAATTAAAAGGAAATTTAGAGGCACTGCATCATCATTTCAACTCGCTAGCGTAAATTATGTTATTAAAACTTTACAACTGCCATACAGACAGTAAAAAATTAATACTCTACCGCGACATCAATTTAACTTGCGCTGCCATATAAAAGAACGTTTCAATAAAAAATAACGGTTAAGTGAGATTTATAAATTTTAAACTTCTGACATTCATTATTAGCAGCAGTTTAGTGTTTTAAACAATTTTAACAATAACAGTTCTAGAAATTCAGTCTCAATTAATTTACTTCAAAAGACTAAGTGTAATCCATAAATATTAACTATTAATAAACCAAATAGACAATTAAAAGGAAATTTAGAGGCACTGCATCATCATTTCAACTCGCTAGCGTAAATTATGTTATTAAAACTTTACAACTGCCATACAGACAGTAAAAAATTAATACTCTACCGCGTCATCAATTTAACTTGCGCTGCCATATAAAAGAACGTTTCAATAAAAAATACCGGTTAAGTGAGATTTATAAATTTTAAACTTCTGACATTCATTATTAGCAGCAGTTTAGTGTTTTAAACAATTTTAACAATAACAGTTCTAGAAATTCAGTCTCAATTAATTTACTTCAAAAGACTCAGTGTAATCCATAAATATTAACTATTAATAAACCAAATAGACAATTAAAAGGAATTTTAGAGGCACTGCATCATCATTTCAACTCGCTAGCGTAAATTATGTTATTAAAACTTTACAACTGCCATACAGACAGTAAAAAATTAATACTCTACCGCGTCATCAATTTAACTTGCGCTGCCATATAAAAGAACGTTTCAATAAAAAATAACGGTTAAGTGAGATTTATAAATTTTAAACTTCTGACATTCATTATTAGCAGCAGTTTAGTGTTTTAAACAATTTTAACAATAACAGTTCTAGAAATTCAGTCTCAATAAATTTACTTCAAAAGACTCAGTGTAATCCATAAATATTAACTATTAATAAACCAAATAGACAATTAAAAGGAAATTTAGAGGCACTGCATCATCATTTCAACTCGCTAGCGTAAATTATGTTATTAAAACTTTACAACTGCCATACAGACAGTAAAAAATTAATACCCTACCGCGTCATCAATTTAACTTGCGCTGCCATATAAAAGAACGTTTCAATAAAAAATAACGGTTAAGTGAGATTTATAAATTTTAAACTTCTGACATTCATTATTAGCAGCAGTTTAGTATTTTAAACAATTTTAACAATAACAGTTCTAGAAATTCAGTCTCAATTAATTTACTTCAAAAGACTCAGTCTAATCCATAAATATTAACTATTAATAAACCAAATAGACAATTAAAAGGAAATTTAGAGGCACTGCATCATCATTTTAACTCGCTAGCGTAAATTATGTTATTAAAACTTTACAACTGCCATACAGACAGTAAAAAATTAATACTCTACCGCGTCATCAATTTAACTTGCGCTGCCATATAAAAGAACGTTTCAATAAAAAATAACGGTTAAGTGAGATTTATAAATTTTAAACTTCTTACATTCATTATTAGCAGTAGTTTAGTGTTTTAAACAATTTTAAAAATAACAGTTCTAGAAATTCAGTCTCAATTAATTTACTTCAAAAGACTCAGTGTAATCCGTAAATATTAACTATTAATAAACCAAATAGACAATTAAAAGGAAATTTAGAGGCACTGCATCATCATTTCAACTCGCTAGCGTAAATTATGTTATTAAAACTTTACAACTGCCATACAGACAGTAAAAAATTAATACTCTACCGCGTCATCAATTCAACTTGCGCTGCCATATAAAAGAACGTTTCAATAAAAAATAACGGTTAAGTGAGATTTATAAATTTTAAACTTCTGACATTCATTATTAGCAGCAGTTTAGTGTTTTAAACAATTTTAACAGTAACAGTTCTAGAAATTCAGTCTCAATTAATTTACTTCAAAAGACTCAGTGTAATCCATAAATATTAACTATTAATAAACCAAATGGACAATTAAAAGGAAATTTAGAGGCACTGCATCATCATTTCAACTCGCTAGCGTAAATTATGTTATTAAAACTTTAAAACTGCCATACAGACAGTAAAAAATTAATACTCTACCGCGACATCAATTTAACTTGCGCTGCCATATAAAAGAACGTTTCAATAAAAAATAACGGTTAAGTGAGATTTATAAATTTTAAACTTCTGACATTCATTATTAGCAGCAGTTTAGTGTTTTAAACAATTTTAACAATAACAGTTCTAGAAATTCAGTCTCAATTAATTTACTTCAAAAGACTAAGTGTAATCCATAAATATTAACTATTAATAAACCAAATAGACAATTAAAAGGAAATTTAGAGGCACTGCATCATCATTTCAACTCGCTAGCGTAAATTATGTTATTAAAACTTTACAACTGCCATACAGACAGTAAAAAATTAATACTCTACCGCTTCATCAATTTAACTTGCGCTACCATATAAAAGAACGTTTCAATAAAAAATAACGGTTAAGTGAGATTTATAAATTTTAAACTTCTGACATTCATTATTAGCAGCAGTTTAGTGTTTTAAACAATTTTAACAATAACAGTTCTAGAAATTCAGTCTCAATTAATTTACTTCAAAAGACTCAGTGTAATCCATAAATATTAACTATTAATAAACCAAATAGACAATTAAAAGGAAATTTAGAGGCACTGCATCATCATTTCAACTCGCTAGCGTAAATTATGTTATTAAAACTTTACAACTGCCATACAGACAGTAAAAAATTAATACTCTACCGCGACATCAATTTAACTTGCGCTGCCATATAAAAGACCGTTTCAATAAAAAATAACGGTTAAGTGAGATTTATAAATTTTAAACTTCTGACATTCATTATTAGCAGCAGTTTAGTGTTTTAAACAATTTTAACAATAACAGTTCTAGAAATTCAGTCTCAATTAATTTACTTCAAAAGACTAAGTGTAATCCATAAATATTAACTATTAATAAACCAAATAGACAATTAAAAGGAAATTTAGAGGCACTGCATCATCATTTCAACTCGCTAGCGTAAATTATGTTATTAAAACTTTACAACTGCCATACAGACAGTAAAAAATTAATACTCTACCGCGTCATCAATTTAACTTGCGCTGCCATATAAAAGAACGTTTCAATAAAAAATACCGGTTAAGTGAGATTTATAAATTTTAAACTTCTGACATTCATTATTAGCAGCAGTTTAGTGTTTTAAACAATTTTAACAATAACAGTTCTAGAAATTCAGTCTCAATTAATTTACTTCAAAAGACTCAGTGTAATCTATAAATATTAACTATTAATAAACCAAATAGACAATGAAAAGGAAATTTAGAGGCACTGCATCATCATTTCAACTCGCTAGCGTAAATTATGTTATTAAAACTTTACAACTGCCATACAGACAGTAAAAAATTAATACTCTACCGCTTCATCAATTTAACTTGCGCTACCATATAAAAGAACGTTTCAATAAAAAATAACGGTTAAGTGAGATTTATAAATTTTAAACTTCTGACATTCATTATTAGCAGCAGTTTAGTGTTTTAAACAATTTTAACAATAACAGTTCTAGAAATTCAGTCTCAATTAATTTACTTCAAAAGACTAAGTGTAATCCATAAATATTAACTATTAATAAACCAAATAGACAATTAAAAGGAAATTTAGAGGCACTGCATCATCATTTCAACTCGCTAGCGTAAATTATGTTATTAAAACTTTACAACTGCCATACAGACAGTAAAAAATTAATACTCTACCGCTTCATCAATTTAACTTGCGCTACCATATAAAAGAACGTTTCAATAAAAAATAACTGTTAAGTGAGATTTATAAATTTTAAACTTCTGACATTCATTATTAGCAGCAGTTTAGTGTTTTAAACAATTTTAACAATAACAGTTCTAGAAATTCAGTCTCAATTAATTTACTTCAAAAGACTAAGTGTAATCCATAAATATTAACTATTAATAAACCAAATAGACAATTAAAAGGAAATTTAGAGGCACTGCATCATCATTTCAACTCGCTAGCGTAAATTATGTTATTAAAACTTTACAACTGCCATACAGACAGTAAAAAATTAATACTCTACCGCGTCATCAATTTAACTTGCGCTGCCATATAAAAGAACGTTTCAATAAAAAATACCGGTTAAGTGAGATTTATAAATTTTAAACTTCTGACATTCATTATTAGCAGCAGTTTAGTGTTTTAAACAATTTTAACAATAACAGTTCTAGAAATTCAGTCTCAATTAATTTACTTCAAAAGACTAAGTGTAATCCATAAATATTAACTATTAATAAACCAAATAGACAATTAAAAGGAAATTTAGAGGCACTGCATCATCATTTCAACTCGCTAGCGTAAATTATGTTATTAAAACTTTACAACTGCCTTACAGACAGTAAAAAATTAATACTCTTCCGCGTCATCAATTGAACTTGCGCTGCCATATAAAAGAACGTTTCAATAAAAAATAACGGTTAAGTGAGATTTATAATTTTTAAACTTCTGACATTCATTATTAGCAGCAGTTTAGTGTTTTAAACAATTTTAACAATAACAGTTCTAGAAATTCAGTCTCAATTAATTTACTTCAAAAGACTCAGTGTAATCCATAAATATTAACTATTAATAAACCAAATAGACAATTAAAAGGAATTTTAGAGGCACTGCATCATCATTTCAACTCGCTAGCGTAAATTATGTTATTAAAACTTTACAACTGCCATACAGACAGTAAAAAATTAATACTCTACCGCGTCATCAATTTAACTTGCGCTGCCATATAAAAGAACGTTTCAATAAAAAATAACGGTTAAGTGAGATTTATAAATTTTAAACTTCTGACATTCATTATTAGCAGCAGTTTAGTGTTTTAAACAATTTTAACAATAACAGTTCTAGAAATTCAGTCTCAATAAATTTACTTCAAAAGACTCAGTGTAATCCATAAATATTAACTATTAATAAACCAAATAGACAATTAAAAGGAAATTTAGAGGCACTGCATCATCATTTCAACTCGCTAGCGTAAATTATGTTATTAAAACTTTACAACTGCCATACAGACAGTAAAAAATTAATACCCTACCGCGTCATCAATTTAACTTGCGCTGCCATATAAAAGAACGTTTCAATAAAAAATAACGGTTAAGTGAGATTTATAAATTTTAAACTTCTGACATTCATTATTAGCAGCAGTTTAGTATTTTAAACAATTTTAACAATAACAGTTCTAGAAATTCAGTCTCAATTAATTTACTTCAAAAGACTCAGTCTAATCCATAAATATTAACTATTAATAAACCAAATAGACAATTAAAAGGAAATTTAGAGGCACTGCATCATCATTTCAACTCGCTAGCGTAAATTATGTTATTAAAACTTTACAACTGCCATACAGACAGTAAAAAATTAATACCCTACCGCGTCATCAATTTAACTTGCGCTGCCATATAAAAGAACGTTTCAATAAAAAATAACGGTTAAGTGAGATTTATAAATTTTAAACTTCTGACATTCATTATTAGCAGTAGTTTAGTGTTTTAAACAATTTTAACAATAACAGTTCTAGAAATTCAGTCTCAATTAATTTACTTCAAAAGACTCAGTGTAATCCGTAAATATTAATATTAATAAACCAAATAGACAATTAAAAGGAAATTTAGAGGCACTGCATCATCATTTCAACTCGCTAGCGTAAATTATGTTATTAAAACTTTACAACTGCCATACAGACAGTAAAAAATTAATACTCTACCGCGTCATCAATTCAACTTGCGCTGCCATATAAAAGAACGTTTCAATAAAAAATAACGGTTAAGTGAGATTTATAAATTTTAAACTTCTGACATTCATTATTAGCAGCAGTTTAGTGTTTTAAACAATTTTAACAGTAACAGTTCTAGAAATTCAGTCTCAATTAATTTACTTCAAAAGACTCAGTGTAATCCATAAATATTAACTATTAATAAACCAAATGGACAATTAAAAGGAAATTTAGAGGCACTGCATCATCATTTCAACTCGCTAGCGTAAATTATGTTATTAAAACTTTAAAACTGCCATACAGACAGTAAAAAATTAATACTCTACCGCGACATCAATTTAACTTGCGCTGCCATATAAAAGAACGTTTCAATAAAAAATAACGGTTAAGTGAGATTTATAAATTTTAAACTTCTGACATTCATTATTAGCAGCAGTTTAGTGTTTTAAACAATTTTAACAATAACAGTTCTAGAAATTCAGTCTCAATTAATTTACTTCAAAAGACTAAGTGTAATCCATAAATATTAACTATTAATAAACCAAATAGACAATTAAAAGGAAATTTAGAGGCACTGCATCATCATTTCAACTCGCTAGCGTAAATTATGTTATTAAAACTTTACAACTGCCATACAGACAGTAAAAAATTAATACTCTACCGCGTCATCAATTTAACTTGCGCTGCCATATAAAAGAACGTTTCAATAAAAAATACCGGTTAAGTGAGATTTATAAATTTTAAACTTCTGACATTCATTATTAGCAGCAGTTTAGTGTTTTAAACAATTTTAACAATAACAGTTCTAGAAATTCAGTCTCAATTAATTTACTTCAAAAGACTCAGTGTAATCCATAAATATTAACTATTAATAAACCAAATAGACAATGAAAAGGAAATTTAGAGGCACTGCATCATCATTTCAACTCGCTCGCGTAAATTATGTTATTAAAACTTTACAACTGCCATACAGACAGTAAAAAATTAATACTCTACCGCTTCATCAATTTAACTTGCGCTACCATATAAAAGAACGTTTCAATAAAAAATAACGGTTAAGTGAGATTTATAAATTTTAAACTTCTGACATTCATTATTAGCAGCAGTTTAGTGTTTTAAACAATTTTAACAATAACAGTTCTAGAAAATCAGTCTCAATTAATTTACTTCAAAAGACTCAGTGTAATCCATAAATATTAACTATTAATAAACCAAATAGACAATTAAAAGGAAATTTAGAGGCACTGCATCATCATTTCAACTCGCTAGCGTAAATTATGTTATTAAAACTTTACAACTGCCATACAGACAGTAAAAAATTAATACTCTACCGCGTCATCAATTTAACTTGCGCTGCCATATAAAAGAATGTTTCAATAAAAAATAACGGTTAAGTGAGATTTATAAATTTTAAACTTCTGACATTCATTATTAGCAGCAGTTTAGTGTTTTAAACAATTTTAACAGTAACAGTTCTAGAAATTCAGTCTCAATTAATTTACTTCAAAAGACTCAGTGTAATCCATAAATATTAACTATTAATAAACCAAATAGACAATTAAAAGGAAATTTAGAGGCACTGCATCATCATTTCAACTCGCTAGCGTAAATTATGTTATTAAAACTTTACAACTGCCATACAGACAGTAAAAAATTAATACTCTACCGCGACATCAATTTAACTTGCGCTGCCATATAAAAGAACGTTTCAATAAAAAATAACGGTTAAGTGAGATTTATAAATTTTAAACTTCTGACATTCATTATTAGCAGCAGTTTAGTGTTTTAAACAATTTTAACAATAACAGTTCTAGAAATTCAGTCTCAATTAATTTACTTCAAAAGACTAAGTGTAATCCATAAATATTAACTATTAATAAACCAAATAGACAATTAAAAGGAAATTTAGAGGCACTGCATCATCATTTCAACTCGCTAGCGTAAATTATGTTATTAAAACTTTACAACTGCCATACAGACAGTAAAAAATTAATACTCTACCGCGTCATCAATTTAACTTGCGCTGCCATATAAAAGAACGTTTCAATAAAAAATACCGGTTAAGTGAGATTTATAAATTTTAAACTTCTGACATTCATTATTAGCAGCAGTTTAGTGTTTTAAACAATTTTAACAATAACAGTTCTAGAAATTCAGTCTCAATTAATTTACTTCAAAAGACTCAGTGTAATCCATAAATATTAACTATTAATAAACCAAATAGACAATGAAAAGGAAATTTAGAGGCACTGCATCATCATTTCAACTCGCTAGCGTAAATTATGTTATTAAAACTTTACAACTGCCATACAGACAGTAAAAAATTAATACTCTACCACTTCATCAATTTAACTTGCGCTGCCATATAAAAGAACGTTTCAATAAAAAATAACGGTTAAGTGAGATTTATAAATTTTAAACTTCTGACATTCATTATTAGCAGCAGTTTAGTGTTTTAAACAATTTTAACAATAACAGTTCTAGAAATTCAGTCTCAATTAATTTACTTCAAAAGACTAAGTGTAATCCATAAATATTAACTATTAATAAACCAAATAGACAATTAAAAGGAAATTTAGAGGCACTGCATCATCATTTCAACTCGCTAGCGTAAATTATGTTATTAAAACTTTACAACTGCCATACAGACAGTAAAAAATTAATACTCTACCGCGTCATCAATTTAACTTGCGCTGCCATATAAAAGAACGTTTCAATAAAAAATACCGGTTAAGTGAGATTTATAAATTTTAAACTTCTGACATTCATTATTAGCAGCAGTTTAGTGTTTTAAACAATTTTAACAATAACAGTTCTAGAAATTCAGTCTCAATTAATTTACTTCAAAAGACTCAGTCTAATCCATAAATATTAACTATTAATAAACCAAATAGACAATTAAAAGGAAATTTAGAGGCACTGCATCATCATTTCAACTCGCTAGCGTAAATTATGTTATTAAAACTTTACAACTGCCATACAGACAGTAAAAAATTAATACTCTACCGCGTCATCAATTTAACTTGCGCTGCCATATAAAAGAACGTTTCAATAAAAAATACCGGTTAAGTGAGATTTATAAATTTTAAACTTCTGACATTCATTATTAGCAGCAGTTTAGTGTTTTAAACAATTTTAACAATAACAGTTCTAGAAATTCAGTCTCAATTAATTTACTTCAAAAGACTCAGTGTAATCCATAAATATTAACTATTAATAAACCAAATAGACAATGAAAAGGAAATTTAGAGGCACTGCATCATCATTTCAACTCGCTAGCGTAAATTATGTTATTAAAACTTTACAACTGCCATACAGACAGTAAAAAATTAATACTCTACCGCTTCATCAATTTAACTTGCGCTACCATATAAAAACGTTTCAATAAAAAATAACGGTTAAGTGAGATTTATAAATTTTAAACTTCTGACATTCATTATTAGCAGCAGTTTAGTGTTTTAAACAATTTTAACAATAACAGTTCTAGAAATTCAGTCTCAATTAATTTACTTCAAAAGACTCAGTGTAATCCATAAATATTAACTATTAATAAACCAAATAGACAATTAAAAGGAAATTTAGAGGCACTGCATCATCATTTCAACTCGCTAGCGTAAATTATGTTATTAAAACTTTACAACTGCCATACAGACAGTAAAAAATTAATACTCTACCGCGTCATCAATTTAACTTGCGCTGCCATATAAAAGAATGTTTCAATAAAAAATAACGGTTAAGTGAGATTTATAAATTTTAAACTTCTGACATTCATTATTAGCAGCAGTTTAGTGTTTTAAACAATTTTAACAGTAACAGTTCTAGAAATTCAGTCTCAATTAATTTACTTCAAAAGACTCAGTGTAATCCATAAATATTAACTATTAATAAACCAAATAGACAATTAAAAGGAAATTTAGAGGCACTGCATCATCATTTCAACTCGCTAGCGTAAATTATGTTATTAAAACTTTACAACTGCCATACAGACAGTAAAAAATTAATACTCTACCGCGACATCAATTTAACTTGCGCTGCCATATAAAAGAACGTTTCAATAAAAAATAACGGTTAAGTGAGATTTATAAATTTTAAACTTCTGACATTCATTATTAGCAGCAGTTTAGTGTTTTAAACAATTTTAACAATAACAGTTCTAGAAATTCAGTCTCAATTAATTTACTTCAAAAGACTAAGTGTAATCCATAAATATTAACTATTAATAAACCAAATAGACAATTAAAAGGAAATTTAGAGGCACTGCATCATCATTTCAACTCGCTAGCGTAAATTATGTTATTAAAACTTTACAACTGCCATACAGACAGTAAAAAATTAATACTCTACCGCGTCATCAATTTAACTTGCGCTGCCATATAAAAGAACGTTTCAATAAAAAATACCGGTTAAGTGAGATTTATAAATTTTAAACTTCTGACATTCATTATTAGCAGCAGTTTAGTGTTTTAAACAATTTTAACAATAACAGTTCTAGAAATTCAGTCTCAATTAATTTACTTCAAAAGACTCAGTGTAATCCATAAATATTAACTATTAATAAACCAAATAGACAATGAAAAGGAAATTTAGAGGCACTGCATCATCATTTCAACTCGCTAGCGTAAATTATGTTATTAAAACTTTACAACTGCCATACAGACAGTAAAAAATTAATACTCTACCACTTCATCAATTTAACTTGCGCTACCATATAAAAGAACGTTTCAATAAAAAATAACGGTTAAGTGAGATTTATAAATTTTAAACTTCTGACATTCATTATTAGCAGCAGTTTAGTGTTTTAAACAATTTTAACAATAACAGTTCAAGAAATTCAGTCTCAATTAATTTACTTCAAAAGACTAAGTGTAATCCATAAATATTAACTATTAATAAACCAAATAGACAATTAAAAGGAAATTTAGAGGCACTGCATCATCATTTCAACTCGCTAGCGTAAATTATGTTATTAAAACTTTACAACTGCCATACAGACAGTAAAAAATTAATACTCTACCGCGTCATCAATTTAACTTGCGCTGCCATATAAAAGAACGTTTCAATAAAAAATACCGGTTAAGTGAGATTTATAAATTTTAAACTTCTGACATTCATTATTAGCAGCAGTTTAGTGTTTTAAACAATTTTAACAATAACAGTTCTAGAAATTCAGTCTCAATTAATTTACTTCAAAAGACTCAGTGTAATCCATAAATATTAACTATTAATAAACCAAATTGACAATTAAAAGGAAATTTAGTGGCACTGCGTCATCATTTCAACTCGCTAGCGTAAATTATGTTATTAAAACTTTACAACTGCCATACAGACAGTAAAATATTAATACTCTACCGCGTCATCAATTTAACTTGCGCTGCCATATAAAAGAACGTTTCAATAAAAAATACCGGTTAAGTGAGATTTATAAATTTTAAACTTCTGACATTCATTATTAGCAGCAGTTTAGTGTTTTAAACAATTTTAACAGTAACAGTTCTAGAAATTCAGTCTCAATTAATTTACTTCAAAAGACTCAGTGTAATCCATAAATATTAACTATTAATAAACCAAATAGACAATTAAAAGGAAATTTAGAGGCACTGCATCATCATTTCAACTCGCTAGCGTAAATTATGTTATTAAAACTTTACAACTGCCATACAGACAGTAAAAAATTAATACTCTACCGCGTCATCAATTTAACTTGCGCTGCCATATAAAAGAACGTTTCAATAAAAAATACCGGTTAAGTGAGATTTATAAATTTTAAACTTCTGACATTCATTATTAGCAGCAGTTTAGTGTTTTAAACAATTTTAACAATAACAGTTCTAGAAATTCAGTCTCAATTAATTTACTTCAAAAGACTAAGTGTAATCCATAAATATTAACTATTAATAAACCAAATAGACAATTAAAAGGAAATTTAGAGGCACTGCATCATCATTTCAACTCGCTAGCGTAAATTATGTTATTAAAACTTTACAACTGCCATACAGACAGTAAAAAATTAATACTCTACCGCGTCATCAATTTAACTTGCGCTGCCATATAAAAGAACGTTTCAATAAAAAATAACGGTTAAGTGAGATTTATAAATTTTAAACTTCTGACATTCATTATTAGCAGCAGTTTAGTGTTTTAAACAATTTTAACAATAACAGTTCTAGAAATTCAGTCTCAATAAATTTACTTCAAAAGACTCAGTGTAATCCATAAATATTAACTATTAATAAACCAAATAGACAATTAAAAGGAAATTTAGAGGCACTGCATCATCATTTCAACTCGCTAGCGTAAATTATGTTATTAAAACTTTACAACTGCCATACAGACAGTAAAAAATTAATACCCTACCGCGTCATCAATTTAACTTGCGCTGCCATATAAAAGAACGTTTCAATAAAAAATACCGGTTAAGAGAGATTTATAAATTTTAAACTTCTGACATTCATTATTAGCAGCAGTTTAGTGTTTTAAACAATTTTAACAGTAACAGTTCTAGAAATTCAGTCTCAATTAATTTACTTCAAAAGACTCAGTGTAATCCATAAATATTAACTATTAATAAACCAAATAGACAATTAAAAGGAAATTTAGAGGCACTGCATCATCATTTCAACTCGCTAGCGTAAATTATGTTATTAAAACTTTACAACTGCCATACAGACAGTAAAAAATTAATACTCTACCGCGTCATCAATTTAACTTGCGCTGCCATATAAAAGAACGTTTCAATAAAAAATACCGGTTAAGTGAGATTTATAAATTTTAAACTTCTGACATTCATTATTAGCAGCAGTTTAGTGTTTTAAACAATTTTAACAATAACAGTTCTAGAAATTCAGTCTCAATTAATTTACTTCAAAAGACTAAGTGTAATCCATAAATATTAACTATTAATAAACCAAATAGACAATTAAAAGGAAATTTAGAGGCACTGCATCATCATTTCAACTCGCTAGCGTAAATTATGTTATTAAAACTTTACAACTGCCATACAGACAGTAAAAAATTAATACCCTACCGCGTCATCAATTTAACTTGCGCTGCCATATAAAAGAACGTTTCAATAAAAAATAACGGTTAAGTGAGATTTATAAATTTTAAACTTCTGACATTCATTATTAGCAGCAGTTTAGTGTTTTAAACAATTTTAACAATAACAGTTCTAGAAATTCAGTCTCAATTAATTTACTTCAAAAGACTCAGTGTAATCCATAAATATTAACTATTAATAAACCAAATAGACAATGAAAAGGAAATTTAGAGGCACTGCATCATCATTTCAACTCGCTAGCGTAAATTATGTTATTAAAACTTTACAACTGCCATACAGACAGTAAAAAATTAATACTCTACCACTTCATCAATTTAACTTGCGCTACCATATAAAAGAACGTTTCAATAAAAAATAACGGTTAAGTGAGATTTATAAATTTTAAACTTCTGACATTCATTATTAGCAGCAGTTTAGTGTTTTAAACAATTTTAACAATAACAGTTCTAGAAATTCAGTCTCAATTAATTTACTTCAAAAGACTAAGTGTAATCCATAAATATTAACTATTAATAAACCAAATAGACAATTAAAAGGAAATTTAGAGGCACTGCATCATCATTTCAACTCGCTAGCGTAAATTATGTTATTAAAACTTTACAACTGCCATACAGACAGTAAAAAATTAATACTCTACCGCGTCATCAATTTAACTTGCGCTGCCATATAAAAGAACGTTTCAATAAAAAATACCGGTTAAGTGAGATTTATAAATTTTAAACTTCTGACATTCATTATTAGCAGCAGTTTAGTGTTTTAAACAATTTTAACAATAACAGTTCTAGAAATTCAGTCTCAATTAATTTACTTCAAAAGACTCAGTGTAATCCATAAATATTAACTATTAATAAACCAAATAGACAATTAAAAGGAAATTTAGAGGCACTGCATCATCATTTCAACTCGCTAGCGTAAATTATGTTATTAAAACTTTACAACTGCCATACAGACAGTAAAAAATTAGTACTCTACCGCGTCATCAATTTAACTTGCGCTGCCATATAAAAGAACGTTTCAATAAAAAATAACGGTTAAGTGAGATTTATAAATTTTAAACTTCTGACATTCATTATTAGCAGCAGTTTAGTGTTTTAAACAATTTTAACAATAACAGTTCTAGAAATTCAGTCTCAATTAATTTACTTCAAAAGACTCAGTGTAATCCATAAATATTAACTATTAATAAACCAAATAGACAATTAAAAGGAAATTTAGAGGCACTGCATCATCATTTCAACTCGCTAGCGTAAATTATGTTATTAAAACTTTACAACTGCCTTACAGACAGTAAAAAATTAATACTCTACCGCGTCATCAATCTAACTTGCGCTGCCATATAAAAGAACGTTTCAATAAAAAATAACGGTTAAGTGAGATTTATAAATTTTAAACTTCTGACATTCATTATTAGCAGCAGTTTAGTGTTTTAAACAATTTTAACAATAACAGTTCTAGAAATTCAGTCTCAATTAATTTACTTCAAAAGACTCAGTGTAATCCATAAATATTCACTATTAATAAACCAAATAGACAATTAAAAGGAAATTTAGAGGCACTGCATCATCATTTCAACTCGCTAGCGTAAATTATGTTATTAAAACTTTACAACTGCCATACAGACAGTAAAAAATTTATACTCTACCGCGTCATCAATTTAACTTGCGCTGCCATATAAAAGAACGTTTCAATAAAAAATAACGGTTAAGTGAGATTTATAAATTTTAAACTTCTGACATTCATTATTAGCAGCAGTTTAGTGTTTTAAACAATTTTAACAATAACAGTTCTAGAAATTCAGTCTCAATTAATTTACTTCAAAAGACTCAGTGTAATCCATAAATATTAACTATTAATAAACCAAATAGACAATTAAAAGAAAATTTAGAGGCACTGCATCATCATTTCAACTCGCTAGCGTAAATTATGTTATTAAAACTTTACAACTGCCATACAGACAGTAAAAAATTAATACTCTACCGCGTCATCAATTTAACTTCCGCTGCCATATAAAAGAACGTTTCAATAAAAAATAACTGTTAAGTGAGATTTATAAATTTTAAACTTCTGACATTCATTATTAGCAGCAGTTTAGTATTTTAAACAATTTTAACAATAACAGTTCTAGAAATTCAGTCTCAATTAATTTACTTCAAAAGACTCAGTCTAATCCATAAATATTAACTATTAATAAACCAAATAGACAATTAAAAGGAAATTTACAGGCACTGCATCATCATTTCAACTCGCTAGCGTAAATTATGTTATTAAAACTTTACAACTGCCATACAGACAGTAAAAAATTAATACTCTACCGCGTCATCAATTTAACTTGCGCTGCCATATAAAAGAACGTTTCAATAAAAAATAACGGTTAAGTGAGATTTATAAATTTTAAACTTCTGACATTCATTATTAGCAGCAGTTTAGTGTTTTAAACAATTTTAACAATAACAGTTCTAGAAATTCAGTCTCAATTAATTTACTTCAAAAGACTCATTCTAATCCATAAATATTAACTATTAATAAACCAAATAGACAATTAAAAGGAAATTTAGAGGCACTGCATCATCATTTCAACTCGCTAGCGTAAATTATGTTATTAAAACTTTACAACTGCCATACAGACAGTAAAAAATTAATACTCTACCGCGTCATCAATTTAACTTGCGCTGCCATATAAAAGAACGTTTCAATAAAAAATAACGGTTAAGTGAGATTTATAAATTTTAAACTTCTGACATTCATTATTAGCAGCAGTTTAGTGTTTTAAACAATTTTAACAATAACTGTTCTAGAAATTCAGTCTCAATTAATTTACTTCAAAAGACTCAGTGTAATCCATAAATATTAACTATTAATAAACCAAATAGACAATTAAAAGGAAATTTAGAGGCACTGCATCATCATTTTAACTCGCTAGCGTAAATTATGTTATTAAAACTTTACAACTGCCATACAGACAGTAAAAAATTAATACTCTACCGCGTCATCAATTTAACTTGCGCTGCCATATAAAAGAACGTTTCAATAAAAAATAACGGTTAAGTGAGATTTATAAATTTTAAACTTCTTACATTCATTATTAGCAGTAGTTTAGTGTTTTAAACAATTTTAACAATAACAGTTCTAGAAATTCAGTCTCAATTAATTTACTTCAAAAGACTCAGTGTAATCCGTAAATATTAACTATTAATAAACCAAATAGACAATTAAAAGGAAATTTAGAGGCACTGCATCATCATTTCAACTCGCTAGCGTAAATTATGTTATTAAAACTTTACAACTGCCATACAGACAGTAAAAAATTAATACCCTACCGCGTCATCAATTTAACTTGCGCTGCCATATAAAAGAACGTTTCAATAAAAAATAACGGTTAAGTGAGATTTATAAATTTTAAACTTCTGACATTCATTATTAGCAGCAGTTTAGTATTTTAAACAATTTTAACAATAACAGTTCTAGAAATTCAGTCTCAATTAATTTACTTCAAAAGACTCAGTCTAATCCATAAATATTAACTATTAATAAACCAAATAGACAATTAAAAGGAAATTTAGAGGCACTGCATCATCATTTCAACTCGCTAGCGTAAATTATGTTATTAAAACTTTACAACTGCCATACAGACAGTAAAAAATTAATACTCTACCGCGTCATCAATTTAACTTGCGCTGCCATATAAAAGAATGTTTCAATAAAAAATAACGGTTAAGTGAGATTTATAAATTTTAAACTTCTGACATTCATTATTAGCAGCAGTTTAGTGTTTTAAACAATTTTAACAATAACAGTTCTAGAAATTCAGTCTCAATTAATTTACTTCAAAAGACTCAGTGTAATCCATAAATATTAACTATTAATAAACCAAATAGACAATTAAAAGGAAATTTAGAGGCACTGCATCATCATTTCAACTCGCTAGCGTAAATTATGTTATTAAAACTTTACAACTGCCATACAGACAGTAAAAAATTAATACTCTACCGCGTCATCAATTTAACTTGCGCTGCCATATAAAAGAACGTTTCAATAAAAAATAACGGTTAAGTGAGATTTATAAATTTTAAACTTCTGACATTCATTATTAGCAGCAGTTTAGTGTTTTAAACAATTTTAACAATAACAGTTCTAGAAATTATGTCTCAATAAATTTACTTCAAAAGACTCAGTGTAATCCATAAATATTAACTATTAATAAACCAAATAGACAATTAAAAGGAAATTTAGAGGCACTGCATCATCATTTCAACTCGCTAGCGTAAATTATGTTATTAAAACTTTACAACTGCCATACAGACAGTAAAAAATTAATACCCTACCGCGTCATCAATTTAACTTGCGCTGCCATATAAAAGAACGTTTCAATAAAAAATAACGGTTAAGTGAGATTTATAAATTTTAAACTTCTGACATTCATTATTAGCAGCAGTTTAGTGTTTTAAACAATTTTAACAATAACAGTTCTAGAAATTCAGTCTCAATTAATTTACTTCAAAAGACTCAGTGTAATCCATAAATATTAACTATTAATAAACCAAATAGACAATGAAAAGGAAATTTAGAGGCACTGCATCATCATTTCAACTCGCTAGCGTAAATTATGTTATTAAAACTTTACAACTGCCATACAGACAGTAAAAAATTAATACTCTACCGCTTCATCAATTTAACTTGCGCTACCATATAAAAGAACGTTTCAATAAAAAATAACGGTTAAGTGAGATTTATAAATTTTAAACTTCTGACATTCATTATTAGCAGCAGTTTAGTGTTTTAAACAATTTTAACAATAACAGTTCTAGAAATTCAGTCTCAATTAATTTACTTCAAAAGACTCAGTGTAATCCATAAATATTAACTATTAATAAACCAAATAGACAATTAAAAGGAAATTTAGAGGCACTGCATCATCATTTCAACTCGCTAGCGTAAATTATGTTATTAAAACTTTACAACTGCCTTACAGACAGTAAAAAATTAATACTCTTCCGCGTCATCAATTGAACTTGCGCTGCCATATAAAAGAACGTTTCAATAAAAAATAACGGTTAAGTGAGATTTATAATTTTTAAACTTCTGACATTCATTATTAGCAGCAGTTTAGTGTTTTAAACAATTTTAACAATAACAGTTCTAGAAATTCAGTCTCAATTAATTTACTTCAAAAGACTCAGTGTAATCCATAAATATTAACTATTAATAAACCAAATAGACAATTAAAAGGAATTTTAGAGGCACTGCATCATCATTTCAACTCGCTAGCGTAAATTATGTTATTAAAACTTTACAACTGCCATACAGACAGTAAAAAATTAATACTCTACCGCGTCATCAATTTAACTTGCGCTGCCATATAAAAGAACGTTTCAATAAAAAATAACGGTTAAGTGAGATTTATAAATTTTAAACTTCTGACATTCATTATTAGCAGCAGTTTAGTGTTTTAAACAATTTTAACAATAACAGTTCTAGAAATTCAGTCTCAATAAATTTACTTCAAAAGACTCAGTGTAATCCATAAATATTAACTATTAATAAACCAAATAGACAATTAAAAGGAAATTTAGAGGCACTGCATCATCATTTCAACTCGCTAGCGTAAATTATGTTATTAAAACTTTACAACTGCCATACAGACAGTAAAAAATTAATACCCTACCGCGTCATCAATTTAACTTGCGCTGCCATATAAAAGAACGTTTCAATAAAAAATAACGGTTAAGTGAGATTTATAAATTTTAAACTTCTGACATTCATTATTAGCAGCAGTTTAGTATTTTAAACAATTTTAACAATAACAGTTCTAGAAATTCAGTCTCAATTAATTTACTTCAAAAGACTCAGTCTAATCCATAAATATTAACTATTAATAAACCAAATAGACAATTAAAAGGAAATTTAGAGGCACTGCATCATCATTTTAACTCGCTAGCGTAAATTATGTTATTAAAACTTTACAACTGCCATACAGACAGTAAAAAATTAATACTCTACCGCGTCATCAATTTAACTTGCGCTGCCATATAAAAGAACGTTTCAATAAAAAATAACGGTTAAGTGAGATTTATAAATTTTAAACTTCTTACATTCATTATTAGCAGTAGTTTAGTGTTTTAAACAATTTTAACAATAACAGTTCTAGAAATTCAGTCTCAATTAATTTACTTCAAAAGACTAAGTGTAATCCATAAATATTAACTATTAATAAACCAAATAGACAATTAAAAGGAAATTTAGAGGCACTGCATCATCATTTCAACTCGCTAGCGTAAATTATGTTATTAAAACTTTACAACTGCCATACAGACAGTAAAAAATTAATACCCTACCGCGTCATCAATTTAACTTGCGCTGCCATATAAAAGAACGTTTCAATAAAAAATACCGGTTAAGAGAGATTTATAAATTTTAAACTTCTGACATTCATTATTAGCAGCAGTTTAGTGTTTTAAACAATTTTAACAGTAACAGTTCTAGAAATTCAGTCTCAATTAATTTACTTCAAAAGACTCAGTGTAATCCATAAATATTAACTATTAATAAACCAAATAGACAATTAAAAGGAAATTTAGAGGCACTGCATCATCATTTCAACTCGCTAGCGTAAATTATGTTATTAAAACTTTACAACTGCCATACAGACAGTAAAAAATTAATACTCTACCGCGTCATCAATTTAACTTGCGCTGCCATATAAAAGAACGTTTCAATAAAAAATACCGGTTAAGTGAGATTTATAAATTTTAAACTTCTGACATTCATTATTAGCAGCAGTTTAGTGTTTTAAACAATTTTAACAATAACAGTTCTAGAAATTCAGTCTCAATTAATTTACTTCAAAAGACTAAGTGTAATCCATAAATATTAACTATTAATAAACCAAATAGACAATTAAAAGGAAATTTAGAGGCACTGCATCATCATTTCAACTCGCTAGCGTAAATTATGTTATTAAAACTTTACAACTGCCATACAGACAGTAAAAAATTAATACCCTACCGCGTCATCAATTTAACTTGCGCTGCCATATAAAAGAACGTTTCAATAAAAAATAACGGTTAAGTGAGATTTATAAATTTTAAACTTCTGACATTCATTATTAGCAGCAGTTTAGTGTTTTAAACAATTTTAACAATAACAGTTCTAGAAATTCAGTCTCAATTAATTTACTTCAAAAGACTCAGTGTAATCCATAAATATTAACTATTAATAAACCAAATAGACAATGAAAAGGAAATTTAGAGGCACTGCATCATCATTTCAACTCGCTAGCGTAAATTATGTTATTAAAACTTTACAACTGCCATACAGACAGTAAAAAATTAATACTCTACCACTTCATCAATTTAACTTGCGCTACCATATAAAAGAACGTTTCAATAAAAAATAACGGTTAAGTGAGATTTATAAATTTTAAACTTCTGACATTCATTATTAGCAGCAGTTTAGTGTTTTAAACAATTTTAACAATAACAGTTCTAGAAATTCAGTCTCAATTAATTTACTTCAAAAGACTAAGTGTAATCCATAAATATTAACTATTAATAAACCAAATAGACAATTAAAAGGAAATTTAGAGGCACTGCATCATCATTTCAACTCGCTAGCGTAAATTATGTTATTAAAACTTTACAACTGCCATACAGACAGTAAAAAATTAATACTCTACCGCGTCATCAATTTAACTTGCGCTGCCATATAAAAGAACGTTTCAATAAAAAATACCGGTTAAGTGAGATTTATAAATTTTAAACTTCTGACATTCATTATTAGCAGCAGTTTAGTGTTTTAAACAATTTTAACAATAACAGTTCTAGAAATTCAGTCTCAATTAATTTACTTCAAAAGACTCAGTGTAATCCATAAATATTAACTATTAATAAACCAAATAGACAATTAAAAGGAAATTTAGAGGCACTGCATCATCATTTCAACTCGCTAGCGTAAATTATGTTATTAAAACTTTACAACTGCCATACAGACAGTAAAAAATTAGTACTCTACCGCGTCATCAATTTAACTTGCGCTGCCATATAAAAGAACGTTTCAATAAAAAATAACGGTTAAGTGAGATTTATAAATTTTAAACTTCTGACATTCATTATTAGCAGCAGTTTAGTGTTTTAAACAATTTTAACAATAACAGTTCTAGAAATTCAGTCTCAATTAATTTACTTCAAAAGACTCAGTGTAATCCATAAATATTAACTATTAATAAACCAAATAGACAATTAAAAGGAAATTTAGAGGCACTGCATCATCATTTCAACTCGCTAGCGTAAATTATGTTATTAAAACTTTACAACTGCCTTACAGACAGTAAAAAATTAATACTCTACCGCGTCATCAATCTAACTTGCGCTGCCATATAAAAGAACGTTTCAATAAAAAATAACGGTTAAGTGAGATTTATAAATTTTAAACTTCTGACATTCATTATTAGCAGCAGTTTAGTGTTTTAAACAATTTTAACAATAACAGTTCTAGAAATTCAGTCTCAATTAATTTACTTCAAAAGACTCAGTGTAATCCATAAATATTCACTATTAATAAACCAAATAGACAATTAAAAGGAAATTTAGAGGCACTGCATCATCATTTCAACTCGCTAGCGTAAATTATGTTATTAAAACTTTACAACTGCCATACAGACAGTAAAAAATTTATACTCTACCGCGTCATCAATTTAACTTGCGCTGCCATATAAAAGAACGTTTCAATAAAAAATAACGGTTAAGTGAGATTTATAAATTTTAAACTTCTGACATTCATTATTAGCAGCAGTTTAGTGTTTTAAACAATTTTAACAATAACAGTTCTAGAAATTCAGTCTCAATTAATTTACTTCAAAAGACTCAGTGTAATCCATAAATATTAACTATTAATAAACCAAATAGACAATTAAAAGAAAATTTAGAGGCACTGCATCATCATTTCAACTCGCTAGCGTAAATTATGTTATTAAAACTTTACAACTGCCATACAGACAGTAAAAAATTAATACTCTACCGCGTCATCAATTTAACTTCCGCTGCCATATAAAAGAACGTTTCAATAAAAAATAACTGTTAAGTGAGATTTATAAATTTTAAACTTCTGACATTCATTATTAGCAGCAGTTTAGTATTTTAAACAATTTTAACAATAACAGTTCTAGAAATTCAGTCTCAATTAATTTACTTCAAAAGACTCAGTCTAATCCATAAATATTAACTATTAATAAACCAAATAGACAATTAAAAGGAAATTTACAGGCACTGCATCATCATTTCAACTCGCTAGCGTAAATTATGTTATTAAAACTTTACAACTGCCATACAGACAGTAAAAAATTAATACTCTACCGCGTCATCAATTTAACTTGCGCTGCCATATAAAAGAACGTTTCAATAAAAAATAACGGTTAAGTGAGATTTATAAATTTTAAACTTCTGACATTCATTATTAGCAGCAGTTTAGTGTTTTAAACAATTTTAACAATAACAGTTCTAGAAATTCAGTCTCAATTAATTTACTTCAAAAGACTCATTCTAATCCATAAATATTAACTATTAATAAACCAAATAGACAATTAAAAGGAAATTTAGAGGCACTGCATCATCATTTCAACTCGCTAGCGTAAATTATGTTATTAAAACTTTACAACTGCCATACAGACAGTAAAAAATTAATACTCTACCGCGTCATCAATTTAACTTGCGCTGCCATATAAAAGAACGTTTCAATAAAAAATAACGGTTAAGTGAGATTTATAAATTTTAAACTTCTGACATTCATTATTAGCAGCAGTTTAGTGTTTTAAACAATTTTAACAATAACTGTTCTAGAAATTCAGTCTCAATTAATTTACTTCAAAAGACTCAGTGTAATCCATAAATATTAACTATTAATAAACCAAATAGACAATTAAAAGGAAATTTAGAGGCACTGCATCATCATTTTAACTCGCTAGCGTAAATTATGTTATTAAAACTTTACAACTGCCATACAGACAGTAAAAAATTAATACTCTACCGCGTCATCAATTTAACTTGCGCTGCCATATAAAAGAACGTTTCAATAAAAAATAACGGTTAAGTGAGATTTATAAATTTTAAACTTCTTACATTCATTATTAGCAGTAGTTTAGTGTTTTAAACAATTTTAACAATAACAGTTCTAGAAATTCAGTCTCAATTAATTTACTTCAAAAGACTCAGTGTAATCCGTAAATATTAACTATTAATAAACCAAATAGACAATTAAAAGGAAATTTAGAGGCACTGCATCATCATTTCAACTCGCTAGCGTAAATTATGTTATTAAAACTTTACAACTGCCATACAGACAGTAAAAAATTAATACCCTACCGCGTCATCAATTTAACTTGCGCTGCCATATAAAAGAACGTTTCAATAAAAAATAACGGTTAAGTGAGATTTATAAATTTTAAACTTCTGACATTCATTATTAGCAGCAGTTTAGTATTTTAAACAATTTTAACAATAACAGTTCTAGAAATTCAGTCTCAATTAATTTACTTCAAAAGACTCAGTCTAATCCATAAATATTAACTATTAATAAACCAAATAGACAATTAAAAGGAAATTTAGAGGCACTGCATCATCATTTCAACTCGCTAGCGTAAATTATGTTATTAAAACTTTACAACTGCCATACAGACAGTAAAAAATTAATACTCTACCGCGTCATCAATTTAACTTGCGCTGCCATATAAAAGAATGTTTCAATAAAAAATAACGGTTAAGTGAGATTTATAAATTTTAAACTTCTGACATTCATTATTAGCAGCAGTTTAGTGTTTTAAACAATTTTAACAATAACAGTTCTAGAAATTCAGTCTCAATTAATTTACTTCAAAAGACTCAGTGTAATCCATAAATATTAACTATTAATAAACCAAATAGACAATTAAAAGGAAATTTAGAGGCACTGCATCATCATTTCAACTCGCTAGCGTAAATTATGTTATTAAAACTTTACAACTGCCATACAGACAGTAAAAAATTAATACTCTACCGCGTCATCAATTTAACTTGCGCTGCCATATAAAAGAACGTTTCAATAAAAAATAACGGTTAAGTGAGATTTATAAATTTTAAACTTCTGACATTCATTATTAGCAGCAGTTTAGTGTTTTAAACAATTTTAACAATAACAGTTCTAGAAATTATGTCTCAATAAATTTACTTCAAAAGACTCAGTGTAATCCATAAATATTAACTATTAATAAACCAAATAGACAATTAAAAGGAAATTTAGAGGCACTGCATCATCATTTCAACTCGCTAGCGTAAATTATGTTATTAAAACTTTACAACTGCCATACAGACAGTAAAAAATTAATACCCTACCGCGTCATCAATTTAACTTGCGCTGCCATATAAAAGAACGTTTCAATAAAAAATAACGGTTAAGTGAGATTTATAAATTTTAAACTTCTGACATTCATTATTAGCAGCAGTTTAGTGTTTTAAACAATTTTAACAATAACAGTTCTAGAAATTCAGTCTCAATTAATTTACTTCAAAAGACTCAGTGTAATCCATAAATATTAACTATTAATAAACCAAATAGACAATGAAAAGGAAATTTAGAGGCACTGCATCATCATTTCAACTCGCTAGCGTAAATTATGTTATTAAAACTTTACAACTGCCATACAGACAGTAAAAAATTAATACTCTACCGCTTCATCAATTTAACTTGCGCTACCATATAAAAGAACGTTTCAATAAAAAATAACGGTTAAGTGAGATTTATAAATTTTAAACTTCTGACATTCATTATTAGCAGCAGTTTAGTGTTTTAAACAATTTTAACAATAACAGTTCTAGAAATTCAGTCTCAATTAATTTACTTCAAAAGACTCAGTGTAATCCATAAATATTAACTATTAATAAACCAAATAGACAATTAAAAGGAAATTTAGAGGCACTGCATCATCATTTCAACTCGCTAGCGTAAATTATGTTATTAAAACTTTACAACTGCCTTACAGACAGTAAAAAATTAATACTCTTCCGCGTCATCAATTGAACTTGCGCTGCCATATAAAAGAACGTTTCAATAAAAAATAACGGTTAAGTGAGATTTATAATTTTTAAACTTCTGACATTCATTATTAGCAGCAGTTTAGTGTTTTAAACAATTTTAACAATAACAGTTCTAGAAATTCAGTCTCAATTAATTTACTTCAAAAGACTCAGTGTAATCCATAAATATTAACTATTAATAAACCAAATAGACAATTAAAAGGAATTTTAGAGGCACTGCATCATCATTTCAACTCGCTAGCGTAAATTATGTTATTAAAACTTTACAACTGCCATACAGACAGTAAAAAATTAATACTCTACCGCGTCATCAATTTAACTTGCGCTGCCATATAAAAGAACGTTTCAATAAAAAATAACGGTTAAGTGAGATTTATAAATTTTAAACTTCTGACATTCATTATTAGCAGCAGTTTAGTGTTTTAAACAATTTTAACAATAACAGTTCTAGAAATTCAGTCTCAATAAATTTACTTCAAAAGACTCAGTGTAATCCATAAATATTAACTATTAATAAACCAAATAGACAATTAAAAGGAAATTTAGAGGCACTGCATCATCATTTCAACTCGCTAGCGTAAATTATGTTATTAAAACTTTACAACTGCCATACAGACAGTAAAAAATTAATACCCTACCGCGTCATCAATTTAACTTGCGCTGCCATATAAAAGAACGTTTCAATAAAAAATAACGGTTAAGTGAGATTTATAAATTTTAAACTTCTGACATTCATTATTAGCAGCAGTTTAGTATTTTAAACAATTTTAACAATAACAGTTCTAGAAATTCAGTCTCAATTAATTTACTTCAAAAGACTCAGTCTAATCCATAAATATTAACTATTAATAAACCAAATAGACAATTAAAAGGAAATTTAGAGGCACTGCATCATCATTTTAACTCGCTAGCGTAAATTATGTTATTAAAACTTTACAACTGCCATACAGACAGTAAAAAATTAATACTCTACCGCGTCATCAATTTAACTTGCGCTGCCATATAAAAGAACGTTTCAATAAAAAATAACGGTTAAGTGAGATTTATAAATTTTAAACTTCTTACATTCATTATTAGCAGTAGTTTAGTGTTTTAAACAATTTTAACAATAACAGTTCTAGAAATTCAGTCTCAATTAATTTACTTCAAAAGACTCAGTGTAATCCGTAAATATTAACTATTAATAAACCAAATAGACAATTAAAAGGAAATTTAGAGGCACTGCATCATCATTTCAACTCGCTAGCGTAAATTATGTTATTAAAACTTTACAACTGCCATACAGACAGTAAAAAATTAATACTCTACCGCGTCATCAATTCAACTTGCGCTGCCATATAAAAGAACGTTTCAATAAAAAATAACGGTTAAGTGAGATTTATAAATTTTAAACTTCTGACATTCATTATTAGCAGCAGTTTAGTGTTTTAAACAATTTTAACAGTAACAGTTCTAGAAATTCAGTCTCAATTAATTTACTTCAAAAGACTCAGTGTAATCCATAAATATTAACTATTAATAAACCAAATGGACAATTAAAAGGAAATTTAGAGGCACTGCATCATCATTTCAACTCGCTAGCGTAAATTATGTTATTAAAACTTTAAAACTGCCATACAGACAGTAAAAAATTAATACTCTACCGCGACATCAATTTAACTTGCGCTGCCATATAAAAGAACGTTTCAATAAAAAATAACGGTTAAGTGAGATTTATAAATTTTAAACTTCTGACATTCATTATTAGCAGCAGTTTAGTGTTTTAAACAATTTTAACAATAACAGTTCTAGAAATTCAGTCTCAATTAATTTACTTCAAAAGACTAAGTGTAATCCATAAATATTAACTATTAATAAACCAAATAGACAATTAAAAGGAAATTTAGAGGCACTGCATCATCATTTCAACTCGCTAGCGTAAATTATGTTATTAAAACTTTACAACTGCCATACAGACAGTAAAAAATTAATACTCTACCGCTTCATCAATTTAACTTGCGCTACCATATAAAAGAACGTTTCAATAAAAAATAACGGTTAAGTGAGATTTATAAATTTTAAACTTCTGACATTCATTATTAGCAGCAGTTTAGTGTTTTAAACAATTTTAACAATAACAGTTCTAGAAATTCAGTCTCAATTAATTTACTTCAAAAGACTCAGTGTAATCCATAAATATTAACTATTAATAAACCAAATAGACAATTAAAAGGAAATTTAGAGGCACTGCATCATCATTTCAACTCGCTAGCGTAAATTATGTTATTAAAACTTTACAACTGCCATACAGACAGTAAAAAATTAATACTCTACCGCGACATCAATTTAACTTGCGCTGCCATATAAAAGACCGTTTCAATAAAAAATAACGGTTAAGTGAGATTTATAAATTTTAAACTTCTGACATTCATTATTAGCAGCAGTTTAGTGTTTTAAACAATTTTAACAATAACAGTTCTAGAAATTCAGTCTCAATTAATTTACTTCAAAAGACTAAGTGTAATCCATAAATATTAACTATTAATAAACCAAATAGACAATTAAAAGGAAATTTAGAGGCACTGCATCATCATTTCAACTCGCTAGCGTAAATTATGTTATTAAAACTTTACAACTGCCATACAGACAGTAAAAAATTAATACTCTACCGCGTCATCAATTTAACTTGCGCTGCCATATAAAAGAACGTTTCAATAAAAAATACCGGTTAAGTGAGATTTATAAATTTTAAACTTCTGACATTCATTATTAGCAGCAGTTTAGTGTTTTAAACAATTTTAACAATAACAGTTCTAGAAATTCAGTCTCAATTAATTTACTTCAAAAGACTCAGTGTAATCTATAAATATTAACTATTAATAAACCAAATAGACAATGAAAAGGAAATTTAGAGGCACTGCATCATCATTTCAACTCGCTAGCGTAAATTATGTTATTAAAACTTTACAACTGCCATACAGACAGTAAAAAATTAATACTCTACCGCTTCATCAATTTAACTTGCGCTACCATATAAAAGAACGTTTCAATAAAAAATAACGGTTAAGTGAGATTTATAAATTTTAAACTTCTGACATTCATTATTAGCAGCAGTTTAGTGTTTTAAACAATTTTAACAATAACAGTTCTAGAAATTCAGTCTCAATTAATTTACTTCAAAAGACTAAGTGTAATCCATAAATATTAACTATTAATAAACCAAATAGACAATTAAAAGGAAATTTAGAGGCACTGCATCATCATTTCAACTCGCTAGCGTAAATTATGTTATTAAAACTTTACAACTGCCATACAGACAGTAAAAAATTAATACTCTACCGCGTCATCAATTTAACTTGCGCTGCCATATAAAAGAACGTTTCAATAAAAAATACCGGTTAAGTGAGATTTATAAATTTTAAACTTCTGACATTCATTATTAGCAGCAGTTTAGTGTTTTAAACAATTTTAACAATAACAGTTCTAGAAATTCAGTCTCAATTAATTTACTTCAAAAGACTCAGTGTAATCCATAAATATTAACTATTAATAAACCAAATAGACAATTAAAAGGAAATTTAGAGGCACTGCATCATCATTTCAACTCGCTAGCGTAAATTATGTTATTAAAACTTTACAACTGCCATACAGACAGTAAAAAATTAATACTCTACCGCGTCATCAATTTAACTTGCGCTGCCATATAAAAGAACGTTTCAATAAAAAATACCGGTTAAGTGAGATTTATAAATTTTAAACTTCTGACATTCATTATTAGCAGCAGTTTAGTGTTTTAAACAATTTTAACAATAACAGTTCTAGAAATTCAGTCTCAATTAATTTACTTCAAAAGACTAAGTGTAATCCATAAATATTAACTATTAATAAACCAAATAGACAATTAAAAGGAAATTTAGAGGCACTGCATCATCATTTCAACTCGCTAGCGTAAATTATGTTATTAAAACTTTACAACTGCCTTACAGACAGTAAAAAATTAATACTCTTCCGCGTCATCAATTGAACTTGCGCTGCCATATAAAAGAACGTTTCAATAAAAAATAACGGTTAAGTGAGATTTATAATTTTTAAACTTCTGACATTCATTATTAGCAGCAGTTTAGTGTTTTAAACAATTTTAACAATAACAGTTCTAGAAATTCAGTCTCAATTAATTTACTTCAAAAGACTCAGTGTAATCCATAAATATTAACTATTAATAAACCAAATAGACAATTAAAAGGAATTTTAGAGGCACTGCATCATCATTTCAACTCGCTAGCGTAAATTATGTTATTAAAACTTTACAACTGCCATACAGACAGTAAAAAATTAATACTCTACCGCGTCATCAATTTAACTTGCGCTGCCATATAAAAGAACGTTTCAATAAAAAATAACGGTTAAGTGAGATTTATAAATTTTAAACTTCTGACATTCATTATTAGCAGCAGTTTAGTGTTTTAAACAATTTTAACAATAACAGTTCTAGAAATTCAGTCTCAATAAATTTACTTCAAAAGACTCAGTGTAATCCATAAATATTAACTATTAATAAACCAAATAGACAATTAAAAGGAAATTTAGAGGCACTGCATCATCATTTCAACTCGCTAGCGTAAATTATGTTATTAAAACTTTACAACTGCCATACAGACAGTAAAAAATTAATACCCTACCGCGTCATCAATTTAACTTGCGCTGCCATATAAAAGAACGTTTCAATAAAAAATAACGTTTAAGTGAGATTTATAAATTTTAAACTTCTGACATTCATTATTAGCAGCAGTTTAGTATTTTAAACAATTTTAACAATAACAGTTCTAGAAATTCAGTCTCAATTAATTTACTTCAAAAGACTCAGTCTAATCCATAAATATTAACTATTAATAAAATAAATAGACAATTAAAAGGAAATTTAGAGGCACTGCATCATCATTTCAACTCGCTAGCGTAAATTATGTTATTAAAACTTTACAACTGCCATACAGACAGTAAAAAATTAATACCCTACCGCGTCATCAATTTAACTTGCGCTGCCATATAAAAGAACGTTTCAATAAAAAATAACGGTTAAGTGAGATTTATAAATTTTAAACTTCTGACATTCATTATTAGCAGTAGTTTAGTGTTTTAAACAATTTTAACAATAACAGTTCTAGAAATTCAGTCTCAATTAATTTACTTCAAAAGACTCAGTGTAATCCGTAAATATTAATATTAATAAACCAAATAGACAATTAAAAGGAAATTTAGAGGCACTGCATCATCATTTCAACTCGCTAGCGTAAATTATGTTATTAAAACTTTACAACTGCCATACAGACAGTAAAAAATTAATACTCTACCGCGTCATCAATTCAACTTGCGCTGCCATATAAAAGAACGTTTCAATAAAAAATAACGGTTAAGTGAGATTTATAAATTTTAAACTTCTGACATTCATTATTAGCAGCAGTTTAGTGTTTTAAACAATTTTAACAGTAACAGTTCTAGAAATTCAGTCTCAATTAATTTACTTCAAAAGACTCAGTGTAATCCATAAATATTAACTATTAATAAACCAAATGGACAATTAAAAGGAAATTTAGAGGCACTGCATCATCATTTCAACTCGCTAGCGTAAATTATGTTATTAAAACTTTAAAACTGCCATACAGACAGTAAAAAATTAATACTCTACCGCGACATCAATTTAACTTGCGCTGCCATATAAAAGAACGTTTCAATAAAAAATAACGGTTAAGTGAGATTTATAAATTTTAAACTTCTGACATTCATTATTAGCAGCAGTTTAGTGTTTTAAACAATTTTAACAATAACAGTTCTAGAAATTCAGTCTCAATTAATTTACTTCAAAAGACTAAGTGTAATCCATAAATATTAACTATTAATAAACCAAATAGACAATTAAAAGGAAATTTAGAGGCACTGCATCATCATTTCAACTCGCTAGCGTAAATTATGTTATTAAAACTTTACAACTGCCATACAGACAGTAAAAAATTAATACTCTACCGCGTCATCAATTTAACTTGCGCTGCCATATAAAAGAACGTTTCAATAAAAAATACCGGTTAAGTGAGATTTATAAATTTTAAACTTCTGACATTCATTATTAGCAGCAGTTTAGTGTTTTAAACAATTTTAACAATAACAGTTCTAGAAATTCAGTCTCAATTAATTTACTTCAAAAGACTCAGTGTAATCCATAAATATTAACTATTAATAAACCAAATAGACAATGAAAAGGAAATTTAGAGGCACTGCATCATCATTTCAACTCGCTAGCGTAAATTATGTTATTAAAACTTTACAACTGCCATACAGACAGTAAAAAATTAATACTCTACCGCTTCATCAATTTAACTTGCGCTACCATATAAAAGAACGTTTCAATAAAAAATAACGGTTAAGTGAGATTTATAAATTTTAAACTTCTGACATTCATTATTAGCAGCAGTTTAGTGTTTTAAACAATTTTAACAATAACAGTTCTAGAAATTCAGTCTCAATTAATTTACTTCAAAAGACTCAGTGTAATCCATAAATATTAACTATTAATAAACCAAATAGACAATTAAAAGGAAATTTAGAGGCACTGCATCATCATTTCAACTCGCTAGCGTAAATTATGTTATTAAAACTTTACAACTGCCATACAGACAGTAAAAAATTAATACTCTACCGCGTCATCAATTTAACTTGCGCTGCCATATAAAAGAATGTTTCAATAAAAAATAACGGTTAAGTGAGATTTATAAATTTTAAACTTCTGACATTCATTATTAGCAGCAGTTTAGTGTTTTAAACAATTTTAACAGTAACAGTTCTAGAAATTCAGTCTCAATTAATTTACTTCAAAAGACTCAGTGTAATCCATAAATATTAACTATTAATAAACCAAATAGACAATTAAAAGGAAATTTAGAGGCACTGCATCATCATTTCAACTCGCTAGCGTAAATTATGTTATTAAAACTTTACAACTGCCATACAGACAGTAAAAAATTAATACTCTACCGCGACATCAATTTAACTTGCGCTGCCATATAAAAGAACGTTTCAATAAAAAATAACGGTTAAGTGAGATTTATAAATTTTAAACTTCTGACATTCATTATTAGCAGCAGTTTAGTGTTTTAAACAATTTTAACAATAACAGTTCTAGAAATTCAGTCTCAATTAATTTACTTCAAAAGACTAAGTGTAATCCATAAATATTAACTATTAATAAACCAAATAGACAATTAAAAGGAAATTTAGAGGCACTGCATCATCATTTCAACTCGCTAGCGTAAATTATGTTATTAAAACTTTACAACTGCCATACAGACAGTAAAAAATTAATACTCTACCGCGTCATCAATTTAACTTGCGCTGCCATATAAAAGAACGTTTCAATAAAAAATACCGGTTAAGTGAGATTTATAAATTTTAAACTTCTGACATTCATTATTAGCAGCAGTTTAGTGTTTTAAACAATTTTAACAATAACAGTTCTAGAAATTCAGTCTCAATTAATTTACTTCAAAAGACTCAGTGTAATCCATAAATATTAACTATTAATAAACCAAATAGACAATGAAAAGGAAATTTAGAGGCACTGCATCATCATTTCAACTCGCTAGCGTAAATTATGTTATTAAAACTTTACAACTGCCATACAGACAGTAAAAAATTAATACTCTACCACTTCATCAATTTAACTTGCGCTACCATATAAAAGAACGTTTCAATAAAAAATAACGGTTAAGTGAGATTTATAAATTTTAAACTTCTGACATTCATTATTAGCAGCAGTTTAGTGTTTTAAACAATTTTAACAATAACAGTTCTAGAAATTCAGTCTCAATTAATTTACTTCAAAAGACTAAGTGTAATCCATAAATATTAACTATTAATAAACCAAATAGACAATTAAAAGGAAATTTAGAGGCACTGCATCATCATTTCAACTCGCTAGCGTAAATTATGTTATTAAAACTTTACAACTGCCATACAGACAGTAAAAAATTAATACTCTACCGCGTCATCAATTTAACTTGCGCTGCCATATAAAAGAACGTTTCAATAAAAAATACCGGTTAAGTGAGATTTATAAATTTTAAACTTCTGACATTCATTATTAGCAGCAGTTTAGTGTTTTAAACAATTTTAACAATAACAGTTCTAGAAATTCAGTCTCAATTAATTTACTTCAAAAGACTCAGTGTAATCCATAAATATTAACTATTAATAAACCAAATTGACAATTAAAAGGAAATTTAGAGGCACTGCGTCATCATTTCAACTCGCTAGCGTAAATTATGTTATTAAAACTTTACAACTGCCATACAGACAGTAAAAAATTAATACTCTACCGCGTCATCAATTTAACTTGCGCTGCCATATAAAAGAACGTTTCAATAAAAAATACCGGTTAAGTGAGATTTATAAATTTTAAACTTCTGACATTCATTATTAGCAGCAGTTTAGTGTTTTAAACAATTTTAACAGTAACAGTTCTAGAAATTCAGTCTCAATTAATTTACTTCAAAAGACTCAGTGTAATCCATAAATATTAACTATTAATAAACCAAATAGACAATTAAAAGGAAATTTAGAGGCACTGCATCATCATTTCAACTCGCTAGCGTAAATTATGTTATTAAAACTTTACAACTGCCATACAGACAGTAAAAAATTAATACTCTACCGCGTCATCAATTTAACTTGCGCTGCCATATAAAAGAACGTTTCAATAAAAAATACCGGTTAAGTGAGATTTATAAATTTTAAACTTCTGACATTCATTATTAGCAGCAGTTTAGTGTTTTAAACAATTTTAACAATAACAGTTCTAGAAATTCAGTCTCAATTAATTTACTTCAAAAGACTAAGTGTAATCCATAAATATTAACTATTAATAAACCAAATAGACAATTAAAAGGAAATTTAGAGGCACTGCATCATCATTTCAACTCGCTAGCGTAAATTATGTTATTAAAACTTTACAACTGCCATACAGACAGTAAAAAATTAATACTCTACCGCGTCATCAATTTAACTTGCGCTGCCATATAAAAGAACGTTTCAATAAAAAATAACGGTTAAGTGAGATTTATAAATTTTAAACTTCTGACATTCATTATTAGCAGCAGTTTAGTGTTTTAAACAATTTTAACAATAACAGTTCTAGAAATTCAGTCTCAATAAATTTACTTCAAAAGACTCAGTGTAATCCATAAATATTAACTATTAATAAACCAAATAGACAATTAAAAGGAAATTTAGAGGCACTGCATCATCATTTCAACTCGCTAGCGTAAATTATGTTATTAAAACTTTACAACTGCCATACAGACAGTAAAAAATTAATACCCTACCGCGTCATCAATTTAACTTGCGCTGCCATATAAAAGAACGTTTCAATAAAAAATACCGGTTAAGTGAGATTTATAAATTTTAAACTTCTGACATTCATTATTAGCAGCAGTTTAGTGTTTTAAACAATTTTAACAGTAACAGTTCTAGAAATTCAGTCTCAATTAATTTACTTCAAAAGACTCAGTGTAATCCATAAATATTAACTATTAATAAACCAAATAGACAATTAAAAGGAAATTTAGAGGCACTGCATCATCATTTCAACTCGCTAGCGTAAATTATGTTATTAAAACTTTACAACTGCCATACAGACAGTAAAAAATTAATACTCTACCGCGTCATCAATTTAACTTGCGCTGCCATATAAAAGAACGTTTCAATAAAAAATACCGGTTAAGTGAGATTTATAAATTTTAAACTTCTGACATTCATTATTAGCAGCAGTTTAGTGTTTTAAACAATTTTAACAATAACAGTTCTAGAAATTCAGTCTCAATTAATTTACTTCAAAAGACTAAGTGTAATCCATAAATATTAACTATTAATAAACCAAATAGACAATTAAAAGGAAATTTAGAGGCACTGCATCATCATTTCAACTCGCTAGCGTAAATTATGTTATTAAAACTTTACAACTGCCTTACAGACAGTAAAAAATTAATACTCTTCCGCGTCATCAATTGAACTTGCGCTGCCATATAAAAGAACGTTTCAATAAAAAATAACGGTTAAGTGAGATTTATAATTTTTAAACTTCTGACATTCATTATTAGCAGCAGTTTAGTGTTTTAAACAATTTTAACAATAACAGTTCTAGAAATTCAGTCTCAATTAATTTACTTCAAAAGACTCAGTGTAATCCATAAATATTAACTATTAATAAACCAAATAGACAATTAAAAGGAATTTTAGAGGCACTGCATCATCATTTCAACTCGCTAGCGTAAATTATGTTATTAAAACTTTACAACTGCCATACAGACAGTAAAAAATTAATACTCTACCGCGTCATCAATTTAACTTGCGCTGCCATATAAAAGAACGTTTCAATAAAAAATAACGGTTAAGTGAGATTTATAAATTTTAAACTTCTGACATTCATTATTAGCAGCAGTTTAGTGTTTTAAACAATTTTAACAATAACAGTTCTAGAAATTCAGTCTCAATAAATTTACTTCAAAAGACTCAGTGTAATCCATAAATATTAACTATTAATAAACCAAATAGACAATTAAAAGGAAATTTAGAGGCACTGCATCATCATTTCAACTCGCTAGCGTAAATTATGTTATTAAAACTTTACAACTGCCATACAGACAGTAAAAAATTAATACCCTACCGCGTCATCAATTTAACTTGCGCTGCCATATAAAAGAACGTTTCAATAAAAAATAACGGTTAAGTGAGATTTATAAATTTTAAACTTCTGACATTCATTATTAGCAGCAGTTTAGTATTTTAAACAATTTTAACAATAACAGTTCTAGAAATTCAGTCTCAATTAATTTACTTCAAAAGACTCAGTCTAATCCATAAATATTAACTATTAATAAACCAAATAGACAATTAAAAGGAAATTTAGAGGCACTGCATCATCATTTCAACTCGCTAGCGTAAATTATGTTATTAAAACTTTACAACTGCCATACAGACAGTAAAAAATTAATACCCTACCGCGTCATCAATTTAACTTGCGCTGCCATATAAAAGAACGTTTCAATAAAAAATAACGGTTAAGTGAGATTTATAAATTTTAAACTTCTGACATTCATTATTAGCAGTAGTTTAGTGTTTTAAACAATTTTAACAATAACAGTTCTAGAAATTCAGTCTCAATTAATTTACTTCAAAAGACTCAGTGTAATCCGTAAATATTAATATTAATAAACCAAATAGACAATTAAAAGGAAATTTAGAGGCACTGCATCATCATTTCAACTCGCTAGCGTAAATTATGTTATTAAAACTTTACAACTGCCATACAGACAGTAAAAAATTAATACTCTACCGCGTCATCAATTCAACTTGCGCTGCCATATAAAAGAACGTTTCAATAAAAAATAACGGTTAAGTGAGATTTATAAATTTTAAACTTCTGACATTCATTATTAGCAGCAGTTTAGTGTTTTAAACAATTTTAACAGTAACAGTTCTAGAAATTCAGTCTCAATTAATTTACTTCAAAAGACTCAGTGTAATCCATAAATATTAACTATTAATAAACCAAATGGACAATTAAAAGGAAATTTAGAGGCACTGCATCATCATTTCAACTCGCTAGCGTAAATTATGTTATTAAAACTTTAAAACTGCCATACAGACAGTAAAAAATTAATACTCTACCGCGACATCAATTTAACTTGCGCTGCCATATAAAAGAACGTTTCAATAAAAAATAACGGTTAAGTGAGATTTATAAATTTTAAACTTCTGACATTCATTATTAGCAGCAGTTTAGTGTTTTAAACAATTTTAACAATAACAGTTCTAGAAATTCAGTCTCAATTAATTTACTTCAAAAGACTAAGTGTAATCCATAAATATTAACTATTAATAAACCAAATAGACAATTAAAAGGAAATTTAGAGGCACTGCATCATCATTTCAACTCGCTAGCGTAAATTATGTTATTAAAACTTTACAACTGCCATACAGACAGTAAAAAATTAATACTCTACCGCGTCATCAATTTAACTTGCGCTGCCATATAAAAGAACGTTTCAATAAAAAATACCGGTTAAGTGAGATTTATAAATTTTAAACTTCTGACATTCATTATTAGCAGCAGTTTAGTGTTTTAAACAATTTTAACAATAACAGTTCTAGAAATTCAGTCTCAATTAATTTACTTCAAAAGACTCAGTGTAATCCATAAATATTAACTATTAATAAACCAAATAGACAATGAAAAGGAAATTTAGAGGCACTGCATCATCATTTCAACTCGCTAGCGTAAATTATGTTATTAAAACTTTACAACTGCCATACAGACAGTAAAAAATTAATATTCTACCGCTTCATCAATTTAACTTGCGCTACCATATAAAAGAACGTTTCAATAAAAAATAACGGTTAAGTGAGATTTATAAATTTTAAACTTCTGACATTCATTATTAGCAGCAGTTTAGTGTTTTAAACAATTTTAACAATAACAGTTCTAGAAATTCAGTCTCAATTAATTTACTTCAAAAGACTCAGTGTAATCCATAAATATTAACTATTAATAAACCAAATAGACAATTAAAAGGAAATTTAGAGGCACTGCATCATCATTTCAACTCGCTAGCGTAAATTATGTTATTAAAACTTTACAACTGCCATACAGACAGTAAAAAATTAATACTCTACCGCGTCATCAATTTAACTTGCGCTGCCATATAAAAGAATGTTTCAATAAAAAATAACGGTTAAGTGAGATTTATAAATTTTAAACTTCTGACATTCATTATTAGCAGCAGTTTAGTGTTTTAAACAATTTTAACAGTAACAGTTCTAGAAATTCAGTCTCAATTAATTTACTTCAAAAGACTCAGTGTAATCCATAAATATTAACTATTAATAAACCAAATAGACAATTAAAAGGAAATTTAGAGGCACTGCATCATCATTTCAACTCGCTAGCGTAAATTATGTTATTAAAACTTTACAACTGCCATACAGACAGTAAAAAATTAATACTCTACCGCGACATCAATTTAACTTGCGCTGCCATATAAAAGAACGTTTCAATAAAAAATAACGGTTAAGTGAGATTTATAAATTTTAAACTTCTGACATTCATTATTAGCAGCAGTTTAGTGTTTTAAACAATTTTAACAATAACAGTTCTAGAAATTCAGTCTCAATTAATTTACTTCAAAAGACTAAGTGTAATCCATAAATATTAACTATTAATAAACCAAATAGACAATTAAAAGGAAATTTAGAGGCACTGCATCATCATTTCAACTCGCTAGCGTAAATTATGTTATTAAAACTTTACAACTGCCATACAGACAGTAAAAAATTAATACTCTACCGCGTCATCAATTTAACTTGCGCTGCCATATAAAAGAACGTTTTAATAAAAAATACCGGTTAAGTGAGATTTATAAATTTTAAACTTCTGACATTCATTATTAGCAGCAGTTTAGTGTTTTAAACAATTTTAACAATAACAGTTCTAGCAATTCAGTCTCAATTAATTTACTTCAAAAGACTCAGTGTAATCCATAAATATTAACTATTAATAAACCAAATAGACAATGAAAAGGAAATTTAGAGGCACTGCATCATCATTTCAACTCGCTAGCGTAAATTATGTTATTAAAACTTTACAACTGCCATACAGACAGTAAAAAATTAATACTCTACCGCTTCATCAATTTAACTTGCGCTACCATATAAAAGAACGTTTCAATAAAAAATAACGGTTAAGTGAGATTTATAAATTTTAAACTTCTGACATTCATTATTAGCAGCAGTTTAGTGTTTTAAACAATTTTAACAATAACAGTTCTAGAAATTCAGTCTCAATTAATTTACTTCAAAAGACTCAGTGTAATCCATAAATATTAACTATTAATAAACCAAATAGACAATGAAAAGGAAATTTAGAGGCACTGCATCATCATTTCAACTCGCTAGCGTAAATTATGTTATTAAAACTTTACAACTGCCATACAGACAGTAAAAAATTAATACTCTACCGCGACATCAATTTAACTTGCGCTGCCATATAAAAGAACGTTTCAATAAAAAATAACGGTTAAGTGAGATTTATAAATTTTAAACTTCTGACATTCATTATTAGGAGCAGTTTAGTGTTTTAAACAATTTTAACAATAACAGTTCTAGAAATTAAGTCTCAATTAATTTACTTCAAAAGACTAAGTGTAATCCATAAATATTAACTATTAATAAACCAAATAGACAATTAAAAGGAAATTTAGAGGCACTGCATCATCATTTCAACTCGCTAGCGTAAATTATGTTATTAAAACTTTACAACTGCCATACAGACAGTAAAAAATTAATACTCTACCGCGTCATCAATTTAACTTGCGCTGCCATATAAAAGAACGTTTCAATAAAAAATACCGGTTAAGTGAGATTTATAAATTTTAAACTTCTGACATTCATTATTAGCAGCAGTTTAGTGTTTTAAACAATTTTAACAATAACAGTTCTAGAAATTCAGTCTCAATTAATTTACTTCAAAAGACTCAGTGTAATCCATAAATATTAACTATTAATAAACCAAATAGACAATGAAAAGGAAATTTAGAGGCACTGCATCATCATTTCAACTCGCTAGCGTAAATTATGTTATTAAAACTTTACAACTGCCATACAGACAGTAAAAAATTAATACTCTACCGCTTCATTAATTTAACTTGCGCTACCATATAAAAGAACGTTTCAATAAAAAATAACGGTTAAGTGAGATTTATAAATTTTAAACTTCTGACATTCATTATTAGCAGCAGTTTAGTGTTTTAAACAATTTTAACAATAACAGTTCTAGAAATTCAGTCTCAATTAATTTACTTCAAAAGACTCAGTGTAATCCATAAATATTAACTATTAATAAACCAAATAGACAATTAAAAGGAAATTTAGAGGCACTGCATCATCATTTCAACTCGCTAGCGTAAATTATGTTATTAAAACTTTACAACTGCCATACAGACAGTAAAAAATTAATACTCTACCGCGTCATCAATCTAACTTGCGCTGCCATATAAAAGAACGTTTCAATAAAAAATAACGGTTAAGTGAGATTTATAAATTTTAAACTTCTGACATTCATTATTAGCAGCAGTTTAGTGTTTTAAACAATTTTAACAATAACAGTTCTAGAAATTCAGTCTCAATTAATTTACTTCAAAAGACTCAGTGTAATCCATAAATATTAACTATTAATAAACCAAATAGACAATTAAAAGGAAATTTAGAGGCACTGCATACACATTTCAACTCGCTAGCGTAAATTATGTTATTAAAACTTTACAACTGCCTTACAGACAGTAAAAAATTAATACTCTACCGCGTCATCAATCTAACTTGCGCTGCCATATAAAAGAACGTTTCAATAAAAAATAACGGTTAAGTGAGATTTATAAATTTTAAACTTCTGACATTCATTATTAGCAGCAGTTAAGTGTTTTAAACAATTTTAACAATAACAGTTCTAGAAATTCAGTCTCAATTAATTTACTTCAAAAGACTCAGTGTAATCCATAAATATTCACTATTAATAAACCAAATAGACAATTAAAAGGAAATTTAGAGGCACTGCATCATCATTTCAACTCGCTAGCGTAAATTATGTTATTAAAACTTTACAACTGCCATACAGACAGTAAAAAATTTATACTCTACCGCGTCATCAATTTAACTTGCGCTGCCATATAAAAGAACGTTTCAATAAAAAATAACGGTTAAGTGAGATTTATAAATTTTAAACTTCTGACATTCATTATTAGCAGCAGTTTAGTGTTTTAAACAATTTTAACAATAACAGTTCTAGAAATTCAGTCTCAATTAATTTACTTCAAAAGACTCAGTGTAATCCATAAATATTAACTATTAATAAACCAAATAGACAATTAAAAGAAAATTTAGAGGCACTGCATCATCATTTCAACTCGCTAGCGTAAATTATGTTATTAAAACTTTACAACTGCCATACAGACAGTAAAAAATTAATACTCTACCGCGTCATCAATTTAACTTCCGCTGCCATATAAAAGAACGTTTCAATAAAAAATAACTGTTAAGTGAGATTTATAAATTTTAAACTTCTGAGATTCATTATTAGCAGCAGTTTAGTATTTTAAACAATTTTAACAATAACAGTTCTAGAAATTCAGTCTCAATTAATTTACTTCAAAAGACTCAGTCTAATCCATAAATATTAACTATTAATAAACCAAATAGACAAATAAAAGGAAATTTACAGGCACTGCATCATCATTTCAACTCGCTAGCGTAAATTATGTTATTAAAACTTTACAACTGCCATACAGACAGTAAAAAATTAATACTCTACCGCGTCATCAATTTAACTTGCGCTGCCATATAAAAGAACGTTTCAATAAAAAATAACGGTTAAGTGAGATTTATAAATTTTAAACTTCTGACATTCATTATTAGCAGCAGTTTAGTGTTTTAAACAATTTTAACAATAACAGTTCTAGAAATTCAGTCTCAATTAATTTACTTCAAAAGACTCAGTCTAATCCATAAATATTAACTATTAATAAACCAAATAGACAATTAAAAGGAAATTTAGAGGCACTGCATCATCATTTCAACTCGCTAGCGTAAATTATGTTATTAAAACTTTACAACTGCCATACAGACAGTAAAAAATTAATACTCTACCGCGTCATCAATTTAACTTGCGCTGCCATATAAAAGAACGTTTCAATAAAAAATAACGGTTAAGTGAGATTTATAAATTTTAAACTTCTGACATTCATTATTAGCAGCAGTTTAGTGTTTTAAACAATTTTAACAATAACAGTTCTAGAAATTCAGTCTCAATTAATTTACTTCAAAAGACTCAGTGTAATCCATAAATATTAACTATTAATAAACCAAATAGACAATTAAAAGGAAATTTAGAGGCACTGCATCATCATTTCAACTCGCTAGCGTAAATTATGTTATTAAAACTTTACAACTGCCATACAGACAGTAAAAAATTTATACTCTACCGCGTCATCAATTTAACTTGCGCTGCCATATAAAAGAACGTTTCAATAAAAAATAACGGTTAAGTGAGATTTATAAATTTTAAACTTCTGACATTCATTATTAGCAGCAGTTTAGTGTTTTAAACAATTTTAACTATAACAGTTCTAGAAATTCAGTCTCAATTAATTTACTTCAAAAGACTCAGTGTAATCCATAAATATTAACTATTAATAAACCAAATAGACAATTAAAAGGAAATTTAGAGGCACTGCATCATCATTTCAACTCGCTAGCGTAAATTATGTTATTAAAACTTTACAACTGCCATACAGACAGTAAAAAATTAATACTCTACCGCGTCATCAATTTAACTTGCGCTGCCATATAAAAGAACGTTTCAATAAAAAATAACGGTTAAGTGAGATTTATAAATTTTAAACTTCTGACATTCATTATTAGCAGCAGTTTAGTGTTTTAAACAATTTTAACAATAACAGTTCTAGAAATTCAGTCTCAATTAATTTACTTCAAAAGACTCAGTGTAATCCATAAATATTAACTATTAATAAACCAAATAGACAATTAAAAGAAAATTTAGAGGCACTGCATCATCATTTCAACTCGCTAGCGTAAATTATGTTATTAAAACTTTACAACTGCCATACAGACAGTAAAAAATTAATACTCTACCGCGTCATCAATTTAACTTCCGCTGCCATATAAAAGAACGTTTCAATAAAAAATAACGGTTAAGTGAGATTTATAAATTTTAAACTTCTGACATTCATTATTAGCAGCAGTTTAGTATTTTAAACAATTTTAACAATAACAGTTCTAGAAATTCAGTCTCAATTAATTTACTTCAAAAGACTCAGTCTAATCCATAAATATTAACTATTAATAAACCAAATAGACAATTAAAAGGAAATTTAGAGGCACTGCATCATCATTTCAACTCGCTAGCGTAAATTATGTTATTAAAACTTTACAACTGCCATACAGACAGTAAAAAATTAATACTCTACCGCGTCATCAATTTAACTTGCGCTGCCATATAAAAGAACGTTTCAATAAAAAATAACGGTTAAGTGAGATTTATAAATTTTAAACTTCTGACATTCATTATTAGCAGCAGTTTAGTGTTTTAAACAATTTTAACAATAACAGTTCTAGAAATTCAGTCTCAATTAATTTACTTCAAAAGACTCAGTGTAATCCATAAATATTAACTATTAATAAACCAAATAGACAATTAAAAGAAAATTTAGAGGCACTGCATCATCATTTCAACTCGCTAGCGTAAATTATGTTATTAAAACTTTACAACTGCCATACAGACAGTAAAAAATTAATACTCTACCGCGTCATCAATTTAACTTCCGCTGCCATATAAAAGAACGTTTCAATAAAAAATAACGGTTAAGTGAGATTTATAAATTTTAAACTTCTGACATTCATTATTAGCAGCAGTTTAGTATTTTAAACAATTTTAACAATAACAGTTCTAGAAATTCAGTCTCAATTAATTTACTTCAAAAGACTCAGTCTAATCCATAAATATTAACTATTAATAAACCAAATAGACAATTAAAAGGAAATTTAGAGGCACTGCATCATCATTTCAACTCGCTAGCGTAAATTATGTTATTAAAACTTTACAACTGCCATACAGACAGTAAAAAATTAATACTCTACCGCGTCATCAATTTAACTTGCGCTGCCATATAAAAGAACGTTTCAATAAAAAATAACGGTTAAGTGAGATTTATAAATTTTAAACTTCTGACATTCATTATTAGCAGCAGTTTAGTGTTTTAAACAATTTTAACAATAACAGTTCTAGAAATTCAGTCTCAATTAATTTACTTCAAAAGACTCAGTCTAATCCATAAATATTAACTATTAATAAACCAAATAGACAATTAAAAGGAAATTTAGAGGCACTGCATCATCATTTCAACTCGCTAGCGTAAATTATGTTATTAAAACTTTACAACTGCCATACAGACAGTAAAAAATTAATACTCTACCGCGTCATCAATTTAACTTCCGCTGCCATATAAAAGAACGTTTCAATAAAAAATAACGGTTAAGTGAGATTTATAAATTTTAAACTTCTGACATTCATTATTAGCAGCAGTTTAGTATTTTAAACAATTTTAACAATAACAGTTCTAGAAATTCAGTCTCAATTAATTTACTTCAAAAGACTCAGTGTAATCCATAAATATTAACTATTAATAAACCAAATAGACAATTAAAAGGAAATTTAGAGGCACTGCATCATCATTTCAACTCGCTAGCGTAAATTATGTTATTAAAACTTTACAACTGCCATACAGACAGTAAAAAATTAATACTCTACCGCGTCATCAATTTAACTTGCGCTGCCATATAAAAGAACGTTTCAATAAAAAATAACGGTTAAGTGAGATTTATAAATTTTAAACTTCTGACATTCATTATTAGCAGCAGTTTAGTGTTTTAAACAATTTTAACAATAACAGTTCTAGAAATTCAGTCTCAATTAATTTACTTCAAAAGACTCAGTCTAATCCATAAATATTAACTATTAATAAACCAAATAGACAATTAAAAGGAAATTTAGAGGCACTGCATCATCATTTCAACTCGCTAGCGTAAATTATGTTATTAAAACTTTACAACTGCCATACAGACAGTAAAAAATTAATACTCTACCGCGTCATCAATTTAACTTGCGCTGCCATATAAAAGAACGTTTCAATAAAAAATAACGGTTAAGTGAGATTTATAAATTTTAAACTTCTGACATTCATTATTAGCAGCAGTTTAGTGTTTTAAACAATTTTAACAATAACAGTTCTAGAAATTCAGTCTCAATTAATTTACTTCAAAAGACTCAGTGTAATCCATAAATATTAACTATTAATAAACCAAATAGACAATTAAAAGGAAATTTAGAGGCACTGCATCATCATTTCAACTCGCTAGCGTAAATTATGTTATTAAAACTTTACAACTGCCATACAGACAGTAAAAAATTAATACTCTACCGCGTCATCAATTTAACTTGCGCTGCCATATAAAAGAACGTTTCAATAAAAAATAACGGTTAAGTGAGATTTATAAATTTTAAACTTCTGACATTCATTATTAGCAGCAGTTTAGTGTTTTAAACAATTTTAACAATAACAGTTCTAGAAATTCAGTCTCAATTAATTTACTTCAAAAGACTCAGTGTAATCCATAAATATTAACTATTAATAAACCAAATAGACAATTAAAAGAAAATTTAGAGGCACTGCATCATCATTTAAACTCGCTAGCGTAAATTATGTTATTAAAACTTTACAACTGCCATACAGACAGTAAAAAATTAATACTCTACCGCGTCATCAATTTAACTTCCGCTGCCATATAAAAGAACGTTTCAATAAAAAATAACGGTTAAGTGAGATTTATAAATTTTAAACTTCTGACATTCATTATTAGCAGCAGTTTAGTATTTTAAACAATTTTAACAATAACAGTTCTAGAAATTCAGTCTCAATTAATTTACTTCAAAAGACTCAGTCTAATCCATAAATATTAACTATTAATAAACCAAATAGACAATTAAAAGGAAATTTAGAGGCACTGCATCATCATTTCAACTCTCTAGCGTAAATTATGTTATTAAAACTTTACAACTGCCATACAGACAGTAAAAAATTAATACTCTACCGCGTCATCAATTTAACTTGCGCTGCCATATAAAAGAACGTTTCAATAAAAAATAACGGTTAAGTGAGATTTATAAATTTTAAACTTCTGACATTCATTATTAGCAGCAGTTTAGTGTTTTAAACAATTTTAACAATAACAGTTCTAGAAATTCAGTCTGAATTAATTTACTTCAAAAGACTCAGTCTAATCCATAAATATTAACTATTAATAAACCAAATAGACAATTAAAAGGAAATTTAGAGGCACTGCATCATCATTTCAACTCGCTAGCGTAAATTATGTTATTAAAACTTTACAACTGCCATACAGACAGTAAAAAATTAATACTCTACCGCGTCATCAATTTAACTTGCGCTGCCATATAAAAGAACGTTTCAATAAAAAATAACGGTTAAGTGAGATTTATAAATTTTAAACTTCTGACATTCATTATTAGCAGCAGTTTAGTATTTTAAACAATTTTAACAATAACAGTTCTAGAAATTCAGTCTCAATTAATTTACTTCAAAAGACTCAGTCTAATCCATAAATATTAACTATTAATAAACCAAATAGACAATTAAAAGGAAATTTAGAGGCACTGCATCATCATTTCAACTCGCTAGCGTAAATTATGTTATTAAAACTTTACAACTGCCATACAGACAGTAAAAAATTAATACTCTACCGCGTCATCAATTTAACTTGCGCTGCCATATAAAAGAACGTTTCAATAAAAAATAACGGTTAAGTGAGATTTATAAATTTTAAACTTCTGACATTCATTATTAGCAGCAGTTTAGTATTTTAAACAATTTTAACAATAACAGTTCTAGAAATTCAGTCTCAATTAATTTACTTCAAAAGACTCAGTGTAATCCATAAATATTAACTATTAATAAACCAAATAGACAATTAAAAGGAAATTTAGAGGCACTGCATCATCATTTCAACTCGCTAGCGTAAATTATGTTATTAAAACTTTACAACTGCCATACAGACAGTAAAAAATTAATACTCTACCGCGTCATCAATTTAACTTCCGCTGCCATATAAAAGAACGTTTCAATAAAAAATAACGGTTAAGTGAGATTTATAAATTTTAAACTTCTGACATTCATTATTAGCAGCAGTTTAGTATTTTAAACAATTTTAACAATAACAGTTCTAGAAATTCAGTCTCAATTAATTTACTTCAAAAGACTCAGTCTAATCCATAAATATTAACTATTAATAAACCAAATAGACAATTAAAAGGAAATTTAGAGGCACTGCATCATCATTTCAACTCGCTAGCGTAAATTATGTTATTAAAACTTTACAACTGCCATACAGACAGTAAAAAATTAATACTCTACCGCGTCATCAATTTAACTTGCGCTGCCATATAAAAGAACGTTTCAATAAAAAATAACGGTTAAGTGAGATTTATAAATTTTAAACTTCTGACATTCATTATTAGCAGCAGTTTAGTGTTTTAAACAATTTTAACAATAACAGTTCTAGAAATTCAGTCTCAATTAATTTACTTCAAAAGACTCAGTGTAATCCATAAATATTAACTATTAATAAACCAAATAGACAATTAAAAGAAAATTTAGAGGCACTGCATCATCATTTCAACTCGCTAGCGTAAATTATGTTATTAAAACTTTACAACTGCCATACAGACAGTAAAAAATTAATACTCTACCGCGTCATCAATTTAACTTCCGCTGCCATATAAAAGAACGTTTCAATAAAAAATAACGGTTAAGTGAGATTTATAAATTTTAAACTTCTGACATTCATTATTAGCAGCAGTTTAGTATTTTAAACAATTTTAACAATAACAGTTCTAGAAATTCAGTCTCAATTAATTTACTTCAAAAGACTCAGTCTAATCCATAAATATTAACTATTAATAAACCAAATAGACAATTAAAAGGAAATTTAGAGGCACTGCATCATCATTTCAACTCGCTAGCGTAAATTATGTTATTAAAACTTTACAACTGCCATACAGACAGTAAAAAATTAATACTCTACCGCGTCATCAATTTAACTTGCGCTGCCATATAAAAGAACGTTTCAATAAAAAATAACGGTTAAGTGAGATTTATAAATTTTAAACTTCTGACATTCATTATTAGCAGCAGTTTAGTGTTTTAAACAATTTTAACAATAACAGTTCTAGAAATTCAGTCTCAATTAATTTACTTCAAAAGACTCAGTCTAATCCATAAATATTAACTATTAATAAACCAAATAGACAATTAAAAGGAAATTTAGAGGCACTGCATCATCATTTCAACTCGCTAGCGTAAATTATGTTATTAAAACTTTACAACTGCCATACAGACAGTAAAAAATTAATACTCTACCGCGTCATCAATTTAACTTCCGCTGCCATATAAAAGAACGTTTCAATAAAAAATAACGGTTAAGTGAGATTTATAAATTTTAAACTTCTGACATTCATTATTAGCAGCAGTTTAGTATTTTAAACAATTTTAACAATAACAGTTCTAGAAATTCAGTCTCAATTAATTTACTTCAAAAGACTCAGTGTAATCCATAAATATTAACTATTAATAAACCAAATAGACAATTAAAAGGAAATTTAGAGGCACTGCATCATCATTTCAACTCGCTAGCGTAAATTATGTTATTAAAACTTTACAACTGCCATACAGACAGTAAAAAATTAATACTCTACCGCGTCATCAATTTAACTTGCGCTGCCATATAAAAGAACGTTTCAATAAAAAATAACGGTTAAGTGAGATTTATAAATTTTAAACTTCTGACATTCATTATTAGCAGCAGTTTAGTGTTTTAAACAATTTTAACAATAACAGTTCTAGAAATTCAGTCTCAATTAATTTACTTCAAAAGACTCAGTCTAATCCATAAATATTAACTATTAATAAACCAAATAGACAATTAAAAGGAAATTTAGAGGCACTGCATCATCATTTCAACTCGCTAGCGTAAATTATGTTATTAAAACTTTACAACTGCCATACAGACAGTAAAAAATTAATACTCTACCGCGTCATCAATTTAACTTGCGCTGCCATATAAAAGAACGTTTCAATAAAAAATAACGGTTAAGTGAGATTTATAAATTTTAAACTTCTGACATTCATTATTAGCAGCAGTTTAGTGTTTTAAACAATTTTAACAATAACAGTTCTAGAAATTCAGTCTCAATTAATTTACTTCAAAAGACTCAGTGTAATCCATAAATATTAACTATTAATAAACCAAATAGACAATTAAAAGGAAATTTAGAGGCACTGCATCATCATTTCAACTCGCTAGCGTAAATTATGTTATTAAAACTTTACAACTGCCATACAGACAGTAAAAAATTAATACTCTACCGCGTCATCAATTTAACTTGCGCTGCCATATAAAAGAACGTTTCAATAAAAAATAACGGTTAAGTGAGATTTATAAATTTTAAACTTCTGACATTCATTATTAGCAGCAGTTTAGTGTTTTAAACAATTTTAACAATAACAGTTCTAGAAATTCAGTCTCAATTAATTTACTTCAAAAGACTCAGTGTAATCCATAAATATTAACTATTAATAAACCAAATAGACAATTAAAAGAAAATTTAGAGGCACTGCATCATCATTTAAACTCGCTAGCGTAAATTATGTTATTAAAACTTTACAACTGCCATACAGACAGTAAAAAATTAATACTCTACCGCGTCATCAATTTAACTTCCGCTGCCATATAAAAGAACGTTTCAATAAAAAATAACGGTTAAGTGAGATTTATAAATTTTAAACTTCTGACATTCATTATTAGCAGCAGTTTAGTATTTTAAACAATTTTAACAATAACAGTTCTAGAAATTCAGTCTCAATTAATTTACTTCAAAAGACTCAGTCTAATCCATAAATATTAACTATTAATAAACCAAATAGACAATTAAAAGGAAATTTAGAGGCACTGCATCATCATTTCAACTCTCTAGCGTAAATTATGTTATTAAAACTTTACAACTGCCATACAGACAGTAAAAAATTAATACTCTACCGCGTCATCAATTTAACTTGCGCTGCCATATAAAAGAACGTTTCAATAAAAAATAACGGTTAAGTGAGATTTATAAATTTTAAACTTCTGACATTCATTATTAGCAGCAGTTTAGTGTTTTAAACAATTTTAACAATAACAGTTCTAGAAATTCAGTCTGAATTAATTTACTTCAAAAGACTCAGTCTAATCCATAAATATTAACTATTAATAAACCAAATAGACAATTAAAAGGAAATTTAGAGGCACTGCATCATCATTTCAACTCGCTAGCGTAAATTATGTTATTAAAACTTTACAACTGCCATACAGACAGTAAAAAATTAATACTCTACCGCGTCATCAATTTAACTTGCGCTGCCATATAAAAGAACGTTTCAATAAAAAATAACGGTTAAGTGAGATTTATAAATTTTAAACTTCTGACATTCATTATTAGCAGCAGTTTAGTATTTTAAACAATTTTAACAATAACAGTTCTAGAAATTCAGTCTCAATTAATTTACTTCAAAAGACTCAGTCTAATCCATAAATATTAACTATTAATAAACCAAATAGACAATTAAAAGGAAATTTAGAGGCACTGCATCATCATTTCAACTCGCTAGCGTAAATTATGTTATTAGAACTTTACAACTGCCATACAGACAGTAAAAAATTAATACTCTACCGCGTCATCAATTTAACTTGCGCTGCCATATAAAAGAACGTTTCAATAAAAAATAACGGTTAAGTGAGATTTATAAATTTTAAACTTCTGACATTCATTATTAGCAGCAGTTTAGTATTTTAAACAATTTTAACAATAACAGTTCTAGAAATTCAGTCTCAATTAATTTACTTCAAAAGACTCAGTGTAATCCATAAATATTAACTATTAATAAACCAAATAGACAATTAAAAGGAAATTTAGAGGCACTGCATCATCATTTCAACTCGCTAGCGTAAATTATGTTATTAAAACTTTACAACTGCCATACAGACAGTAAAAAATTAATACTCTACCGCGTCATCAATTTAACTTGCGCTGCCATATAAAAGAACGTTTCAATAAAAAATAACGGTTAAGTGAGATTTATAAATTTTAAACTTCTGACATTCATTATTAGCAGCAGTTTAGTGTTTTAAACAATTTTAACAATAACAGTTCTAGAAATTCAGTCTCAATTAATTTACTTCAAAAGACTCAGTGTAATCCATAAATATTAACTATTAATAAACCAAATAGACAATTAAAAGGAAATTTAGAGGCACTGCATCATCATTTCAACTCGCTAGCGTAAATTATGTTATTAAAACTTTACAACTGCCATACAGACAGTAAAAAATTAATACTCTACCGCGTCATGAATTTAACTTGCGCTGCCATATAAAAGAACGTTTCAATAAAAAATAACGGTTAAGTGAGATTTATAAATTTTAAACTTCTGACATTCATTATTAGCAGCAGTTTAGTGTTTTAAACAATTTTAACAATAACAGTTCTAGAAATTCAGTCTCAATTAATTTACTTCAAAAGACTCAGTGTAATCCATAAATATTAACTATTAATAAACCAAATAGACAATTAAAAGAAAATTTAGAGGCACTGCATCATCATTTCAACTCGCTAGCGTAAATTATGTTATTAAAACTTTACAACTGCCATACAGACAGTAAATAATTAATACTCTACCGCGTCATCAATTTAACTTCCGCTGCCATATAAAAGAACGTTTCAATAAAAAATAACGGTTAAGTGAGATTTATAAATTTTAAACTTCTGACATTCATTATTAGCAGCAGTTTAGTATTTTAAACAATTTTAACAATAACAGTTCTAGAAATTCAGTCTCAATTAATTTACTTCAAAAGACTCAGTCTAATCCATAAATATTAACTATTAATAAACCAAATAGACAATTAAAAGGAAATTTAGAGGCACTGCATCATCATTTCAACTCGCTAGCGTAAATTATGTTATTAAAACTTTACAACTGCCATACAGACAGTAAAAAATTAATACTCTACCGCGTCATCAATTTAACTTGCGCTGCCATATAAAAGAACGTTTCAATAAAAAATAACGGTTAAGTGAGATTTATAAATTTTAAACTTCTGACATTCATTATTAGCAGCAGTTTAGTGTTTTAAACAATTTTAACAATAACAGTTCTAGAAATTCAGTCTCAATTAATTTACTTCAAAAGACTCAGTCTAATCCATAAATATTAACTATTAATAAACCAAATAGACAATTAAAAGGAAATTTAGAGGCACTGCATCATCATTTCAACTCGCTAGCGTAAATTATGTTATTAAAACTTTACAACTGCCATACAGACAGTAAAAAATTAATACTCTACCGCGTCATCAATTTAACTTGCGCTGCCATATAAAAGAACGTTTCAATAAAAAATAACGGTTAAGTGAGATTTATAAATTTTAAACTTCTGACATTCATTATTAGCAGCAGTTTAGTATTTTAAACAATTTTAACAATAACAGTTCTAGAAATTCAGTCTCAATTAATTTACTTCAAAAGACTCAGTCTAATCCATAAATATTAACTATTAATAAACCAAATAGACAATTAAAAGGAAATTTAGAGGCACTGCATCATCATTTCAACTCGCTAGCGTAAATTATGTTATTAAAACTTTACAACTGCCATACAGACAGTAAAAAATTAATACTCTACCGCGTCATCAATTTAACTTGCGCTGCCATATAAAAGAACGTTTCAATAAAAAATAACGGTTAAGTGAGATTTATAAATTTTAAACTTCTGACATTCATTATTAGCAGCAGTTTAGTATTTTAAACAATTTTAACAATAACAGTTCTAGAAATTCAGTCTCAATTAATTTACTTCAAAAGACTCAGTGTAATCCATAAATATTAACTATTAATAAACCAAATAGACAATTAAAAGGAAATTTAGAGGCACTGCATCATCATTTCAACTCGCTAGCGTAAATTATGTTATTAAAACTTTACAACTGCCATACAGACAGTAAAAAATTAATACTCTACCGCGTCATCAATTTAACTTGCGCTGCCATATAAAAGAACGTTTCAATAAAAAATAACGGTTAAGTGAGATTTATAAATTTTAAACTTCTGACATTTATTATTAGCAGCAGTTTAGTGTTTTAAACAATTTTAACAATAACAGTTCTAGAAATTCAGTCTCAATTAATTTACTTCAAAAGACTCAGTCTAATCCATAAATATTAACTATTAATAAACCAAATAGACAATTAAAAGGAAATTTAGAGGCACTGCATCATCATTTCAACTCGCTAGCGTAAATTATGTTATTAAAACTTTACAACTGCCATACAGACAGTAAAAAATTAATACTCTACCGCGTCATCAATTTAACTTGCGCTGCCATATAAAAGAACGTTTCAATAAAAAATAACGGTTAAGTGAGATTTATAAATTTTAAACTTCTGACATTCATTATTAGCAGCAGTTTAGTGTTTTAAACAATTTTAACAATAACAGTTCTAGAAATTCAGTCTCAATTAATTTACTTCAAAAGACTCAGTGTAATCCATAAATATTAACTATTAATAAACCAAATAGACAATTAAAAGGAAATTTAGAGGCACTGCATCATCATTTCAACTCGCTAGCGTAAATTATGTTATTAAAACTTTACAACTGCCATACAGACAGTAAAAAATTTATACTCTACCGCGTCATCAATTTAACTTGCGCTGCCATATAAAAGAACGTTTCAATAAAAAATAACGGTTAAGTGAGATTTATAAATTTTAAACTTCTGACATTCATTATTAGCAGCAGTTTAGTGTTTTAAACAATTTTAACTATAACAGTTCTAGAAATTCAGTCTCAATTAATTTACTTCAAAAGACTCAGTGTAATCCATAAATATTAACTATTAATAAACCAAATAGACAATTAAAAGGAAATTTAGAGGCACTGCATCATCATTTCAACTCGCTAGCGTAAATTATGTTATTAAAACTTTACAACTGCCATACAGACAGTAAAAAATTAATACTCTACCGCGTCATCAATTTAACTTGCGCTGCCATATAAAAGAACGTTTCAATAAAAAATAACGGTTAAGTGAGATTTATAAATTTTAAACTTCTGACATTCATTATTAGCAGCAGTTTAGTGTTTTAAACAATTTTAACAATAACAGTTCTAGAAATTCAGTCTCAATTAATTTACTTCAAAAGACTCAGTGTAATCCATAAATATTAACTATTAATAAACCAAATAGACAATTAAAAGAAAATTTAGAGGCACTGCATCATCATTTCAACTCGCTAGCGTAAATTATGTTATTAAAACTTTACAACTGCCATACAGACAGTAAAAAATTAATACTCTACCGCGTCATCAATTTAACTTCCGCTGCCATATAAAAGAACGTTTCAATAAAAAATAACGGTTAAGTGAGATTTATAAATTTTAAACTTCTGACATTCATTATTAGCAGCAGTTTAGTATTTTAAACAATTTTAACAATAACAGTTCTAGAAATTCAGTCTCAATTAATTTACTTCAAAAGACTCAGTCTAATCCATAAATATTAACTATTAATAAACCAAATAGACAATTAAAAGGAAATTTAGAGGCACTGCATCATCATTTCAACTCGCTAGCGTAAATTATGTTATTAAAACTTTACAACTGCCATACAGACAGTAAAAAATTAATACTCTACCGCGTCATCAATTTAACTTGCGCTGCCATATAAAAGAACGTTTCAATAAAAAATAACGGTTAAGTGAGATTTATAAATTTTAAACTTCTGACATTCATTATTAGCAGCAGTTTAGTGTTTTAAACAATTTTAACAATAACAGTTCTAGAAATTCAGTCTCAATTAATTTACTTCAAAAGACTCAGTCTAATCCATAAATATTAACTATTAATAAACCAAATAGACAATTAAAAGGAAATTTAGAGGCACTGCATCATCATTTCAACTCGCTAGCGTAAATTATGTTATTAAAACTTTACAACTGCCATACAGACAGTAAAAAATTAATACTCTACCGCGTCATCAATTTAACTTGCGCTGCCATATAAAAGAACGTTTCAATAAAAAATAACGGTTAAGTGAGATTTATAAATTTTAAACTTCTGACATTCATTATTAGCAGAAGTTTAGTATTTTAAACAATTTTAACAATAACAGTTCTAGAAATTCAGTCTCAATTAATTTACTTCAAAAGACTCAGTCTAATCCATAAATATTAACTATTAATAAACCAAATAGACAATTAAAAGGAAATTTAGAGGCACTGCATCATCATTTCAACTCGCTAGCGTAAATTATGTTATTAAAACTTTACAACTGCCATACAGACAGTAAAAAATTAATACTCTACCGCGTCATCAATTTAACTTGCGCTGCCATATAAAAGAACGTTTCAATAAAAAATAACGGTTAAGTGAGATTTATAAATTTTAAACTTCTGACATTCATTATTAGCAGCAGTTTAGTGTTTTAAACAATTTTAACAATAACAGTTCTAGAAAATCAGTCTCAATTAATTTACTTCAAAAGACTCAGTGTAATCCGTAAATATTAACTATTAATAAACCAAATAGACAATTAAAAGGAAATTTAGAGGCACTGCATCATCATTTCAACTCGCTAGCGTAAATTATGTTATTAAAACTTTACAACTGCCATACAGACAGTAAAAAATTAATACTCTACCGCGTCATCAATTTAACTTCCGCTGCCATATAAAAGAACGTTTCAATAAAAAATAACGGTTAAGTGAGATTTATAAAATTTAAACTTCTGACATTCATTATTAGCAGCAGTTTAGTATTTTAAACAATTTTAACAATAACAGTTCTAGAAATTCAGTCTCAATTAATTTACTTCAAAAGACTCAGTCTAATCCATAAATATTAACTATTAATAAACCAAATAGACAATTAAAAGGAAATTTAGAGGCACTGCATCATCATTTCAACTCGCTAGCGTAAATTATGTTATTAAAACTTTACAACTGCCATACAGACAGTAAAAAATTAATACTCTACCGCGTCATCAATTTAACTTGCGCTGCCATATAAAAGAACGTTTCAATAAAAAATAACGGTTAAGTGAGATTTATAAATTTTAAACTTCTGACATTCATTATTAGCAGCGGTTTAGTGTTTTAAACAATTTTAACAGTAGCAGTTCTAGAAATTCAGTCTCAATTAATTTACTTCAAAAGACTCAGTGAAATCCATAAATATTAACTATTAATAAACCAAATGGACAATTAAAAGGAAATTTAGAGGCACTGCATCATCATTTCAACTCGCTAGTGTAAATTATGTTATTAAAACTTTACAAATGCCATACAGACAGTAAAAAATTAATACTCTACCGCGTCATCAATTTAACTTGCGCTGCCATATAAAAGAACGTTTCAATAAAAAATAACGGTTAAGTGAGATTTATAAATTTTAAACTTCTGACATTCATTATTAGCAGCAGTTTAGTATTTTAAACAATTTTAACAATAACAGTTCTAGAAATTCAGTCTCAATTAATTTACTTCAAAAGACTCAGTCTAATCCATAAATATTAACTATTAATAAACCAAATAGACAATTAAAAGGAAATTTAGAGGCACTGCATCATCATTTCAACTCGCTAGCGTAAATTATGTTATTAAAACTTTACAACTGCCATACAGACAGTAAAAAATTAATACTCTACCGCGTCATCAATTTAACTTGCGCTGCCATATAAAAGAACGTTTCAATAAAAAATAACGGTTAAGTGAGATTTATAAATTTTAAACTTCTGACATTCATTATTAGCAGCAGTTTAGTGTTTTAAACAATTTTAACAATAACAGTTCTAGAAATTCAGTCTCAATTAATTTACTTCAAAAGACTCAGTGTAATCCATAAATATTAACTATTAATAAACCAAATAGACAATTAAAAGGAAATTTAGAGGCACTGCATCATCATTTCAACTCGCTAGCGTAAATTATGTTATTAAAACTTTACAACTGCCATACAGACAGTAAAAAATTTATACTCTACCGCGTCATCAATTTAACTTGCGCTGCCATATAAAAGAACGTTTCAATAAAAAATAACGGTTAAGTGAGATTTATAAATTTTAAACTTCTGACATTCATTATTAGCAGCAGTTCAGTGTTTTAAACAATTTTAACAATAACAGTTCTAGAAATTCAGTCTCAATTAATTTACTTCAAAAGACTCAGTGTAATCCATAAATATTAACTATTAATAAACCAAATAGACAATTAAAAGGAAATTTAGAGGCACTGCATCATCATTTCAACTCGCTAGCGTAAATTATGTTATTAAAACTTTACAACTGCCATACAGACAGTAAAAAATTAATACTCTACCGCGTCATCAATTTAACTTGCGCTGCCATATAAAAGAACGTTTCAATAAAAAATAACGCTTAAGTGAGATTTATAAATTTTAAACTTCTGACATTCATTATTAGCAGCAGTTTAGTGTTTTAAACAATTTTAATAATAACAGTTCTAGAAATTCAGTCTCAATTAATTTACTTCAAAAGACTGAGTGTAATCCGTAAATATTAACTATTAATAAACCAAATAGACAATTAAAAGGAAATTTAGAGGCACTGCATCATCATTTAACTCGCTAGCGTAAATTATGTTATTAAAACTTTACAACTGCGATACAGACAGTAAAAAATTAATACTCTACCGCGTCATCAATTTAACTTGCGCTGCCATATAAAAGAACGTTTCAATAAAAAATAACGGTTAAGTGAGATTTATAAATTTTAAACTTCTGACATTCATTATTAGCAGCAGTTTAGTGTTTTAAACAATTTTAACAGTAGCAGTTCTAGAAATTCAGTCTCAATTAATTTACTTCAAAAGACTCAGTGAAATCCATAAATATTAAATATTAATAAACCAAATGGACAATTAAAAGGAAATTTAGAGGCACTGCATCATCATTTCAACTCGCTAGCGTAAATTATGTTATTAAAACTTTACAACTGCCATACAGACAGTAAAAAATTAATACTCTACCGCGTCATCAATTTAACTTGCGCTGCCATATAAAAGAACGTTTCAATAAAAAATAACGGTTAAGTGAGATTTATAAATTTTAAACTTCAGACATTCATTATTAGCAGCAGTTTAGTATTTTAAACAATTTTAACAATAACAGTTCTAGAAATTCAGTCTCAATTAATTTACTTCAAAAGACTCAGTCTAATCCATAAATATTAACTATTAATAAACCAAATAGACAATTAAAAGGAAATTTAGAGGCACTGCATCATCATTTCAACTCGCTAGCGTAAATTATGTTATTAAAACTTTACAACTGCCATACAGACAGTAAAAAATTAATACTCTACCGCGTCATCAATTTAACTTGCGCTGCCATATAAAAGAACGTTTCAATAAAAAATAACGGTTAAGTGAGATTTATAAATTTTAAACTTCTGACATTCATTATTAGCAGCAGTTTAGTGTTTTAAACAATTTTAACAATAACAGTTCTAGAAAATCAGTCTCAATTAATTTACTTCAAAAGACTCAGTGTAATCCGTAAATATTAACTATTAATAAACCAAATAGACAATTAAAAGGAAATTTAGAGGCACTGCATCATCATTTCAACTCGCTAGCGTAAATTATGTTATTAAAACTTTACAACTGCCATACAGACAGTAAAAAATTAATACTCTACCGCGTCATCAATTTAACTTCCGCTGCCATATAAAAGAACGTTTCAATAAAAAATAACGTTTAAGTGAGATTTATAAATTTTAAACTTCTGACATTCATTATTAGCAGCAGTTTAGTATTTTAAACAATTTTAACAATAACAGTTCTAGAAATTCAGTCTCAATTAATTTACTTCAAAAGACTCAGTCTAATCCATAAATATTAACTATTAATAAACCAAATAGACAATTAAAAGGAAATTTAGAGGCACTGCATCATCATTTCAACTCGCTAGCGTAAATTATGTTATTAAAACTTTACAACTGCCATACAGACAGTAAAAAATTAATACTCTACCGCGTCATCAATTTAACTTGCGCTGCCATATAAAAGAACGTTTCAATAAAAAATAACGGTTAAGTGAGATTTATAAATTTTAAACTTCTGACATTCATTATTAGCAGCAGTTTAGTGTTTTAAACAATTTTAACAATAACAGTTCTAGAAAATCAGTCTCAATTAATTTACTTCAAAAGACTCAGTGTAATCCGTAAATATTAACTATTAATAAACCAAATAGACAATTAAAAGGAAATTTAGAGGCACTGCATCATCATTTCAACTCGCTAGCGTAAATTATGTTATTAAAACTTTACAACTGCGATACAGACAGTAAAAAATTAATACTCTACCGCGTCATCAATTTAACTTGCGCTGCCATATAAAAGAACGTTTCAATAAAAAATAACGGTTAAGTGAGATTTATAAATTTTAAACTTCTGACATTCATTATTAGCAGCAGTTTAGTGTTTTAAACAATTTTAACAATAACAGTTCTAGAAATTCAGTCTCAATTAATTTACTTCAAAAGACTCAGTGTAATCCATAAATATTAACTATTAATAAACCAAATAGACAATTAAAAGGAAATTTAGAGGCACTGCATCATCATTTCAACTCGCTAGCGTAAATTATGTTATTAAAACTTTACAACCACCATACAGACAGTAAAAAATTAATACTCTACCGCGTCATCAATTTAACTTGCGCTGCCATATAAAAGAACGTTTCAATAAAAAATAACGGTTAAGTGAGATTTATAAATTTTAAACTTCTGACATTCATTATTAGCAGCAGTTTAGTGTTTTAAACAATTTTAACAATAACAGTTCTAGAAATTCAGTCTCAATTAATTTACTTCAAAAGACTCAGTGTAATCCATAAATATTAACTATTAATAAACCAAATAGACAATTAAAAGGAAATTTAGAGGCACTGCATCATCATTTCAACTCGCTAGCGTAAATTATGTTATTAAAACTTTACAACCACCATACAGACAGTAAAAAATTAATACTCTACCGCGTCATCAATTTAACTTGCGCTGCCATATAAAAGAACGTTTCAATAAAAAATAACGATTAAGTGAGATTTATAAATTTTAAACTTCTGACATTCATTATTAGCAGCAGTTTAGTGTTTTAAACAATTTTAACAATAACAGTTCTAGAAATTCAGTCTCAATTAATTTACTTCAAAAGACTCAGTTTAATCCATAAATATTAACTATTAATAAACCAAATAGACAATTAAAGGAAATTTAGAGGCACTGCATCATCATTTCAACTCGCTAGCGTAAATTATGTTATTAAAACTTCACAACTGCCATACAGACAGTAAAAAATTAATACTCTACCGCGTCATCAATTTAACTAGCGCTGCCATATAAAAGAACGTTTCAATAAAAAATAACGGTTAAGTGAGATTTATAAATTTTAAACTTCTGACATTCATTATTAGCAGCAGTTTAGTGTTTTAAACAATTTTAACAATAACAGTTCTAGAAATTCAGTCTCAATTAATTTACTTCAAAAGACTCAGTGTAATCCATAAATATTAACTATTAATAAACCAAATAGACAATTAAAAGGAAATTTAGAGGCACTGCATCATCATTTCAACTCGCTAGCGTAAATTATGTTATTAAAACTTTACAACTGCCATACAGACAGTAAAAAATTAATACTCTACCGCGTCATCAATTTAACTTGCGCTGCCATATAAAAGAACGTTTCAATAAAAAATAACGGTTAAGTGAGATTTATAAATTTTAAACTTCTGACATTCATTATTAGCAGCAGTTTAGTGTTTTAAACAATTTTAACAATAACAGTTCTAGAAATTCAGTCTCAATTAATTTACTTCAAAAGACTCAGTGTAATCCATAAATATTATCTATTAATAAACCAAATAGACAATTAAAAGGAAATTTAGAGGCACTGCATCATCATTTAAACTCGCTAGCGTAAATTATGTTATTAAAACTTTACAACTGCCATACAGACAGTAAAAAATTAATACCCTACCGCGTCATCAATTTAACTTGCGCTGCCATATAAAAGAACGTTTCAATAAAAAATAACGGTTAAGTGAGATTTATAAATTTTAAACTTCTGACATTCATTATTAGCAGCAGTTTAGTATTTTAAACAATTTTAACAATAACAGTTCTAGAAATTCAGTCTCAATTAATTTACTTCAAAAGACTCAGTCTAATCCATAAATATTAACTATTAATAAACCAAATAGACAATTAAAAGGAAATTTAGAGGCACTGCATCATCATTTCAACTCGCTAGCGTAAATTATGTTATTAAAACTTTACAACTGCCATACAGACAGTAAAAAATTAATACTCTACCGCGTCATCAATTTAACTTGCGCTGCCATATAAAAGAACGTTTCAATAAAAAATAACGGTTAAGTGAGATTTATAAATTTTAAACTTCTGACATTCATTATTAGCAGCAGTTTAGTGTTTTAAACAATTTTAACAATAACAGTTCTAGAAATTCAGTCTCAATTAATTTACTTCAAAAGACTCAGTGTAATCCGTAAATATTAACTATTAATAAACCAAATAGACAATTAAAAGGAAATTTAGAGGCACTGCATCATCATTTCAACTCGCTAGCGTAAATTATGTTATTAAAACTTTACAACTGCCATACAGACAGTAAAAAATTAATACTCTACCGCGTCATCAATTCAACTTGCGCTGCCATATAAAAGAACGTTTCAATAAAAAATAACGGTTAAGTGAGATTTATAAATTTTAAACTTCTGACATTCATTATAAGCAGCAGTTTAGTGTTTTAAACAATTTTAACAGTAACAGTTCTAGAAATTCAGTCTCAATTAATTTACTTCAAAAGACTCAGTGTAATCCATAAATATTAACTATTAATAAACCAAATGGACAATTAAAAGGAAATTTAGAGGCACTGCATCATCATTTCAACTCGCTAGCGTAAATTATGTTATTAAAACTTTACAACTGCCATACAGACAGTAAAAAATTAATACTCTACCGCGTCATCAATTTAACTTGCGCTGCCATATAAAAGAACGTTTCAATAAAAAATAACGGTTAAGTGAGATTTATAAATTTTAAACTTCTGACATTCATTATTAGCAGCAGTTTAGTGTTTTAAACAATTTTAACAATAACAGTTCTAGAAATTCAGTCTCAATTAATTTACTTCCAAAGACTAAGTGTAATCCATAAATATTAACTATTAATAAACCAAATAGACAATTAAAAGGAAATTTAGAGGCACTGCATCATCATTTCAACTCGCTAGCGTAAATAATGTTATTAAAACTTTACAACTGCCATACAGACAGTAAAAAATTAATACTCTACCGCGTCACCAATTTAACTTGCGCTGCCATATAAAAGAACGTTTCAATAAAAAATAACGGTTAAGTGAGATTTATAAATTTTAAACTTCTGACATTCATTATTAGCAGCAGTTTAGTGTTTTAAACAATTTTAACAATAACAGTTCTAGAAATTCAGTCTCAATTAATTTACTTCAAAAGACTCAGTGTAATCCATAAATATTAACTATTAATAAACCAAATAGACAATTAAAAGGAAATTTAGAGGCACTGCATCATCATTTCAACTCGCTAGCGTAAATTATGTTATTAAAACTTTACAACTGCCATACAGACAGTAAAAAATTAATACTCTACCGCGTCATCAATTTAACTTGCGCTGCCATATAAAAGAACGTTTCAATAAAAAATAACGGTTAAGTGAGATTTATAAATTTTAAACTTCTGACATTCATTATTAGCAGCAGTTTAGTGTTTTAAACAATTTTAACAATAAAAGTTCTAGAAATTCAGCTTTAATTAATTTACTTCAAAAGACTCAGTGTAATCCATAAATATTAACTATTAATAAACCAAATAGACAATTAAAAGGAAATTTAGAGGCACTGCATCATCATTTAAACTCGCTAGCGTAAATTATGTTATTAAAACTTTACAACTGCCATACAAACAGTAAAAAATTAATACTCTACCGCGTCATCAATTTAACCTGCGCTGCCATATAAAAGAACGTTTCAATAAAAAATAACGGTTAAGTGAGATTTATAAATTTTAAACTTCTGACATTCATTATTAGCAGCAGTTTAGTGTTTTAAACAATTTTAATAATAACAGTTCTAGAAATTTAGTCTCAATTAATTTACTTCAAAAGACTCAGTGTAATCCATAAATATTAACTATTAATGAACCAAATAGACACTTAAAAGGAAATTTAGAGGCACTGCATCATCATTTCAACTCGCTAGCGTAAATTATGCTATTAAAACTTTACAACTGCCATACAGACAGTAAAAAATTAATACTCTACCGCGTCATCAATTTAACTTGCGCTGCCATATAAAAGAACGTTTCAATAAAAAATAACGGTTAAGTGAGATTTATAAATTTTAAACTTCTGACATTCATTATTAGCAGCAGTTTAGTGTTTTAAACAATTTTAACAATAACAGTTCTAGAAATTCAGTCTCAATTAATTTACTTCAAAAGACTCAGTGTAATCCATAAATATTAACTATTAATAAACCAAATAGACAATTAAAAGGAAATTTAGAGGCACTGCATCATCATTTCAACTCGCTAGCGTAAATTATGTTATTAAAACTTTACAACTGCCATACAGACAGTAAAAAATTAATACTCTACCGCTTCATCAATTTAACTTGCGCTGCCATATAAAAGAACGTTTCAATAAAAAATAACGGTTAAGTGAGATTTATAAATTTTAAACTTCTGACATTCATTATTAGCAGCAGTTTAGTGTTTTAAACAATTTTAACAATAACAGTTCTAGAAATTCAGTCTCAATTAATTTACTTCAAAAGACTCAGTGTAATCCATAAATATTAACTATTAATAAACCAAATAGACAATTAAAAGGAAATTTAGAGGCACTGCATCATCATTTCAACTCGCTAGCGTAAATTATGTTATTAAAACTTTACAACTGCCATACAGACAGTAAAAAATTAATACTCTACCGCGTCATCAATTTAACTTGCGCTGCCATATAAAAGAACGTTTCAATAAAAAATAACGGTTAAGTGAGATTTATAAATTTTAAACTTCTGACATTCATTATTAGCAGCAGTTTAGTGTTTTAAACAATTTTAACAATAACAGTTGTAGAAATTCAGTTTCAATTAATTTACTTCAAAAGACTCAGTGTAATCCATAAATATTAACTATTAATAAACCAAATAGACAATTAAAAGGAAATTTAGAGGCACTGCATCATCATTTCGACTCGCTAGCGTAAATTATGTTATTAAAACTTTACAACTGCCATACAGACAGTAAAAAATTAATACTCTACCGCGTCATCAATTTAACTTGCGCTGCCATATAAAAGAACGTTTCAATAAAAAATAACGGTTAAGAGAGATTTATAAATTTTAAACTTCTGACATTCATTATTAGCAGCAGTTTAGTGTTTTAAACAATTTTAACAATAACAGTTCTAGAAATTCAGTCTCAATTAATTTACTTCAAAAGACTCAGTCTAATCCATAAATATTAACTATTAATAAACCAAATAGACAATTAAAAGGAAATTTAGAGGCACTGCATCATCATTTCAACTCGCTAGCGTAAATTATGTTATTAAAACTTTACAACTGCCATACAGACAGTAAAAAATTAATACTCTACCGCGTCATCAATTTAACTTGCGCTGCCATATAAAAGAACGTTTCAATAAAAAATAACGGTTAAGTGAGATTTATAAATTTTAAACTTCTGACATTCATTATTAGCAGCAGTTTAGTATTTTAAACAATTTTAACAATAACAGTTCTAGAAATTCAGTCTCAATTAATTTACTTCAAAAGACTCAGTCTAATCCATAAATATTAACTATTAATAAACCAAATAGACAATTAAAAGGAAATTTAGAGGCACTGCATCATCATTTCAACTCGCTAGCGTAAATTATGTTATTAAAACTTTACAACTGCCATACAGACAGTAAAAAATTAATACTCTACCGCGTCATCAATTTAACTTGCGCTGCCATATAAAAGAACGTTTCAATAAAAAATAACGGTTAAGTGAGATTTATAAATTTTAAACTTCTGACATTCATTATTAGCAGCAGTTTAGTGTTTTAAACAATTTTAACAATAACAGTTCTAGAAAATCAGTCTCAATTAATTTACTTCAAAAGACTCAGTGTAATCCGTAAATATTAACTATTAATAAACCAAATAGACAATTAAAAGGAAATTTAGAGGCACTGCATCATCATTTCAACTCGCTAGCGTAAATTATGTTATTAAAACTTTACAACTGCCATACAGACAGTAAAAAATTAATACTCTACCGCGTCATCAATTTAACTTGCGCTGCCATATAAAAGAACGTTTCAATAAAAAATAACGGTTAAGTGAGATTTATAAATTTTAAACTTCTGACATTCATTATTAGCAGCAGTTTAGTGTTTTAAACAATTTTAACAATAACAGTTCTAGAAAATCAGTCTCAATTAATTTACTTCAAAAGACTCAGTGTAATCCGTAAATATTAACTATTAATAAACCAAATAGACAATTAAAAGGAAATTTAGAGGCACTGCATCATCATTTCAACTCGCTAGCGTAAATTATGTTATTAAAACTTTACAACTGCCATACAGACAGTAAAAAATTAATACTCTACCGCGTCATCAATTTAACTTGCGCTGCCATATAAAAGAACGTTTCAATAAAAAATAACGGTTAAGTGAGATTTATAAATTTTAAACTTCTGACATTCATTATTAGCAGCAGTTTAGTGTTTTAAACAATTTTAACAGTAGCAGTTCTAGAAATTCAGTCTCAATTAATTTACTTCAAAAGACTCAGTGAAATCCATAAATATTAACTATTAATAAACCAAATGGACAATTAAAAGGAAATTTAGAGGCACTGCATCATCATTTCAACTCGCTAGTGTAAATTATGTTATTAAAACTTTACAAATGCCATACAGACAGTAAAAAATTAATACTCTACCGCGTCATCAATTTAACTTGCGCTGCCATATAAAAGAACGTTTCAATAAAAAATAACGGTTAAGTGAGATTTATAAATTTTAAACTTCTGACATTCATTATTAGCAGCAGTTTAGTATTTTAAACAATTTTAACAATAACAGTTCTAGAAATTCAGTCTCAATTAATTTACTTCAAAAGACTCAGTCTAATCCATAAATATTAACTATTAATAAACCAAATAGACAATTAAAAGGAAATTTAGAGGCACTGCATCATCATTTCAACTCGCTAGCGTAAATTATGTTATTAAAACTTTACAACTGCCATACAGACAGTAAAAAATTAATACTCTACCGCGTCATCAATTTAACTTGCGCTGCCATATAAAAGAACGTTTCAATAAAAAAATAACGGTTAAGTGAGATTTATAAATTTTAAACTTCTGACATTCATTATTAGCAGCAGTTTAGTGTTTTAAACAATTTTAACAATAACAGTTCTAGAAATTCAGTCTCAATTAATTTACTTCAAAAGACTCAGTGTAATCCATAAATATTAACTATTAATAAACCAAATAGACAATTAAAAGGAAATTTAGAGGCACTGCATCATCATTTCAACTCGCTAGCGTAAATTATGTTATTAAAACTTTACAACTGCCTTACAGACAGTAAAAAATTAATACTCTACCGCGTCATCAATCTAACTTGCGCTGCCATATAAAAGAACGTTTCAATAAAAAATAACGGTTAAGTGAGATTTATAAATTTTAAACTTCTGACATTCATTATTAGCAGCAGTTTAGTGTTTTAAACAATTTTAACAATAACAGTTCTAGAAATTCAGTCTCAATTAATTTACTTCAAAAGACTCAGTGTAATCCATAAATATTAACTATTAATAAACCAAATAGACAATTAAAAGGAAATTTAGAGGCACTGCATCATCATTTCAACTCGCTAGCGTAAATTATGTTATTAAAACTTTACAACTGCCATACAGACAGTAAAAAATTTATACTCTACCGCGTCATCAATTTAACTTGCGCTGCCATATAAAAGAACGTTTCAATAAAAAATAACGGTTAAGTGAGATTTATAAATTTTAAACTTCTGACATTCATTATTAGCAGCAGTTCAGTGTTTTAAACAATTTTAACAATAACAGTTCTAGAAATTCAGTCTCAATTAATTTACTTCAAAAGACTCAGTGTAATCCATAAATATTAACTATTAATAAACCAAATAGACAATTAAAAGGAAATTTAGAGGCACTGCATCATCATTTCAACTCGCTAGCGTAAATTATGTTATTAAAACTTTACAACTGCCATACAGACGGTAAAAAATTAATACTCTACCGCGTCATCAATTTAACTTGCGCTGCCATATAAAAGAACGTTTCAATAAAAAATAACGGTTAAGTGAGATTTATAAATTTTAAACTTCTGACATTCATTATTAGCAGCAGTTTAGTGTTTTAAACAATTTTAATAATAACAGTTCTAGAAATTCAGTCTCAATTAATTTACTTCAAAAGACTCAGTGTAATCCGTAAATATTAACTATTAATAAACCAAATAGACAATTAAAAGGAAATTTAGAGGCACTGCATCATCATTTCAACTCGCTAGCGTAAATTATGTTATTAAAACTTTACAACTGCCATACAGACAGTAAAAATTTAATACTCTACCGCGTCATCAATTTAACTTGCGCTGCCATATAAAAGAACGTTTCAATAAAAAATAACGGTTAAGTGAGATTTATAAATTTTAAACTTCAGACATTCATTATTAGCAGCAGTTTAGTATTTTAAACAATTTTAACAATAACAGTTCTAGAAATTCAGTCTCAATTAATTTACTTCAAAAGACTCAGTCTAATCCATAAATATTAACTATTAATAAACCAAATAGACAATTAAAAGGAAATTTAGAGGCACTGCATCATCATTTCAACTCGCTAGCGTAAATTATGTTATTAAAACTTTACAACTGCCATACAGACAGTAAAAAATTAATACTCTACCGCGTCATCAATTTAACTTGCGCTGCCATATAAAAGAACGTTTCAATAAAAAATAACGGTTAAGTGAGATTTATAAATTTTAAACTTCTGACATTCATTATTAGCAGCAGTTTAGTATTTTAAACAATTTTAATAATAACAGTTCTAGAAAATCAGTCTCAATTAATTTACTTCAAAAGACTCAGTGTAATCCGTAAATATTAACTATTAATAAACCAAATAGACAATTAAAAGGAAATTTAGAGGCACTGCATCATCATTTCAACTCGCTAGCGTAAATTATGTTATTAAAACTTTACAACTGCGATACAGACAGTAAAAAATTAATACTCTACCGCGTCATCAATTTAACTTGCGCTGCCATATAAAAGAACGTTTCAATAAAAAATAACGGTTAAGTGAGATTTATAAATTTTAAACTTCTGACATTCATTATTAGCAGCAGTTTAGTGTTTTAAACAATTTTAACAATAACAGTTCTAGAAATTCAGTCTCAATTAATTTACTTCAAAAGACTCAGTGTAATCCATAAATATTAACTATTAATAAACCAAATAGACAATTAAAAGGAAATTTAGAGGCACTGCATCATCATTTCAACTCGCTAGCGTAAATTATGTTATTAAAACTTTACAACTGCCATACAGACAGTAAAAAATTAATACTCTACCGCGTCATCAATTTAACTTGCGCTGCCATATAAAAGAACGTTTCAATAAAAAATAACGATTAAGTGAGATTTATAAATTTTAAACTTCTGACATTCATTATTAGCAGCAGTTTAGTGTTTTAAACAATTTTAACAATAACAGTTCTAGAAATTCAGTCTCAATTAATTTACTTCAAAAGACTCAGTTTAATCCATAAATATTAACTATTAATAAACCAAATAGACAATTAAAGGAAATTTAGAGGCACTGCATCATCATATCAACTCGCTAGCGTAAATTATGTTATTAAAACTTCACAACTGCCATACAGACAGTAAAAAATTAATACTCTACCGCGTCATCAATTTAACTAGCGCTGCCATATAAAAGAACGTTTCAATAAAAAATAACGGTTAAGTGAGATTTATAAATTTTAAACTTCTGACATTCATTATTAGCAGCAGTTTAGTGTTTTAAACAATTTTAACAATAACAGTTCTAGAAATTCAGTCTCAATTAATTTACTTCAAAAGACTCAGTGTAATCCATAAATATTAACTATTAATAAACCAAATAGACAATTAAAAGGAAATTTAGAGGCACTGCATCATCATTTCAACTCGCTAGCGTAAATTATGTTATTAAAACTTTACAACTGCCATACAGACAGTAAAAAATTAATACCCTACCGCGTCATCAATTTAACTTGCGCTGCCATATAAAAGAACGTTTCAATAAAAAATAACGGTTAAGTGAGATTTATAAATTTTAAACTTCTGACATTCATTATTAGCAGCAGTTTAGTATTTTAAACAATTTTAACAATAACAGTTCTAGAAATTCAGTCTCAATTAATTTACTTCAAAAGACTCAGTCTAATCCATAAATATTAACTATTAATAAACCAAATAGACAATTAAAAGGAAATTTAGAGGCACTGCATCATCATTTCAACTCGCTAGCGTAAATTATGTTATTAAAACTTTACAACTGCCATACAGACAGTAAAAAATTAATACTCTACCGCGTCATCAATTTAACTTGCGCTGCCATATAAAAGAACGTTTCAATAAAAAATAACGGTTAAGTGAGATTTATAAATTTTAAACTTCTGACATTCATTATTAGCAGCAGTTTAGTGTTTTAAACAATTTTAACAATAACAGTTCTAGAAATTCAGTCTCAATTAATTTACTTCAAAAGACTCAGTGTAATCCGTAAATATTAACTATTAATAAACCAAATAGACAATTAAAAGGAAATTTAGAGGCACTGCATCATCATTTCAACTCGCTAGCGTAAATTATGTTATTAAAACTTTACAACTGCCATACAGACAGTAAAAAATTAATACTCTACCGCGTCATCAATTCAACTTGCGCTGCCATATAAAAGAACGTTTCAATAAAAAATAACGGTTAAGTGAGATTTATAAATTTTAAACTTCTGACATTCATTATAAGCAGCAGTTTAGTGTTTTAAACAATTTTAACAGTAACAGTTCTAGAAATTCAGTCTCAATTAATTTACTTCAAAAGACTCAGTGTAATCCATAAATATTAACTATTAATAAACCAAATGGACAATTAAAAGGAAATTTAGAGGCACTGCATCATCATTTCAACTCGCTAGCGTAAATTATGTTATTAAAACTTTACAACTGCCATACAGACAGTAAAAAATTAATACTCTACCGCGTCATCAATTTAACTTGCGCTGCCATATAAAAGAACGTTTCAATAAAAAATAACGGTTAAGTGAGATTTATAAATTTTAAACTTCTGACATTCATTATTAGCAGCAGTTTAGTGTTTTAAACAATTTTAACAATAACAGTTCTAGAAATTCAGTCTCAATTAATTTACTTCCAAAGACTAAGTGTAATCCATAAATATTAACTATTAATAAACCAAATAGACAATTAAAAGGAAATTTAGAGGCACTGCATCATCCTTTCAACTCGCTAGCGTAAATAATGTTATTAAAACTTTACAACTGCCATACAGACAGTAAAAAATTAATACTCTACCGCGTCACCAATTTAACTTGCGCTGCCATATAAAAGAACGTTTCAATAAAAAATAACGGTTAAGTGAGATTTATAAATTTTAAACTTCTGACATTCATTATTAGCAGCAGTTTAGTGTTTTAAACAATTTTAACAATAACAGTTCTAGAAATTCAGTCTCAATTAATTTACTTCAAAAGACTCAGTGTAATCCATAAATATTAACTATTAATAAACCAAATAGACAATTAAAAGGAAATTTAGAGGCACTGCATCATCATTTAAACTCGCTAGCGTAAATTATGTTATTAAAACTTTACAACTGCCATACAAACAGTAAAAAATTAATACTCTACCGCGTCATCAATTTAACTTGCGCTGCCATATAAAAGAACGTTTCAATAAAAAATAACGATTAAGTGAGATTTAAAAATTTTAAACTTCTGACATTAATTATTAGCAGCAGTTTAGTGTTTTAAACAATTTTAACAATAACAGTTCTAGAAATTCAGTCTCAATTAATTTACTTCAAAAGACTCAGTGTAATCCATAAATATTAACTATTAATAAACCAAATAGACAATTAAAAGGAAATTTAGAGGCACTGCATCATCATTTCAACTCGCTAGCGTAAATTATGTTATTAAAACTTTACAACTGCCATACAGACAGTAAAAAATTAATACTCTACCGCGTCATCAATTTAACTTGCGCTGCCATATAAAAGAACGTTTCAATAAAAAATAACGATTAAGTGAGATTTATAAATTTTAAACTTCTGACATTCATTATTAGCAGCAGTTTAGTGTTTTAAACAATTTTAACAATAACAGTTCTAGAAATTCAGTCTCAATTAATTTACTTCAAAAGACTCAGTTTAATCCATAAATATTAACTATTAATAAACCAAATAGACAATTAAAGGAAATTTAGAGGCACTGCATCATCATTTCAACTCGCTAGCGTAAATTATGTTATTAAAACTTCACAACTGCCATACAGACAGTAAAAAATTAATACTCTACCGCGTCATCAATTTAACTAGCGCTGCCATATAAAAGAACGTTTCAATAAAAAATAACGGTTAAGTGAGATTTATAAATTTTAAACTTCTGACATTCATTATTAGCAGCAGTTTAGTGTTTTAAACAATTTTAACAATAACAGTTCTAGAAATTCAGTCTCAATTAATTTACTTCAAAAGACTCAGTGTAATCCATAAATATTAACTATTAATAAACCAAATAGACAATTAAAAGGAAATTTAGAGGCACTGCATCATCATTTCAACTCGCTAGCGTAAATTATGTTATTAAAACTTTACAACTGCCATACAGACAGTAAAAAATTAATACCCTACCGCGTCATCAATTTAACTTGCGCTGCCATATAAAAGAACGTTTCAATAAAAAATAACGGTTAAGTGAGATTTATAAATTTTAAACTTCTGACATTCATTATTAGCAGCAGTTTAGTATTTTAAACAATTTTAACAATAACAGTTCTAGAAATTCAGTCTCAATTAATTTACTTCAAAAGACTCAGTCTAATCCATAAATATTAACTATTAATAAACCAAATAGACAATTAAAAGGAAATTTAGAGGCACTGCATCATCATTTCAACTCGCTAGCGTAAATTATGTTATTAAAACTTTACAACTGCCATACAGACAGTAAAAAATTAATACTCTACCGCGTCATCAATTTAACTTGCGCTGCCATATAAAAGAACGTTTCAATAAAAAATAACGGTTAAGTGAGATTTATAAATTTTAAACTTCTGACATTCATTATTAGCAGCAGTTTAGTGTTTTAAACAATTTTAACAATAACAGTTCTAGAAATTCAGTCTCAATTAATTTACTTCAAAAGACTCAGTGTAATCCGTAAATATTAACTATTAATAAACCAAATAGACAATTAAAAGGAAATTTAGAGGCACTGCATCATCATTTCAACTCGCTAGCGTAAATTATGTTATTAAAACTTTACAACTGCCATACAGACAGTAAAAAATTAATACTCTACCGCGTCATCAATTCAACTTGCGCTGCCATATAAAAGAACGTTTCAATAAAAAATAACGGTTAAGTGAGATTTATAAATTTTAAACTTCTGACATTCATTATAAGCAGCAGTTTAGTGTTTTAAACAATTTTAACAGTAACAGTTCTAGAAATTCAGTCTCAATTAATTTACTTCAAAAGACTCAGTGTAATCCATAAATATTAACTATTAATAAACCAAATGGACAATTAAAAGGAAATTTAGAGGCACTGCATCATCATTTCAACTCGCTAGCGTAAATTATGTTATTAAAACTTTACAACTGCCATACAGACAGTAAAAAATTAATACTCTACCGCGTCATCAATTTAACTTGCGCTGCCATATAAAAGAACGTTTCAATAAAAAATAACGGTTAAGTGAGATTTATAAATTTTAAACTTCTGACATTCATTATTAGCAGCAGTTTAGTGTTTTAAACAATTTTAACAATAACAGTTCTAGAAATTCAGTCTCAATTAATTTACTTCCAAAGACTAAGTGTAATCCATAAATATTAACTATTAATAAACCAAATAGACAATTAAAAGGAAATTTAGAGGCACTGCATCATCATTTCAACTCGCTAGCGTAAATAATGTTATTAAAACTTTACAACTGCCATACAGACAGTAAAAAATTAATACTCTACCGCGTCACCAATTTAACTTGCGCTGCCATATAAAAGAACGTTTCAATAAAAAATAACGGTTAAGTGAGATTTATAAATTTTAAACTTCTGACATTCATTATTAGCAGCAGTTTAGTGTTTTAAACAATTTTAACAATAACAGTTCTAGAAATTCAGTCTCAATTAATTTACTTCAAAAGACTCAGTGTAATCCATAAATATTAACTATTAATAAACCAAATAGACAATTAAAAGGAAATTTAGAGGCACTGCATCATCATTTAAACTCGCTAGCGTAAATTATGTTATTAAAACTTTACAACTGCCATACAAACAGTAAAAAATTAATACTCTACCGCGTCATCAATTTAACTTGCGCTGCCATATAAAAGAACGTTTCAATAAAAAATAACGATTAAGTGAGATTTAAAAATTTTAAACTTCTGACATTAATTATTAGCAGCAGTTTAGTGTTTTAAACAATTTTAACAATAACAGTTCTAGAAATTCAGTCTCAATTAATTTACTTCAAAAGACTCAGTTTAATCCATAAATATTAACTATTAATAAACCAAATAGACAATTAAAGGAAATTTAGAGGCACTGCATCATCATTTCAACTCGCTAGCGTAAATTATGTTATTAAAACTTTACAACTGCCATACAGACAGTAAAAAATTAATACTCTACCGCGTCATCAATTTAACTTGCGCTGCCATATAAAAGAACGTTTCATTAAAAAATAACGGTTAAGTGAGATTTATAAATTTTAAACTTCTGACATTCATTATTAGCAGCAGTTTAGTGTTTTAAACAATTTTAACAATAACAGTTCTAGAAATTCAGCCTCAATTAATTTACTTCAAAAGACTCAGTGTAATCCATAAATATTAACTATTAATAAACCAAATAGACAATTAAAGGAAATTTAGAGGCACTGCATCATCATTTAAACTCGCTAGCGTAAATTATGTTATTAAAACTTTACAACTGCCATACAAACAGTAAAAAATTAATACTCTACCGCGTCATCAATTTAACCTGCGCTGCCATATAAAAGAACGTTTCAATAAAAAATAACGGTTAAGTGAGATTTATAAATTTTAAACTTCTGACATTCATTATTAGCAGCAGTTTAGTGTTTTAAACAATTTTAATAATAACAGTTCTAGAAATTTAGTCTCAATTAATTTACTTCAAAAGACTCAGTGTAATCCATAAATATTAACTATTAATGAACCAAATAGACAATTAAAAGGAAATTTAGAGGCACTGCATCATCATTTCAACTCGCTAGCGTAAATTATGCTATTAAAACTTTATAACTGCCATACAGACAGTAAAAAATTAATACTCTACCGCGTCATCAATTTAACTTGCGCTGCCATATAAAAGAACGTTTCAATAAAAAATAACGGTTAAGTGAGATTTATAAATTTTAAACTTCTGACATTCATTATTAGCAGCAGTTTAGTGTTTTAAACAATTTTAACAATAACAGTTCTAGAAATTCAGTCTCAATTAATTTACTTCAAAAGACTCAGTGTAATCCATAAATATTAACTATTAATAAACCAAATAGACAATTAAAAGGAAATTTAGAGGCACTGCATCATCATTTCAACTCGCTAGCGTAAATTATGTTATTAAAACTTTACAACTGCCTTACAGACAGTAAAAAATTAATACTCTACCGCTTCATCAATTTAACTTGCGCTGCCATATAAAAGAACGTTTCAATAAAAAATAACGGTTAAGTGAGATTTATAAATTTTAAACTTCTGACATTCATTATTAGCAGCAGTTTAGTGTTTTAAACAATTTTAACAATAACAGTTCTAGAAATTCAGTCTCAATTAATTTACTTCAAAAGACTCAGTGTAATCCATAAATATTAACTATTAATAAACCAAATAGACAATTAAAAGGAAATTTAGAGGCACTGCATCATCATTTCAACTCGCTAGCGTAAATTATGTTATTAAAACTTTACAACTGCCATACAGACAGTAAAAAATTAATACTCTACCGCGTCATCAATTTAACTTGCGCTGCCATATAAAAGAACGTTTCAATAAAAAATAACGGTTAAGTGAGATTTATAAATTTTAAACTTCTGACATTCATTATTAGCAGCAGTTTAGTGTTTTAAACAATTTTAACAATAACAGTTGTAGAAATTCAGTTTCAATTAATTTACTTCAAAGGACTCAGTGTAATCCATAAATATTAACTATTAATAAACCAAATAGACAATTAAAAGGAAATTTAGAGGCACTGCATCATCATTTCAACTCGCTAGCGTAAATAATGTTATTAAAACTTTACAACTGCCATACAGACAGTAAAAAATTAATACTCTACCGCGTCATCAATTTAACTTGCGCTGCCATATAAAAGAACGTTTCAATAAAAAATAACGGTTAAGTGAGATTTATAAATTTTAAACTTCTGACATTCATTATTAGCAGCAGTTTAGTGTTTTAAACAATTTTAATAATAACAGTTCTAGAAATTTAGTCTCAATTAATTTACTTCAAAAGACTCAGTGTAATCCATAAATATTAACTATTAATGAACCAAATAGACAATTAAAAGGAAATTTAGAGGCACTGCATCATCATTTCAACTCGCTAGCGTAAATTATGTTATTAAAACTTTACAACTGCCATACAGACAGTAAAAAATTAATACTCTACCGCGTCATCAATTTAACTTGCGCTGCCATATAAAAGAACGTTTCAATAAAAAATAACGGTTAAGTGAGATTTATAAATTTTAAACTTCTGACATTCATTATTAGCAGCAGTTTAGTGTTTTAAACAATTTTAACAATAACAGTTCTAGAAATTCAGTCTCAATTAATTTACTTCAAAAGACTCAGTGTAATCCATAAATATTAACTATTAATAAACCAAATAGACAATTAAAAGGAAATTTAGAGGCACTGCATCATCATTTCAACTCGCTAGCGTAAATTATGTTATTAAAACTTTACAACTGCGATACAGACAGTAAAAAATTAATACTCTACCGCGTCATCAATTTAACTTGCGCTGCCATATAAAAGAACGTTTCAATAAAAAATAACGGTTAAGTGAGATTTATAAATTTTAAACTTCTGACATTCATTATTAGCAGCAGTTTAGTGTTTTAAACAATTTTAACAATAACAGTTCTAGAAATTCAGTCTCAATTAATTTACTTCAAAAGACTCAGTGTAATCCATAAATATTAACTATTAATAAACCAAATAGACAATTAAAAGGAAATTTAGAGGCACTGCATCATCATTTCAACTCGCTAGCGTAAATTATGTTATTAAAACTTTACAACTGCGATACAGACAGTAAAAAATTAATACTCTACCGCGTCATCAATTTAACTTGCGCTGCCATATAAAAGAACGTTTCAATAAAAAATAACGGTTAAGTGAGATTTATAAATTTTAAACTTCTGACATTAATTATTAGCAGCAGTTTAGTGTTTTAAACAATTTTAACAATAACAGTTCTAGAAATTCAGTCTCAATTAATTTACTTCAAAAGACTCAGTTTAATCCATAAATATTAACTATTAATAAACCAAATAGACAATTAAAGGAAATTTAGAGGCACTGCATCATCATTTCAACTCGTTAGCGTAAATTATGTTATTAAAACTTTACAACTGCCATACAGACAGTAAAAAATTAATACTCTACCGCGTCATCAACTTAACTAGCGCTGCCATATAAAAGAACGTTTCAATAAAAAATAACGGTTAAGTGAGATTTATAAATTTTAAACTTCTGACATTCATTATTAGCAGCAGTTTAGTGTTTTAAACAATTTTAACAATAACAGTTCTAGAAATTCAGTCTCAATTAATTTACTTCAAAAGACTCAGTGTAATCCATAAATATTAACTATTAATAAACCAAATAGACAATTAAAAGGAAATTTAGAGGCACTGCATCATCATTTCAACTCGCTAGCGTAAATTATGTTATTAAAACTTTACAACTGCCATACAGACAGTAAAAAATTAATACTCTACCGCGTCATCAATTTAACTTGCGCTGCCATATAAAAGAACGTTTCAATAAAAAATAACGGTTAAGTGAGATTTATAAATTTTAAACTTCTGACATTCATTATTAGCAGCAGTTTAGTGTTTTAAACAATTTTAACAATAACAGTTCTAGAAATTCAGTCTCAATTAATTTACTTCAAAAGACTCAGTGTAATCCATAAATATTAACTATTAATAAACCAAATAGACAATTAAAAGGAAATGTAGAGGCACTGCATCATCATTTCAACTCGCTAGCGTAAATTATGTTATTAAAACTTTACAACTGCCTTACAGACAGTAAAAAATTAATACTCTACCGCGTCATCAATCTAACTTGCGCTGCCATATAAAAGAACGTTTCAATAAAAAATAACGGTTAAGTGAGATTTATAAATTTTAAACTTCTGACATTCATTATTAGCAGCAGTTTAGTGTTTTAAACAATTTTAACAATAACAGTTCTAGAAATTCAGTCTCAATTAATTTACTTCAAAAGACTCAGTGTAATCCATAAATATTAACTATTAATAAACCAAACAGACAATTAAAAGGAAATTTAGAGGCACTGCATCATCATTTCAACTCGCTAGCGTAAATTATGTTATTAAAACTTTACAACTGCCATACAGACAGTAAAAAATTAATACTCTACCGCGTCATCAATTTAACTTGCGCTGCCATATAAAAGAACGTTTCAATAAAAAATAAAGGTTAAGTGAGATTTATAAATTTTAAACTTCTGACATTCATTATTAGCAGCAGTTTAGTATTTTAAACAATTTTAACAATAACAGTTCTAGAAATTCAGTCTCAATTAATTTACTTCAAAAGACTCAGTCTAATCCATAAATATTAACTATTAATAAACCAAATAAACAATTAAAAGGAAATTTAGAGGCACTGCATCATCATTTCAACTCGCTAGCGTAAATTATGTTATTAAAACTTTACAACTGCCATACAAACAGTAAAAAATTAATACTCTACCGCGTCATCAATTTAACTTCCGCTGCCATATAAAAGAACGTTTCAATAAAAAATAACGGTTAAGTGAGATTTATAAATTTTAAACTTCTGACATTCATTATTAGCAGCAGTTTAGTATTTTAAACAATTTTAACAATAACAGTTCTAGAAATTCAGTCTCAATTAATTTACTTCAAAAGACTCAGTCTAATCCATAAATATTAACTATTAATAAACCAAATAGACAATTAAAAGGAAATTTAGAGGCACTGCATCATCATTTCAACTCGCTAGCGTAAATTATGTTATTAAAACTTTACAACTGCCATACAGACAGTAAAAAATTAATACTCTACCGCGTCATCAATTTAACTTGCGCTGCCATATAAAAGAACGTTTCAATAAAAAATAACGGCTAAGTGAGATTTATAAATTTTAAACTTCTGACATTCATTATTAGCAGCAGTGTAGTGTTTTAAACAATTTTAACAATAACAGTTCTAGAAATTCAGTCTCAATAAATTTACTTCAAAAGACTCAGTGTAATCCATAAATATTAACTATTAATAAACCAAATAGACAATTAAAAGGAAATTTAGAGGCACTGCATCATCATTTCAACTCGCTAGCGTAAATTATGTTATTAAAACTTTACAACTGCCATACAGACAGTAAAAAATTAATACTCTACCGCGTCATCAATTTAACTTGCGCTGCCATATAAAAGAACGTTTCAATAAAAAATAACGAATAAGTGAGATTTATAAATTTTAAACTTCTGACATTCATTATTAGCAGCAGTTTAGTGTTTTAAACAATTTTAACAATAACAGTTCTAGAAATTCAGTCTCAATTAATTTACTTCAAAAGACTCAGTGTAATCCATAAATATTAACTATTAATAAACCAAATAGACAATTAAAAGGAAATTTAGAGGCACTGCATCATCATTTCAACTCGCTAGCGTAAATTATGTTATTAAAACTTTACAACTGCCATACAGACAGTAAAAAATTAATACTCTACCGCGTCATCAATTTAACTTGCGCTGCCATATAAAAGAACGTTTCAATAAAAAATAACGGTTAAGTGAGATTTATAAATTTTAAACTTCTGACATTCATTATTAGCAGCAGTTTAGTATTTTAAACAATTTTAACAATAACAGTTCTAGAAATTCAGTCTCAATTAATTTACTTCAAAAGACTCAGTCTAATCCATAAATATTAACTATTAATAAACCAAATAAACAATTAAAAGGAAATTTAGAGGCACTGCATCATCATTTCAACTCGCTAGCGTAAATTATGTTATTAAAACTTTACAACTGCCATACAAACAGTAAAAAATTAATACTCTACCGCGTCATCAATTTAACTTCCGCTGCCATATAAAAGAACGTTTCAATAAAAAATAACGGTTAAGTGAGATTTATAAATTTTAAACTTCTGACATTCATTATTAGCAGCAGTTTAGTATTTTAAACAATTTTAACAATAACAGTTCTAGAAATTCAGTCTCAATTAATTTACTTCAAAAGACTCAGTCTAATCCATAAATATTAACTATTAATAAACCAAATAGACAATTAAAAGGAAATTTAGAGGCACTGCATCATCATTTCAACTCGCTAGCGTAAATTATGTTATTAAAACTTTACAACTGCCATACAGACAGTAAAAAATTAATACTCTACCGCGTCATCAATTTAACTTGCGCTGCCATATAAAAGAACGTTTCAATAAAAAATAACGGCTAAGTGAGATTTATAAATTTTAAACTTCTGACATTCATTATTAGCAGCAGTGTAGTGTTTTAAACAATTTTAACAATAACAGTTCTAGAAATTCAGTCTCAATAAATTTACTTCAAAAGACTCAGTGTAATCCATAAATATTAACTATTAATAAACCAAATAGACAATTAAAAGGAAATTTAGAGGCACTGCATCATCATTTCAACTCGCTAGCGTAAATTATGTTATTAAAACTTTACAACTGCCATACAGACAGTAAAAAATTAATACTCTACCGCGTCATCAATTTAACTTGCGCTGCCATATAAAAGAACGTTTCAATAAAAAATAACGAATAAGTGAGATTTGTAAATTTTAAACTTCTGACATTCATTATTAGCAGCAGTTTAGTGTTTTAAACAATTTTAACAATAACAGTTCTAGAAATTCAGTCTCAATTAATTTACTTCAAAAGACTCAGTGTAATCCATAAATATTAACTATTAATAAACCAAATAGACAATTAAAAGGAAATTTAGAGGCACTGCATCATCATTTCAACTCGCTAGCGTAAATTATGTTATTAAAACTTTACAACTGCCATACAGACAGTAAAAAATTAATACTCTACCGCGTCATCAATTTAACTTGCGCTGCCATATAAAAGAACGTTTCAATAAAAAATAACGGTTAAGTGAGATTTATAAATTTTAAACTTCTGACATTCATTATTAGCAGCAGTGTAGTGTTTTAAACAATTTTAACAATAACAGTTCTAGAAATTCAGTCTCAATTAATTTACTTCAAAAGACTCAGTCTAATCCATAAATATTAACTATTAATAAACCAAATAAACAATTAAAAGGAAATTTAGAGGCACTGCATCATCATTTCAACTCGCTAGCGTAAATTATGTTATTAAAACTTTACAACTGCCATACAAACAGTAAAAAATTAATACTCTACCGCGTCATCAATTTAACTTCCGCTGCCATATAAAAGAACGTTTCAATAAAAAATAACGGTTAAGTGAGATTTATAAATTTTAAACTTCTGACATTCATTATTAGCAGCAGTTTAGTATTTTAAACAATTTTAACAATAACAGTTCTAGAAATTCAGTCTCAATTAATTTACTTCAAAAGACTCAGTCTAATCCATAAATATTAACTATTAATAAACCAAATAGACAATTAAAAGGAAATTTAGAGGCACTGCATCATCATTTCAACTCGCTAGCGTAAATTATGTTATTAAAACTTTACAACTGCCATACAGACAGTAAAAAATTAATACTCTACCGCGTCATCAATTTAACTTGCGCTGCCATATAAAAGAACGTTTCAATAAAAAATAACGGTTAAGTGAGATTTATAAATTTTAAACTTCTGACATTCATTATTAGCAGCAGTTTAGTGTTTTAAACAATTTTAAAATTAACAGTTCTAGAAAATCAGTCTCAATTAATTTACTTCAAAAGACTCAGTGTAATCCGTAAATATTAACTATTAATAAACCAAATAGACAATTAAAAGGAAATTTAGAGGCACTGCATCATCATTTCAACTCGCTAGCGTAAATTATGTTATTAAAACTTTACAACTGCGATACAGACAGTAAAAAATTAATACTCTACCGCGTCATCAATTTAACTTGCGCTGCCATATAAAAGAACGTTTCAATAAAAAATAACGGTTAAGTGAGATTTATAAATTTTAAACTTCTGACATTCATTATTAGCAGCAGTTTAGTGTTTTAAACAATTTTAACAATAACAGTTCTAGAAATTCAGTCTCAATTAATTTACTTCAAAAGACTCAGTGTAATCCATAAATATTAACTATTAATAAACCAAATAGACAATTAAAAGGAAATTTAGAGGCACTGCATCATCATTTCAACTCGCTAGCGTAAATTATGTTATTAAAACTTTACAACTGCCATACAGACAGTAAAAAATTAATACTCTACCGCGTCATCAATTTAACTTGCGCTGCCATATAAAAGAACGTTTCAATAAAAAATAACGGTTAAGTGAGATTTATAAATTTTAAACTTCTGACATTCATTATTAGCAGCAGTGTAGTGTTTTAAACAATTTTAACAATAACAGTTCTAGAAATTCAGTCTCAATAAATTTACTTCAAAAGACTCAGTGTAATCCATAAATATTAACTATTAATAAACCAAATAGACAATTAAAAGGAAATTTAGAGGCACTGCATCATCATTTCAACTCGCTAGCGTAAATTATGTTATTAAAACTTTACAACTGCCATACAGACAGTAAAAAATTAATACTCTACCGCGTCATCAATTTAACTTGCGCTGCCATATAAAAGAACGTTTCAATAAAAAATAACGGTTAAGTGAGATTTATAAATTTTAAACTTCTGACATTCATTATTAGCAGCAGTTTAGTGTTTTAAACAATTTTAACAATAACAGTTCTAGAAATTCAGTCTCAATTAATTTACTTCAAAAGACTCAGTGTAATCCATAAATATTAACTATTAATAAACCAAATAGACAATTAAAAGGAAATTTAGAGGCACTGCATCATCATTTCAACTCGCTAGCGTAAATTATGTTATTAAAACTTTACAACTGCCATACAGACAGTAAAAAATTAATACTCTACCGCGTCATCAATTTAACTTGCGCTGCCATATAAAAGAACGTTTCAATAAAAAATAACGGTTAAGTGAGATTTATAAATTTTAAACTTCTGACATTCATTATTAGCAGCAGTGTAGTGTTTTAAACAATTTTAACAATAACAGTTCTAGAAATTCAGTCTCAATAAATTTACTTCAAAAGACTCAGTGTAATCCATAAATATTAACTATTAATAAACCAAATAGACAATTAAAAGGAAATTTAGAGGCACTGCATCATCATTTCAACTCGCTAGCGTAAATTATGTTATTAAAACTTTACAACTGCGATACAGACAGTAAAAAATTAATACTCTACCGCGTCATCAATTTAACTTGCGCTGCCATATAAAAGAACGTTTCAATAAAAAATAACGGTTAAGTGAGATTTATAAATTTTAAACTTCTGACATTCATTATTAGCAGCAGTTTAGTGTTTTAAACAATTTTAACAATAACAGTTCTAGAAATTCTGTCTCAATTAATTTACTTCAAAAGACTCAGTGTAATCCATAAATATTAACTATTAATAAACCAAATAGACAATTAAAAGGAAATTTAGAGGCACTGCATCATCATTTCAACTCGCTAGCGTAAATTATGTTATTAAAACTTTACAACTGCCATACAGACAGTAAAAAATTAATACTCTACCGCGTCATCAATTTAACTTGCGCTGCCATATAAAAGAACGTTTCAATAAAAAATAACGGTTAAGTGAGATTTATAAATTTTAAACTTCTGACATTCATTATTAGCAGCAGTGTAGTGTTTTAAACAATTTTAACAATAACAGTTCTAGAAATTCAGTCTCAATAAATTTACTTCAAAAGACTCAGTGTAATCCATAAATATTAACTATTAATAAACCAAATAGACAATTAAAAGGAAATTTAGAGGCACTGCATCATCATTTCAACTCGCTAGCGTAAATTATGTTATTAAAACTTTACAACTGCGATACAGACAGTAAAAAATTAATACTCTACCGCGTCATCAATTTAACTTGCGCTGCCATATAAAAGAACGTTTCAATAAAAAATAACGGTTAAGTGAGATTTATAAATTTTAAACTTCTGACATTCATTATTAGCAGCAGTTTAGTGTTTTAAACAATTTTAACAATAACAGTTCTAGAAATTCTGTCTCAATTAATTTACTTCAAAAGACTCAGTGTAATCCATAAATATTAACTATTAATAAACCAAATAGACAATTAAAAGGAAATTTAGAGGCACTGCATCATCATTTCAACTCGCTAGCGTAAATTATGTTATTAAAACTTTACAACTGCCATACAGACAGTAAAAAATTAATACTCTACCGCGTCATCAATTTAACTTGCGCTGCCATATAAAAGAACGTTTCAATAAAAAATAACGGTTAAGTGAGATTTATAAATTTTAAACTTCTGACATTCATTATTAGCAGCAGTGTAGTGTTTTAAACAATTTTAACAATAACAGTTCTAGAAATTCAGTCTCAATATATTTACTTCAAAAGACTCAGTGTAATCCATAAATATTAACTATTAATAAACCAAATAGACAATTAAAAGGAAATTTAGAGGCACTGCATCATCATTTCAACTCGCTAGCGTAAATTATGTTATTAAAACTTTACAACTGCCATACAGACAGTAAAAAATTAATACTCTACCGCGTCATCAATTTAACTTGCGCTGCCATATAAAAGAACGTTTCAATAAAAAATAACGGTTAAGTGAGATTTATAAATTTTAAACTTCTGACATTCATTATTAGCAGCAGTTTAGTGTTTTAAACAATTTTAACAATAACAGTTCTAGAAATTCAGTCTCAATTAATTTACTTCAAAAGACTCAGTGTAATCCATAAATATTAACTATTAATAAACCAAATAGACAATTAAAAGGAAATTTAGAGGCACTGCATCATCATTTCAACTCGCTAGCGTAAATTATGTTATTAAAACTTTACAACTGCCATACAGACAGTAAAAAATTAATGCTCTACCGCGTCATCAATTTATCTTGCGCTGCCATATAAAAGAACGTTTCAATAAAAAATAACGGTTAAGTGAGATTTATAAATTTTAAACTTCTGACATTCATTATTAGCAGCAGTTTAGTGTTTTAAACAATTTTAACAATAACAGTTCTAGAAATTCAGTCTCAATTAATTTACTTCAAAAGACTCAGTGTAATCCATAAATATTAACTATTAATAAACCAAATAGACAATTAAAAGGAAATTTAGAGGCACTGCATCATCATTTCAACTCGCTAGCGTAAATTATGTTATTAAAACTTTACAACTGCCATACAGACAGTAAAAAATTAATACTCTACCGCTTCATCAATTTAACTTGCGCTGCCATATAAAGAACGTTTCAATAAAAAATAACGGTTAAGTGAGATTTATAAATTTTAAACTTCTGACATTCATTATTAGCAGCAGTTTAGTGTTTTAAACAATTTTAACAATAACAGTTCTAGAAATTCAGTCTCAATATATTTACTTCAAAAGACTCAGTGTAATCCATAAATATTAACTATTAATAAACCAAATAGACAATTAAAAGGAAATTTAGAGGCACTGCATCATCATTTCAACTCGCTAGCGTAAATTATGTTATTAAAACTTTACAACTGCCATACAGACAGTAAAAAATTAATACTCTACCGCGTCATCAATTTAACTTGCGCTGCCATATAAAAGAACGTTTCAATAAAAAATAACGGTTAAGTGAGATTTATAAATTTTAAACTTCTGACATTCATTATTAGCAGCAGTGTAGTGTTTTAAACAATTTTAACAATAACAGTTCTAGAAATTCAGTCTCAATATATTTACTTCAAAAGACTCAGTGTAATCCATAAATATTAACTATTAATAAACCAAATAGACAATTAAAAGGAAATTTAGAGGCACTGCATCATCATTTCAACTCGCTAGCGTAAATTATGTTATTAAAACTTTACAACTGCCATACAGACAGTAAAAAATTAATACTCTACCGCGTCATCAATTTAACTTGCGCTGCCATATAAAAGAACGTTTCAATAAAAAATAACGGTTAAGTGAGATTTATAAATTTTAAACTTCTGACATTCATTATTAGCAGCAGTTTAGTGTTTTAAACAATTTTAACAATAACAGTTCTAGAAATTCAGTCTCAATTAATTTACTTCAAAAGACTCAGTGTAATCCATAAATATTAACTATTAATAAACCAAATAGACAATTAAAAGGAAATTTAGAGGCACTGCATCATCATTTCAACTCGCTAGCGTAAATTATGTTATTAAAACTTTACAACTGCCATACAGACAGTAAAAAATTAATGCTCTACCGCGTCATCAATTTAACTTGCGCTGCCATATAAAAGAACGTTTCAATAAAAAATAACGGTTAAGTGAGATTTATAAATTTTAAACTTCTGACATTCATTATTAGCAGCAGTTTAGTGTTTTAAACAATTTTAACAATAACAGTTCTAGAAATTCAGTCTCAATTAATTTACTTCAAAAGACTCAGTGTAATCCATAAATATTAACTATTAATAAACCAAATAGACAATTAAAAGGAAATTTAGAGGCACTGCATCATCATTTCAACTCGCTAGCGTAAATTATGTTATTAAAACTTTACAACTGCCATACAGACAGTAAAAAATTAATACTCTACCGCTTCATCAATTTAACTTGCGCTGCCATATAAAAGAACGTTTCAATAAAAAATAACGGTTAAGTGAGATTTATAAATTTTAAACTTCTGACATTCATTATTAGCAGCAGTTTAGTGTTTTAAACAATTTTAACAATAACAGTTCTAGAAATTCAGTCTCAATTAATTTACTTCAAAAGACTCAGTGTAATCCATAAATATTAACTATTAATAAACCAAATAGACAATTAAAAGGAAATTTAGAGGCACTGCATCATCATTTCAACTCGCTAGCGTAAATTATGTTATTAAAACTTTACAACTGCCATACAGACAGTAAAAAATTAATGCTCTACCGCGTCATCAATTTAACTTGCGCTGCCATATAAAAGAACGTTTCAATAAAAAATAACGGTTAAGTGAGATTTATAAATTTTAAACTTCTGACATTCATTATTAGCAGCAGTTTAGTGTTTTAAACAATTTTAACAATAACAGTTCTAGAAATTCAGTCTCAATTAATTTACTTCAAAAGACTCAGTGTAATCCATAAATATTAACTATTAATAAACCAAATAGACAATTAAAAGGAAATTTAGAGGCACTGCATCATCATTTCAACTCGCTAGCGTAAATTATGTTATTAAAACTTTACAACTGCCATACAGACAGTAAAAAATTAATACTCTACCGCTTCATCAATTTAACTTGCGCTGCCATATAAAAGAACGTTTCAATAAAAAATAACGGTTAAGTGAGATTTATAAATTTTAAACTTCTGACATTCATTATTAGCAGCAGTTTAGTGTTTTAAACAATTTTAACAATAACAGTTCTAGAAATTCAGTCTCAATATATTTACTTCAAAAGACTCAGTGTAATCCATAAATATTAACTATTAATAAACCAAATAGACAATTAAAAGGAAATTTAGAGGCACTGCATCATCATTTCAACTCGCTAGCGTAAATTATGTTATTAAAACTTTACAACTGCCATACAGACAGTAAAAAATTAATACTCTACCGCGTCATCAATTTAACTTGCGCTGCCATATAAAAGAACGTTTCAATAAAAAATAACGGTTAAGTGAGATTTATAAATTTTAAACTTCTGACATTCATTATTAGCAGCAGTTTAGTGTTTTAAACAATTTTAACAATAACAGTTCTAGAAAATCAGTCTCAATTAATTTACTTCAAAAGACTCAGTGTAATCCGTAAATATTAACTATTAATAAACCAAATAGACAATTAAAAGGAAATTTAGAGGCACTGCATCATCATTTCAACTCGCTAGCGTAAATTATGTTATTAAAACTTTACAACTGCGATACAGACAGTAAAAAATTAATACTCTACCGCGTCATCAATTTAACTTGCGCTGCCATATAAAAGAACGTTTCAATAAAAAATAACGGTTAAGTGAGATTTATAAATTTTAAACTTCTGACATTCATTATTAGCAGCAGTTTAGTGTTTTAAACAATTTTAACAATAACAGTTCTAGAAATTCAGTCTCAATTAATTTACTTCAAAAGACTCAGTGTAATCCATAAATATTAACTATTAATAAACCAAATAGACAATTAAAAGGAAATTTAGAGGCACTGCATCATCATTTCAACTCGCTAGCGTAAATAATGTTATTAAAACTTTACAACTGCCATACAGACAGTAAAAAATTAATACTCTACCGCGTCATCAATTTAACTTGCGCTGCCATATAAAAGAACGTTTCAATAAAAAATAACGGTTAAGTGAGATTTATAAATTTTAAACTTCTGACATTCATTATTAGCAGCAGTGTAGTGTTTTAAACAATTTTAACAATAACAGTTCTAGAAATTCAGTCTCAATAAATTTACTTCAAAAGACTCAGTGTAATCCATAAATATTAACTATTAATAAACCAAATAGACAATTAAAAGGAAATTTAGAGGCACTGCATCATCATTTCAACTCGCTAGCGTAAATTATGTTATTAAAACTTTACAACTGCCATACAGACAGTAAAAAATTAATACTCTACCGCGTCATCAATTTAACTTGCGCTGCCATATAAAAGAACGTTTCAATAAAAAATAACGGTTAAGTGAGATTTATAAATTTTAAACTTCTGACATTCATTATTAGCAGCAGTTTAGTGTTTTAAACAATTTTAACAATAACAGTTCTAGAAATTCAGTCTCAATTAATTTACTTCAAAAGACTCAGTGTAATCCATAAATATTAACTATTAATAAACCAAATAGACAATTAAAAGGAAATTTAGAGGCACTGCATCATCATTTCAACTCGCTAGCGTAAATTATGTTATTAAAACTTTACAACTGCCATACAGACAGTAAAAAATTAATACTCTACCGCGTCATCAATTTAACTTGCGCTGCCATATAAAAGAACGTTTCAATAAAAAATAACGGTTAAGTGAGATTTATAAATTTTAAACTTCTGACATTCATTATTAGCAGCAGTGTAGTGTTTTAAACAATTTTAACAATAACAGTTCTAGAAATTCAGTCTCAATAAATTTACTTCAAAAGACTCAGTGTAATCCATAAATATTAACTATTAATAAACCAAATAGACAATTAAAAGGAAATTTAGAGGCACTGCATCATCATTTCAACTCGCTAGCGTAAATTATGTTATTAAAACTTTACAACTGCGATACAGACAGTAAAAAATTAATACTCTACCGCGTCATCAATTTAACTTGCGCTGCCATATAAAAGAACGTTTCAATAAAAAATAACGGTTAAGTGAGATTTATAAATTTTAAACTTCTGACATTCATTATTAGCAGCAGTTTAGTGTTTTAAACAATTTTAACAATAACAGTTCTAGAAATTCTGTCTCAATTAATTTACTTCAAAAGACTCAGTGTAATCCATAAATATTAACTATTAATAAACCAAATAGACAATTAAAAGGAAATTTAGAGGCACTGCATCATCATTTCAACTCGCTAGCGTAAATTATGTTATTAAAACTTTACAACTGCCATACAGACAGTAAAAAATTAATACTCTACCGCGTCATCAATTTAACTTGCGCTGCCATATAAAAGAACGTTTCAATAAAAAATAACGGTTAAGTGAGATTTATAAATTTTAAACTTCTGACATTCATTATTAGCAGCAGTGTAGTGTTTTAAACAATTTTAACAATAACAGTTCTAGAAATTCAGTCTCAATAAATTTACTTCAAAAGACTCAGTGTAATCCATAAATATTAACTATTAATAAACCAAATAGACAATTAAAAGGAAATTTAGAGGCACTGCATCATCATTTCAACTCGCTAGCGTAAATTATGTTATTAAAACTTTACAACTGCGATACAGACAGTAAAAAATTAATACTCTACCGCGTCATCAATTTAACTTGCGCTGCCATATAAAAGAACGTTTCAATAAAAAATAACGGTTAAGTGAGATTTATAAATTTTAAACTTCTGACATTCATTATTAGCAGCAGTTTAGTGTTTTAAACAATTTTAACAATAACAGTTCTAGAAATTCTGTCTCAATTAATTTACTTCAAAAGACTCAGTGTAATCCATAAATATTAACTATTAATAAACCAAATAGACAATTAAAAGGAAATTTAGAGGCACTGCATCATCATTTCAACTCGCTAGCGTAAATTATGTTATTAAAACTTTACAACTGCCATACAGACAGTAAAAAATTAATACTCTACCGCGTCATCAATTTAACTTGCGCTGCCATATAAAAGAACGTTTCAATAAAAAATAACGGTTAAGTGAGATTTATAAATTTTAAACTTCTGACATTCATTATTAGCAGCAGTGTAGTGTTTTAAACAATTTTAACAATAACAGTTCTAGAAATTCAGTCTCAATATATTTACTTCAAAAGACTCAGTGTAATCCATAAATATTAACTATTAATAAACCAAATAGACAATTAAAAGGAAATTTAGAGGCACTGCATCATCATTTCAACTCGCTAGCGTAAATTATGTTATTAAAACTTTACAACTGCCATACAGACAGTAAAAAATTAATACTCTACCGCGTCATCAATTTAACTTGCGCTGCCATATAAAAGAACGTTTCAATAAAAAATAACGGTTAAGTGAGATTTATAAATTTTAAACTTCTGACATTCATTATTAGCAGCAGTTTAGTGTTTTAAACAATTTTAACAATAACAGTTCTAGAAATTCAGTCTCAATTAATTTACTTCAAAAGACTCAGTGTAATCCATAAATATTAACTATTAATAAACCAAATAGACAATTAAAAGGAAATTTAGAGGCACTGCATCATCATTTCAACTCGCTAGCGTAAATTATGTTATTAAAACTTTACAACTGCCATACAGACAGTAAAAAATTAATGCTCTACCGCGTCATCAATTTAACTTGCGCTGCCATATAAAAGAACGTTTCAATAAAAAATAACGGTTAAGTGAGATTTATAAATTTTAAACTTCTGACATTCATTATTAGCAGCAGTTTAGTGTTTTAAACAATTTTAACAATAACAGTTCTAGAAATTCAGTCTCAATTAATTTACTTCAAAAGACTCAGTGTAATCCATAAATATTAACTATTAATAAACCAAATAGACAATTAAAAGGAAATTTAGAGGCACTGCATCATCATTTCAACTCGCTAGCGTAAATTATGTTATTAAAACTTTACAACTGCCATACAGACAGTAAAAAATTAATACTCTACCGCTTCATCAATTTAACTTGCGCTGCCATATAAAGAACGTTTCAATAAAAAATAACGGTTAAGTGAGATTTATAAATTTTAAACTTCTGACATTCATTATTAGCAGCAGTTTAGTGTTTTAAACAATTTTAACAATAACAGTTCTAGAAATTCAGTCTCAATATATTTACTTCAAAAGACTCAGTGTAATCCATAAATATTAACTATTAATAAACCAAATAGACAATTAAAAGGAAATTTAGAGGCACTGCATCATCATTTCAACTCGCTAGCGTAAATTATGTTATTAAAACTTTACAACTGCCATACAGACAGTAAAAAATTAATACTCTACCGCGTCATCAATTTAACTTGCGCTGCCATATAAAAGAACGTTTCAATAAAAAATAACGGTTAAGTGAGATTTATAAATTTTAAACTTCTGACATTCATTATTAGCAGCAGTGTAGTGTTTTAAACAATTTTAACAATAACAGTTCTAGAAATTCAGTCTCAATATATTTACTTCAAAAGACTCAGTGTAATCCATAAATATTAACTATTAATAAACCAAATAGACAATTAAAAGGAAATTTAGAGGCACTGCATCATCATTTCAACTCGCTAGCGTAAATTATGTTATTAAAACTTTACAACTGCCATACAGACAGTAAAAAATTAATACTCTACCGCGTCATCAATTTAACTTGCGCTGCCATATAAAAGAACGTTTCAATAAAAAATAACGGTTAAGTGAGATTTATAAATTTTAAACTTCTGACATTCATTATTAGCAGCAGTTTAGTGTTTTAAACAATTTTAACAATAACAGTTCTAGAAATTCAGTCTCAATTAATTTACTTCAAAAGACTCAGTGTAATCCATAAATATTAACTATTAATAAACCAAATAGACAATTAAAAGGAAATTTAGAGGCACTGCATCATCATTTCAACTCGCTAGCGTAAATTATGTTATTAAAACTTTACAACTGCCATACAGACAGTAAAAAATTAATGCTCTACCGCGTCATCAATTTAACTTGCGCTGCCATATAAAAGAACGTTTCAATAAAAAATAACGGTTAAGTGAGATTTATAAATTTTAAACTTCTGACATTCATTATTAGCAGCAGTTTAGTGTTTTAAACAATTTTAACAATAACAGTTCTAGAAATTCAGTCTCAATTAATTTACTTCAAAAGACTCAGTGTAATCCATAAATATTAACTATTAATAAACCAAATAGACAATTAAAAGGAAATTTAGAGGCACTGCATCATCATTTCAACTCGCTAGCGTAAATTATGTTATTAAAACTTTACAACTGCCATACAGACAGTAAAAAATTAATACTCTACCGCTTCATCAATTTAACTTGCGCTGCCATATAAAAGAACGTTTCAATAAAAAATAACGGTTAAGTGAGATTTATAAATTTTAAACTTCTGACATTCATTATTAGCAGCAGTTTAGTGTTTTAAACAATTTTAACAATAACAGTTCTAGAAATTCAGTCTCAATTAATTTACTTCAAAAGACTCAGTGTAATCCATAAATATTAACTATTAATAAACCAAATAGACAATTAAAAGGAAATTTAGAGGCACTGCATCATCATTTCAACTCGCTAGCGTAAATTATGTTATTAAAACTTTACAACTGCCATACAGACAGTAAAAAATTAATGCTCTACCGCGTCATCAATTTAACTTGCGCTGCCATATAAAAGAACGTTTCAATAAAAAATAACGGTTAAGTGAGATTTATAAATTTTAAACTTCTGACATTCATTATTAGCAGCAGTTTAGTGTTTTAAACAATTTTAACAATAACAGTTCTAGAAATTCAGTCTCAATTAATTTACTTCAAAAGACTCAGTGTAATCCATAAATATTAACTATTAATAAACCAAATAGACAATTAAAAGGAAATTTAGAGGCACTGCATCATCATTTCAACTCGCTAGCGTAAATTATGTTATTAAAACTTTACAACTGCCATACAGACAGTAAAAAATTAATACTCTACCGCTTCATCAATTTAACTTGCGCTGCCATATAAAAGAACGTTTCAATAAAAAATAACGGTTAAGTGAGATTTATAAATTTTAAACTTCTGACATTCATTATTAGCAGCAGTTTAGTGTTTTAAACAATTTTAACAATAACAGTTCTAGAAATTCAGTCTCAATATATTTACTTCAAAAGACTCAGTGTAATCCATAAATATTAACTATTAATAAACCAAATAGACAATTAAAAGGAAATTTAGAGGCACTGCATCATCATTTCAACTCGCTAGCGTAAATTATGTTATTAAAACTTTACAACTGCCATACAGACAGTAAAAAATTAATACTCTACCGCGTCATCAATTTAACTTGCGCTGCCATATAAAAGAACGTTTCAATAAAAAATAACGGTTAAGTGAGATTTATAAATTTTAAACTTCTGACATTCATTATTAGCAGCAGTGTAGTGTTTTAAACAATTTTAACAATAACAGTTCTAGAAATTCAGTCTCAATATATTTACTTCAAAAGACTCAGTGTAATTTATAAATATTAACTATTAATAAACCAAATAGACAATTAAAAGGAAATTTAGAGGCACTGCATCATCATTTCAACTCGCTAGCGTAAATTATGTTATTAAAACTTTACAACTGCCATACAGACAGTAAAAAATTAATACTCTACCGCGTCATCAATTTAACTTGCGCTGCCATATAAAAGAACGTTTCAATAAAAAATAACGGTTAAGTGAGATTTATAAATTTTAAACTTCTGACATTCATTATTAGCAGCAGTTTAGTGTTTTAAACAATTTTAACAATAACAGTTCTAGAAATTCAGTCTCAATTAATTTACTTCAAAAGACTCAGTGTAATCCATAAATATTAACTATTAATAAACCAAATAGACAATTAAAAGGAAATTTAGAGGCACTGCATCATCATTTCAACTCGCTAGCGTAAATTATGTTATTAAAACTTTACAACTGCCATACAGACAGTAAAAAATTAATACTCTACCGCGTCATCAATTTAACTTGCGCTGCCATATAAAAGAACGTTTCAATAAAAAATAACGGTTAAGTGAGATTTATAAATTTTAAACTTCTGACATTCATTATTAGCAGCAGTTTAGTGTTTTAAACAATTTTAACAATAACAGTTCTAGAAATTCAGTCTCAATTAATTTACTTCAAAAGACTCAGTGTAATCCATAAATATTAACTATTAATAAACCAAATAGACAATTAAAAGGAAATTTAGAGGCACTGCATCATCATTTCAACTCGCTAGCGTAAATTATGTTATTAAAACTTTACAACTGCCATACAGACAGTAAAAAATTAATACTCTACCGCTTCATCAATTTAACTTGCGCTGCCATATAAAAGAACGTTTCAATAAAAAATAACGGTTAAGTGAGATTTATAAATTTTAAACTTCTGACATTCATTATTAGCAGCAGTTTAGTGTTTTAAACAATTTTAACAATAACAGTTCTAGAAATTCAGTCTCAATTAATTTACTTCAAAAGACTCAGTGTAATCCATAAATATTAACTATTAATAAACCAAATAGACAATTAAAAGGAAATTTAGAGGCACTGCATCATCATTTCAACTCGCTAGCGTAAATTATGTTATTAAAACTTTACAATTGCCATACAGACAGTAAAAAATTAATACTCTACCGCGTCATCAATTTAACTTGCGCTGCCATATAAAAGAACGTTTCAATAAAAAATAACGGTTAAGTGAGATTTATAAATTTTAAACTTCTGACATTCATTATTAGCAGCAGTTTAGTGTTTTAAACAATTTTAACAATAACAGTTCTAGAAATTCAGTCTCAATTAATTTACTTCAAAAGACTCAGTGTAATCCATAAATATTAACTATTAATAAACCAAATAGACAATTAAAAGGAAATTTAGAGGCACTGCATCATCATTTCAACTCGCTAGCGTAAATTATGTTATTAAAACTTTACAACTGCCATACAGACAGTAAAAAATTAATACTCTACCGCGTCATCAATTTAACTTGCGCTGCCATATAAAAGAACGTTTCAATAAAAAATAACGATTAAGTGAGATTTATAAATTTTAAACCTCTGACATTCATTATTAGCCACAGTTTAGTGTTTTAAACAATTTTAACAATAACAGTTCTAGAAATTCAGTCTCAATTAATTTACTTCAAAAGACTCAGTTTAATCCATAAATATTAACTATTAATAAACCAAATAGACAATTAAAGGAAATTTAGAGGCACTGCATCATCATTTCAACTCGCTAGCGTAAATTATGTTATTAAAACTTTACAACTGCCATACAAACAGTAAAAAATTAATACTCTACCGCGTCATCAATTTAACTTGCGCTGCCATATAAAAGAACGTTTCAATAAAAAATAACGGTTAAGTGAGATTTATAAATTTTAAACTTCTGACATTCATTATTAGCAGCAGTTTAGTGTTTTAAACAATTTTAACAATAACAGTTCTAGAAATTCAGTCTCAATTAATTTACTTCAAAAGACTAAGTGTAATCCATAAATATTAACTATTAATAAACCAAATAGACAATTAAAAGGAAATTTAGAGGCACTGCATCATCATTTCAACTCGCTAGCGTAAATTATGTTATTAAAACTTTACAACTGCCATACAGACAGTAAAAAATTAATACTCTACCGCGTCATCAATTTAACTTGCGCTGCCATATAAAAGAACGTTTCAATAAAAAATAACGGTTAAGTGAGATTTATAAATTTTAAACTTCTGACATTCATTATTAGCAGCAGTTTAGTGTTTTAAACAATTTTAACAATAACAGTTGTAGAAATTCAGTTTCAATTAATTTACTTCAAAAGACTCAGTGTAATCCATAAATATTAACTATTAATAAACCAAATAGACAATTAAAAGGAAATTTAGAGGCACTGCATCATCATTTCAACTCGCTAGCGTAAATTATGTTATTAAAACTTTACAACTGCCTTACAGACAGTAAAAAATTAATACTCTACCGCGTCATCAATCTAACTTGCGCTGCCATATAAAAGAACGTTTCAATAAAAAATAACGGTTAAGTGAGATTTATAAATTTTAAACTTCTGACATTCATTATTAGCAGCAGTTTAGTGTTTTAAACAATTTTAACAATAACAGTTCTAGAAATTCACTCTCAATTAATTTACTTCAAAAGACTCAGTGTAATCCATAAATATTAACTATTAATAAACCAAATAGACAATTAAAAGGAAATTTAGAGGCACTGCATCATCATTTCAACTCGCTAGCGTAAATTATGTTATTAAAACTTTACAACTGCGATACAGACAGTAAAAAATTAATACTCTACCGCGTCATCAATTTAACTTGCGCTGCCATATAAAAGAACGTTTCAATAAAAAATAACGGTTAAGTGAGATTTATAAATTTTAAACTTCTGACAATCATTATTAGCAGCAGTTTAGTGTTTTAAACAATTTTAACAGTAGCAGTTCTAGAAATTCAGTCTCAATTAATTTACTTCAAAAGACTCAGTGTAATCCATAAATATTAACTATTAATAAACCAAATGGACAATTAAAAGGAAATTTAGAGGCACTGCATCATCATTTCAACTCGCTAGCGTAAATTATGTTATTAAAACTTTACAACTGCCATACAGACAGTAAAAAATTAATACTCTACCGCGTCATCAATTTAACTTGCGCTGCCATATAAAAGAACGTTTCAATAAAAAATAACGGTTAAGTGAGATTTATAAATTTTAAACTTCGGATATTCATTATTAGCAGCAGTTTAGTGTTTTAAACAATTTTAACAATAACAGTTCTAGAAATTCAGTCTCAATTAATTTACTTCAAAAGACTAAGTGTAATCCATAAATATTAACTATTAATAAACCAAATAGACAATTAAAAGGAAATTTAGAGGCACTGCATCATCATTTCAACTCGCTAGCGTAAATTATGTTATTAAAACTTTACAACTGCCATACAGACAGTAAAAAATTAATACTCTACCTCGTCATCAATTTAACTTGCGCTGCCATATAAAAGAACGTTTCAATAAAAAATAACGGTTAAGTGAGATTTATAAATTTTAAACTTCTGACATTCATTATTAGCAGCAGTTTAGTGTTTTAAACAATTTTAACAATAACAGGTCTAGAAATTCAGTCTCAATTAATTTACTTCAAAAGACTCAGTGTAATCCATAAATATTAACTATTAATAAACCAAATAGACAATTAAAAGGAAATTTAGAGGCACTGCATCATCATTTCAACTCGCTAGCGTAAATTATGTTATTAAAACTTTACAACTGCCATACAGACAGTTAAAAATTAATACTCTACCGCGTCATCAATTTAACTTGCGCTGCCATATAAAAGAACGTTTCAATAAAAAATAACGGTTAAGTGAGATTTATAAATTTTAAACTTCTGATATTCATTATTAGCAGCAGTTTAGTGTTTTAAACAATTTTAACAATAACAGTTCTAGAAATTCAGTCTCAATTAATTTACTTCAAAAGACTCAGTGTAATCCATAAATATTAACTATTAATAAACCAAATAGACAATTAAAAGGAAATTTAGAGGCACTGCATCATCATTTCAACTCGCTAGCGTAAATTATGTTATTAAAACTTTACAACTGCCATACAGAATGTAAAAAATTAATAATCTACCGCGTCATCAATTTAACTTGCGCTGCCATATAAAAGAACGTTTCAATAAAAAATAACGGTTAAGTGAGATTTATAAATTTTAAACTTCTGACATTCATTATTAGCAGCAGTTTAGTATTTTAAACAATTTTAACAATAACAGTTCTAGAAATTCAGTCTCAATTAATTTACTTCAAAAGACTCAGTGTAATCCATAAATATTAACTATTAATAAACCAAATAGACAATTAAAAGGAAATTTAGAGGCACTGCATCATCATTTCAACTCGCTAGCGTAAATTATGTTATTAAAACTTTACAACTGCCATACAGACAGTAAAAAATTAATACTCTACCGCTTCATCAATTTAACTTGCGCTGCCATATAAAAGAACGTTTCAATAAAAAAATAACGGTTAAGTGAGATTTATAAATTTTAAACTTCTGACATTCATTATTAGCAGCAGTTTAGTGTTTTAAACAATTTTAACAATAACAGTTCTAGAAATTCAGTCTCAATTAATTTACTTCAAAAGACTCAGTGTAATCCATAAATATTAACTATTATTAAACCAAATAGACAATTAAAAGGAAATTTAGAGGCACTGCATCATCATTTCAACTCGCTAGCGTAAATTATGTTATTAAAACTTTACAACTGCCATACAGACAGTAAAAAATTAATACTCTACCGCGTCATCAATTTAACTTGCGCTGCCATATAAAAGAACGTTTCAATAAAAAATAACGGTTAAGTGAGATTTATAAATTTTCAACTTCTGACATTCATTATTAGCAGCAGTTTAGTGTTTTAAACAATTTTAACAATAACAGTTCTAGAAATTCAGTCTCAATTAATTTACTTCAAAAGACTCAGTGTAATCCATAAATATTAACTATTAATAAACCAAATAGACAATTAAAAGGAAATTTAGAGGCACTGCATCATCATTTCAACTCGCTAGCGTAAATTATGTTATTAAAACTTTACAACTGCCATACAGACAATCAAAAATTAATACCCTACCGCGTCATCAATTTAACTTGCGCTGCCATATAAAAGAACGTTTCAATAAAAAATAACGGTTAAGTGAGATTTATAAATTTTCAACTTCTGACATTCATTATTAGCAGCAGTTTAGTGTTTTAAACAATTTTAACAATAACAGTTCTAGAAATTCAGTCTCAATTAATTTACTTCAAAAGACTCAGTGTAATCCATAAATATTAACTATTAATAAACCAAATAGACAATTAAAAGGAAATTTAGAGGCACTGCATCATCATTTCAACTCGCTAGCGTAAATTATGTTATTAAAACTTTACAACTGCCATACAGACAGTAAAAAATTAATACTCTACCGCGTCATCAATTTAACTTGCGCTGCCATATAAAAGAACGTTTCAATAAAAAATAACGGTTAAGTGAGATTTATAAATTTTAAACTTCTGACATTCATTATTAGCAGCAGTTTAGTGTTTTAAACAATTTTAACAATAACAGTTCTAGAAATTCAGTCTCAATTAATTTACTTCAAAAGACTCAGTGTAATCCATAAATATTAACTATTAATAAACCAAATAGACAATTAAAAGGAAATTTAGAGGCACTGCATCATCATTTCAACTCGCTAGCGTAAATTATGTTATTAAAACTTTACAACTGCCATACAGACAGTAAAAAATTAATACTCTACCGCGTCATCAATTTAACTTGCGCTGCCATATAAAAGAACGTTTCAATAAAAAATAACGGTTAAGTGAGATTTATAAATTTTAAACTTCTGACATTCATTATTAGCAGCAGTTTAGTGTTTTAAACAATTTTAACAATAACAGTTCTAGAAATTCAGTCTCAATTAATTTACTTCAAAAGACTCAGTGTAATCCATAAATATTAACTATTAATAAACCAAATAGACAATTAAAAGGAAATTTAGAGGCACTGCATCATCATTTCAACTCGCTAGCGTAAATTATGTTATTAAAACTTTACAACTGCCATACAGACAGTAAAAAATTAATACTCTACCACGTCATCAATTTAACTTGCGCTGCCATATAAAAGAACGTTTCAATAAAAAATAACGGTTAAGTGAGATTTATAAATTTTAAACTTCTGACATTCATTATTAGCAGCAGTTTAGTGTTTTAAACAATTTTAACAATAACAGTTCTAGAAATTCAGTCTCAATTAATTTACTTCAAAAGACTCAGTGTAATCCATAAATATTAACTATTAATAAACCAAATAGACAATTAAAAGGAAATTTAGAGGCACTGCATCATCATTTCAACTCGCTAGCGTAAATTATGTTATTAAAACTTTACAACTGCCATACAAACAGTAAAAAATTAATACTCTACCGCGTCATCAATTTAACTTGCGCTGCCATATAAAAGAACGTTTCAATAAAAAATAACGGTTAAGTGAGATTTATAAATTTTAAACTTCTGACATTCATTATTAGCAGCAGTTTAGTGTTTTAAACAATTTTAATAATAACAGTTCTAGAAATTTAGTCTCAATTAATTTACTTCAAAAGACTCAGTGTAATCCATAAATATTAACTATTAATGAACCAAATAGACAATTAAAAGGAAATTTAGAGGCACTGCATCATCATTTGAACTCGCTAGCGTAAATTATGTTATTAAAACTTTACAACTGCCATACAGACAGTAAAAAATTAATACTCTACCGCGTCATCAATTTAACTTGCGCTGCCATATAAAAGAACGTTTCAATAAAAAATAACGGTTAAGTGAGATTTATAAATTTTAAACTTCTGACATTCATTATTAGCAGCAGTTTAGTGTTTTAAACAATTTTAATAATAACAGTTCTAGAAATTCACTCTCAATTAATTTACTTCAAAAGACTCAGTGTAATCCATAAATATTAACTATTAATAATCCAAATAGACAATTAAAAGGAAATTTAGAGGCACTGCATCATCATTTCAACTCGCTAGCGTAAGTTATGTTATTAAAACTTTACAACTGCCATACAGACAGTAAAAAATTAATACTCTACCGCTTCATCAATTTAACTTGCGCTGCCATATAAAAGAACGGTTCAATAAAAAATAACGGTTAAGTGAGATTTATAAATTTTAAACTTCTGACATTCATTATTAGCAGCAGTTTAGTGTTTTAAACAATTTTAACAATAACAGTTCTAGAAATTCAGTCTCAATTAATTTACTTCAAAAGACTCAGTGTAATCCATAAATATTAACTATTAATAAACCAAATAGACAATTAAAAGGAAATTTAGAGGCACTGCATCATCATTTCAACTCGCTAGCGTAAATTATGTTATTAAAACTTTACTACTGCCATACAGACAGTAAAAAATTAATACTCTACCGCGTCATCAATTTAACTTGCGCTGCCATATAAAAGAACGTTTCAATAAAAAATAACGGTTAAGTGAGATTTATAAATTTTAAACTTCTGACATTCATTATTAGCAGCAGTTTAGTGTTTTAAACAATTTTAACAATAACAGTTCTAGAAATTCAGTTTCAATTAATTTACTTCAAAAGACTCAGTGTAATCCATAAATATTAACTATTAATAAACCAAATAGACAATTAAAAGGAAATTTAGAGGCACTGCATCATCATTTCAACTCGCTAGCGTAAATTATGTTATTAAAACTTTACAACTGCCATACAGACAGTAAAAAATTAATACTCTACCGCGTCATCAATTTAACTTGCGCTGCCATATAAAAGAACGTTTCAATAAAAAATAACGATTAAGTGAGATTTATAAATTTTAAACTTCTGACATTCTTTATTAGCAGCAGTTTAGTGTTTTAAACAATTTTAACAATAACAGTTCTAGAAATTCAGTCTCAATTAATTTACTTCAAAAGACTCAGTTTAATCCATAAATATTAACTATTAATAAACCAAATAGACAATTAAAGGAAATTTAGAGGCACTGCATCATCATTTCAACTCGCTAGCGTAAATTATGTTATTAAAACTTTACAACTGCCATACAGACAGTAAAAAATTAATACTCTACCGCGTCATCAATTTAACTTGCGCTGCCATATAAAAGAACGTTTCAATAAAAAAATAACGGTTAAGTGAGATTTATAAATTTTAAACTTCTGACATTCATTATTAGCAGCAGTTTAGTGTTTTAAACAATTTTAACAATAACAGTTCTAGAAATTCAGTCTCAATTAATTTACTTCAAAAGACTCAGTGTAATCCATAAATATTAACTATTAATAAACCAAATAGACAATTAAAAGGAAATTTAGAGGCACTGCATCATCATTTCAACTCGCTAGCGTAAATTATGTTATTAAAACTTTACAACTGCCATACAGACAGTAAAAAATTAATACCCTACCGCGTCATCAATTTAACTTGCGCTGCCATATAAAAGAACGTTTCAATAAAAAATAACGGTTAAGTGAGATTTATAAATTTTAAACTTCTGACATTCATTATTAGCAGCAGTTTAGTATTTTAAACAATTTTAACAATAACAGTTCTAGAAATTCAGTCTCAATTAATTTACTTCAAAAGACTCAGTCTAATCCATAAATATTAACTATTAATAAACCAAATAGACAATTAAAAGGAAATTTAGAGGCACTGCATCATCATTTCAACTCGCTAGCGTAAATTATGTTATTAAAACTTTACAACTGCCATACAGACAGTAAAAAATTAATACTCTACCGCGTCATCAATTTAACTTGCGCTGCCATATAAAAGAACGTTTCAATAAAAAATAACGGTTAAGTGAGATTTATAAATTTTAAACTTCTGACATTCATTATTAGCAGCAGTTTAGTGTTTTAAACAATTTTAACAATAACAGTTCTAGAAATTCAGTTTCAATTAATTTACTTCAAAAGACTCAGTGTAATCCATAAATATTAACTATTAATAAACCAAATAGACAATTAAAAGGAAATTTAGAGGCACTGCATCATCATTTCAACTCGCTAGCGTAAATTATGTTATTAAAACTTTACAACTGCCATACAGACAGTAAAAAATTAATACTCTACCGCGTCATCAATTTAACTTGCGCTGCCATATAAAAGAACGTTTCAATAAAAAATAACGATTAAGTGAGATTTATAAATTTTAAACTTCTGACATTCTTTATTAGCAGCAGTTTAGTGTTTTAAACAATTTTAACAATAACAGTTCTAGAAATTCAGTCTCAATTAATTTACTTCAAAAGACTCAGTTTAATCCATAAATATTAACTATTAATAAACCAAATAGACAATTAAAGGAAATTTAGAGGCACTGCATCATCATTTCAACTCGCTAGCGTAAATTATGTTATTAAAACTTTACAACTGCCATACAGACAGTAAAAAATTAATACTCTACCGCGTCATCAATTTAACTTGCGCTGCCATATAAAAGAACGTTTCAATAAAAAAATAACGGTTAAGTGAGATTTATAAATTTTAAACTTCTGACATTCATTATTAGCAGCAGTTTAGTGTTTTAAACAATTTTAACAATAACAGTTCTAGAAATTCAGTCTCAATTAATTTACTTCAAAAGACTCAGTGTAATCCATAAATATTAACTATTAATAAACCAAATAGACAATTAAAAGGAAATTTAGAGGCACTGCATCATCATTTCAACTCGCTAGCGTAAATTATGTTATTAAAACTTTACAACTGCCATACAGACAGTAAAAAATTAATACCCTACCGCGTCATCAATTTAACTTGCGCTGCCATATAAAAGAACGTTTCAATAAAAAATAACGGTTAAGTGAGATTTATAAATTTTAAACTTCTGACATTCATTATTAGCAGCAGTTTAGTATTTTAAACAATTTTAACAATAACAGTTCTAGAAATTCAGTCTCAATTAATTTACTTCAAAAGACTCAGTCTAATCCATAAATATTAACTATTAATAAACCAAATAGACAATTAAAAGGAAATTTAGAGGCACTGCATCATCATTTCAACTCGCTAGCGTAAATTATGTTATTAAAACTTTACAACTGCCATACAGACAGTAAAAAATTAATACTCTACCGCGTCATCAATTTAACTTGCGCTGCCATATAAAAGAACGTTTCAATAAAAAATAACGGTTAAGTGAGATTTATAAATTTTAAACTTTTGACATTCATTATTAGCAGCAGTTTAGTGTTTTAAACAATTTTAACAATAACAGTTCTAGAAATTCAGTCTCAATTAATTTACTTCAAAAGACTCAGTGTAATCCGTAAATATTAACTATTAATAAACCAAATAGACAATTAAAAGGAAATTTAGAGGCACTGCATCATCATTCCAACTCGCTAGCGTAAATTATGTTATTAAAACTTTACAACTGCCATACAGACAGTAAAAAATTAATACTCTACCGCGTCATCAATTCAACTTGCGCTGCCATATAAAAGAACGTTTCAATAAAAAATAACGGTTAAGTGAGATTTATAAATTTTAAACTTCTGACATTCATTATTAGCAGCAGTTTAGTGTTTTAAACAATTTTAACAATAACAGTTCTAGAAATTCAGTCTCAATTAATTTACTTCAAAAGACTCAGTGTAATCCATAAATATTAACTATTAATAAACCAAATAGACAATTAAAAGGAAATTTAGAGGCACTGCATCATCATTCCAACTCGCTAGCGTAAATTATGTTATTAAAACTTTACAACTGCCATACAGACAGTAAAAAATTAATACTCTACCGCGTCATCAATTCAACTTGCGCTGCCATATAAAAGAACGTTTCAATAAAAAATAACGGTTAAGTGAGATTTATAAATTTTAAACTTCTGACATTCATTATTAGCAGCAGTTTAGTGTTTTAAACAATTTTAACAATAACAGTTCTAGAAATTCAGTCTCAATTAATTTACTTCAAAAGACTCAGTGTAATCCATAAATATTAACTATTAATAAACCAAATAGACAATTAAAAGGAAATTTAGAGGCACTGCATCATCATTTAAACTCGCTAGCGTAAATTATGTTATTAAATCTTTACAACTGCCATACAAACAGTAAAAAATTAATACTCTACCGCGTCATCAATTTAACTTGCGCTGCCATATAAAAGAACGTTTCAATAAAAAATAACGGTTAAGTGAGATTTATAAATTTTAAACTTCTGGCATTCATTATTAGCAGCAGTTTAGTGTTTTAAACAATTTTAATAATAACAGTTCTAGAAATTTAGTCTCAATTAATTTACTTCAAAAGACTCAGTGTAATCCATAAATATTAACTATTAATGAACCAAATAGACAATTAAAAGGAAATTTAGAGGCACTGCATCATCATTTCAACTCGCTAGCGTAAATTATGTTATTAAAACTTTACAACTGCCATACAGACAGTAAAAAATTAATACTCTACCGCGTCATCAATTTTACTTGCGCTGCCATATAAAAGAACGTTTCAATAAAAAATAACGGTTAAGTGAGATTTATAAATTTTAAACTTCTGACATTCATTATTAGCAGCAGTTTAGTGTTTTAAACAATTTTAACAATAACAGTTCTAGAAATTCAGTCTCAGTTAATTTACTTCAAAAGACTCAGTGTAATCCATAAATATTAACTATTAATAAACCAAATAGACAATTAAAAGGAAATTTAGAGGCACTGCATCATCATTTCAACTCGCTAGCGTAAATTATGTTATTAAAACTTTACAACTGCCATACAGACAGTAAAAAATTAATACTCTACCGCTTCATCAATTTAACTTGCGCTGCCATATAAAAGAACGTTTCAATAAAAAATAACGGTTAAGTGAGATTTATAAATTTTAAACTTCTGACATTCATTATTAGCAGCAGTTTAGTGTTTTAAACAATTTTAACAATAACAGTTGTAGAAATTCAGTTTCAATTAATTTACTTCAAAAGACTCAGTGTAATCCATAAATATTAACTATTAATAAACCAAATAGACAATTAAAAGGAAATTTAGAGGCACTGCATCATCATTTCAACTCGCTAGCGTAAATTATGTTATTAAACTTTACAACTGCCTTACAGACAGTAAAAAATTAATACTCTACCGCGTCATCAATCTAACTTGCGCTGCCATATAAAAGAACGTTTCAATAAAAAATAACGGTTAAGTGAGATTTATAAATTTTAAACTTCTGACATTCATTATTAGCAGCAGTTTAGTGTTTTAAACAATTTTAACAATAACAGTTCTAGAAATTCAGTCTCAATTAATTTACTTCAAAAGACTCAGTGTAATCCATAAATATTAACTATTAATAAACCAAATAGACAATTAAAAGGAAATTTAGAGGCACTGCATCATCATTTCAACTCGCTAGCGTAAATTATGTTATTAAAACTTTACAACTGCCATACAGACAGTAAAAAATTTATACTCTACCGCGTCATCAATTTAACTTGCGCTGCCATATAAAAGAACGTTTCAATAAAAAATCACGGTTAAGTGAGATTTATAAATTTTAAACTTCTGACATTCATTATTAGCAGCAGTTTAGTGTTTTAAACAATTTTAACAATAACAGTTCTAGAAATTCAGTCTCAATTAATTTACTTCAAAAGACTCAGTGTAATCCATAAATATTAACTATTAATAAACCAAATAGACAATTAAAAGGAAATTTAGAGGCACTGCATCATCATTTCAACTCGCTAGCGTAAATTATGTTATTAAAACTTTACAACTGCCATACAGCCAGTAAAAAAATAATACTCTACCGCGTCATCAATTTAACTTGCGCTGCCATATAAAAGAACGTTTCAATAAAAAATAACGGTTAAGTGAGATTTATAAATTTTAAACTTCTGACATTCATTATTAGCAGCAGTTTAGTATTTTAAACAATTTTAACAATAACAGTTCTAGAATTCAGTCTCAATTAATTTACTTCAAAAGACTCAGTCTAATCCATAAATATTAACTATTAATAAACCAAATAGACAATTAAAAGGAAATTTAGAGGCACTGCATCATCATTTCAACTCGCTAGCGTAAATTATGTTATTAAAACTTTACAACTGCCATACAGACAGTAAAAAATTAATACTCTACCGCGTCATCAATTTAACTTCCGCTGCCATATAAAAGAACGTTTCAATAAAAAATAACAGTTAAGTGAGATTTATAAATTTTAAACTTCTGACATTCATTATTAGCAGCAGTTTAGTATTTTAAACAATTTTAACAATAACAGTTCTAGAAATTCAGTCTCAATTAATTTACTTCAAAAGACTCAGTCTAATCCATAAATATTAACTATTAATAAACCAAATAAACAATTAAAAGGAAATTTAGGGGCACTGCATCATCATTTCAACTCGCTAGCGTAAATTATGTTATTAAAACTTTACAACTGCCATACAGACAGTAAAAAATTAATACTCTACCGCGTCATCAATTTAACTTGCGCTGCCATATAAAAGAACGTTTCAATAAAAAATAACGGTTAAGTGAGATTTATAAATTTTAAACTTCTGACATTCATTATTAGCAGCAGTTTAGTGTTTTAAACAATTTTAACAATAACAGTTCTAGAAAATCAGTCTCAATTAATTTACTTCAAAAGACTCAGTGTAATCCGTAAATATTAACTATTAATAAACCAAATAGACAATTAAAAGGAAATTTAGAGGCACTGCATCATCATTTCAACTCGCTAGCGTAAATTATGTTATTAAAACTTTACAACTGCGATACAGACAGTAAAAAATTAATACTCTACCGCGTCATCAATTTAACTTGCGCTGCCATATAAAAGAACGTTTCAATAAAAAATAACGGTTAAGTGAGATTTATAAATTTTAAACTTCTGACATTCATTATTAGCAGCAGTTTAGTGTTTTAAACAATTTTAACAGTAGCAGTTCTAGAAATTCAGTCTCAATTAATTTACTTCAAAAGACTCAGTGTAATCCATAAATATTAACTATTAATAAACCAAATGGACAATTAAAAGGAAATTTAGAGGCACTGCATCATCATTTCAACTCGCTAGCGTAAATTATGTTATTAAAACTTTACAACTGCCATACAGACAGTAAAAAATTAATACTCTACCGCGTCATCAATTTAACTTGCGCTGCCATATAAAAGAACGTTTCAATAAAAAATAACGGTTAAGTGAGATTTATAAATTTTAAACTTCTGACATTCATTATTAGCAGCAGTTTAGTATATTAAACAATTTTAATAATAACAGTTCTAGAAATTCAGTCTCAATTAATTTACTTCAAAAGACTCAGTCTAATCCATAAATATTAACTATTAATAAACCAAATAGACAATTAAAAGGAAATTTAGAGGCACTGCATCATCATTCCAACTCGCTAGCGTAAATTATGTTATTAAAACTTTACAACTGCCATACAGACAGTAAAAAATTAGTACTCTACCGCGTCATCAATTTAACTTGCGCTGCCATATAAAAGAACGTTTCAATAAAAAATAACGGTTAAGTGAGATTTATAAATTTTAAACTTCTGACATTCATTATTAGCAGCAGTTTAGTGTTTTAAACAATTTTAACAATAACAGTTCTAGAAAATCAGTCTCAATTAATTTACTTCAAAAGACTCAGTGTAATCCGTAAATATTAACTATTAATAAACCAAATAGACAATTAAAAGGAAATTTAGAGGCACTGCATCATCATTTCAACTCGCTAGCGTAAATTATGTTATTAAAACTTTACAACTGCGATACAGACAGTAAAAAATTAATACTCTACCGCGTCATCAATTTAACTTGCGCTGCCATATAAAAGAACGTTTCAATAAAAAATAACGGTTAAGTGAGATTTATAAATTTAAACTTCTGACATTCATTATTACCAGCAGTTTAGTGTTTTAAACAATTTTAACAGTAGCAGTTCTAGAAATTCAGTCTCAATTAATTTACTTCAAAAGACTCAGTGTAATCCATAAATATTAACTATTAATAAACCAAATGGACAATTAAAAGGAAATTTAGAGGCACTGCATCATCATTTCTTCTCGCTAGCGTAAATTATGTTATTAAAACTTTACAACTGCCATACAGACAGTAAAAAATTAATACTCTACCGCGTCATCAATTTAACTTGCGCTGCCATATAAAAGAACGTTTCAATAAAAAATAACGGTTAAGTGAGATTTATAAATTTTAAACTTCGGATATTCATTATTAGCAGCAGTTTAGTGTTTTAAACAATTTTAACAATAACAGTTCTAGAAATTCAGTCTCAATTAATTTACTTCAAAAGACTAAGTGTAATCCATAAATATTAACTATTTATAAACCAAATAGACAATTAAAAGGAAATTTAGAGGCACTGCATCATCATTTCAACTCGCTAGCGTAAATTATGTTATTAAAACTTTACAACTGCCATACAGACAGTAAAAAATTAATACTCTACCGCCTCATCAATTTAACTTGCGCTGCCATATAAAAGAACGTTTCAATAAAAAATAACGGTTAAGTGAGATTTATAAATTTTAAACTTCTGACATTCATTATTAGCAGCAGTTTAGTGTTTTAAACAATTTTAACAATAACAGTTCTAGAAATTCAGTCTCAATTAATTTACTTCAAAAGACTCAGTGTAATCCATAAATATTAACTATTAATAAACCAAATAGACAATTAAAAGGAAATTTAGAGGCACTGCATCATCATTTCAACTCGCTAGCGTAAATTATGTTATTAAAACTTTACAACTGCCATACAGACAGTAAAAAATTAATACTCTACAGCGTCATCAATTTAACTTGCGCTGCCATATAAAAGAACGTTTCAATAAAAAATAACGGTTAAGTGAGATTTATAAATTTTAAACTTCTGACATTCATTATTAGCAGCAGTTTAGTGTTTTAAACAATTTTAACAATAACAGTTCTAGAAATTCAGTCTCAATTAATTTACTTCAAAAGACTAAGTGTAATCCATAAATATTAACTATTAATAAACCAAATAGACAATTAAAAGGAAATTTAGAGGCACTGCATCATCATTTCAACTCGCTAGCGTAAATTATGTTATTAAAACTTTACAACTGCCATACAGACAGTAAAAAATTAATACTCTACCGCGTCATTAATTTAACTTGCGCTGCCATATAAAAGAACGTTTCAATAAAAAATAACGGTTAAGTGAGATTTATAAATTTTAAACTTCTGACATTCATTATTAGCAGCAGTTTAGTGTTTTAAACAATTTTCACAATAACAGTTCTAGAAATTCAGTCTCAATTAATTTACTTCAAAAGACTCAGTGTAATCCATAAATATTAACTATTAATAAACCAAATAGACAATTAAAAGGAAATTTAGAGGCACTGCATCATCATTTCAACTCGCTAGCGTAAATTATGTTATTAAAACTTTACAACTGCCATACAGACAGTTAAAAATTAATACTCTACCGCGTCATCAATTTAACTTGCGCTGCCATATAAAAGAACGTTTCAATAAAAAATAACGGTTAAGTGAGATTTATAAATTTTAAACTTCTGACATTCATTATTAGCAGCAGTTTAGTGTTTTAAACAATTTTAACAATAACAGTTCTAGAAATTCAGTCTCAATTAATTTACTTCAAAAGACTCAGTGTAATCCATAAATATTAACTATTAATAAACCAAATAGACAATTAAAAGGAAATTTAGAGGCACTGCATCATCATTTCAACTCGCTAGCGTAAATTATGTTATTAAATCTTTACAACTGCCATACAGACAGTAAAAAATTAATACTCTACCGCGTCATCAATTTAACTTGCGCTGCCATATAAAAGAACGTTTCAATAAAAAATAACGGTTAAGTGAGATTTATAAATTTTAAACTTCTGACATTCATTATTAGCAGCAGTTTAGTGTTTTAAACAATTTTAACAATAACAGTTCTAGAAATTCAGTCTCAATTAATTTACTTCAAAAGACTCAGTTTAATCCATAAATATTAACTATTAATAAACCAAATAGACAATTAAAAGGAAATTTAGAGGCACTGCATCATCATTTCAACTCGCTAGCGTAAATTATGTTATTAAAACTTTACAACTGCCATACAGACAGTAAAAAATTAATACTCTACCGCGTCATCAATTTAACTTCCGCTGCCATATAAAAGAACGTTTCAATAAAAAATAACGGTTAAGTGAGATTTATAAATTTTAAACTTCTGACATTCATTATTAGCAGCAGTTTAGTGTTTTAAACAATTTTAACAATAACAGTTCTAGAAATTCAGTCTCAATTAATTTACTTCAAAAGACTCAGTGTAATCCATAAATATTAACTATTAATAAACCAAATAGACAATTAAAAGGAAATTTAGAGGCACTACATCATCATTTCAACTCGCTAGCGTAAATTATGTTATTAAATCTTTACAACTGCCATACAGACAGTAAAAAATTAATACTCTACCGCGTCATCAATTTAACTTGCACTGCCATATAAAAGAACGTTTCAATAAAAAATAACGGTTAAGTGAGATTTATAAATTTTAAACTTCTGACATTCATTATTAGCAGCAGTTTAGTGTTTTAAACAATTTTAACAATAACAGTTCTAGAAATTCAGTCTCAATTAATTTACTTCAAAAGACTCAGTTTAATCCATAAATATTAACTATTAATAAACCAAATAGACAATTAAAAGGAAATTTAGAGGCACTGCATCATCATTTCAAATCGCTAGCGTAAATTATGTTATTAAAACTTTACAACTGCCATTTAGACAGTAAAAAATTAATACTCTACCGCGTCATCAATTTAACTTGCGCTGCCATATAAAAGAACGTTTCAATAAAAAATAACGGTTAAGTGAGATTTATAAATTTTAAACTTCTGACATTCATTATTAGCAGCAGTTTAGTGTTTTAAACAATTTTAACAATAACAGTTCTAGAAATTCAGTCTCAATTAATTTACTTCAAAAGACTCAGTGTAATCCATAAATATTGACTATTAATAAACCAAATAGACAATTAAAAGGAAATTTAGAGGCACTGCATCATCATTTCAACTCGCTAGCGTAAATTATGTTATTAAAACTTTACAACTGCCACACAGACAGTAAAAAATTAATACTCTACCGCGTCATCAATTTAACTTGCGCTGCCATATAAAAGAACGTTTCAATAAAAAATAACGGTTAAGTGAGATTTATAAATTTTAAACTTCTGACATTCATTATTAGCAGCAGTTTAGTGTTTTAAACAATTTTAACAATAACAGTTCTAGAAATTCTGTCTCAATTAATTTACTTCAAAAGACTCAGTGTAATCCATAAATATTAACTATTAATAAACCAAATAGACAATTAAAAGGAAATTTAGAGGCACTGCATCATCATTTCAACTCGCTAGCGTAAATTATGTTATTAAAACTTTACAACTGCCATACAGACAGTAAAAAATTAATACTCTACCGCGTCATCAATTTAACTTGCGCTGCCATATAAAAGAACGTTTCAATAAAAAATAACGGTTAAGTGAGATTTATAAATTTTCAACTTCTGACATTCATTATTAGCAGCAGTTTAGTGTTTTAAACAATTTTAACAATAACAGTTCTAGAAATTCAGTCTCAATTAATTTACTTCAAAAGACTCAGTGTAATCCATAAATATTAACTATTAATAAACCAAATAGACAATTAAAAGGAAATTTAGAGGCACTGCATCATCATTTCAACTCGCTAGCGTAAATTATGTTATTAAAACTTTACAACTGCCATACAGACAGTAAAAAATTAATACTCTACCGCGTCATCAATTTAACTTGCGCTGCCATATAAAAGAACGTTTCAATAAAAAATAACGGTTAAGTGAGATTTATAAATTTTAAACTTCTGACATTCATTATTAGCAGCAGTTTAGTGTTTTAAACAATTTTAACAATAACAGTTCTAGAAATTCAGTCTCAATTAATTTACTTCAAAAGACTCAGTGTAATCCATAAATATTAACTATTAATAAACCAAATAGACAATTAAAAGGAAATTTAGAGGCACTGCATCATCATTTCAACTCGCTAGCGTAAATTATGTTATTAAAACTTTACAACTGCCATACAAACAGTAAAAAATTTATACTCTACCGCGTCATCAATTTAACTTGCGCTGCCATATAAAAGAACGTTTCTATAAAAAATAACGGTTAAGTGAGATTTTTAAATTTTAAACTTCTGCCATTCATTATTAGCAGCAGTTTAGTGTTTTAAAATATTTTAACAATAACAGTTCTAGAAATTCAGTCTCAATTTATTTACTTCAAAAGACTAAGTGTAATCCATAAATATTAACTATTAATAAACCAAATAGACAATTAAAAGGAAATTTAGAGGCACTGCATCATCATTTCAACTCGCTAGCGTAAATTATGTTATTAAAACTTTACAACTGCCATACAGACAGTAAAAAATTAATACTCTACCGCGTCATCAATTTAACTTGCGCTGCCATATAAAAGAACGTTTCAATAAAAAATAACGGTTAAGTGAGATTTATAAATTTTAAACTTCTGACATTCATTATTAGCAGCAGTTTAGTGTTTTAAACAATTTTAACAATAACAGTTCTAGAAATTCAGTCTCAATTAATTTACTTCAAAAGACTCAGTGTAATCCATAAATATTAACTATTAATAAACCAAATAGACAATTAAAAGGAAATTTAGAGGCACTGCATCATCATTTCAACTCGCTAGCGTAAATTATGTTATTAAAACTTTACAACTGCCATACAAACAGTAAAAAATTAATACTCTACCGCGTCATCAATTTAACTTGCGCTGCCATATAAAAGAACGTTTCAATAAAAAATAACGGTTAAGTGAGATTTATAAATTATAAACTTCTGACATTCATTATTAGCAGCAGTTTAGTGTTTATTCAATTTTAAGAATAACAGTTCAAGAAATTTAGTCTCAATTAATTTACTTCAAAAGACTCAGTGTAATCCATAAATATTAACTATTAATAAACCAAATAGACAATTAAAAGGAAATTTAGAGGAACTGCATCATCATTTCAACTCGCTAGCGTAAATTATGTTATTAAAACTTTACAACTGCCATACAGACAGTAAAAAATTAATACTCTACCGCGTCATCAATTTAACTTGCGCTGCCATATAAAAGAACGTTTCAATAAAAAATAACGGTTAAGTGAGATTTATAAAATTTAAACTTCTGACATTCATTATTAGCAGCAGTTTAGTGTTTTAAACAATTTTAACAATAACAGTTCTAGAAATTCAGTCTCAATTAATTTACTTTAAAAGACTCAGTGTAATCCATAAATATTATCTATTAATAAACCAAATAGAACATTAAAAGGAAATTTAGAGGCACTGCATCATCATTTCAACTCGCTAGCGTAAATTATGTTATTAAAACTTTACAACTGCCATACAGACAGTAAAAAATTAATACTCTACCGCGTCATCAATTTAACTTGCGCTGCCATATAAAAGAACGTTTCAATAAAAAATAACGGTTAAGTGAGATTTATAAATTTTAAACTTCTGACATTCATTATTAGCAGCAGTTTAGTGTTTTAAACAATTTTAACAATAACAGTTCTAGAAATTCAGTCTCAATTAATTTACTTCAAAAGACTCAGTGTAATCCATAAATATTAACTATTAATAAACCAAATAGACAATTAAAAGGAAATTTAGAGGCACTGCATCATCATTTCAACTCGCTAGCGTAAATTATGTTATTAAAACTTTACAACTGCCATACAGACAGTAAAAAATTAATACTCTACCGCGTCATCAATTTAACTTGCGCTGCCATATAAAAGAACGTTTCAATAAAAAATAACGGTTAAGTGAGATTTATAAATTTTAAACTTCTGACATTCATTATTAGCAGCAGTTTAGTGTTTTAAAATATTTTAACAATAACAGTTCTAGAAATTCAGTCTCAATTAATTTACTTCAAAAGACTAAGTGTAATCCATAAATATTAACTATTAATAAACCAAATAGACAATTAAAAGGAAATTTAGAGGCACTGCATCATCATTTCAACTCGCTAGCGTAAATTATGTTATTAAAACTTTACAACTGCCATACAGACAGTAAAAAATTAATACTCTACCGCGTCATCAATTTAACTTGCGCTGCCATATAAAAGAACGTTTCAATAAAAAATAACGGTTAAGTGAGATTTATAAATTTTAAACTTCTGACATTCATTATTAGCAGCAGTTTAGTGTTTTAAACAATTTTAATAATAACAGTTCTAGAAATTTAGTCTCAATTAATTTACTTCAAAAGACTCAGTGTAATCCATAAATATTAACTATTAATAAACCAAATAGACAATTAAAAGGAAATTTAGAGGCACTGCATCATCATTTCAACTCGCTAGCGTAAATTATGTTATTAAAACTTTACAACTGCCATACAGACAGTAAAAAATTAATACTCTACCGCGTCATCAATTTAACTTGCGCTGCCATATAAAAGAACGTTTCAATAAAAAATAACGGTTAAGTGAGATTTATAAAATTTAAACTTCTGACATTCATTATTAGCAGCAGTTTAGTGTTTTAAACAATTTTAACAATAACAGTTCTAGAAATTCAGTCTCAATTAATTTACTTCAAAAGACTCAGTGTAATCCATAAATATTAACTATTAATAAACCAAATAGACAATTAAAAGGAAATTTAGAGGCACTGCATCATCATTTCAACTCGCTAGCGTAAATTATGTTATTAAAACTTTACAACTGCCATACAGACAGTAAAAAATTAATACTCTACCGCGTCATCAATTTAACTTGCGCTGCCATATAAAAGAACGTTTCAATAAAAAATAACGGTTAAGTGAGATTTATAAATTTTAAACTTCTGACATTCATTATTAGCAGCAGTTTAGTGTTTATTCAATTTTAAGAATAACAGTTCTAGAAATTTAGTCTCAATTAATTTACTTCAAAAGACTCAGTGTAATACATAAATATTAACTATTAATAAACCAAATAGAAAATTAAAAGGAAATTTAGAGGCACTGCATCATCATTTCAACTCGCTAGCGTAAATTATGTTATTAAAACTTTACAACTGCCATACAGACAGTAAAAAATTAATACTCTACCGCGTCATCAATTTAACTTGCGCTGCCATATAAAAGAACGTTTTAATAAAAAATAACGGTTAAGTGAGATTTATAAAATTTAAACTTCTGACATTCATTATTAGCAGCAGTTTAGTGTTTTAAACAATTTTAACAATAACAGTTCTAGAAATTCAGTCTCAATTAATTTACTTCAAAAGACTCAGTGTAATCCATAAATATTATCTATTAATAAACCAAATAGACAATTAAAAGGAAATTTAGAGGCACTGCATCATCATTTCAACTCGCTAGCGTAAATTATGTTATTAAAACTTTACAACTGCCATACAGACAGTAAAAATTTAATACTCTACCGCGTCATCAATTTAACTTGCGCTGCCATATAAAAGAACGTTTCAATAAAAAATAACGGTTAAGTGAGATTTATAAATTTTAAACTTCTGACATTCATTATTAGCAGCAGTTTAGTGTTTTAAACAATTTTAACAATAACAGTTCTAGAAATTCAGTCTCAATTAATTTACTTCAAAAGACTCAGTGTAATCCATAAATATTAACTATTAATAAACCAAATAGACAATTAAAAGGAAATTTAGAGGCACTGCATCATCATTTCTACTCGCTAGCGTAAATTATGTTATTAAAACTTTACAACTGCCATACAGACAGTAAAAAATTAATACTCTACCGCGTCATCAATTTAACTTGCGCTGCCATATAAAAGAACGTTTCAATAAAAAATAACGGTTAAGTGAGATTTATAAATTTTAAACTTCTGACATTCATTATTAGCAGCAGTTTAGTGTTTTAAACAATTTTAACAATAACAGTTCTAGAAATTCAGTCTCAATTAATTTACTTCAAAAGACTCAGTGTAATCCATAAATATTGACTATTAATAAACCAAATAGACAATTAAAAGAAAATTTAGAGGCACTGCATCATCATTTCAACTCGCTAGCGTAAATTATGTTATTAAAACTTTACAACTGCCATACATACAGTAAAAAATTAATACTCTACCGCGTCATCAATTTAACTTGCGCTGCCATATAAAAGAACGTTTCAATAAAAAATAACGGTTAAGTGAGATTTATAAATTTTAAACTTCTGACATTCATTATTAGCAGCAGTTTAGTATTTTAAACAATTTTAACAATAACAGTTCTAGAAATTCAGTCTCAATTAATTTACTTCAAAAGACTCAGTGTAATCCATAAATATTAACTATTAATAAACCAAATAGACAATTAAAAGGAAATTTAGAGGCACTGCATCATCATTTCAACTCGCTAGCGTAAATTATGTTATTAAAACTTTACAACTGCCATACAGACAGTAAAAAATTAATACTCTACCGCGTCATCAATTTAACTTGCGCTGCCATATAAAAGAACGTTTCAATAAAAAATAACGGTTAAGTGAGATTTATAAATTTTAAACTTCTGACATTCATTATTAGCAGCAGTTTAGTGTTTTAAACAATTTTAACAATAACAGTTCTAGAAATTCAGTCTCAATTAATTTACTTCAAAAGACTAAGTGTAATCCATAAATATTAACTATTAATAAACCAAATAGACAATTAAAAGGAAATTTAGAGGCACTGCATCATCATTTCAACTCGCTAGCGTAAATTATGTTATTAAAACTTTACAACTGCCATACAGACAGTAAAAAATTAATACTCTACCGCGTCATCAATTTAACTTGCGCTGCCATATAAAAGAACGTTTTAATAAAAAATAACGGTTAAGTGAGATTTATAAAATTTAAACTTCTGACATTCATTATTAGCAGCAGTTTAGTGTTTTAAACAATTTTAACAATAACAGTTCTAGAAATTCAGTCTCAATTAATTTACTTCAAAAGACTCAGTGTAATCCATAAATATTATCTATTAATAAACCAAATAGACAATTAAAAGGAAATTTAGAGGCACTGCATCATCATTTCAACTCGCTAGCGTAAATTATGTTATTAAAACTTTACAACTGCCATACAGACAGTAAAAATTTAATACTCTACCGCGTCATCAATTTAACTTGCGCTGCCATATAAAAGAACGTTTCAATAAAAAATAACGGTTAAGTGAGATTTATAAATTTTAAACTTCTGACATTCATTATTAGCAGCAGTTTAGTGTTTTAAACAATTTTAACAATAACAGTTCTAGAAATTCAGTCTCAATTAATTTACTTCAAAAGACTCAGTGTAATCCATAAATATTAACTATTAATAAACCAAATAGACAATTAAAAGGAAATTTAGAGGCACTGCATCATCATTTCAACTCGCTAGCGTAAATTATGTTATTAAAACTTTACAACTGCCATACAGACAGTAAAAAATTAATACTCTACCGCGTCATCAATTTAACTTGCGCTGCCATATAAAAGTACGTTTCAATAAAAAATAACGGTTAAGTGAGATTTATAAATTTTAAACTTCTGACATTCATTATTAGCAGCAGTTTAGTGTTTTAAACAATTTTAACAATAACAGTTCTAGAAATTCAGTCTCAATTAATTTACTTCAAAAGACTCAGTGTAATCCATAAATATTGACTATTAATAAACCAAATAGACAATTAAAAGGAAATTTAGAGGCACTGCATCATCATTTCAACTCGCTAGCGTAAATTATGTTATTAAAACTTTACAACTGCCATACAGACAGTAAAAAATTAATACTCTACCGCGTCATCAATTTAACTTGCGCTGCCATATAAAAGAACGTTTCAATAAAAAATAACGGTTAAGTGAGATTTATAAATTTTAAACTTCTGACATTCATTATTAGCAGCAGTTTAGTGTTTTAAACAATTTTAACAATAACAGTTCTAGAAATTCAGTCTCAATTAATTTACTTCAAAAGACTCAGTGTAATCCATAAATATTAACTATTAATAAACCAAATAGACAATTAAAAACAAATTTAGAGGCACTGCATCATCATTTCAACTCGCTAGCGTAAATTATGTTATTAAAACTTTACAACTGCCATACAGACAGTAAAAAATTAATACTCTACCGCGTCATCAATTTAACTTGCGCTGCCATATAAAAGAATGTTTCAATAAAAAATAACGGTTAAGTGAGATTTATAAATTTTAAACTTCTGACATTCATTATTAGCAGCAGTTTAGTGTTTTAAACAATTTTAACAATAACAGTTCTAGAAATTCAGTCTCAATTAATTTACTTCAAAAGACTCAGTGTAATCCATAAATATTAACTATTAATAAACCAAATAGACAATTAAAAGGAAATTTAGAGGCACTGCATCATCATTTCAACTCGCTAGCGTAAATTATGTTATTAAAACTTTACAACTGCCATACGGACAGTAAAAAATTAATACTCAACCGCGTCATCAATTTAACTTGCGCTGCCATATAAAAGAACGTTTCAATAAAAAATAACGGTTAAGTGAGATTTATAAATTTTAAACTTCTGACATTCATTATTAGCAGCAGTTTAGTGTTTTAAACAATTTTAACAATAACAGTTCTAGAAACTCTGTCTCAATTAATTTACTTCAAAAGACTCAGTGTAATCCATAAATATTAACTATTAATAAACCAAATAGACAATTAAAAGGAAATTTAGAGGCACTGCATCATCATTTCAACTCGCTAGCGTAAATTATGTTATTAAAACTTTACAACTGCCATACAGACAGTAAAAAATTAATACTCTACCGCGTCATCAATTTAACTTGCGCTGCCATATAAAAGAACGTTTCAATAAAAAATAACGGTTAAGTGAGATTTATAAATTTTCAACTTCTGACATTCATTATTAGCAGCAGTTTAGTGTTTTAAACAATTTTAACAATAACAGTTCTAGAAATTCAGTCTCAATTAATTTACTTCAAAAGACTCAGTGTAATCCATAAATATTAACTATTAATAAACCAAATAGACAATTAAAAGGAAATTTAGAGGCACTGCATCATCATTTCAACTCGCTAGCGTAAATTATGTTATTAAAACTTTACAACTGCCATACAGACAGTAAAAAATTAATATTCTACCGCGTCATCAATTTAACTTGCGCTGCCATATAAAAGAATGTTTCAATAAAAAATAACGGTTAAGTGAGATTTATAAATTTTAAACTTCTGACATTCATTATTAGCAGCAGTTTAGTGTTTTAAACAATTTTAACAATAACAGTTCTAGAAATTCAGTCTCAATTAATTTACTTCAAAAGACTCAGTGTAATCCATAAATATTAACTATTAATAAACCAAATAGACAATTAAAAGGAAATTTAGAGGCACTGCATCATCATTTCAACTCGCTAGCGTAAATTATGTTATTAAAACTTTACAACTGCCATACGGACAGTAAAAAATTAATACTCAACCGCGTCATCAATTTAACTTGCGCTGCCATATAAAAGAACGTTTCAATAAAAAATAACGGTTAAGTGAGATTTATAAATTTTAAACTTCTGACATTCCTTATTAGCAGCAGTTTAGTGTTTTAAACAATTTTAACAATAACAGTTCTAGAAATTCTGTCTCAATTAATTTACTTCAAAAGACTCAGTGTAATCCATAAATATTAACTATTAATAAACCAAATAGACAATTAAAAGGAAATTTAGAGGCACTGCATCATCATTTCAACTCGCTAGCGTAAATTATGTTATTAAAACTTTACAACTGCCATACAGACAGTAAAAAATTAATACTCTACCGCGTCATCAATTTAACTTGCGCTGCCATATAAAAGAACGTTTCAATAAAAAATAACGGTTAAGTGAGATTTATAAATTTTCAACTTCTGACATTCATTATTAGCAGCAGTTTAGTGTTTTAAACAATTTTCACAATAACAGTTCTAGAAATTCAGTCTCAATTAAATTACTTCAAAAGACTCAGTGTAATCCATAAATATTAACTATTAATAAACCAAATAGACAATTAAAAGGAAATTTAGAGGCACTGCATCATCATTTCAACTCGCTAGCGTAAATTATGTTATTAAAACTTTACAACTGCCATACAGACAGTAAAAAATTAATACTCTACCGCGTCATCAATTTAACTTGCGCTGCCATATAAAAGAACGTTTCAATAAAAAATAACGGTTAAGTGAGATTTATAAATTTTAAACTTCTGACATTCATTATTAGCAGCAGTTTAGTGTTTTAAACAATTTTAACAATAACAGTTCTAGAAATTCAGTCTCAATTAATTTACTTCAAAAGACTCAGTGTAATCCATAAATATTAACTATTAATAAACCAAATAGACAATTAAAAGGAAATTTAGAGGCACTGCATCATCATTTCAACTCGCTAGCGTAAATTATGTTATTAAAACTTTACAACTGCCATACAAACAGTAAAAAATTAATACTCTACCGCGTCATCAATTTAACTTGCGCTGCCATATAAAAGAACGTTTCTATAAAAAATAACGGTTAAGTGAGATTTATAAATTTTAAACTTCTGCCATTCATTATTAGCAGCAGTTTAGTGTTTTAAAATATTTTAACAATAACAGTTCTAGAAATTCAGTCTCAATTAATTTACTTCAAAAGACTCAGTGTAATCCATAAATATTAACTATTAATAAACCAAATAGACAATTAAAAGGAAATTTAGAGGCACTGCATCATCATTTCAACTCGCTAGCGTAAATTATGTTATTAAAACTTTACAACTGCCATACAAACAGTAAAAAATTAATACTCTACCGCGTCATCAATTTAACTTGCGCTGCCATATAAAAGAACGTTTCTATAAAAAATAACGGTTAAGTGAGATTTATAAATTTTAAACTTCTGCCATTCATTATTAGCAGCAGTTTAGTGTTTTAAAATATTTTAACAATAACAGTTCTAGAAATTCAGTCTCAATTTATTTACTTCAAAAGACTAAGTGTGATCCATAAATATTAACTATTAATAAACCAAATAGACAATTAAAAGGAAATTTAGAGGCACTGCATCATCATTTCAACTCGCTAGCGTAAATTATGTTATTAAAACTTTACAACTGCCATACAGACAGTAAAAAATTAATACTCTACCGCGTCATCAATTTAACTTGCGCTGCCATATAAAAGAACGTTTCAATAAAAAATAACGGTTAAGTGAGATTTATAAATTTTAAACTTCTGACATTCATTATTAGCAGCAGTTTAGTGTTTTAAACAATTTTAACAATAACAGTTCTAGAAATTCAGTCTCAATTAATTTACTTCAAAAGACTCAGTGTAATCCATAAATATTAACTATTAATAAACCAAATAGACAATTAAAAGGAAATTTAGAGGCACTGCATCATCATTTCAACTCGCTAGCGTAAATTATGTTATTAAAACTTTACAACTGCCATACAGACAGTAAAAAATTAATACTCTACCGCGTCATCAATTTAACTTGCGCTGCAATATAAAAGAACGTTTCAATAAAAAATAACGGTTAAGTGAGATTTATAAAATTTAAACTTCTGACATTCATTATTAGCAGCAGTTTAGTGTTTTAAACAATTTTAACAATAACAGTTCTAGAAATTCAGTCTCAATTAATTTACTTTAAAAGACTCAGTGTAATCCATAAATATTATCTATTAATAAACCAAATAGAACATTAAAAGGAAATTAAGAGGCACTGCATCATCATTTCAACTCGCTAGCGTAAATTATGTTATTAAAACTTTACAACTGCCATACAGACAGTAAAAAATTAATACTCTACCGCGTCATCAATTTAACTTGCGCTGCCATATAAAAGAACGTTTCAATAAAAAATAACGGTTAAGTGAGATTTATAAATTTTAAACTTCTGACATTCATTATTAGCAGCAGTTTAGTGTTTTAAACAATTTTAACAATAACAGTTCTAGAAATTCAGTCTCAATTAATTTACTTCAAAAGACTCAGTGTAATCCATAAATATTAACTATTAATAAACCAAATAGACAATTAAAAGGAAATTTAGAGGCACTGCATCATCATTTCAACTCGCTAGCGTAAATTATGTTATTAAAACTTTACAACTGCCATACAGACAGTAAAAAATTAATACTCTACCGCGTCATCAATTTAACTTGCGCTGCCATATAAAAGAACGTTTCAATAAAAAATAACGGTTAAGTGAGATTTATAAATTTTAAACTTCTGACATTCATTATTAGCAGCAGTTTAGTGTTTTAAACAATTTTAATAATAACAGTTCTAGAAATTTAGTCTCAATTAATTTACTTCAAAAGACTCAGTGTAATCCATAAATATTAACTATTAATAAACCAAATAGACAATTAAAAGGAAATTTAGAGGCACTGCATCATCATTTCAACTCGCTAGCGTAAATTATGTTATTAAAACTTTACAACTGCCATACAGACAGTAAAAAATTAATACTCTACCGCGTCATCAATTTAACTTGCGCTGCCATATAAAAGAACGTTTCAATAAAAAATAACGGTTAAGTGAGATTTATAAAATTTAAACTTCTGACATTCATTATTAGCAGCAGTTTAGTGTTTTAAACAATTTTAACAATAACAGTTCTAGAAATTCAGTCTCAATTAATTTACTTCAAAAGACTCAGTGTAATCCATAAATATTATCTATTAATAAACCAAATAGACAATTAAAAGGAAATTTAGAGGCACTGCATCATCATTTCAACTCGCTAGCGTAAATTATGTTATTAAAACTTTACAACTGCCATACAGACAGTAAAAATTTAATACTCTACCGCGTCATCAATTTAACTTGCGCTGCCATATAAAAGAACGTTTCAATAAAAAATAACGGTTAAGTGAGATTTATAAATTTTAAACTTCTGACATTCATTATTAGCAGCAGTTTAGTATTTTAAACAATTTTAACAATAACAGTTCTAGAAATTCAGTCTCAATTAATTTACTTCAAAAGACTCAGTGTAATCCATAAATATTAACTATTAATAAACCAAATAGACAATTAAAAGGAAATTTAGAGGCACTGCATCATCATTTCAACTCGCTAGCGTAAATTATGTTATTAAAACTTTACAACTGCCATACAGACAGTAAAAAATTAATACTCTACCGCGTCATCAATTTAACTTGCGCTGCCATATAAAAGAACGTTTCAATAAAAAATAACGGTTAAGTGAGATTTATAAATTTTCAACTTCTGACATTCATTATTAGCAGCAGTTTAGTGTTTTAAACAATTTTAACAATAACAGTTCTAGAAATTCAGTCTCAATTAATTTACTTCAAAAGACTCAGTGTAATCCATAAATATTAACTATTAATAAACGAAATAGACAATTAAAAGGAAATTTAGAGGCACTGCATCATCATTTCAACTCGCTAGCGTAAATTATGTTATTAAAACTTTACAACTGCCATACGGACAGTAAAAAATTAATACTCAACCGCGTCATCAATTTAACTTGCGCTGCCATATAAAAGAACGTTTCAATAAAAAATAACGGTTAAGTGAGATTTATAAATTTTAAACTTCTGACATTCATTATTAGCAGCAGTTTAGTGTTTTAAACAATTTTAACAATAACAGTTCTAGAAATTCAGTCTCAATTAATTTACTTCAAAAGACTCAGTGTAATCCATAAATATTAACTATTAATAAACCAAATAGACAATTAAAAGGAAATTTAGAGGCACTGCATCATCATTTCAACTCGCTAGCGTAAATTATGTTATTAAAACTTTACAACTGCCATACAGACAGTAAAAAATTAATACTCTACCGCGTCATCAATTTAACTTGCGCTGCCATATAAAAGAACGTTTCAATAAAAAATAACGGTTAAGTGAGATTTATAAATTTTAAACTTCTGACATTCATTATTAGCAGCAGTTTAGTGTTTTAAACAATTTTAATAATAACAGTTCTAGAAATTTAGTCTCAATTAATTTACTTCAAAAGACTCAGTGTAATCCATAAATATTAACTATTAATAAACCAAATAGACAATTAAAAGGAAATTTAGAGGCACTGCATCATCATTTCAACTCGCTAGCGTAAATTATGTTATTAAAACTTTACAACTGCCATACAGACAGTAAAAAATTAATACTCTACCGCGTCATCAATTTAACTTGCGCTGCCATATAAAAGAACGTTTCAATAAAAAATAACGGTTAAGTGAGATTTATAAAATTTAAACTTCTGACATTCATTATTAGCAGCAGTTTAGTGTTTTAAACAATTTTAACAATAACAGTTCTAGAAATTCAGTCTCAATTAATTTACTTCAAAAGACTCAGTGTAATCCATAAATATTATCTATTAATAAACCAAATAGACAATTAAAAGGAAATTTAGAGGCACTGCATCATCATTTCAACTCGCTAGCGTAAATTATGTTATTAAAACTTTACAACTGCCATACAGACAGTAAAAATTTAATACTCTACCGCGTCATCAATTTAACTTGCGCTGCCATATAAAAGAACGTTTCAATAAAAAATAACGGTTAAGTGAGATTTATAAATTTTAAACTTCTGACATTCATTATTAGCAGCAGTTTAGTATTTTAAACAATTTTAACAATAACAGTTCTAGAAATTCAGTCTCAATTAATTTACTTCAAAAGACTCAGTGTAATCCATAAATATTAACTATTAATAAACCAAATAGACAATTAAAAGGAAATTTAGAGGCACTGCATCATCATTTCAACTCGCTAGCGTAAATTATGTTATTAAAACTTTACAACTGCCATACAGACAGTAAAAAATTAATACTCTACCGCGTCATCAATTTAACTTGCGCTGCCATATAAAAGAACGTTTCAATAAAAAATAACGGTTAAGTGAGATTTATAAATTTTCAACTTCTGACATTCATTATTAGCAGCAGTTTAGTGTTTTAAACAATTTTAACAATAACAGTTCTAGAAATTCAGTCTCAATTAATTTACTTCAAAAGACTCAGTGTAATCCATAAATATTAACTATTAATAAACCAAATAGACAATTAAAAGGAAATTTAGAGGCACTGCATCATCATTTCAACTCGCTAGCGTAAATTATGTTATTAAAACTTTACAACTGCCATACGGACAGTAAAAAATTAATACTCAACCGCGTCATCAATTTAACTTGCGCTGCCATATAAAAGAACGTTTCAATAAAAAATAACGGTTAAGTGAGATTTATAAATTTTAAACTTCTGACATTCATTATTAGCAGCAGTTTAGTGTTTTAAACAATTTTAACAATAACAGTTCTAGAAATTCTGTCTCAATTAATTTACTTCAAAAGACTCAGTGTAATCCATAAATATTAACTATTAATAAACCAAATAGACAATTAAAAGGAAATTTAGAGGCACTGCATCATCATTTCAACTCGCTAGCGTAAATTATGTTATTAAAACTTTACAACTGCCATACAGACAGTAAAAAATTAATACTCTACCGCGTCATCAATTTAACTTGCGCTTCCATATAAAAGAACGTTTCAATAAAAAATAACGGTTAAGTGAGATTTATAAATTTTCAACTTCTGACATTCATTATTAGCAGCAGTTTAGTGTTTTAAACAATTTTAACAATAACAGTTCTAGAAATTCAGTCTCAATTAATTTACTTCAAAAGACTCAGTGTAATCCATAAATATTAACTATTAATAAACCAAATAGACAATTAAAAGGAAATTTAGAGGCACTGCATCATCATTTCAACTCGCTAGCGTAAATTATGTTATTAAAACTTTACAACTGCCATACAGACAGTAAAAAATTAATACTCTACCGCGTCATCAATTTAACTTGCGCTGCCATATAAAAGAACGTTTCAATAAAAAATAACGGTTAAGTGAGATTTATAAATTTTAAACTTCTGACATTCGTTATTAGCAGCAGTTTAGTGTTTTAAACAATTTTAACAATAACAGTTCTAGAAATTCAGTCTCAATTAATTTACTTCAAAAGACTCAGTGTAATCCATAAATATTAACTATTAATAAACCAAATAGACAATTAAAAGGAAATTTAGAGGCACTGCATCATCATTTCAACTCGCTAGCGTAAATTATGTTATTAAAACTTTACAACTGCCATACAGACAGTAAAAAATTAATACTCTACCGCGTCATCAATTTAACTTGCGCTGCCATATAAAAGAACGTTTCAATAAAAAATAACGGTTAAGTGAGATTTATAAATTTTAAACTTCTGACATTCATTATTAGCAGCAGTTTAGTGTTTTAAACAATTTTAACAATAACAGTTCTAGAAATTCAGTCTCAATTAATTTACTTCAAAAGACTCAGTGTAATCCATAAATATTAACTATTAATAAACCAAATAGACAATTAAAAGGAAATTTAGAGGCACTGCATCATCATTTCAACTCGCTAGCGTAAATTATGTTATTAAAACTTTACAACTGCCATACGGACAGTAAAAAATTAATACTCAACCGCGTCATCAATTTAACTTGCGCTGCCATATAAAAGAACGTTTCAATAAAAAATAACGGTTAAGTGAGATTTATAAATTTTAAACTTCTGACATTCATTATTAGCAGCAGTTTAGTGTTTTAAACAATTTTAACAATAACAGTTCTAGAAATTCTGTCTCAATTAATTTAATTCAAAAGACTCAGTGTAATCCATAAATATTAACTATTAATAAACCAAATAGACAATTAAAAGGAAATTTAGAGGCACTGCATCATCATTTCAACTCGCTAGCGTAAATTATGTTATTAAAACTTTACAACTGCCATACAGACAGTAAAAAATTAATACTCTACCGCGTCATCAATTTAACTTGCGCTGCCATATAAAAGAACGTTTCAATAAAAAATAACGGTTAAGTGAGATTTATAAATTTTCAACTTCTGACATTCATTATTAGCAGCAGTTTAGTGTTTTAAACAATTTTAACAATAACAGTTCTAGAAATTCAGTCTCAATTAATTTACTTCAAAAGACTCAGTGTAATCCATAAATATTAACTATTAATAAACCAAATAGACAATTAAAAGGAAATTTAGAGGCACTGCATCATCATTTCAACTCGCTAGCGTAAATTATGTTATTAAAACTTTACAACTGCCATACAGACAGTAAAAAATTAATACTCTACCGCGTCATCAATTTAACTTGCGCTGCCATATAAAAGAACGTTTCAATAAAAAATAACGGTTAAGTGAGATTTATAAATTTTAAACTTCTGACATTCGTTATTAGCAGCAGTTTAGTGTTTTAAACAATTTTAACAATAACAGTTCTAGAAATTCAGTCTCAATTAATTTACTTCAAAAGACTCAGTGTAATCCATAAATATTAACTATTAATAAACCAAATAGACAATTAAAAGGAAATTTAGAGGCACTGCATCATCATTTCAACTCGCTAGCGTAAATTATGTTATTAAAACTTTACAACTGCCATACAAACAGTAAAAAATTAATACTCTACCGCGTCATCAATTTAACTTGCGCTGCCATATAAAAGAACGTTTCTATAAAAAATAACGGTTAAGTGAGATTTATAAATTTTAAACTTCTGCCATTCATTATTAGCAGCAGTTTAGTGTTTTAAAATATTTTAACAATAACAGTTCTAGAAATTCAGTCTCAATTAATTTACTTCAAAAGACTCAGTGTAATCCATAAATATTAACTATTAATAAACCAAATAGACAATTAAAAGGAAATTTAGAGGCACTGCATCATCATTTCAACTCGCTAGCGTAAATTATGTTATTAAAACTTTACAACTGCCATACAAACAGTAAAAAATTAATACTCTACCGCGTCATCAATTTAACTTGCGCTGCCATATAAAAGAACGTTTCTATAAAAAATAACGGTTAAGTGAGATTTATAAATTTTAAACTTCTGCCATTCATTATTAGCAGCAGTTTAGTGTTTTAAAATATTTTAACAATAACAGTTCTAGAAATTCAGTCTCAATTTATTTACTTCAAAAGACTAAGTGTAATCCATAAATATTAACTATTAATAAACCAAATAGACAATTAAAAGGAAATTTAGAGGCACTGCATCATCATTTCAACTCGCTAGCGTAAATTATGTTATTAAAACTTTACAACTGCCATACAGACAGTAAAAAATTAATACTCTACCGCGTCATCAATTTAACTTGCGCTGCCATATAAAAGAACGTTTCAATAAAAAATAACGGTTAAGTGAGATTTATAAATTTTAAACTTCTGACATTCATTATTAGCAGCAGTTTAGTGTTTTAAAATATTTTAACAATAACAGTTCTAGAAATTCAGTCTCAATTAATTTACTTCAAAAGACTAAGTGTAATCCATAAATATTAACTATTAATAAACCAAATAGACAATTAAAAGGAAATTTAGAGGCACTGCATCATCATTTCAACTCGCTAGCGTAAATTATGTTATTAAAACTTTACAACTGCCATACAGACAGAAAAAAATTAATACTCTACCGCGTCATCAATTTAACTTGCGCTGCCATATAAAAGAACGTTTCAATAAAAAATAACGGTTAAGTGAGATTTATAAATTTTAAACTTCTGACATTCATTATTAGCAGCAGTTTAGTGTTTTAAACAATTTTAAGAATAACAGTTCTAGAAATTTAGTCTCAATTAATTTACTTCAAAAGACTCAGTGTAATCCATAAATATTAACTATTAATAAACCAAATAGACAATTAAAAGGAAATTTAGAGGCACTGCATCATCATTTCAACTCGCTAGCGTAAATTATGTTATTAAAACTTTACAACTGCCATACAGACAGTAAAAAATTAATACTCTACCGCGTCATCAATTTAACTTGCGCTGCCATATAAAAGAACGTTTCAATAAAAAATAACGGTTAAGTGAGATTTATAAAATTTAAACTTCTGACATTCATTATTAGCAGCAGTTTAGTGTTTTAAACAATTTTAACAATAACAGTTCTAGAAATTCAGTCTCAATTAATTTACTTCAAAAGACTCAGTGTAATCCATAAATATTATCTATTAATAAACCAAATAGACAATTAAAAGGAAATTTAGAGGCACTGCATCATCATTTCAACTCGCTAGCGTAAATTATGTTATTAAAACTTTACAACTGCCATACAGACAGTAAAAATTTAATACTCTACCGCGTCATCAATTTAACTTGCGCTGCCATATAAAAGAACGTTTCAATAAAAAATAACGGTTAAGTGAGATTTATAAATTTTAAACTTCTGACATTCATTATTAGCAGCAGTTTAGTGTTTTAAACAATTTTAACAATAACAGTTCTAGAAATTCAGTCTCAATTAATTTACTTCAAAAGACTCAGTGTAATCCATAAATATTAACTATTAATAAACCAAATAGACAATTAAAAGGAAATTTAGAGGCACTGCATCATCATTTCAACTCGCTAGCGTAAATTATGTTATTAAAACTTTACAACTGCCATACAGACAGTAAAAAATTAATACTCTACCGCGTCATCAATTTAACTTGCGCTGCCATATAAAAGAACGTTTCAATAAAAAATAACGGTTAAGTGAGATTTATAAATTTTAAACTTCTGACATTCATTATTAGCAGCAGTTTAGTGTTTTAAAATATTTTAACAATAACAGTTCTAGAAATTCAGTCTCAATTAATTTACTTCAAAAGACTAAGTGTAATCCATAAATATTAACTATTAATAAACCAAATAGACAATTAAAAGGAAATTTAGAGGCACTGCATCATCATTTCAACTCGCTAGCGTAAATTATGTTATTAAAACTTTACAACTGCCATACAGACAGTAAAAAATTAATACTCTACCGCGTCATCAATTGAACTTGCGCTGCCATATAAAAGAACGTTTCAATAAAAAATAACGGTTAAGTGAGATTTATAAATTTTAAACTTCTGACATTCATTATTAGCAGCAGTTTAGTGTTTTAAACAATTTTAACAATAACAGTTCTAGAAATTCAGTCTCAATTAATTTACTTCAAAAGACTCAGTGTAATCCATAAATATTAACTATTAATAAACCAAATAGACAATTAAAAGGAAATTTAGAGGCACTGCATCATCATTTCAACTCGCTAGCGTAAATTATGTTATTAAAACTTTACAACTGCCATACAAACAGTAAAAAATTAATACTCTACCGCGTCATCAATTTAACTTGCGCTGCCATATAAAAGAACGTTTCAATAAAAAATAACGGTTAAGTGAGATTTATAAATTTTAAACTTCTGACATTCATTATTAGCAGCAGTTTAGTGTTTATTCAATTTTAAGAATAACAGTTCTAGAAATTTAGTCTCAATTAATTTACTTCAAAAGACTCAGTGTAATCCATAAATATTAACTATTAATAAACCAAATAGACAATTAAAAGGAAATTTAGAGGCACTGCATCATCATTTCAACTCGCTAGCGTAAATTATGTTATTAAAACTTTACAACTGCCATACAGACAGTAAAAAATTAATACTCTACCGCGTCATCAATTTAACTTGCGCTGCCATATAAAAGAACGTTTCAATAAAAAATAACGGTTAAGTGAGATTTATAAAATTTAAACTTCTGACATTCATTATTAGCAGCAGTTTAGTGTTTTAAACAATTTTAACAATAACAGTTCTAGAAATTCAGTCTCAATTAATTTACTTCAAAAGACTCAGTGTAATCCATAAATATTAACTATTAATAAACCAAATAGACAATTAAAAGGAAATTTAGAGGCACTGCATCATCATTTCAACTCGCTAGCGTAAATTATGTTATTAAAACTTTACAACTGCCATACAAACAGTAAAAAATTAATACTCTACCGCGTCATCAATTTAACTTGCGCTGCCATATAAAAGAACGTTTCAATAAAAAATAACGGTTAAGTGAGATTTATAAATTTTAAACTTCTGACATTCATTATTAGCAGCAGTTTAGTGTTTATTCAATTTTAAGAATAACAGTTCTAGAAATTTAGTCTCAATTAATTTACTTCAAAAGACTCAGTGTAATCCATAAATATTAACTATTAATAAACCAAATAGACAATTAAAAGGAAATTTAGAGGCACTGCATCATCATTTCAACTCGCTAGCGTAAATTATGTTATTAAAACTTTACAACTGCCATACAGACAGTAAAAAATTAATACTCTACCGCGTCATCAATTTAACTTGCGCTGCCATATAAAAGAACGTTTCAATAAAAAATAACGGTTAAGTGAGATTTATAAAATTTAAACTTCTGACATTCATTATTAGCAGCAGTTTAGTGTTTTAAACAATTTTAACAATAACAGTTCCAGAAATTCAGTCTCAATTAATTTACTTCAAAAGACTCAGTGTAATCCATAAATATTAACTATTAATAAACCAAATAGACAATTAAAAGGAAATTTAGAGGCACTGCATCATCATTTCAACTCGCTAGCGTAAATTATGTTATTAAAACTTTACAACTGCCATACAGACAGTAAAAAATTAATACTCTACCGCGTCATCAATTTAACTTGCGCTGCCATATAAAAGAACGTTTCAATAAAAAATAACGGTTAAGTGAGATTTATAAATTTTAAACTTCTGACATTCATTATTAGCAGCAGTTTAGTGTTTTAAAATATTTTAACAATAACAGTTCTAGAAATTCAGTCTCAATTAATTTACTTCAAAAGACTAAGTGTAATCCATAAATATTAACTATTAATAAACCAAATAGACAATTAAAAGGAAATTTAGAGGCACTGCATCATCATTTCAACTCGCTAGCGTAAATTATGTTATTAAAACTTTACAACTGCCATACAGACAGTAAAAAATTAATACTCTACCGCGTCATCAATTTAACTTGCGCTGCCATATAAAAGAACGTTTCAATAAAAAATAACGGTTAAGTGAGATTTATAAATTTTAAACTTCTGACATTCATTATTAGCAGCAGTTTAGTGTTTTAAACAATTTTAATAATAACAGTTCTAGAAATTTAGTCTCAATTAATTTACTTCAAAAGACTCAGTGTAATCCATAAATATTAACTATTAATAAACCAAATAGACAATTAAAAGGAAATTTAGAGGCACTGCATCATCATTTCAACTCGCTAGCGTAAATTATGTTATTAAAACTTTACAACTGCCATACAGACAGTAAAAAATTAATACTCTACCGCGTCATCAATTTAACTTGCGCTGCCATATAAAAGAACGTTTCAATAAAAAATAACGGTTAAGTGAGATTTATAAATTTTAAACTTCTGACATTCAATATTAGCAGCAGTTTAGTGTTTATTCAATTTTAAGAATAACAGTTCTAGAAATTTAGTCTCAATTAATTTACTTCAAAAGACTCAGTGTAATCCATAAATATTAACTATTAATAAACCAAATAGACAATTAAAAGGAAATTTAGAGGCACTGCATCATCATTTCAACTCGCTAGCGTAAATTATGTTATTAAAACTTTACAACTGCCATACAGACAGTAAAAAATTAATACTCTACCGCGTCATCAATTTAACTTGCGCTGCCATATAAAAGAACGTTTCAATAAAAAATAACGGTTAAGTGAGATTTATAAAATTTAAACTTCTGACATTCATTATTAGCAGCAGTTTAGTGTTTTAAACAATTTTAACAATAACAGTTCTAGAAATTCAGTCTCAATTAATTTACTTCAAAAGACTCAGTGTAATCCATAAATATTATCTATTAATAAACCAAATAGACAATTAAAAGGAAATTTAGAGGCACTGCATCATCATTTCAACTCGCTAGCGTAAATTATGTTATTAAAACTTTACAACTGCCATACAGACAGTAAAAATTTAATACTCTACCGCGTCATCAATTTAACTTGCGCTGCCATATAAAAGAACGTTTCAATAAAAAATAACGGTTAAGTGAGATTTATAAATTTTAAACTTCTGACATTCATTATTAGCAGCAGTTTAGTGTTTTAAACAATTTTAACAATAACAGTTCTAGAAATTCAGTCTCAATTAATTTACTTCAAAAGACTCAGTGTAATCCATAAATATTAACTATTAATAAACCAAATAGACAATTAAAAGGAAATTTAGAGGCACTGCATCATCATTTCAACTCGCTAGCGTAAATTATGTTATTAAAACTTTACAACTGCCATACAGACAGTAAAAAATTAATACTCTACCGCGTCATCAATTTAACTTGCGCTGCCATATAAAAGAACGTTTCAATAAAAAATAACGGTTAAGTGAGATTTATAAATTTTAAACTTCTGACATTCATTATTAGCAGCAGTTTAGTGTTTTAAAATATTTTAACAATAACAGTTCTAGAAATTCAGTCTCAATTAATTTACTTCAAAAGACTAATTGTAATCCATAAATATTATCTATTAATAAACCAAATAGACAATTAAAAGGAAATTTAGAGGCACTGCATCATCATTTCAACTCGCTAGCGTAAATTATGTTATTAAAACTTTACAACTGCCATACAGACAGTAAAAAATTAATACTCTACCGCGTCATCAATTTAACTTGCGCTGCCATATAAAAGAACGTTTCAATAAAAAATAACGGTTAAGTGAGATTTATAAATTTTAAACTTCTGACATTCATTATTAGCAGCAGTTTAGTGTTTTAAACAATTTTAATAATAACAGTTCTAGAAATTTAGTCTCAATTAATTTACTTCAAAAGACTCAGTGTAATCCATAAATATTAACTATTAATAAACCAAATAGACAATTAAAAGGAAATTTAGAGGCACTGCATCATCATTTCAACTCGCTAGCGTAAATTATGTTATTAAAACTTTACAACTGCCATACAGACAGTAAAAAATTAATACTCTACCGCGTCATCAATTTAACTTGCGCTGCCATATAAAAGAACGTTTCAATAAAAAATAACGGTTAAGTGAGATTTATAAATTTTAAACTTCTGACATTCATTATTAGCAGCAGTTTAGTGTTTTAAACAATTTTAATAATAACAGTTCTAGAAATTTAGTCTCAATTAATTTACTTCAAAAGACTCAGTGTAATCCATAAATATTAACTATTAATAAACCAAATAGACAATTAAAAGGAAATTTAGAGGCACTGCATCATCATTTCAACTCGCTAGCGTAAATTATGTTATTAAAACTTTACAACTGCCATACAGACAGTAAAAAATTAATACTCTACCGCGTCATCAATTTAACTTGCGCTGCCATATAAAAGAACGTTTCAATAAAAAATAACGGTTAAGTGAGATTTATAAAATTTAAACTTCTGACATTCATTATTAGCAGCAGTTTAGTGTTTTAAACAATTTTAACAATAACAGTTCTAGAAATTCAGTCTCAATTAATTTACTTCAAAAGACTCAGTGTAATCCATAAATATTAACTATTAATAAACCAAATAGACAATTAAAAGGAAATTTAGAGGCACTGCATCATCATTTCAACTCGCTAGCGTAAATTATGTTATTAAAACTTTACAACTGCCATACAAACAGTAAAAAATTAATACTCTACCGCGTCATCAATTTAACTTGCGCTGCCATATAAAAGAACGTTTCAATAAAAAATAACGGTTAAGTGAGATTTATAAATTTTAAACTTCTGACATTCATTATTAGCAGCAGTTTAGTGTTTATTCAATTTTAAGAATAACAGTTCTAGAAATTTAGTCTCAATTAATTTACTTCAAAAGACTCAGTGTAATCCATAAATATTAACTATTAATAAACCAAATAGACAATTAAAAGGAAATTTAGAGGCACTGCATCATCATTTCAACTCGCTAGCGTAAATTATGTTATTAAAACTTTACAACTGCCATACAGACAGTAAAAAATTAATACTCTACCGCGTCATCAATTTAACTTGCGCTGCCATATAAAAGAACGTTTCAATAAAAAATAACGGTTAAGTGAGATTTATAAAATTTAAACTTCTGACATTCATTATTAGCAGCAGTTTAGTGTTTTAAACAATTTTAACAATAACAGTTCTAGAAATTCAGTCTCAATTAATTTACTTCAAAAGACTCAGTGTAATCCATAAATATTAACTATTAATAAACCAAATAGACAATTAAAAGGAAATTTAGAGGCACTGCATCATCATTTCAACTCGCTAGCGTAAATTATGTTATTAAAACTTTACAACTGCCATACAAACAGTAAAAAATTAATACTCTACCGCGTCATCAATTTAACTTGCGCTGCCATATAAAAGAACGTTTCAATAAAAAATAACGGTTAAGTGAGATTTATAAATTTTAAACTTCTGACATTCATTATTAGCAGCAGTTTAGTGTTTATTCAATTTTAAGAATAACAGTTCTAGAAATTTAGTCTCAATTAATTTACTTCAAAAGACTCAGTGTAATCCATAAATATTAACTATTAATAAACCAAATAGACAATTAAAAGGAAATTTAGAGGCACTGCATCATCATTTCAACTCGCTAGCGTAAATTATGTTATTAAAACTTTACAACTGCCATACAGACAGTAAAAAATTAATACTCTACCGCGTCATCAATTTAACTTGCGCTGCCATATAAAAGAACGTTTCAATAAAAAATAACGGTTAAGTGAGATTTATAAAATTTAAACTTCTGACATTCATTATTAGCAGCAGTTTAGTGTTTTAAACAATTTTAACAATAACAGTTCTAGAAATTCAGTCTCAATTAATTTACTTCAAAAGACTCAGTGTAATCCATAAATATTATCTATTAATAAACCAAATAGACAATTAAAAGGAAATTTAGAGGCACTGCATCATCATTTCAACTCGCTAGCGTAAATTATGTTATTAAAACTTTACTACTGCCATACAGACAGTAAAAATTTAATACTCTACCGCGTCATCAATTTAACTTGCGCTGCCATATAAAAGAACGTTTCAATAAAAAATAACGGTTAAGTGAGATTTATAAATTTTAAACTTCTGACATTCATTATTAGCAGCAGTTTAGTGTTTTAAAATATTTTAACAATAACAGTTCTAGAAATTCAGTCTCAATTAATTTACTTCAAAAGACTCAGTGTAATCCATAAATATTAACTATTAATAAACCAAATAGACAATTAAAAGGAAATTTAGAGGCACTGCATCATCATTTCAACTCGCTAGCGTAAATTATGTTATTAAAACTTTACTACTGCCATACAGACAGTAAAAAATTAATACTCTACCGCGTCATCAATTTAACTTGCGCTGCCATATAAAAGAACGTTTCAATAAAAAATAACGGTTAAGTGAGATTTATAAATTTTAAACTTCTGACATTCATTATTAGCAGCAGTTTAGTGTTTTAAACAATTTTAACAATAACAGTTCTAGAAATTCAGTCTCAATTAATTTACTTCAAAAGACTCAGTGTAATCCATAAATATTAACTATTAATAAACCAAATAGACAATTAAAAGGAAATTTAGAGGCACTGCATCATCATTTCAACTCGCTAGCGTAAATTATGTTATTAAAACTTTACAACTGCCATACAGACAGTAAAAAATTAATACTCTACCGCGTCATCAATTTAACTTGCGCTGCCATATAAAAGAACGTTTCAATAAAAAATAACGGTTAAGTGAGATTTATAAATTTTAAACTTCTGACATTCATTATTAGCAGCAGTTTAGTGTTTTAAAATATTTTAACAATAACAGTTCTAGAAATTCAGTCTCAATTAATTTACTTCAAAAGACTAAGTGTAATCCATAAATATTAACTATTAATAAACCAAATAGACAATTAAAAGGAAATTTAGAGGCACTGCATCATCATTTCAACTCGCTAGCGTAAATTATGTTATTAAAACTTTACAACTGCCATACAGACAGTAAAAAATTAATACTCTACCGCGTCATCAATTTAACTTGCGCTGCCATATAAAAGAACGTTTCAATAAAAAATAACGGTTAAGTGAGATTTATAAATTTTAAACTTCTGACATTCATTATTAGCAGCAGTTTAGTGTTTTAAACAATTTTAATAATAACAGTTCTAGAAATTTAGTCTCAATTAATTTACTTCAAAAGACTCAGTGTAATCCATAAATATTAACTATTAATAAACCAAATAGACAATTAAAAGGAAATTTAGAGGCACTGCATCATCATTTCAACTCGCTAGCGTAAATTATGTTATTAAAACTTTACAACTGCCATACAGACAGTAAAAAATTAATACTCTACCGCGTCATCAATTTAACTTGCGCTGCCATATAAAAGAACGTTTCAATAAAAAATAACGGTTAAGTGAGATTTATAAAATTTAAACTTCTGACATTCATTATTAGCAGCAGTTTAGTGTTTTAAACAATTTTAACAATAACAGTTCTAGAAATTCAGTCTCAATTAATTTACTTCAAAAGACTCAGTGTAATCCATAAATATTATCTATTAATAAACCAAATAGACAATTAAAAGGAAATTTAGAGGCACTGCATCATCATTTCAACTCGCTAGCGTAAATTATGTTATTAAAACTTTACAACTGCCATACAGACAGTAAAAATTTAATACTCTACCGCGTCATCAATTTAACTTGCGCTGCCATATAAAAGAACGTTTCAATAACAAATAACGGTTAAGTGAGATTTATAAATTTTAAACTTCTGACATTCATTATTAGCAGCAGTTTAGTGTTTTAAACAATTTTAACAATAACAGTTCTAGAAATTCAGTCTCAATTAATTTACTTCAAAAGACTCAGTGTAATCCATAAATATTAACTATTAATAAACCAAATAGACAATTAAAAGGAAATTTAGAGGCACTGCATCATCATTTCAACTCGCTAGCGTAAATTATGTTATTAAAACTTTACAACTGCCATACAGACAGTAAAAAATTAATACTCTACCGCGTCATCAATTTAACTTGCGCTGCCATATAAAAGAACGTTTCAATAAAAAATAACGGTTAAGTGAGATTTATAAATTTTAAACTTCTGACATTCATTATTAGCAGCAGTTTAGTGTTTTAAAATATTTTAACAATAACAGTTCTAGAAATTCAGTCTCAATTAATTTACTTCAAAAGACTAAGTGTAATCCATAAATATTAACTATTAATAAACCAAATAGACAATTAAAAGGAAATTTAGAGGCACTGCATCATCATTTCAACTCGCTAGCGTAAATTATGTTATTAAAACTTTACAACTGCCATACAGACAGTAAAAAATTAATACTCTACCGCGTCATCAATTTATCTTGCGCTGCCATATAAAAGAACGTTTCAGTAAAAAATAACGGTTAAGTGAGATTTATAAATTTTAAACTTCTGACATTCATTATTAGCAGCAGTTTAGTGTTTTAAACAATTTTAATAATAACAGTTCTAGAAATTTAGTCTCAATTAATTTACTTCAAAAGACTCAGTGTAATCCATAAATATTAACTATTAATAAACCAAATAGACAATTAAAAGGAAATTTAGAGGCACTGCATCATCATTTCAACTCGCTAGCGTAAATTATGTTATTAAAACTTTACAACTGCCATACAGACAGTAAAAAATTAATACTCTACCGCGTCATCAATTTAACTTGCGCTGCCATATAAAAGAACGTTTCAATAAAAAATAACGGTTAAGTGAGATTTATAAAATTTAAACTTCTGACATTCATTATTAGCAGCAGTTTAGTGTTTTAAACAATTTTAACAATAACAGTTCTAGAAATTCAGTCTCAATTAATTTACTTCAAAAGACTCAGTGTAATCCATAAATATTAACTATTAATAAACCAAATAGACAATTAAAAGGAAATTTAGAGGCACTGCATCATCATTTCAACTCGCTAGCGTAAATTATGTTATTAAAACTTTACAACTGCCATACAAACAGTAAAAAATTAATACTCTACCGCGTCATCAATTTAACTTGCGCTGCCATATAAAAGAACGTTTCAATAAAAAATAACGGTTAAGTGAGATTTATAAATTTTAAACTTCTGACATTCATTATTAGCAGCAGTTTAGTGTTTATTCAATTTTAAGAATAACAGTTCTAGAAATTTAGTCTCAATTAATTTACTTCAAAAGACTCAGTGTAATCCATAAATATTAACTATTAATAAACCAAATAGACAATTAAAAGGAAATTTAGAGGCACTGCATCATCATTTCAACTCGCTAGCGTAAATTATGTTATTAAAACTTTACAACTGCCATACAGACAGTAAAAAATTAATACTCTACCGCGTCATCAATTTAACTTGCGCTGCCATATAAAAGAACGTTTCAATAAAAAATAACGGTTAAGTGAGATTTATAAAATTTAAACTTCTGACATTCATTATTAGCAGCAGTTTAGTGTTTTAAACAATTTTAACAATAACAGTTCTAGAAATTCAGTCTCAATTAATTTACTTCAAAAGACTCAGTGTAATCCATAAATATTAACTATTAATAAACCAAATAGACAATTAAAAGGAAATTTAGAGGCACTGCATCATCATTTCAACTCGCTAGCGTAAATTATGTTATTAAAACTTTACAACTGCCATACAAACAGTAAAAAATTAATACTCTACCGCGTCATCAATTTAACTTGCGCTGCCATATAAAAGAACGTTTCAATAAAAAATAACGGTTAAGTGAGATTTATAAATTTTAAACTTCTGACATTCATTATTAGCAGCAGTTTAGTGTTTATTCAATTTTAAGAATAACAGTTCTAGAAATTTAGTCTCAATTAATTTACTTCAAAAGACTCAGTGTAATCCATAAATATTAACTATTAATAAACCAAATAGACAATTAAAAGGAAATTTAGAGGCACTGCATCATCATTTCAACTCGCTAGCGTAAATTATGTTATTAAAACTTTACAACTGCCATACAGACAGTAAAAAATTAATACTCTACCGCGTCATCAATTTAACTTGCGCTGCCATATAAAAGAACGTTTCAATAAAAAATAACGGTTAAGTGAGATTTATAAAAATTAAACTTCTGACATTCATTATTAGCAGCAGTTTAGTGTTTTAAACAATTTTAACAATAACAGTTCCAGAAATTCAGTCTCAATTAATTTACTTCAAAAGACTCAGTGTAATCCATAAATATTAACTATTAATAAACCAAATAGACAATTAAAAGGAAATTTAGATGCACTGCATCATCATTTCAACTCGCTAGCGTAAATTATGTTATTAAAACTTTACAACTGCCATACAGACAGTAAAAAATTAATACTCTACCGCGTCATCAATTTAACTTGCGCTGCCATATAAAAGAACGTTTCAATAAAAAATAACGGTTAAGTGAGATTTATAAATTTTAAACTTCTGACATTCATTATTAGCAGCAGTTTAGTGTTTTAAAATATTTTAACAATAACAGTTCTAGAAATTCAGTCTCAATTAATTTACTTCAAAAGACTAAGTGTAATCCATAAATATTAACTATTAATAAACCAAATAGACAATTAAAAGGAAATTTAGAGGCACTGCATCATCATTTCAACTCGCTAGCGTAAATTATGTTATTAAAACTTTACAACTGCCATACAGACAGTAAAAAATTAATACTCTACCGCGTCATCAATTTAACTTGCGCTGCCATATAAAAGAACGTTTCAATAAAAAATAACGGTTAAGTGAGATTTATAAATTTTAAACTTCTGACATTCATTATTAGCAGCAGTTTAGTGTTTTAAACAATTTTAATAATAACAGTTCTAGAAATTTAGTCTCAATTAATTTACTTCAAAAGACTCAGTGTAATCCATAAATATTAACTATTAATAAACCAAATAGACAATTAAAAGGAAATTTAGAGGCACTGCATCATCATTTCAACTCGCTAGCGTAAATTATGTTATTAAAACTTTACAACTGCCATACAGACAGTAAAAAATTAATACTCTACCGCGTCATCAATTTAACTTGCGCTGCCATATAAAAGAACGTTTCAATAAAAAATAACGGTTAAGTGAGATTTATAAATTTTAAACTTCTGACATTCAATATTAGCAGCAGTTTAGTGTTTATTCAATTTTAAGAATAACAGTTCTAGAAATTTAGTCTCAATTAATTTACTTCAAAAGACTCAGTGTAATCCATAAATATTAACTATTAATAAACCAAATAGACAATTAAAAGGAAATTTAGAGGCACTGCATCATCATTTCAACTCGCTAGCGTAAATTATGTTATTAAAACTTTACAACTGCCATACAGACAGTAAAAAATTAATACTCTACCGCGTCATCAATTTAACTTGCGCTGCCATATAAAAGAACGTTTCAATAAAAAATAACGGTTAAGTGAGATTTATAAAATTTAAACTTCTGACATTCATTATTAGCAGCAGTTTAGTGTTTTAAACAATTTTAACAATAACAGTTCTAGAAATTCAGTCTCAATTAATTTACTTCAAAAGACTCAGTGTAATCCATAAATATTATCTATTAATAAACCAAATAGACAATTAAAAGGAAATTTAGAGGCACTGCATCATCATTTCAACTCGCTAGCGTAAATTATGTTATTAAAACTTTACAACTGCCATACAGACAGTAAAAAATTAATACTCTACCGCGTCATCAATTTAACTTGCGCTGCCATATAAAAGAACGTTTCAATAAAAAATAACGGTTAAGTGAGATTTATAAATTTTAAACTTCTGACATTCATTATTAGCAGCAGTTTAGTGTTTTAAACAATTTTAATAATAACAGTTCTAGAAATTTAGTCTCAATTAATTTACTTCAAAAGACTCAGTGTAATCCATAAATATTAACTATTAATAAACCAAATAGACAATTAAAAGGAAATTTAGAGGCACTGCATCATCATTTCAACTCGCTAGCGTAAATTATGTTATTAAAACTTTACAACTGCCATACAAACAGTAAAAAATTAATACTCTACCGCGTCATCAATTTAACTTGCGCTGCCATATAAAAGAACGTTTCAATAAAAAATAACGGTTAAGTGAGATTTATAAATTTTAAACTTCTGACATTCGTTATTAGCAGCAGTTTAGTGTTTTAAACAATTTTAACAATAACAGTTCTAGAAATTCAGTCTCAATTAATTTACTTCAAAAGACTCAGTGTAATCCATAAATATTAACTATTAATAAACCAAATAGACAATTAAAAGGAAATTTAGAGGCACTGCATCATCATTTCAACTCGCTAGCGTAAATTATGTTATTAAAACTTTACAACTGCCATACAAACAGTAAAAAATTAATACTCTACCGCGTCATCAATTTAACTTGCGCTGCCATATAAAAGAACGTTTCTATAAAAAATAACGGTTAAGTGAGATTTATAAATTTTAAACTTCTGCCATTCATTATTAGCAGCAGTTTAGTGTTTTAAAATATTTTAACAATAACAGTTCTAGAAATTCAGTCTCAATTAATTTACTTCAAAAGACTCAGTGTAATCCATAAATATTAACTATTAATAAACCAAATAGACAATTAAAAGGAAATTTAGAGGCACTGCATCATCATTTCAACTCGCTAGCGTAAATTATGTTATTAAAACTTTACAACTGCCATACAAACAGTAAAAAATTAATACTCTACCGCGTCATCAATTTAACTTGCGCTGCCATATAAAAGAACGTTTCTATAAAAAATAACGGTTAAGTGAGATTTATAAATTTTAAACTTCTGCCATTCATTATTAGCAGCAGTTTAGTGTTTTAAAATATTTTAACAATAACAGTTCTAGAAATTCAGTCTCAATTTATTTACTTCAAAAGACTAAGTGTAATCCATAAATATTAACTATTAATAAACCAAATAGACAATTAAAAGGAAATTTAGAGGCACTGCATCATCATTTCAACTCGCTAGCGTAAATTATGTTATTAAAACTTTACAACTGCCATACAGACAGTAAAAAATTAATACTCTACCGCGTCATCAATTTAACTTGCGCTGCCATATAAAAGAACGTTTCAATAAAAAATAACGGTTAAGTGAGATTTATAAATTTTAAACTTCTGACATTCATTATTAGCAGCAGTTTAGTGTTTTAAACAATTTTAACAATAACAGTTCTAGAAATTCAGTCTCAATTAATTTACTTCAAAAGACTCAGTGTAATCCATAAATATTAACTATTAATAAACCAAATAGACAATTAAAAGGAAATTTAGAGGCACTGCATCATCATTTCAACTCGCTAGCGTAAATTATGTTATTAAAACTTTACAACTGCCATACAGACAGTAAAAAATTAATACTCTACCGCGTCATCAATTTAACTTGCGCTGCCATATAAAAGAACGTTTCAATAAAAAATAACGGTTAAGTGAGATTTATAAATTTTAAACTTCTGACATTCATTATTAGCAGCAGTTTAGTGTTTTAAAATATTTTAACAATAACAGTTCTAGAAATTCAGTCTCAATTAATTTACTTCAAAAGACTAAGTGTAATCCATAAATATTAACTATTAATAAACCAAATAGACAATTAAAAGGAAATTTAGAGGCACTGCATCATCATTTCAACTCGCTAGCGTAAATTATGTTATTAAAACTTTACAACTGCCATACAGACAGTAAAAAATTAATACTCTACCGCGTCATCAATTTAACTTGCGCTGCCATATAAAAGAACGTTTCAATAAAAAATAACGGTTAAGTGAGATTTATAAATTTTAAACTTCTGACATTCATTATTAGCAGCAGTTTAGTGTTTTAAACAATTTTAATAATAACAGTTCTAGAAATTTAGTCTCAATTAATTTACTTCAAAAGACTCAGTGTAATCCATAAATATTAACTATTAATAAACCAAATAGACAATTAAAAGGAAATTTAGAGGCACTGCATCATCATTTCAACTCGCTAGCGTAAATTATGTTATTAAAACTTTACAACTGCCATACAGACAGTAAAAAATTAATACTCTACCGCGTCATCAATTTAACTTGCGCTGCCATATAAAAGAACGTTTCAATAAAAAATAACGGTTAAGTGAGATTTATAAAATTTAAACTTCTGACATTCATTATTAGCAGCAGTTTAGTGTTTTAAACAATTTTAACAATAACAGTTCTAGAAATTCAGTCTCAATTAATTTACTTCAAAAGACTCAGTGTAATCCATAAATATTATCTATTAATAAACCAAATAGACAATTAAAAGGAAATTTAGAGGCACTGCATCATCATTTCAACTCGCTAGCGTAAATTATGTTATTAAAACTTTACAACTGCCATACAGACAGTAAAAATTTAATACTCTACCGCGTCATCAATTTAACTTGCGCTGCCATATAAAAGAACGTTTCAATAAAAAATAACGGTTAAGTGAGATTTATAAATTTTAAACTTCTGACATTCATTATTAGCAGCAGTTTAGTGTTTTAAACAATTTTAACAATAACAGTTCTAGAAATTCAGTCTCAATTAATTTACTTCAAAAGACTCAGTGTAATCCATAAATATTAACTATTAATAAACCAAATAGACAATTAAAAGGAAATTTAGAGGCACTGCATCATCATTTCAACTCGCTAGCGTAAATTATGTTATTAAAACTTTACAACTGCCATACAGACAGTAAAAAATTAATACTCTACCGCGTCATCAATTTAACTTGCGCTGCCATATAAAAGAACGTTTCAATAAAAAATAACGGTTAAGTGAGATTTATAAATTTTAAACTTCTGACATTCATTATTAGCAGCAGTTTAGTGTTTTAAAATATTTTAACAATAACAGTTCTAGAAATTCAGTCTCAATTAATTTACTTCAAAAGACTAAGTGTAATCCATAAATATTAACTATTAATAAACCAAATAGACAATTAAAAGGAAATTTAGAGGCACTGCATCATCATTTCAACTCGCTAGCGTAAATTATGTTATTAAAACTTTACAACTGCCATACAGACAGTAAAAAATTAATACTCTACCGCGTCATCAATTTAACTTGCGCTGCCATATAAAAGAACGTTTCAGTAAAAAATAACGGTTAAGTGAGATTTATAAATTTTAAACTTCTGACATTCATTATTAGCAGCAGTTTAGTGTTTTAAACAATTTTAATAATAACAGTTCTAGAAATTTAGTCTCAATTAATTTACTTCAAAAGACTCAGTGTAATCCATAAATATTAACTATTAATAAACCAAATAGACAATTAAAAGGAAATTTAGAGGCACTGCATCATCATTTCAACTCGCTAGCGTAAATTATGTTATTAAAACTTTACAACTGCCATACAGACAGTAAAAAATTAATACTCTACCGCGTCATCAATTTAACTTGCGCTGCCATATAAAAGAACGTTTCAATAAAAAATAACGGTTAAGTGAGATTTATAAAATTTAAACTTCTGACATTCATTATTAGCAGCAGTTTAGTGTTTTAAACAATTTTAACAATAACAGTTCTAGAAATTCAGTCTCAATTAATTTACTTCAAAAGACTCAGTGTAATCCATAAATATTAACTATTAATAAACCAAATAGACAATTAAAAGGAAATTTAGAGGCACTGCATCATCATTTCAACTCGCTAGCGTAAATTATGTTATTAAAACTTTACAACTGCCATACAAACAGTAAAAAATTAATACTCTACCGCGTCATCAATTTAACTTGCGCTGCCATACAAAAGAACGTTTCAATAAAAAATAACGGTTAAGTGAGATTTATAAATTTTAAACTTCTGACATTCATTATTAGCAGCAGTTTAGTGTTTATTCAATTTTAAGAATAACAGTTCTAGAAATTTAGTCTCAATTAATTTACTTCAAAAGACTCAGTGTAATCCATAAATATTAACTATTAATAAACCAAATAGACAATTAAAAGGAAATTTAGAGGCACTGCATCATCATTTCAACTCGCTAGCGTAAATTATGTTATTAAAACTTTACAACTGCCATACAGACAGTAAAAAATTAATACTCTACCGCGTCATCAATTTAACTTGCGCTGCCATATAAAAGAACGTTTCAATAAAAAATAACGGTTAAGTGAGATTTATAAAATTTAAACTTCTGACATTCATTATTAGCAGCAGTTTAGTGTTTTAAACAATTTTAACAATGACAGTTCTAGAAATTCAGTCTCAATTAATTTACTTCAAAAGACTCAGTGTAATCCATAAATATTAACTATTAATAAACCAAATAGACAATTAAAAGGAAATTTAGAGGCACTGCATCATCATTTCAACTCGCTAGCGTAAATTATGTTATTAAAACTTTACAACTGCCATACAAACAGTAAAAAATTAATACTCTACCGCGTCATCAATTTAACTTGCGCTGCCATATAAAAGAACGTTTCAATAAAAAATAACGGTTAAGTGAGATTTATAAATTTTAAACTTCTGACATTCATTATTAGCAGCAGTTTAGTGTTTATTCAATTTTAAGAATAACAGTTCTAGAAATTTAGTCTCAATTAATTTACTTCAAAAGACTCAGTGTAATCCATAAATATTAACTATTAATAAACCAAATAGACAATTAAAAGGAAATTTAGAGGCACTGCATCATCATTTCAACTCGCTAGCGTAAATTATGTTATTAAAACTTTACAACTGCCATACAGACAGTAAAAAATTAATACTCTACCGCGTCATCAATTTAACTTGCGCTGCCATATAAAAGAACGTTTCAATAAAAAATAACGGTTAAGTGAGATTTATAAAAATTAAACTTCTGACATTCATTATTAGCAGCAGTTTAGTGTTTTAAACAATTTTAACAATAACAGTTCCAGAAATTCAGTCTCAATTAATTTACTTCAAAAGACTCAGTGTAATCCATAAATATTAACTATTAATAAACCAAATAGACAATTAAAAGGAAATTTAGAGGCACTGCATCATCATTTCAACTCGCTAGCGTAAATTATGTTATTAAAACTTTACAACTGCCATACAGACAGTAAAAAATTAATACTCTACCGCGTCATCAATTTAACTTGCGCTGCCATATAAAAGAACGTTTCAATAAAAAATAACGGTTAAGTGAGATTTATAAATTTTAAACTTCTGACATTCATTATTAGCAGCAGTTTAGTGTTTTAAACAATTTTAATAATAACAGTTCTAGAAATTTAGTCTCAATTAATTTACTTCAAAAGACTCAGTGTAATCCATAAATATTAACTATTAATAAACCAAATAGACAATTAAAAGGAAATTTAGAGGCACTGCATCATCATTTCAACTCGCTAGCGTAAATTATGTTATTAAAACTTTACAACTGCCATACAGACAGTAAAAAATTAATACTCTACCGCGTCATCAATTTAACTTGCGCTGCCATATAAAAGAACGTTTCAATAAAAAATAACGGTTAAGTGAGATTTATAAATTTTAAACTTCTGACATTCAATATTAGCAGCAGTTTAGTGTTTATTCAATTTTAAGAATAACAGTTCTAGAAATTTAGTCTCAATTAATTTACTTCAAAAGACTCAGTGTAATCCATAAATATTAACTATTAATAAACCAAATAGACAATTAAAAGGAAATTTAGAGGCACTGCATCATCATTTCAACTCGCTAGCGTAAATTATGTTATTAAAACTTTACAACTGCCATACAGACAGTAAAAAATTAATACTCTACCGCGTCATCAATTTAACTTGCGCTGCCATATAAAAGAACGTTTCAATAAAAAATAACGGTTAAGTGAGATTTATAAAATTTAAACTTCTGACATTCATTATTAGCAGCAGTTTAGTGTTTTAAACAATTTTAACAATAACAGTTCTAGAAATTCAGTCTCAATTAATTTACTTCAAAAGACTCAGTGTAATCCATAAATATTATCTATTAATAAACCAAATAGACAATTAAAAGGAAATTTAGAGGCACTGCATCATCATTTCAACTCGCTAGCGTAAATTATGTTATTAAAACTTTACAACTGCCATACAGACAGTAAAAATTTAATACTCTACCGCGTCATCAATTTAACTTGCGCTGCCATATAAAAGAACGTTTCAATAAAAAATAACGGTTAAGTGAGATTTATAAATTTTAAACTTCTGACATTCATTATTAGCAGCAGTTTAGTGTTTTAAACAATTTTAACAATAACAGTTCTAGAAATTCAGTCTCAATTAATTTACTTCAAAAGACTCAGTGTAATCCATAAATATTAACTATTAATAAACCAAATAGACAATTAAAAGGAAATTTAGAGGCACTGCATCATCATTTCAACTCGCTAGCGTAAATTATGTTATTAAAACTTTACAACTGCCATACAGACAGTAAAAAATTAATACTCTACCGCGTCATCAATTTAACTTGCGCTGCCATATAAAAGAACGTTTCAATAAAAAATAACGGTTAAGTGAGATTTATAAATTTTAAACTTCTGACATTCATTATTAGCAGCAGTTTAGTGTTTTAAAATATTTTAACAATAACAGTTCTAGAAATTCAGTCTCAATTAATTTACTTCAAAAGACTAAGTGTAATCCATAAATATTAACTATTAATAAACCAAATAGACAATTAAAAGGAAATTTAGAGGCACTGCATCATCATTTCAACTCGCTAGCGTAAATTATGTTATTAAAACTTTACAACTGCCATACAGACAGTAAAAATTTAATACTCTACCGCGTCATCAATTTAACTTGCGCTGCCATATAAAAGAACGTTTCAATAAAAAATAACGGTTAAGTGAGATTTATAAATTTTAAACTTCTGACATTCATTATTAGCAGCAGTTTAGTGTTTTAAAATATTTTAACAATAACAGTTCTAGAAATTCAGTCTCAATTAATTTACTTCAAAAGACTAAGTGTAATCCATAAATATTAACTATTAATAAACCAAATAGACAATTAAAAGGAAATTTAGAGGCACTGCATCATCATTTCAACTCGCTAGCGTAAATTATGTTATTAAAACTTTACAACTGCCATACAGACAGTAAAAATTTAATACTCTACCGCGTCATCAATTTAACTTGCGCTGCCATATAAAAGAACGTTTCAATAAAAAATAACGGTTAAGTGAGATTTATAAATTTTAAACTTCTGACATTCATTATTAGCAGCAGTTTAGTGTTTTAAACAATTTTAACAATAACAGTTCTAGAAATTCAGTCTCAATTAATTTACTTCAAAAGACTCAGTGTAATCCATAAATATTATCTATTAATAAACCAAATAGACAATTAAAAGGAAATTTAGAGGCACTGCATCATCATTTCAACTCGCTAGCGTAAATTATGTTATTAAAACTTTACAACTGCCATACAGACAGTAAAAATTTAATACTCTACCGCGTCATCAATTTAACTTGCGCTGCCATATAAAAGAACGTTTCAATAAAAAATAACGGTTAAGTGAGATTTATAAATTTTAAACTTCTGACATTCATCATTAGCAGCAGTTTAGTGTTTTAAACAATTTTAACAATAACAGTTCTAGAAATTCAGTCTCAATTAATTTACTTCAAAAGACTCAGTGTAATCCATAAATATTAACTATTAATAAACCAAATAGACAATTAAAAGGAAATTTAGAGGCACTGCATCATCATTTCAACTCGCTAGCGTAAATTATGTTATTAAAACTTTACAACTGCCATACAGACAGTAAAAAATTAATACTCTACCGCGTCATCAATTTAACTTGCGCTGCCATATAAAAGAACGTTTCAATAAAAAATAACGGTTAAGTGAGATTTATAAATTTTAAACTTCTGACATTCATTATTAGCAGCAGTTTAGTGTTTTAAAATATTTTAACAATAACAGTTCTAGAAATTCAGTCTCAATTAATTTACTTCAAAAGACTAAGTGTAATCCATAAATATTAACTATTAATAAACCAAATAGACAATTAAAAGGAAATTTAGAGGCACTGCATCATCATTTCAACTCGCTAGCGTAAATTATGTTATTAAAACTTTACAACTGCCATACAGACAGTAAAAAATTAATACTCTACCGCGTCATCAATTTAACTTGCGCTGCCATATAAAAGAACGTTTCAATAAAAAATAACGGTTAAGTGAGATTTATAAATTTTAAACTTCTGACATTCATTATTAGCAGCAGTTTAGTGTTTTAAACAATTTTAATAATAACAGTTCTAGAAATTTAGTCTCAATTAATTTACTTCAAAAGACTCAGTGTAATCCATAAATATTAACTATTAATAAACCAAATAGACAATTAAAAGGAAATTTAGAGGCACTGCATCATCATTTCAACTCGCTAGCGTAAATTATGTTATTAAAACTTTACAACTGCCATACAGACAGTAAAAAATTAATACTCTACCGCGTCATCAATTTAACTTGCGCTGCCATATAAAAGAACGTTTCAATAAAAAATAACGGTTAAGTGAGATTTATAAAATTTAAACTTCTGACATTCATTATTAGCAGCAGTTTAGTGTTTTAAACAATTTTAACAATAACAGTTCTAGAAATTCAGTCTCAATTAATTTACTTCAAAAGACTCAGTGTAATCCATAAATATTAACTATTAATAAACCAAATAGACAATTAAAAGGAAATTTAGAGGCACTGCATCATCATTTCAACTCGCTAGCGTAAATTATGTTATTAAAACTTTACAACTGCCATACAAACAGTAAAAAATTAATACTCTACCGCGTCATCAATTTAACTTGCGCTGCCATATAAAAGAACGTTTCAATAAAAAATAACGGTTAAGTGAGATTTATAAATTTTAAACTTCTGACATTCATTATTAGCAGCAGTTTAGTGTTTATTCAATTTTAAGAATAACAGTTCTAGAAATTTAGTCTCAATTAATTTACTTCAAAAGACTCAGTGTAATCCATAAATATTAACTATTAATAAACCAAATAGACAATTAAAAGGAAATTTAGAGGCACTGCATCATCATTTCAACTCGCTAGCGTAAATTATGTTATTAAAACTTTACAACTGCCATACAGACAGTAAAAAATTAATACTCTACCGCGTCATCAATTTAACTTGCGCTGCCATATAAAAGAACGTTTCAATAAAAAATAACGGTTAAGTGAGATTTATAAAATTTAAACTTCTGACATTCATTATTAGCAGCAGTTTAGTGTTTTAAACAATTTTAACAATAACAGTTCTAGAAATTCAGTCTCAATTAATTTACTTAAAAAGACTCAGTGTAATCCATAAATATTAACTATTAATAAACCAAATAGACAATTAAAAGGAAATTTAGAGGCACTGCATCATCATTTCAACTCGCTAGCGTAAATTATGTTATTAAAACTTTACAACTGCCATACAAACAGTAAAAAATTAATACTCTACCGCGTCATCAATTTAACTTGCGCTGCCATATAAAAGAACGTTTCAATAAAAAATAACGGTTAAGTGAGATTTATAAATTTTAAACTTCTGACATTCATTATTAGCAGCAGTTTAGTGTTTATTCAATTTTAAGAATAACAGTTCTAGAAATTTAGTCTCAATTAATTTACTTCAAAAGACTCAGTGTAATCCATAAATATTAACTATTAATAAACCAAATAGACAATTAAAAGGAAATTTAGAGGCACTGCATCATCATTTCAACTCGCTAGCGTAAATTATGTTATTAAAACTTTACAACTGCCATACAGACAGTAAAAAATTAATACTCTACCGCGTCATCAATTTAACTTGCGCTGCCATATAAAAGAACGTTTCAATAAAAAATAACGGTTAAGTGAGATTTATAAAATTTAAACTTCTGACATTCATTATTAGCAGCAGTTTAGTGTTTTAAACAATTTTAACAATAACAGTTCCAGAAATTCAGTCTCAATTAATTTACTTCAAAAGACTCAGTGTAATCCATAAATATTAACTATTAATAAACCAAATAGACAATTAAAAGGAAATTTAGAGGCACTGCATCATCATTTCAACTCGCTAGCGTAAATTATGTTATTAAAACTTTACAACTGCCATACAGACAGTAAAAAATTAATACTCTACCGCGTCATCAATTTAACTTGCGCTGCCATATAAAAGAACGTTTCAATAAAAAATAACGGTTAAGTGAGATTTATAAATTTTAAACTTCTGACATTCATTATTAGCAGCAGTTTAGTGTTTTAAACAATTTTAACAATAACAGTTCTAGAAATTCAGTCTCAATTAATTTACTTCAAAAGACTCAGTGTAATCCATAAATATTAACTATTAATAAACCAAATAGACAATTAAAAGGAAATTTAGAGGCACTGCATCATCATTTCAACTCGCTAGCGTAAATTATGTTATTAAAACTTTACAACTGCCATACAGACAGTAAAAAATTAATACTCTACCGCGTCATCAATTTAACTTGCGCTGCCATATAAAAGAACGTTTCAATAAAAAATAACGGTTAAGTGAGATTTATAAATTTTAAACTTCTGACATTCATTATTAGCAGCAGTTTAGTGTTTTAAAATATTTTAACAATAACAGTTCTAGAAATTCAGTCTCAATTAATTTACTTCAAAAGACTAAGTGTAATCCATAAATATTAACTATTAATAAACCAAATAGACAATTAAAAGGAAATTTAGAGGCACTGCATCATCATTTCAACTCGCTAGCGTAAATTATGTTATTAAAACTTTACAACTGCCATACAGACAGTAAAAAATTAATACTCTACCGCGTCATCAATTTAACTTGCGCTGCCATATAAAAGAACGTTTCAATAAAAAATAACGGTTAAGTGAGATTTATAAATTTTAAACTTCTGACATTCATTATTAGCAGCAGTTTAGTGTTTTAAACAATTTTAATAATAACAGTTCTAGAAATTTAGTCTCAATTAATTTACTTCAAAAGACTCAGTGTAATCCATAAATATTAACTATTAATAAACCAAATAGACAATTAAAAGGAAATTTAGAGGCACTGCATCATCATTTCAACTCGCTAGCGTAAATTATGTTATTAAAACTTTACAACTGCCATACAGACAGTAAAAAATTAATACTCTACCGCGTCATCAATTTAACTTGCGCTGCCATATAAAAGAACGTTTCAATAAAAAATAACGGTTAAGTGAGATTTATAAAATTTAAACTTCTGACATTCATTATTAGCAGCAGTTTAGTGTTTTAAACAATTTTAACAATAACAGTTCTAGAAATTCAGTCTCAATTAATTTACTTCAAAAGACTCAGTGTAATCCATAAATATTATCTATTAATAAACCAAATAGACAATTAAAAGGAAATTTAGAGGCACTGCATCATCATTTCAACTCGCTAGCGTAAATTATGTTATTAAAACTTTACAACTGCCATACAGACAGTAAAAATTTAATACTCTACCGCGTCATCAATTTAACTTGCGCTGCCATATAAAAGAACGTTTCAATAAAAAATAACGGTTAAGTGAGATTTATAAATTTTAAACTTCTGACATTCATTATTAGCAGCAGTTTAGTGTTTTAAACAATTTTAACAATAACAGTTCTAGAAATTCAGTCTCAATTAATTTACTTCAAAAGACTCAGTGTAATCCATAAATATTAACTATTAATAAACCAAATAGACAATTAAAAGGAAATTTAGAGGCACTGCATCATCATTTCAACTCGCTAGCGTAAATTATGTTATTAAAACTTTACAACTGCCATACAGACAGTAAAAAATTAATACTCTACCGCGTCATCAATTTAACTTGCGCTGCCATATAAAAGAACGTTTCAATAAAAAATAACGGTTAAGTGAGATTTATAAATTTTAAACTTCTGACATTCATTATTAGCAGCAGTTTAGTGTTTTAAAATATTTTAACAATAACAGTTCTAGAAATTCAGTCTCAATTAATTTACTTCAAAAGACTAAGTGTAATCCATAAATATTAACTATTAATAAACCAAATAGACAATTAAAAGGAAATTTAGAGGCACTGCATCATCATTTCAACTCGCTAGCGTAAATTATGTTATTAAAACTTTACAACTGCCATACAGACAGTAAAAAATTAATACTCTACCGCGTCATCAATTTAACTTGCGCTGCCATATAAAAGAACGTTTCAGTAAAAAATAACGGTTAAGTGAGATTTATAAATTTTAAACTTCTGACATTCATTATTAGCAGCAGTTTAGTGTTTTAAACAATTTTAATAATAACAGTTCTAGAAATTTAGTCTCAATTAATTTACTTCAAAAGACTCAGTGTAATCCATAAATATTAACTATTAATAAACCAAATAGACAATTAAAAGGAAATTTAGAGGCACTGCATCATCATTTCAACTCGCTAGCGTAAATTATGTTATTAAAACTTTACAACTGCCATACAGACAGTAAAAAATTAATACTCTACCGCGTCATCAATTTAACTTGCGCTGCCATATAAAAGAACGTTTCAATAAAAAATAACGGTTAAGTGAGATTTATAAAATTTAAACTTCTGACATTCATTATTAGCAGCAGTTTAGTGTTTTAAACAATTTTAACAATAACAGTTCTAGAAATTCAGTCTCAATTAATTTACTTCAAAAGACTCAATGTAATCCATAAATATTAACTATTAATAAACCAAATAGACAATTAAAAGGAAATTTAGAGGCACTGCATCATCATTTCAACTCGCTAGCGTAAATTATGTTATTAAAACTTTACAACTGCCATACAAACAGTAAAAAATTAATACTCTACCGCGTCATCAATTTAACTTGCGCTGCCATATAAAAGAACGTTTCAATAAAAAATAACGGTTAAGTGAGATTTATAAATTTTAAACTTCTGACATTCATTATTAGCAGCAGTTTAGTGTTTATTCAATTTTAAGAATAACAGTTCTAGAAATTTAGTCTCAATTAATTTACTTCAAAAGACTCAGTGTAATCCATAAATATTAACTATTAATAAACCAAATAGACAATTAAAAGGAAATTTAGAGGCACTGCATCATCATTTCATCTCGCTAGCGTAAATTATGTTATTAAAACTTTACAACTGCCATACAGACAGTAAAAAATTAATACTCTACCGCGTCATCAATTTAACTTGCGCTGCCATATAAAAGAACGTTTCAATAAAAAATAACGGTTAAGTGAGATTTATAAAATTTAAACTTCTGACATTCATTATTAGCAGCAGTTTAGTGTTTTAAACAATTTTAACAATAACAGTTCTAGAAATTCAGTCTCAATTAATTTACTTCAAAAGACTCAGTGTAATCCATAAATATTAACTATTAATAAACCAAATAGACAATTAAAAGGAAATTTAGAGGCACTGCATCATCATTTCAACTCGCTAGCGTAAATTATGTTATTAAAACTTTACAACTGCCATACAAACAGTAAAAAATTAATACTCTACCGCGTCATCAATTTAACTTGCGCTGCCATATAAAAGAACGTTTCAATAAAAAATAACGGTTAAGTGAGATTTATAAATTTTAAACTTCTGACATTCATTATTAGCAGCAGTTTAGTGTTTATTCAATTTTAAGAATAACAGTTCTAGAAATTTAGTCTCAATTAATTTACTTCAAAAGACTCAGTGTAATCCATAAATATTAACTATTAATAAACCAAATAGACAATTAAAAGGAAATTTAGAGGCACTGCATCATCATTTCAACTCGCTAGCGTAAATTATGTTATTAAAACTTTACAACTGCCATACAGACAGTAAAAAATTAATACTCTACCGCGTCATCAATTTAACTTGCGCTGCCATATAAAAGAACGTTTCAATAAAAAATAACGGTTAAGTGAGATTTATAAAAATTAAACTTCTGACATTCATTATTAGCAGCAGTTTAGTGTTTTAAACAATTTTAACAATAACAGTTCCAGAAATTCAGTCTCAATTAATTTACTTCAAAAGGCTCAGTGTAATCCATAAATATTAACTATTAATAAACCAAATAGACAATTAAAAGGAAATTTAGAGGCACTGCATCATCATTTCAACTCGCTAGCGTAAATTATGTTATTAAAACTTTACAACTGCCATACAGACAGTAAAAAATTAATACTCTACCGCGTCATCAATTTAACTTGCGCTGCCATATAAAAGAACGTTTCAATAAAAAATAACGGTTAAGTGAGATTTATAAATTTTAAACTTCTGACATTCATTATTAGCAGCAGTTTAGTGTTTTAAAATATTTTAACAATAACAGTTCTAGAAATTCAGTCTCAATTAATTTACTTCAAAAGACTAAGTGTAATCCATAAATATTAACTATTAATAAACCAAATAGACAATTAAAAGGAAATTTAGAGGCACTGCATCATCATTTCAACTCGCTAGCGTAAATTATGTTATTAAAACTTTACAACTGCCATACAGACAGTAAAAAATTAATACTCTACCGCGTCATCAATTTAACTTGCGCTGCCATATAAAAGAACGTTTCAATAAAAAATAACGGTTAAGTGAGATTTATAAATTTTAAACTTCTGACATTCATTATTAGCAGCAGTTTAGTGTTTTAAACAATTTTAATAATAACAGTTCTAGAAATTTAGTCTCAATTAATTTACTTCAAAAGACTCAGTGTAATCCATAAATATTAACTATTAATAAACCAAATAGACAATTAAAAGGAAATTTAGAGGCACTGCATCATCATTTCAACTCGCTAGCGTAAATTATGTTATTAAAACTTTACAACTGCCATACAGACAGTAAAAAATTAATACTCTACCGCGTCATCAATTTAACTTGCGCTGCCATATAAAAGAACGTTTCAATAAAAAATAACGGTTAAGTGAGATTTATAAATTTTAAACTTCTGACATTCAATATTAGCAGCAGTTTAGTGTTTATTCAATTTTAAGAATAACAGTTCTAGAAATTTAGTCTCAATTAATTTACTTCAAAAGACTCAGTGTAATCCATAAATATTAACTATTAATAAACCAAATAGACAATTAAAAGGAAATTTAGAGGCACTGCATCATCATTTCAACTCGCTAGCGTAAATTATGTTATTAAAACTTTACAACTGCCATACAGACAGTAAAAAATTAATACTCTACCGCGTCATCAATTTAACTTGCGCTGCCATATAAAAGAACGTTTCAATAAAAAATAACGGTTAAGTGAGATTTATAAAATTTAAACTTCTGACATTCATTATTAGCAGCAGTTTAGTGTTTTAAACAATTTTAACAATAACAGTTCTAGAAATTCAGTCTCAATTAATTTACTTCAAAAGACTCAGTGTAATCCATAAATATTATCTATTAATAAACCAAATAGACAATTAAAAGGAAATTTAGAGGCACTGCATCATCATTTCAACTCGCTAGCGTAAATTATGTTATTAAAACTTTACAACTGCCATACAGACAGTAAAAATTTAATACTCTACCGCGTCATCAATTTAACTTGCGCTGCCATATAAAAGAACGTTTCAATAAAAAATAACGGTTAAGTGAGATTTATAAATTTTAAACTTCTGACATTCATTATTAGCAGCAGTTTAGTGTTTTAAACAATTTTAACAATAACAGTTCTAGAAATTCAGTCTCAATTAATTTACTTCAAAAGACTCAGTGTAATCCATAAATATTAACTATTAATAAACCAAATAGACAATTAAAAGGAAATTTAGAGGCACTGCATCATCATTTCAACTCGCTAGCGTAAATTATGTTATTAAAACTTTACAACTGCCATACAGACAGTAAAAAATTAATACTCTACCGCGTCATCAATTTAACTTGCGCTGCCATATAAAAGAACGTTTCAATAAAAAATAACGGTTAAGTGAGATTTATAAATTTTAAACTTCTGACATTCATTATTAGCAGCAGTTTAGTGTTTTAAAATATTTTAACAATAACAGTTCTAGAAATTCAGTCTCAATTAATTTACTTCAAAAGACTAAGTGTAATCCATAAATATTAACTATTAATAAACCAAATAGACAATTAAAAGGAAATTTAGAGGCACTGCATCATCATTTCAACTCGCTAGCGTAAATTATGTTATTAAAACTTTACAACTGCCATACAGACAGTAAAAATTTAATACTCTACCGCGTCATCAATTTAACTTGCGCTGCCATATAAAAGAACGTTTCAATAAAAAATAACGGTTAAGTGAGATTTATAAATTTTAAACTTCTGACATTCATTATTAGCAGCAGTTTAGTGTTTTAAAATATTTTAACAATAACAGTTCTAGAAATTCAGTCTCAATTAATTTACTTCAAAAGACTAAGTGTAATCCATAAATATTAACTATTAATAAACCAAATAGACAATTAAAAGGAAATTTAGAGGCACTGCATCATCATTTCAACTCGCTAGCGTAAATTATGTTATTAAAACTTTACAACTGCCATACAGACAGTAAAAATTTAATACTCTACCGCGTCATCAATTTAACTTGCGCTGCCATATAAAAGAACGTTTCAATAAAAAATAACGGTTAAGTGAGATTTATAAATTTTAAACTTCTGACATTCATTATTAGCAGCAGTTTAGTGTTTTAAACAATTTTAACAATAACAGTTCTAGAAATTCAGTCTCAATTAATTTACTTCAAAAGACTCAGTGTAATCCATAAATATTATCTATTAATAAACCAAATAGACAATTAAAAGGAAATTTAGAGGCACTGCATCATCATTTCAACTCGCTAGCGTAAATTATGTTATTAAAACTTTACAACTGCCATACAGACAGTAAAAATTTAATACTCTACCGCGTCATCAATTTAACTTGCGCTGCCATATAAAAGAACGTTTCAATAAAAAATAACGGTTAAGTGAGATTTATAAATTTTAAACTTCTGACATTCATTATTAGCAGCAGTTTAGTGTTTTAAACAATTTTAACAATAACAGTTCTAGAAATTCAGTCTCAATTAATTTACTTCAAAAGACTCAGTGTAATCCATAAATATTAACTATTAATAAACCAAATAGACAATTAAAAGGAAATTTAGAGGCACTGCATCATCATTTCAACTCGCTAGCGTAAATTATGTTATTAAAACTTTACAACTGCCATACAGACAGTAAAAAATTAATACTCTACCGCGTCATCAATTTAACTTGCGCTGCCATATAAAAGAACGTTTCAATAAAAAATAACGGTTAAGTGAGATTTATAAATTTTAAACTTCTGACATTCATTATTAGCAGCAGTTTAGTGTTTTAAAATATTTTAACAATAACAGTTCTAGAAATTCAGTCTCAATTAATTTACTTCAAAAGACTAAGTGTAATCCATAAATATTAACTATTAATAAACCAAATAGACAATTAAAAGGAAATTTAGAGGCACTGCATCATCATTTCAACTCGCTAGCGTAAATTATGTTATTAAAACTTTACAACTGCCATACAGACAGTAAAAAATTAATACTCTACCGCGTCATCAATTTAACTTGCGCTGCCATATAAAAGAACGTTTCAATAAAAAATAACGGTTAAGTGAGATTTATAAATTTTAAACTTCTGACATTCATTATTAGCAGCAGTTTAGTGTTTTAAACAATTTTAATAATAACAGTTCTAGAAATTTAGTCTCAATTAATTTACTTCAAAAGACTCAGTGTAATCCATAAATATTAACTATTAATAAACCAAATAGACAATTAAAAGGAAATTTAGAGGCACTGCATCATCATTTCAACTCGCTAGCGTAAATTATGTTATTAAAACTTTACAACTGCCATACAGACAGTAAAAAATTAATACTCTACCGCGTCATCAATTTAACTTGCGCTGCCATATAAAAGAACGTTTCAATAAAAAATAACGGTTAAGTGAGATTTATAAAATTTAAACTTCTGACATTCATTATTAGCAGCAGTTTAGTGTTTTAAACAATTTTAACAATAACAGTTCTAGAAATTCAGTCTCAATTAATTTACTTCAAAAGACTCAGTGTAATCCATAAATATTAACTATTAATAAACCAAATAGACAATTAAAAGGAAATTTAGAGGCACTGCATCATCATTTCAACTCGCTAGCGTAAATTATGTTATTAAAACTTTACAACTGCCATACAAACAGTAAAAAATTAATACTCTACCGCGTCATCAATTTAACTTGCGCTGCCATATAAAAGAACGTTTCAATAAAAAATAACGGTTAAGTGAGATTTATAAATTTTAAACTTCTGACATTCATTATTAGCAGCAGTTTAGTGTTTATTCAATTTTAAGAATAACAGTTCTAGAAATTTAGTCTCAATTAATTTACTTCAAAAGACTCAGTGTAATCCATAAATATTAACTATTAATAAACCAAATAGACAATTAAAAGGAAATTTAGAGGCACTGCATCATCATTTCAACTCGCTAGCGTAAATTATGTTATTAAAACTTTACAACTGCCATACAGACAGTAAAAAATTAATACTCTACCGCGTCATCAATTTAACTTGCGCTGCCATATAAAAGAACGTTTCAATAAAAAATAACGGTTAAGTGAGATTTATAAAATTTAAACTTCTGACATTCATTATTAGCAGCAGTTTAGTGTTTTAAACAATTTTAACAATAACAGTTCTAGAAATTCAGTCTCAATTAATTTACTTCAAAAGACTCAGTGTAATCCATAAATATTAACTATTAATAAACCAAATAGACAATTAAAAGGAAATTTAGAGGCACTGCATCATCATTTCAACTCGCTAGCGTAAATTATGTTATTAAAACTTTACAACTGCCATACAAACAGTAAAAAATTAATACTCTACCGCGTCATCAATTTAACTTGCGCTGCCATATAAAAGAACGTTTCAATAAAAAATAACGGTTAAGTGAGATTTATAAATTTTAAACTTCTGACATTCATTATTAGCAGCAGTTTAGTGTTTATTCAATTTTAAGAATAACAGTTCTAGAAATTTAGTCTCAATTAATTTACTTCAAAAGACTCAGTGTAATCCATAAATATTAACTATTAATAAACCAAATAGACAATTAAAAGGAAATTTAGAGGCACTGCATCATCATTTCAACTCGCTAGCGTAAATTATGTTATTAAAACTTTACAACTGCCATACAGACAGTAAAAAATTAATACTCTACCGCGTCATCAATTTAACTTGCGCTGCCATATAAAAGAACGTTTCAATAAAAAATAACGGTTAAGTGAGATTTATAAAATTTAAACTTCTGACATTCATTATTAGCAGCAGTTTAGTGTTTTAAACAATTTTAACAATAACAGTTCCAGAAATTCAGTCTCAATTAATTTACTTCAAAAGACTCAGTGTAATCCATAAATATTAACTATTAATAAACCAAATAGACAATTAAAAGGAAATTTAGAGGCACTGCATCATCATTTCAACTCGCTAGCGTAAATTATGTTATTAAAACTTTACAACTGCCATACAGACAGTAAAAAATTAATACTCTACCGCGTCATCAATTTAACTTGCGCTGCCATATAAAAGAACGTTTCAATAAAAAATAACGGTTAAGTGAGATTTATAAAATTTAAACTTCTGACATTCATTATTAGCAGCAGTTTAGTGTTTTAAACAATTTTAACAATAACAGTTCCAGAAATTCAGTCTCAATTAATTTACTTCAAAAGACTCAGTGTAATCCATAAATATTAACTATTAATAAACCAAATAGACAATTAAAAGGAAATTTAGAGGCACTGCATCATCATTTCAACTCGCTAGCGTAAATTATGTTATTAAAACTTTACAACTGCCATACAGACAGTAAAAAATTAATACTCTACCGCGTCATCAATTTAACTTGCGCTGCCATATAAAAGAACGTTTCAATAAAAAATAACGGTTAAGTGAGATTTATAAATTTTAAACTTCTGACATTCAATATTAGCAGCAGTTTAGTGTTTATTCAATTTTAAGAATAACAGTTCTAGAAATTTAGTCTCAATTAATTTACTTCAAAAGACTCAGTGTAATCCATAAATATTAACTATTAATAAACCAAATAGACAATTAAAAGGAAATTTAGAGGCACTGCATCATCATTTCAACTCGCTAGCGTAAATTATGTTATTAAAACTTTACAACTGCCATACAGACAGTAAAAAATTAATACTCTACCGCGTCATCAATTTAACTTGCGCTGCCATATAAAAGAACGTTTCAATAAAAAATAACGGTTAAGTGAGATTTATAAAATTTAAACTTCTGATATTCATTATTAGCAGCAGTTTAGTGTTTTAAACAATTTTAACAATAACAGTTCTGGAAATTCAGTCTCAATTAATTTACTTCAAAAGACTCAGTGTAATCCATAAATATTATCTATTAATAAACCAAATAGACAATTAAAAGGAAATTTAGAGGCACTGCATCATCATTTCAACTCGCTAGCGTAAATTATGTTATTAAAACTTTACAACTGCCATACAGACAGTAAAAATTTAATACTCTACCGCGTCATCAATTTAACTTGCGCTGCCATATAAAAGAACGTTTCAATAAAAAATAACGGTTAAGTGAGATTTATAAATTTTAAACTTCTGACATTCATTATTAGCAGCAGTTTAGTGTTTTAAACAATTTTAACAATAACAGTTCTAGAAATTCAGTCTCAATTAATTTACTTCAAAAGACTCAGTGTAATCCATAAATATTAACTATTAATAAACCAAATAGACAATTAAAAGGAAATTTAGAGGCACTGCATCATCATTTCAACTCGCTAGCGTAAATTATGTTATTAAAACTTTACAACTGCCATACAGACAGTAAAAAATTAATACTCTACCGCGTCATCAATTTAACTTGCGCTGCCATATAAAAGAACGTTTCAATAAAAAATAACGGTTAAGTGAGATTTATAAATTTTAAACTTCTGACATTCATTATTAGCAGCAGTTTAGTGTTTTAAAATATTTTAACAATAACAGTTCTAGAAATTCAGTCTTAATTAATTTACTTCAAAAGACTAAGTGTAATCCATAAATATTAACTATTAATAAACCAAATAGACAATTAAAAGGAAATTTAGAGGCACTGCATCATCATTTCAACTCGCTAGCGTAAATTATGTTATTAAAACTTTACAACTGCCATACAGACAGTAAAAAATTAATACTCTACCGCGTCATCAATTTAACTTGCGCTGCCATATAAAAGAACGTTTCAATAAAAAATAACGGTTAAGTGAGATTTATAAATTTTAAACTTCTGACATTCATTATTAGCAGCAGTTTAGTGTTTTAAACAATTTTAATAATAACAGTTCTAGAAATTTAGTCTCAATTAATTTACTTCAAAAGACTCAGTGTAATCCATAAATATTAACTATTAATAAACCAAATAGACAATTAAAAGGAAATTTAGAGGCACTGCATCATCATTTCAACTCGCTAGCGTAAATTATGTTATTAAAACTTTACAACTGCCATACAGACAGTAAAAAATTAATACTCTACCGCGTCATCAATTTAACTAGCGCTGCCATATAAAAGAACGTTTCAATAAAAAATAACGGTTAAGTGAGATTTATAAAATTTAAACTTCTGACATTCATTATTAGCAGCAGTTTAGTGTTTTAAACAATTTTAACAATAACAGTTCTAGAAATTCAGTCTCAATTAATTTACTTCAAAAGACTCAGTGTAATCCATAAATATTATCTATTAATAAACCAAATAGACAATTAAAAGGAAATTTAGAGGCACTGCATCATCATTTCAACTCGCTAGCGTAAATTATGTTATTAAAACTTTACAACTGCCATACAGACAGTAAAAATTTAATACTCTACCGCGTCATCAATTTAACTTGCGCTGCCATATAAAAGAACGTTTCAATAAAAAATAACGGTTAAGTGAGATTTATAAATTTTAAACTTCTGACATTCATTATTAGCAGCAGTTTAGTGTTTTAAACAATTTTAACAATAACAGTTCTAGAAATTCAGTCTCAATTAATTTACTTCAAAAGACTCAGTGTAATCCATAAATATTAACTATTAATAAACCAAATAGACAATTAAAAGGAAATTTAGAGGCACTGCATCATCATTTCAACTCGCTAGCGTAAATTATGTTATTAAAACTTTACAACTGCCATACAGACAGTAAAAAATTAATACTCTACCGCGTCATCAATTTAACTTGCGCTGCCATATAAAAGAACGTTTCAATAAAAAATAACGGTTAAGTGAGATTTATAAATTTTAAACTTCTGACATTCATTATTAGCAGCAGTTTAGTGTTTTAAAATATTTTAACAATAACAGTTCTAGAAATTCAGTCTCAATTAATTTACTTCAAAAGACTAAGTGTAATCCATAAATATTAACTATTAATAAACCAAATAGACAATTAAAAGGAAATTTAGAGGCACTGCATCATCATTTCAACTCGCTAGCGTAAATTATGTTATTAAAACTTTACAACTGCCATACAGACAGTAAAAAATTAATAGTCTACCGCGTCATCAATTTAACTTGCGCTGCCATATAAAAGAACGTTTCAATAAAAAATAACGGTTAAGTGAGATTTATAAATTTTAAACTTCTGACATTCATTATTAGCAGCAGTTTAGTGTTTTAAACAATTTTAATAATAACAGTTCTAGAAATTTAGTCTCAATTAATTTACTTCAAAAGACTCAGTGTAATCCATAAATATTAACTATTAATAAACCAAATAGACAATTAAAAGGAAATTTAGAGGCACTGCATCATCATTTCAACTCGCTAGCGTAAATTATGTTATTAAAACTTTACAACTGCCATACAGACAGTAAAAAATTAATACTCTACCGCGTCATCAATTTAACTTGCGCTGCCATATAAAAGAACGTTTCAATAAAAAATAACGGTTAAGTGAGATTTATAAAATTTAAACTTCTGACATTCATTATTAGCAGCAGTTTAGTGTTTTAAACAATTTTAACAATAACAGTTCTAGAAATTCAGTCTCAATTAATTTACTTCAAAAGACTCAGTGTAATCCATAAATATTAACTATTAATAAACCAAATAGACAATTAAAAGGAAATTTAGAGGCACTGCATCATCATTTCAACTCGCTAGCGTAAATTATGTTATTAAAACTTTACAACTGCCATACAAACAGTAAAAAATTAATACACTACCGCGTCATCAATTTAACTTGCGCTGCCATATAAAAGAACGTTTCAATAAAAAATAACGGTTAAGTGAGATTTATAAATTTTAAACTTCTGACATTCATTATTAGCAGCAGTTTAGTGTTTATTCAATTTTAAGAATAACAGTTCTAGAAATTTAGTCTCAATTAATTTACTTCAAAAGACTCAGTGTAATCCATAAATATTAACTATTAATAAACCAAATAGACAATTAAAAGGAAATTTAGAGGCACTGCATCATCATTTCAACTCGCTAGCGTAAATTATGCTATTAAAACTTTACAACTGCCATACAGACAGTAAAAAATTAATACTCTACCGCGTCATCAATTTAACTTGCGCTGCCATATAAAAGAACGTTTCAATAAAAAATAACGGTTAAGTGAGATTTATAAAATTTAAACTTCTGACATTCATTATTAGCAGCAGTTTAGTGTTTTAAACAATTTTAACAATAACAGTTCTAGAAATTCAGTCTCAATTAATTTACTTCAAAAGACTCAGTGTAATCCATAAATATTAACTATTAATAAACCAAATAGACAATTAAAAGGAAATTTAGAGGCACTGCATCATCATTTCAACTCGCTAGCGTAAATTATGTTATTAAAACTTTACTACTGCCATTTAGACAGTAAAAATTTAATACTCTACCGCGTCATCAATTTAACTTGCGCTGCCATATAAAAGAACGTTTCAATAAAAAATAACGGTTAAGTGAGATTTATAAATTTTAAACTTCTGACATTCATTATTAGCAGCAGTTTAGTGTTTTAAACAATTTTAACAATAACAGTTCCAGAAATTCAGTCTCAATTAATTTACTTCAAAAGACTCAGTGTAATCCATAAATATTAACTATTAATAAACCAAATAGACAATTAAAAGGAAATTTAGAGGCACTGCATCATCATTTCAACTCGCTAGCGTAAATTATGTTATTAAAACTTTACAACTGCCATACAGACAGTAAAAAATTAATACTCTACCGCGTCATCAATTTAACTTGCGCTGCCATATAAAAGAACGTTTCAATAAAAAATAACGGTTAAGTGAGATTTATAAATTTTAAACTTCTGACATTCATTATTAGCAGCAGTTTAGTGTTTTAAAATATTTTAACAATAACAGTTCTAGAAATTCAGTCTCAATTAATTTACTTCAAAAGACTAAGTGTAATCCATAAATATTAACTATTAATAAACCAAATAGACAATTAAAAGGAAATTTAGAGGCACTGCATCATCATTTCAACTCGCTAGCGTAAATTATGTTATTAAAACTTTACAACTGCCATACAGACAGTAAAAAATTAATACTCTACCGCGTCATCAATTTAACTTGCGCTGCCATATAAAAGAACGTTTCAATAAAAAATAACGGTTAAGTGAGATTTATAAATTTTAAACTTCTGACATTCATTATTAGCAGCAGTTTAGTGTTTTAAACAATTTTAATAATAACAGTTCTAGAAATTTAGTCTCAATTAATTTACTTCAAAAGACTCAGTGTAATCCATAAATATTAACTATTAATAAACCAAATAGACAATTAAAAGGAAATTTAGAGGCACTGCATCATCATTTCAACTCGCTAGCGTAAATTATGTTATTAAAACTTTACAACTGCCATACAGACAGTAAAAAATTAATACTCTACCGCGTCATCAATTTAACTTGCGCTGCCATATAAAAGAACGTTTCAATAAAAAATAACGGTTAAGTGAGATTTATAAAATTTAAACTTCTGACATTCATTATTAGCAGCAGTTTAGTGTTTTAAACAATTTTAACAATAACAGTTCTAGAAATTCAGTCTCAATTAATTTACTTCAAAAGACTCAGTGTAATCCATAAATATTAACTATTAATAAACCAAATAGACAATTAAAAGGAAATTTAGAGGCACTGCATCATCATTTCAACTCGCTAGCGTAAATTATGTTATTAAAACTTTACAACTGCCATACAAACAGTAAAAAATTAATACTCTACCGCGTCATCAATTTAACTTGCGCTGCCATATAAAAGAACGTTTCAATAAAAAATAACGGTTAAGTGAGATTTATAAAATTTAAACTTCTGACATTCATTATTAGCAGCAGTTTAGTGTTTTAAACAATTTTAACAATAACAGTTCTAGAAATTCAGTCTCAATTAATTTACTTCAAAAGACTCAGTGTAATCCTTAAATATTATCTATTAATAAACCAAATAGACAATTAAAAGGAAATTTAGAGGCACTGCATCATCATTTCAACTCGCTAGCGTAAATTATGTTATTAAAACTTTACAACTGCCATACAGACAGTAAAAATTTAATACTCTACCGCGTCATCAATTTAACTTGCGCTGCCATATAAAAGAACGTTTCAATAAAAAATAACGGTTAAGTGAGATTTATAAATTTTAAACTTCTGACATTCATTATTAGCAGCAGTTTAGTGTTTTAAACAATTTTAACAATAACAGTTCTAGAAATTCAGTCTCAATTAATTTACTTCAAAAGACTCAGTGTAATCCATAAATATTAACTATTAATAAACCAAATAGACAATTAAAAGGAAATTTAGAGGCACTGCATCATCATTTCAACTCGCTAGCGTAAATTATGTTATTAAAACTTTACAACTGCCATACAGACAGTAAAAAATTAATACTCTACCGCGTCATCAATTTAACTTGCGCTGCCATATAAAAGAACGTTTCAATAAAAAATAACGGTTAAGTGAGATTTATAAATTTTAAACTTCTGACATTCATTATTAGCAGCAGTTTAGTGTTTTAAAATATTTTAACAATAACAGTTCTAGAAATTCAGTCTCAATTAATTTACTTCAAAAGACTAAGTGTAATCCATAAATATTAACTATTAATAAACCAAATAGACAATTAAAAGGAAATTTAGAGGCACTGCATCATCATTTCAACTCGCTAGCGTAAATTATGTTATTAAAACTTTACAACTGCCATACAGACAGTAAAAAATTAATACTCTACCGCGTCATCAATTTAACTTGCGCTGCCATATAAAAGAACGTTTCAATAAAAAATAACGGTTAAGTGAGATTTATAAATTTTAAACTTCTGACATTCATTATTAGCAGCAGTTTAGTGTTTTAAACAATTTTAATAATAACAGTTCTAGAAATTTAGTCTCAATTAATTTACTTCAAAAGACTCAGTGTAATCCATAAATATTAACTATTAATAAACCAAATAGACAATTAAAAGGAAATTTAGAGGCACTGCATCATCATTTCAACTCGCTAGCGTAAATTATGTTATTAAAACTTTACAACTGCCATACAGACAGTAAAAAATTAATACTCTACCGCGTCATCAATTTAACTTGCGCTGCCATATAAAAGAACGTTTCAATAAAAAATAACGGTTAAGTGAGATTTATAAAATTTAAACTTCTGACATTCATTATTAGCAGCAGTTTAGTGTTTTAAACAATTTTAACAATAACAGTTCTAGAAATTCAGTCTCAATTAATTTACTTCAAAAGACTCAGTGTAATCCATAAATATTAACTATTAATAAACCAAATAGACAATTAAAAGGAAATTTAGAGGCACTGCATCATCATTTCAACTCGCTAGCGTAAATTATGTTATTAAAACTTTACAACTGCCATACAGACAGTAAAAAATTAATACTCTACCGCGTCATCAATTTAACTTGCGCTGCCATATAAAAGAACGTTTCAATAAAAAATAACGGTTAAGTGAGATTTATAAATTTTAAACTTCTGACATTCATTATTAGCAGCAGTTTAGTGTTTTAAACAATTTTAATAATAACAGTTCTAGAAATTTAGTCTCAATTAATTTACTTCAAAAGACTCAGTGTAATCCATAAATATTAACTATTAATAAACCAAATAGACAATTAAAAGGAAATTTAGAGGCACTGCATCATCATTTCAACTCGCTAGCGTAAATTATGTTATTAAAACTTTACAACTGCCATACAGACAGTAAAAAATTAATACTCTACCGCGTCATCAATTTAACTTGCGCTGCCATATAAAAGAACGTTTCAATAAAAAATAACGGTTAAGTGAGATTTATAAATTTTAAACTTCTGACATTCATTATTAGCAGCAGTTTAGTGTTTTAAACAATTTTAACAATAACTGTTCTAGAAATTCAGTCTCAATTAATTTACTTCAAAAGACTAAGTGTAATCCATAAATATTAACTATTAATAAACCAAATAGACAATTAAAAGGAAATTTAGAGGCACTGCATCATCATTTCAACTCGCTAGCGTAAATTATGTTATTAAAACTTTACAACTGCCATACAGACAGTAAAAAATTAATACTCTACCGCGTCATCAATTTAACTTGCGCTGCCATATAAAAGAACGTTTCAATAAAAAATAACGGTTAAGTTAGATTTATAAATTTTAAACTTCTGACATTCATTATTAGCAGCAGTTTAGTGTTTTAAACAATTTTAACAATAACAGTTCTAGAAATTCAGTCTCAATTAATTTACTTCAAAAGACTAAGTGTAATCCATAAATATTAACTATTAATAAACCAAATAGACAATTAAAAGGAAATTTAGAGGCACTGCATCATCATTTCAACTCGCTAGCGTAAATTATGTTATTAAAACTTTACAACTGCCATACAGACAGTAAAAAATTAATACTCTACCGCGTCATCAATTTAACTTGCGCTGCCATATAAAAGAACGTTTCAATAAAAAATAACGGTTAAGTGAGATTTATAAATTTTAAACTTCTGACATTCATTATTAGCAGCAGTTTAGTGTTTTAAACAATTTTAACAATAACAGTTCTAGAAATTCAGTCTCAATTAATTTACTTCAAAAGACTCAGTGTAATCCATAAATATTAACTATTAATAAACCAAATAGACAATTAAAAGGAAATTTAGAGGCACTGCATCATCATTTCAACTCGCTAGCGTAAATTATGTTATTAAAACTTTACAACTGCCATACAGACAGTAAAAAATTAATACTCTACTGCGTCATCAATTTAATTTGCGCTGCCATATAAAAGAACGTTTCAATAAAAAATAACGGTTAAGTGAGATTTATAAATTTTAAACTTCTGACATTCATTATTAGCAGCAGTTTAGTGTTTTAAACAATTTTAACAATAACAGTTCTAGAAATTCAGTCTCAATTAATTTACTTCAAAAGACTCAGTGTAATCCATAAATATTAACTATTAATAAACCAAATAGACAATTAAAAGGAAATTTAGAGGCACTGCATCATCATTTCAACTCGCTAGCGTAAATTATGTTATTAAAACTTTACAACTGCCATACAAACAGTAAAAAATTAATACTCTACCGCGTCATCAATTTAACTTGCGCTGCCATATAAAAGAACGTTTCAATAAAAAATAACGGTTAAGTGAGATTTATAAATTTTAAACTTCTGACATTCATTATTAGCAGCAGTTTAGTGTTTATTCAATTTTAAGAATAACAGTTCTAGAAATTTAGTCTCAATTAATTTACTTCAAAAGACTCAGTGTAATCCATAAATATTAACTATTAATAAACCAAATAGACAATTAAAAGGAAATTTAGAGGCACTGCATCATCATTTCAACTCGCTAGCGTAAATTATGTTATTAAAACTTTACAACTGCCATACAGACAGTAAAAAATTAATACTCTACCGCGTCATCAATTTAACTTGCGCTGCCATATAAAAGAACGTTTCAATAAAAAATAACGGTTAAGTGAGATTTATAAAATTTAAACTTCTGACATTCATTATTAGCAGCAGTTTAGTGTTTTAAACAATTTTAACAATAACAGTTCTAGAAATTCAGTCTCAATTAATTTACTTCAAAAGACTCAGTGTAATCCATAAATATTAACTATTAATAAACCAAATAGACAATTAAAAGGAAATTTAGAGGCACTGCATCATCATTTCAACTCGCTAGCGTAAATTATGTTATTAAAACTTTACAACTGCCATACAGACAGTAAAAAATTAATACTCTACCGCGTCATCAATTTAACTTGCGCTGCCATATAAAAGAACGTTTCAATAAAAAATAACGGTTAAGTGAGATTTATAAATTTTAAACTTCTGACATTCATTATTAGCAGCAGTTTAGTGTTTTAAAATATTTTAACAATAACAGTTCTAGAAATTCAGTCTCAATTAATTTACTTCAAAAGACTAAGTGTAATCCATAAATATTAACTATTAATAAACCAAATAGACAATTAAAAGGAAATTTAGAGGCACTGCATCATCATTTCAACTCGCTAGCGTAAATTATGTTATTAAAACTTTACAACTGCCATACAGACAGTAAAAAATTAATACTCTACCGCGTCATCAATTTAACTTGCGCTGCCATATAAAAGAACGTTTCAATAAAAAATAACGGTTAAGTGAGATTTATAAATTTTAAACTTCTGACATTCATTATTAGCAGCAGTTTAGTGTTTTAAACAATTTTAATAATAACAGTTCTAGAAATTTAGTCTCAATTAATTTACTTCAAAAGACTCAGTGTAATCCATAAATATTAACTATTAATAAACCAAATAGACAATTAAAAGGAAATTTAGAGGCACTGCATCATCATTTCAACTCGCTAGCGTAAATTATGTTATTAAAACTTTACAACTGCCATACAGACAGTAAAAAATTAATACTCTACCGCGTCATCAATTTAACTTGCGCTGCCATATAAAAGAACGTTTCAATAAAAAATAACGGTTAAGTGAGATTTATAAAATTTAAACTTCTGACATTCATTATTAGCAGCAGTTTAGTGTTTTAAACAATTTTAACAAAAACAGTTCTAGAAATTCAGTCTCAATTAATTTACTTCAAAAGACTCAGTGTAATCCATAAATATTAACTATTAATAAACCAAATAGACAATTAAAAGGAAATTTAGAGGCACTGCATCATCATTTCAACTCGCTAGCGTAAATTATGTTATTAAAACTTTACAACTGCCATACAGACAGTAAAAAATTAATACTCTACCGCGTCATCAATTTAACTTGCGCTGCCATATAAAAGAACGTTTCAATAAAAAATAACGGTTAAGTGAGATTTATAAATTTTAAACTTCTGACATTCATTATTAGCAGCAGTTTAGTGTTTTAAACAATTTTAATAATAACAGTTCTAGAAATTTAGTCTCAATTAATTTACTTCAAAAGACTCAGTGTAATCCATAAATATTAACTATTAATAAACCAAATAGACAATTAAAAGGAAATTTAGAGGCACTGCATCATCATTTCAACTCGCTAGCGTAAATTATGTTATTAAAACTTTACAACTGCCATACAGACAGTAAAAAATTAATACTCTACCGCGTCATCAATTTAACTTGCGCTGCCATATAAAAGAACGTTTCAATAAAAAATAACGGTTAAGTGAGATTTATAAATTTTAAACTTCTGACATTCATTATTAGCAGCAGTTTAGTGTTTTAAACAATTTTAACAATAACTGTTCTAGAAATTCAGTCTCAATTAATTTACTTCAAAAGACTAAGTGTAATCCATAAATATTAACTATTAATAAACCAAATAGACAATTAAAAGGAAATTTAGAGGCACTGCATCATCATTTCAACTCGCTAGCGTAAATTATGTTATTAAAACTTTACAACTGCCATACAGACAGTAAAAAATTAATACTCTACCGCGTCATCAATTTAACTTGCGCTGCCATATAAAAGAACGTTTCAATAAAAAATAACGGTTAAGTTAGATTTATAAATTTTAAACTTCTGACATTCATTATTAGCAGCAGTTTAGTGTTTTAAACAATTTTAACAATAACAGTTCTAGAAATTCAGTCTCAATTAATTTACTTCAAAAGACTAAGTGTAATCCATAAATATTAACTATTAATAAACCAAATAGACAATTAAAAGGAAATTTAGAGGCACTGCATCATCATTTCAACTCGCTAGCGTAAATTATGTTATTAAAACTTTACAACTGCCATACAGACAGTAAAAAATTAATACTCTACCGCGTCATCAATTTAACTTGCGCTGCCATATAAAAGAACGTTTCAATAAAAAATAACGGTTAAGTGAGATTTATAAATTTTAAACTTCTGACATTCATTATTAGCAGCAGTTTAGTGTTTTAAACAATTTTAACAATAACAGTTCTAGAAATTCAGTCTCAATTAATTTACTTCAAAAGACTCAGTGTAATCCATAAATATTAACTATTAATAAACCAAATAGACAATTAAAAGGAAATTTAGAGGCACTGCATCATCATTTCAACTCGCTAGCGTAAATTATGTTATTAAAACTTTACAACTGCCATACAGACAGTAAAAAATTAATACTCTACTGCGTCATCAATTTAACTTGCGCTGCCATATAAAAGAACGTTTCAATAAAAAATAACGGTTAAGTGAGATTTATAAATTTTAAACTTCTGACATTCATTATTAGCAGCAGTTTAGTGTTTTAAACAATTTTAACAATAACAGTTCTAGAAATTCAGTCTCAATTAATTTACTTCAAAAGACTCAGTGTAATCCATAAATATTAACTATTAATAAACCAAATAGACAATTAAAAGGAAATTTAGAGGCACTGCATCATCATTTCAACTCGCTAGCGTAAATTATGTTATTAAAACTTTACAACTGCCATACAAACAGTAAAAAATTAATACTCTACCGCGTCATCAATTTAACTTGCGCTGCCATATAAAAGAACGTTTCAATAAAAAATAACGGTTAAGTGAGATTTATAAATTTTAAACTTCTGACATTCATTATTAGCAGCAGTTTAGTGTTTATTCAATTTTAAGAATAACAGTTCTAGAAATTTAGTCTCAATTAATTTACTTCAAAAGACTCAGTGTAATCCATAAATATTAACTATTAATAAACCAAATAGACAATTAAAAGGAAATTTAGAGGCACTGCATCATCATTTCAACTCGCTAGCGTAAATTATGTTATTAAAACTTTACAACTGCCATACAGACAGTAAAAAATTAATACTCTACCGCGTCATCAATTTAACTTGCGCTGCCATATAAAAGAACGTTTCAATAAAAAATAACGGTTAAGTGAGATTTATAAAATTTAAACTTCTGACATTCATTATTAGCAGCAGTTTAGTGTTTTAAACAATTTTAACAATAACAGTTCTAGAAATTCAGTCTCAATTAATTTACTTCAAAAGACTCAGTGTAATCCATAAATATTAACTATTAATAAACCAAATAGACAATTAAAAGGAAATTTAGAGGCACTGCATCATCATTTCAACTCGCTAGCGTAAATTATGTTATTAAAACTTTACAACTGCCATACAGACAGTAAAAAATTAATACTCTACCGCGTCATCAATTTAACTTGCGCTGCCATATAAAAGAACGTTTCAATAAAAAATAACGGTTAAGTGAGATTTATAAATTTTAAACTTCTGACATTCATTATTAGCAGCAGTTTAGTGTTTTAAACAATTTTAAGAATAACAGTTCTAGAAATTTAGTCTCAATTAATTTACTTCAAAAGACTCAGTGTAATCCATAAATATTAACTATTAATAAACCAAATAGACAATTAAAAGGAAATTTAGAGGCACTGCATCATCATTTCAACTCGCTAGCGTAAATTATGTTATTAAAACTTTACAACTGCCATACAGACAGTAAAAAATTAATACTCTACCGCGTCATCAATTTAACTTGCGCTGCCATATAAAAGAACGTTTCAATAAAAAATAACGGTTAAGTGAGATTTATAAATTTTAAACTTCTGACATTCATTATTAGCAGCAGTTTAGTGTTTTAAACAATTTTAACAATAACTGTTCTAGAAATTCAGTCTCAATTAATTTACTTCAAAAGACTAAGTGTAATCCATAAATATTAACTATTAATAAACCAAATAGACAATTAAAAGGAAATTTAGAGGCACTGCATCATCATTTCAACTCGCTAGCGTAAATTATGTTATTAAAACTTTACAACTGCCATACAGACAGTAAAAAATTAATACTCTACCGCGTCATCAATTTAACTTGCGCTGCCATATAAAAGAACGTTTCAATAAAAAATAACGGTTAAGTTAGATTTATAAATTTTAAACTTCTGACATTCATTATTAGCAGCAGTTTAGTGTTTTAAACAATTTTAACAATAACAGTTCTAGAAATTCAGTCTCAATTAATTTACTTCAAAAGACTAAGTGTAATCCATAAATATTAACTATTAATAAACCAAATAGACAATTAAAAGGAAATTTAGAGGCACTGCATCATCATTTCAACTCGCTAGCGTAAATTATGTTATTAAAACTTTACAACTGCCATACAGACAGTAAAAAATTAATACTCTACCGCGTCATCAATTTAACTTGCGCTGCCATATAAAAGAACGTTTCAATAAAAAATAACGGTTAAGTGAGATTTATAAATTTTAAACTTCTGACATTCATTATTAGCAGCAGTTTAGTGTTTTAAACAATTTTAACAATAACAGTTCTAGAAATTCAGTCTCAATTAATTTACTTCAAAAGACTCAGTGTAATCCATAAATATTAACTATTAATAAACCAAATAGACAATTAAAAGGAAATTTAGAGGCACTGCATCATCATTTCAACTCGCTAGCGTAAATTATGTTATTAAAACTTTACAACTGCCATACAGACAGTAAAAAATTAATACTCTACTGCGTCATCAATTTAACTTGCGCTGCCATATAAAAGAACGTTTCAATAAAAAATAACGGTTAAGTGAGATTTATAAATTTTAAACTTCTGACATTCATTATTAGCAGCAGTTTAGTGTTTATTCAATTTTAAGAATAACAGTTCTAGAAATTTAGTCTCAATTAATTTACTTCAAAAGACTCAGTGTAATCCATAAATATTAACTATTAATAAACCAAATAGACAATTAAAAGGAAATTTAGAGGCACTGCATCATCATTTCAACTCGCTAGCGTAAATTATGTTATTAAAACTTTACAACTGCCATACAGACAGTAAAAAATTAATACTCTACCGCGTCATCAATTTAACTTGCGCTGCCATATAAAAGAACGTTTCAATAAAAAATAACGGTTAAGTGAGATTTATAAAATTTAAACTTCTGACATTCATTATTAGCAGCAGTTTAGTGTTTTAAACAATTTTAACAATAACAGTTCTAGAAATTCAGTCTCAATTAATTTACTTCAAAAGACTCAGTGTAATCCATAAATATTAACTATTAATAAACCAAATAGACAATTAAAAGGAAATTTAGAGGCACTGCATCATCATTTCAACTCGCTAGCGTAAATTATGTTATTAAAACTTTACAACTGCCATACAGACAGTAAAAAATTAATACTCTACCGCGTCATCAATTTAACTTGCGCTGCCATATAAAAGAACGTTTCAATAAAAAATAACGGTTAAGTGAGATTTATAAATTTTAAACTTCTGACATTCATTATTAGCAGCAGCTTAGTGTTTTAAACAATTTTAATAATAACAGTTCTAGAAATTTAGTCTCAATTAATTTACTTCAAAAGACTCAGTGTAATCCATAAATATTAACTATTAATAAACCAAATAGACAATTAAAAGGAAATTTAGAGGCACTGCATCATCATTTCAACTCGCTAGCGTAAATTATGTTATTAAAACTTTACAACTGCCATACAGACAGTAAAAAATTAATACTCTACCGCGTCATCAATTTAACTTGCGCTGCCATATAAAAGAACGTTTCAATAAAAAATAACGGTTAAGTGAGATTTATAAATTTTAAACTTCTGACATTCATTATTAGCAGCAGTTTAGTGTTTTAAACAATTTTAACAATAACTGTTCTAGAAATTCAGTCTCAATTAATTTACTTCAAAAGACTAAGTGTAATCCATAAATATTAACTATTAATAAACCAAATAGACAATTAAAAGGAAATTTAGAGGCACTGCATCATCATTTCAACTCGCTAGCGTAAATTATGTTATTAAAACTTTACAACTGCCATACAGACAGTAAAAAATTAATACTCTACCGCGTCATCAATTTAACTTGCGCTGCCATATAAAAGAACGTTTCAATAAAAAATAACGGTTAAGTTAGATTTATAAATTTTAAACTTCTGACATTCATTATTAGCAGCAGTTTAGTGTTTTAAACAATTTTAACAATAACAGTTCTAGAAATTCAGTCTCAATTAATTTACTTCAAAAGACTAAGTGTAATCCATAAATATTAACTATTAATAAACCAAATAGACAATTAAAAGGAAATTTAGAGGCACTGCATCATCATTTCAACTCGCTAGCGTAAATTATGTTATTAAAACTTTACAACTGCCATACAGACAGTAAAAAATTAATACTCTACCGCGTCATCAATTTAACTTGCGCTGCCATATAAAAGAACGTTTCAATAAAAAATAACGGTTAAGTGAGATTTATAAATTTTAAACTTCTGACATTCATTATTAGCAGCAGTTTAGTGTTTTAAACAATTTTAACAATAACAGTTCTAGAAATTCAGTCTCAATTAATTTACTTCAAAAGACTCAGTGTAATCCATAAATATTAACTATTAATAAACCAAATAGACAATTAAAAGGAAATTTAGAGGCACTGCATCATCATTTCAACTCGCTAGCGTAAATTATGTTATTAAAACTTTACAACTGCCATACAGACAGTAAAAAATTAATACTCTACTGCGTCATCAATTTAACTTGCGCTGCCATATAAAAGAACGTTTCAATAAAAAATAACGGTTAAGTGAGATTTATAAATTTTAAACTTCTGACATTCATTATTAGCAGCAGTTTAGTGTTTTAAACAATTTTAACAATAACAGTTCTAGAAATTCAGTCTCAATTAATTTACTTCAAAAGACTCAGTGTAATCCATAAATATTAACTATTAATAAACCAAATAGACAATTAAAAGGAAATTTAGAGGCACTGCATCATCATTTCAACTCGCTAGCGTAAATTATGTTATTAAAACTTTACAACTGCCATACAAACAGTAAAAAATTAATACTCTACCGCGTCATCAATTTAACTTGCGCTGCCATATAAAAGAACGTTTCAATAAAAAATAACGGTTAAGTGAGATTTATAAATTTTAAACTTCTGACATTCATTATTAGCAGCAGTTTAGTGTTTTAAACAATTTTAACAATAACAGTTCTAGAAATTCAGTCTCAATTAATTTACTTCAAAAGACTCAGTGTAATCCATAAATATTAACTATTAATAAACCAAATAGACAATTAAAAGGAAATTTAGAGGCACTGCATCATCATTTCAACTCGCTAGCGTAAATTATGTTATTAAAACTTTACAACTGCCATACAGACAGTAAAAAATTAATACTCTACCGCGTCATCAATTTAACTTGCGCTGCCATATAAAAGAACGTTTCAATAAAAAATAACGGTTAAGTGAGATTTATAAAATTTAAACTTCTGACATTCATTATTAGCAGCAGTTTAGTGTTTTAAACAATTTTAACAATAACAGTTCTAGAAATTCAGTCTCAATTAATTTACTTCAAAAGACTCAGTGTAATCCATAAATATTAACTATTAATAAACCAAATAGACAATTAAAAGGAAATTTAGAGGCACTGCATCATCATTTCAACTCGCTAGCGTAAATTATGTTATTAAAACTTTACAACTGCCATACAAACAGTAAAAAATTAATACTCTACCGCGTCATCAATTTAACTTGCGCTGCCATATAAAAGAACGTTTCAATAAAAAATAACGGTTAAGTGAGATTTATAAATTTTAAACTTCTGACATTCATTATTAGCAGCAGTTTAGTGTTTATTCAATTTTAAGAATAACAGTTCTAGAAATTTAGTCTCAATTAATTTACTTCAAAAGACTCAGTGTAATCCATAAATATTAACTATTAATAAACCAAATAGACAATTAAAAGGAAATTTAGAGGCACTGCATCATCATTTCAACTCGCTAGCGTAAATTATGTTATTAAAACTTTACAACTGCCATACAGACAGTAAAAAATTAATACTCTACCGCGTCATCAATTTAACTTGCGCTGCCATATAAAAGAACGTTTCAATAAAAAATAACGGTTAAGTGAGATTTATAAAATTTAAACTTCTGACATTCATTATTAGCAGCAGTTTAGTGTTTTAAACAATTTTAACAATAACAGTTCTAGAAATTCAGTCTCAATTAATTTACTTCAAAAGACTCAGTGTAATCCATAAATATTAACTATTAATAAACCAAATAGACAATTAAAAGGAAATTTAGAGGCACTGCATCATCATTTCAACTCGCTAGCGTAAATTATGTTATTAAAACTTTACAACTGCCATACAGACAGTAAAAAATTAATACTCTACCGCGTCATCAATTTAACTTGCGCTGCCATATAAAAGAACGTTTCAATAAAAAATAACGGTTAAGTGAGATTTATAAATTTTAAACTTCTGACATTCATTATTAGCAGCAGTTTAGTGTTTTAAACAATTTTAACAATAACTGTTCTAGAAATTCAGTCTCAATTAATTTACTTCAAAAGACTAAGTGTAATCCATAAATATTAACTATTAATAAACCAAATAGACAATTAAAAGGAAATTTAGAGGCACTGCATCATCATTTCAACTCGCTAGCGTAAATTATGTTATTAAAACTTTACAACTGCCATACAGACAGTAAAAAATTAATACTCTACCGCGTCATCAATTTAACTTGCGCTGCCATATAAAAGAACGTTTCAATAAAAAATAACGGTTAAGTTAGATTTATAAATTTTAAACTTCTGACATTCATTATTAGCAGCAGTTTAGTGTTTTAAACAATTTTAACAATAACAGTTCTAGAAATTCAGTCTCAATTAATTTACTTCAAAAGACTAAGTGTAATCCATAAATATTAACTATTAATAAACCAAATAGACAATTAAAAGGAAATTTAGAGGCACTGCATCATCATTTCAACTCGCTAGCGTAAATTATGTTATTAAAACTTTACAACTGCCATACAGACAGTAAAAAATTAATACTCTACCGCGTCATCAATTTAACTTGCGCTGCCATATAAAAGAACGTTTCAATAAAAAATAACGGTTAAGTGAGATTTATAAATTTTAAACTTCTGACATTCATTATTATCAGCAGTTTAGTGTTTATTCAATTTTAAGAATAACAGTTCTAGAAATTTAGTCTCAATTAATTTACTTCAAAAGACTCGGTGTAATCCATAAATATTAACTATTAATAAACCAAATAGACAATTAAAAGGAAATTTAGAGGCACTGCATCATCATTTCAACTCGCTAGCGTAAATTATGTTATTAAAACTTTACAACTGCCATACAGACAGTAAAAAATTAATACTCTACCGCGTCATCAATTTAACTTGCGCTGCCATATAAAAGAACGTTTCAATAAAAAATAACGGTTAAGTGAGATTTATAAAATTTAAACTTCTGACATTCATTATTAGCAGCAGTTTAGTGTTTTAAACAATTTTAACAATAACAGTTCTAGAAATTCAGTCTCAATTAATTTACTTCAAAAGACTCAGTGTAATCCATAAATATTAACTATTAATAAACCAAATAGACAATTAAAAGGAAATTTAGAGGCACTGCATCATCATTTCAACTCGCTAGCGTAAATTATGTTATTAAAACTTTACAACTGCCATACAAACAGTAAAAAATTAATACTCTACCGCGTCATCAATTTAACTTGCGCTGCCATATAAAAGAACGTTTCAATAAAAAATAACGGTTAAGTGAGATTTATAAATTTTAAACTTCTGACATTCATTATTAGCAGCAGTTTAGTGTTTATTCAATTTTAAGAATAACAGTTCTAGAAATTTAGTCTCAATTAATTTACTTCAAAAGACTCAGTGTAATCCATAAATATTAACTATTAATAAACCAAATACACAATTAAAAGGAAATTTAGAGGCACTGCATCATCATTTCAACTCGCTAGCGTAAATTATGTTATTAAAACTTTACAACTGCCATACAGACAGTAAAAAATTAATACTCTACCGCGTCATCAATTTAACTTGCGCTGCCATATAAAAGAACGTTTCAATAAAAAATAACGGTTAAGTGAGATTTATAAAATTTAAACTTCTGACATTCATTATTAGCAGCAGTTTAGTGTTTTAAACAATTTTAACAATAACAGTTCTAGAAATTCAGTCTCAATTAATTTACTTCAAAAGACTCAGTGTAATCCATAAATATTAACTATTAATAAACCAAATAGACAATTAAAAGGAAATTTAGAGGCACTGCATCATCATTTCAACTCGCTAGCGTAAATTATGTTATTAAAACTTTACAACTGCCATACAAACAGTAAAAAATTAATACTCTACAGCGTCATCAATTTAACTTGCGCTGCCATATAAAAGAACGTTTCAATAAAAAATAACGGTTAAGTGAGATTTATAAAATTTAAACTTCTGACATTCATTATTAGCAGCAGTTTAGTGTTTTAAACAATTTTAACAATAACAGTTCTAGAAATTCAGTCTCAATTAATTTACTTCAAAAGACTCAGTGGAATCCATAAATATTATCTATTAATAAACCAAATAGACAATTAAAAGGAAATTTAGAGGCACTGCATCATCATTTCAACTCGCTAGCGTAAATTATGTTATTAAAACTTTACTACTGCCATACAGACAGTAAAAATTTAATACTCTACCGCGTCATCAATTTAACTTGCGCTGCCATATAAAAGAACGTTTCAATAAAAAATAACGGTTAAGTGAGATTTATAAATTTTAAACTTCTGACATTCATTATTAGCAGCAGTTTAGTGTTTTAAACAATTTTAATAATAACAGTTCTAGAAATTTAGTCTCAATTAATTTACTTCAAAAGACTCAGTGTAATCCATAAATATTAACTATTAATAAACCAAATAGACAATTAAAAGGAAATTTAGAGGCACTGCATCATCATTTCAACTCGCTAGCGTAAATTATGTTATTAAAACTTTACAACTGCCATACAGACAGTAAAAAATTAATACTCTACCGCGTCATCAATTTAACTTGCGCTGCCATATAAAAGAACGTTTCAATAAAAAATAACGGTTAAGTGAGATTTATAAATTTTAAACTTCTGACATTCATTATTAGCAGCAGTTTAGTGTTTTAAACAATTTTAATAATAACAGTTCTAGAAATTTAGTCTCAATTAATTTACTTCAAAAGACTCAGTGTAATCCATAAATATTAACTATTAATAAACCAAATAGACAATTAAAAGGAAATTTAGAGGCACTGCATCATCATTTCAACTCGCTAGCGTAAATTATGTTATTAAAACTTTACAACTGCCATATAGACAGTAAAAAATTAATACTCTACCGCGTCATCAATTTAACTTGCGCTGCCATATAAAAGAACGTTTCAATAAAAAATAACGGTTAAGTGAGATTTATAAAATTTAAACTTCTGACATTCATTATTAGCAGCAGTTTAGTGTTTTAAACAATTTTAACAATAACAGTTCTAGAAATTCAGTCTCAATTAATTTACTTCAAAAGACTCAGTGTAATCCATAAATATTAACTATTAATAAACCAAATAGACAATTAAAAGGAAATTTAGAGGCACTGCATCATCATTTCAACTCGCTAGCGTAAATTATGTTATTAAAACTTTACAACTGCCATACAAACAGTAAAAAATTAATACTCTACCGCGTCATCAATTTAACTTGCGCTGCCATATAAAAGAACGTTTCAATAAAAAATAACGGTTAAGTGAGATTTATAAATTTTAAACTTCTGACATTCAATATTAGCAGCAGTTTAGTGTTTATTCAATTTTAAGAATAACAGTTCTAGAAATTTAGTCTCAATTAATTTACTTCAAAAGACTCAGTGTAATCCATAAATATTAACTATTAATAAACCAAATAGACAATTAAAAGGAAATTTAGAGGCACTGCATCATCATTTCAACTCGCTAGCGTAAATTATGTTATTAAAACTTTACAACTGCCATACAGACAGTAAAAAATTAATACTCTACCGCGTCATCAATTTAACTTGCGCTGCCATATAAAAGAACGTTTCAATAAAAAATAACGGTTAAGTGAGATTTATAAATTTTAAACTTCTGACATTCATTATTAGCAGCAGTTTAGTGTTTTAAACAATTTTAATAATAACAGTTCTAGAAATTTAGTCTCAATTAATTTACTTCAAAAGACTCAGTGTAATCCATAAATATTAACTATTAATAAACCAAATAGACAATTAAAAGGAAATTTAGAGGCACTGCATCATCATTTCAACTCGCTAGCGTAAATTATGTTATTAAAACTTTACAACTGCCATATAGACAGTAAAAAATTAATACTCTACCGCGTCATCAATTTAACTTGCGCTGCCATATAAAAGAACGTTTCAATAAAAAATAACGGTTAAGTGAGATTTATAAAATTTAAACTTCTGACATTCATTATTAGCAGCAGTTTAGTGTTTTAAACAATTTTAACAATAACAGTTCTAGAAATTCAGTCTCAATTAATTTACTTCAAAAGACTCAGTGTAATCCATAAATATTAACTATTAATAAACCAAATAGACAATTAAAAGGAAATTTAGAGGCACTGCATCATCATTTCAACTCGCTAGCGTAAATTATGTTATTAAAACTTTACAACTGCCATACAAACAGTAAAAAATTAATACTCTACCGCGTCATCAATTTAACTTGCGCTGCCATATAAAAGAACGTTTCAATAAAAAATAACGGTTAAGTGAGATTTATAAATTTTAAACTTCTGACATTCAATATTAGCAGCAGTTTAGTGTTTATTCAATTTTAAGAATAACAGTTCTAGAAATTTAGTCTCAATTAATTTACTTCAAAAGACTCAGTGTAATCCATAAATATTAACTATTAATAAACCAAATAGACAATTAAAAGGAAATTTAGAGGCACTGCATCATCATTTCAACTCGCTAGCGTAAATTATGTTATTAAAACTTTACAACTGCCATACAGACAGTAAAAAATTAATACTCTACCGCGTCATCAATTTAACTTGCGCTGCCATATAAAAGAACGTTTCAATAAAAAATAACGGTTAAGTGAGATTTATAAAATTTAAACTTCTGACATTCATTATTAGCAGCAGTTTAGTGTTTTAAACAATTTTAACAATAACAGTTCTAGAAATTCAGTCTCAATTAATTTACTTCAAAAGACTCAGTGTAATCCATAAATATTATCTATTAATAAACCAAATAGACAATTAAAAGGAAATTTAGAGGCACTGCATCATCATTTCAACTCGCTAGCGTAAATTATGTTATTAAAACTTTACAACTGCCATACAGACAGTAAAAATTTAATACTCTACCGCGTCATCAATTTAACTTGCGCTGCCATATAAAAGAACGTTTCAATAAAAAATAACGGTTAAGTGAGATTTATAAATTTTAAACTTCTGACATTCATTATTAGCAGCAGTTTAGTGTTTTAAACAATTTTAACAATAACAGTTCTAGAAATTCAGTCTCAATTAATTTACTTCAAAAGACTCAGTGTAATCCATAAATATTAACTATTAATAAACCAAATAGACAATTAAAAGGAAATTTAGAGGCACTGCATCATCATTTCAACTCGCTAGCGTAAATTATGTTATTAAAACTTTACAACTGCCATACAGACAGTAAAAAATTAATACTCTACCGCGTCATCAATTTAACTTGCGCTGCCATATAAAAGAACGTTTCAATAAAAAATAACGGTTAAGTGAGATTTATAAATTTTAAACTTCTGACATTCATTATTAGCAGCAGTTTAGTGTTTTAAAATATTTTAACAATAACAGTTCTAGAAATTCATTCTCAATTAATTTACTTCAAAAGACTCAGTGTAATCCATAAATATTAACTATTAATAAACCAAATAGACAATTAAAAGGAAATTTAGAGGCACTGCATCATCATTTCAACTCGCTAGCGTAAATTATGTTATTAAAACTTTACAACTGCCATACAGACAGTAAAAAATTAATACTCTACCGCGTCATCAATTTAACTTGCGCTGCCATATAAAAGAACGTTTCAATAAAAAATAACGGTTAAGTGAGATTTATAAATTTTAAACTTCTGACATTCATTATTAGCAGCAGTTTAGTGTTTTAAACAATTTTAATAATAACAGTTCTAGAAATTTAGTCTCAATTAATTTACTTCAAAAGACTCAGTGTAATCCATAAATATTAACTATTAATAAACCAAATAGACAATTAAAAGGAAATTTAGAGGCACTGCATCATCATTTCAACTCGCTAGCGTAAATTATGTTATTAAAACTTTACAACTGCCATACAGACAGTAAAAAATTAATACTCTACCGCGTCATCAATTTAACTTGCGCTGCCATATAAAAGAACGTTTCAATAAAAAATAACGGTTAAGTGAGATTTATAAATTTTAAACTTCTGACATTCATTATTAGCAGCAGTTTAGTGTTTTAAACAATTTTAACAATAACTGTTCTAGAAATTCAGTCTCAATTAATTTACTTCAAAAGACTAAGTGTAATCCATAAATATTAACTATTAATAAACCAAATAGACAATTAAAAGGAAATTTAGAGGCACTGCATCATCATTTCAACTCGCTAGCGTAAATTATGTTATTAAAACTTTACAACTGCCATACAGACAGTAAAAAATTAATACTCTACCGCGTCATCAATTTAACTTGCGCTGCCATATAAAAGAACGTTTCAATAAAAAATAACGGTTAAGTTAGATTTATAAATTTTAAACTTCTGACATTCATTATTAGCAGCAGTTTAGTGTTTTAAACAATTTTAACAATAACAGTTCTAGAAATTCAGTCTCAATTAATTTACTTCAAAAGACTAAGTGTAATCCATAAATATTAACTATTAATAAACCAAATAGACAATTAAAAGGAAATTTAGAGGCACTGCATCATCATTTCAACTCGCTAGCGTAAATTATGTTATTAAAACTTTACAACTGCCATACAGACAGTAAAAAATTAATACTCTACCGCGTCATCAATTTAACTTGCGCTGCCATATAAAAGAACGTTTCAATAAAAAATAACGATTAAGTGAGATTTATAAATTTTAAACTTCTGACATTCATTATTAGCAGCAGTTTAGTGTTTTAAACAATTTTAACAATAACAGTTCTAGAAATTCAGTCTCAATTAATTTACTTCAAAAGACTCAGTGTAATCCATAAATATTAACTATTAATAAACCAAATAGACAATTAAAAGGAAATTTAGAGGCACTGCATCATCATTTCAACTCGCTAGCGTAAATTATGTTATTAAAACTTTACAACTGCCATACAGACAGTAAAAAATTAATACTCTACTGCGTCATCAATTTAACTTGCGCTGCCATATAAAAGAACGTTTCAATAAAAAATAACGGTTAAGTGAGATTTATAAATTTTAAACTTCTGACATTCATTATTAGCAGCAGTTTAGTGTTTTAAACAATTTTAACAATAACAGTTCTAGAAATTCAGTCTCAATTAATTTACTTCAAAAGACTCAGTGTAATCCATAAATATTAACTATTAATAAACCAAATAGACAATTAAAAGGAAATTTAGAGGCACTGCATCATCATTTCAATTCGCTACCATAAACTGTGTTATTAAAGATTTTAATTTAAACCCTTGGAAGAGAGTGACATACATACGTGTCGCAAAAAGGCTTAAATTCTTGTTTATCCCCACCAGTAAAATTTTACTTTAAATTTTGCTTTATTTAATCAGAGTATTTTCTTGGCTTTTGTTATTCACAAGGCACAAATTTCAGCTTTTAAAAACCTGTGACAAAACGTTAAAAATTTCGTAAAAGCATCTCGCCGCAAAGGGCTTTATAAATACTAAAAGCTTTATAAATACTATACAAACAATAAAAATTAAAAATCCACCGTCATCAGTTTAACTTGTTCTGATGCATAAAAGGGCGTTTCAATAAAACGTGTGACGATTAAGTGATTCTATAAGTTTTAAATTTCTACCGTTCATTATTAGCGACTTATTAGTGTTTTACTCAGTTTTGACAATAACAGCTTTAGAAATTCAGACTCAATTAATTTATTTCTAAAGACTCAGTGTAATCCATAAATCTTAACAATTAATAAACCATACAGACAATTAAACGGAAATTTTGAGGCACTGCATCATCCTTTCAACTCGCTATCATAAGTTACATTATTAAAGTTTATAATTACTATACAGAAAATTAAAAAATAAAAACCAACCGCGTCATCATTTTAACTTATATAAAAGCACGTTTCAATGACAAGTAACGATTAAGTGACATTCATAATTTTTAAACTTCTATCATTCATTATTAACGGCTTATTAGTATTGTACTCAATTTTAATAAAAACAAATTTAGAAATAAACTCTCAATTAATTTACTCCAAAAGACTCAATGAATCCATAAATATTTACAACTAATAAACCATGCAGACAATTAAATAGAAATTCAATGCATCATATATCATTTCAACTCGCTATCGTAAGTTGTATTATTAAAGCTTTACAATTATTATATAGTCTACTAAATATTAAAAACTCACCTTTTCATGACTTTAACTTGTGCTGCTACATAAAAGAACGTATCAATAAGAAATGAAAAGTAAGTGACATTCATAAATTTTTAACTTCTACCATTCATTATTAGCTGCTTCTTAATATTTTACTCGATTTTTAACAATAACAGTTCTAGAACAGTTCACTCTCAATTAATTTGCTTTAAAAGACTCAATGCAATACATAAATCTTTACAAAATAATAATAATAATAATGCGTAAGTTTCATTATTAAAGCTTTACAATTAAGTTTTGCAATTATTATTGCTGTCAATTAAAAATTAAAAATCTACCACGTCCTCATTTTAATTTATACAAAAGGACGTATCAATAAGAAGTGACGATTAAGTGACTTTCATTGATTTTAAACTTCTACTATTCATTATTAGCGGCTTTTTAGTGTTTTACTCAATTTATAATAATAATAGTTCTAGAAATTCAGTCTCCATTAATTTACTTCAAAAGAATCAGTATAATCCATAAATCTTTACAAATAAAAACCCATACAGACAATTAAACGGAAATTTAGAAGTGCTGTATCATCATTTCAACTCGCAGCGTAAGTTACGTTATTAAACTTTACAATTACTATACACACAATTAAAAACTTAAAATCCACCGCGTCATCACTTTAACTTGCGCTGCTACAAAAAAGATCGTTTCAATAAAAAGTGACGATTAAGGGAGATTTAAAAATTTAAAATTTCTACCATTCATTATTAGAGGGAATTTAGTGTTTTAAACAATTTTAACAATAACAATTCTACAAATTCTCTCTCAATTAATTTACTTCAAATGACTCAATATAATTCACGAATCTTTACAATTAACTAAGTATTTACAATTAAACGAAGACAATTAAACGAAAATGTAGAAGTACTATATCATCTTTTCAATTCGCTATCATAAACTGTGTTATAAATCTGAGTTATTAATCTTTATAATTACTCTACAGACAATAAAAAATTAAAAACCCACCGTCATCACTTTAACTTTCGGTGCTACATAAAAAGGCGTTTCAATAAAAAGGGACAATTAAGTGACATTTGTAAATTTTAAATTTCTACCTTCATTATTAGCAGCTTATTAGTGTTTTACTCAATGTTTAACAATAACAGTTCTAGAAATTCAGACTCAATTAATTTACTTCAGCAGACTCAGTGCAATCCATAAATCTTTACAATTAATAAACCATACAGACAATTAAACGGAAATTTAGAAGTGCTGCATCATCATTTCAGCTCCCTAGCGTAAGTTGTGTCATGCTAATCACTTTTATTGAAAAATTTGAAAGCGCTGCTTAAATAAAAGGAAAGAATCAATGAGCAAAGCTTTTAATTTTCTCTTTTTGGAGCAGGTATAATTAATTATCCCCGAGCCAGCTGTTCCATTAATCTATATGGAGGATTTTTGATGCGCCTTCAGTGTTAGAAACCGGCTCTTTTGTTATTAATGGACTCTGGGTTCAGTGTTAAATTTATCAAGAAGTGTTGGAAATTTAACTTCTCTAAGCAAGGCCAATTATTTCATGTAACTTTTTAGCACTTTCCAACAAAGTTGAAAAGAGCGTAGCCATTCCGTTTGTCTGTCCGTCTATCCACGCTCTAATTCCCCAAAATATACTCGGATTTTGAGGTAATTGATAAGGCTTATTTAGGGTCGAAAAACCATGTTTGATATTTCAGCAGTGGATAAATCACATGATATTGTCCCATTATTAGTGTTCAATGTACTGGGAACCTCCAATCTTGAAAGTTTAATTCATTCACAAAAGCGGGTTCGTTACATTCTTCTAAACGTTGATACTTTGAAGAAGAAACCACTTTGTAGAGAGGTCTTTTTAACAAATTTACTACAGAATCCATTTTCAAAAAATAAATAGCAGCAGATGAAGTTAAAATGAAAATCAATTGCAAACTGAATGCTTAAAAACAATATATCCCCAAATATATGTTAAAAATCGGCGTAGGTTACAGTTAAACATTAAAAAAATACTAATTTCATTAGTTTTAGTTAACAATTCTTTAATAAAATAATAAAAGTCTTTGTACATAAGTGGTAGATAATATGTTATGTCAAAGGTTTTATTATTTTTGAAGAATTTTATGGCAATACAAGATAAAAGATTTAATCTAAGTGGTTAATGATACATAGCGTTAACAGTTTTATTCTTTTTGAAGAATTTTGTGACAACACAACGTAATAGTTTTAATCTAAGTAAATATATGATACATAATGTTAACAATTTCACTATTTTTGAAAAAATGTTTGGAAACACAAGATAATATCATCAATCATGAATATGTAAATATCAATTGTTTATATAAATGATGAGTGATACACTAAATTTGAGAAATAATTCTAATGTATTTAAAGTATTTAAAAGTTTATTCAGTATAAATAAATATAAATACAAATTCAGTATTTTAAATTGTTATTTTCAGTATTTTTCAGTATTTTTTGTATTCACTTTAAAGTGAAAAATTAAAAAAATAATGCCAACTCTAATTTCATTTAATAAGTAATTTTTTAAAAAAAATGTTAAAATCTTTACAATATCGTAAAAAAAATATATTAAAAATCACAAGTTGTTAAAACAAAAATAAAAGACAAAAGCTTTTTTCGCTTATACATTATTTATTAACTATTCTCCATAGTTATAAAAATACAAAAAATTTAAAAACTGTACAGAAAATAAACTATTCTACATGATTAGACAAAGTCGGATTTTTTCACTTATGCATTTTAATCAAATGTTGAATAAACTTGGTGTCGACATCAAATGTTTTGTTACAGGTTACAGTGTTGACATTCAAATTTCCTGTAATGAACTTTTTTAAGAAATAAAATATCAAGATCAAAGTAAAATATAACACCACAGTGTTTACACTTATATTCCTTTCGAAGATGATTTTTTTTTTATGTTTGGTTAAAGCAGATTATGTTAAAAACGAGTTAGAACATTTTTCACAAACATGAAACTTCTTATTAGATCTCTTGTGAATTCTTAACAAATAAATTTTAGAATGTTTGTTTCACATCTATCATATTTATATGTGGTGGGTGTCTTGGAATAAGTTATACTATGCCGTTTTAAATCACTACCGTGAATGAATTAATGAACACGTCATTTTTGGGAACATATCCTAGTAGCTTTTATAATAGATTCATCGATTCTCTATATCTGGAAAAACACTTTTTTCGGTTCTATCAATTCTCAAATAAACATTTTTAGCTGCATAACTGAATGTATGCGTTATAACCGAAAAGTGTTTCTTTATTTTTAGAAATTTCTGATAGCATTTATTTTCGAAATTTAAAGATGAATTTACAAAATAAACTTTTATTAGCTACCCGTCATGACTCTTGTCCCTGCAGGCGAAGTCACTCGCAAGTTAATGTTAATCCTATGCACTGTTAAAAATTTTTGTGTGAAAATACATAGATTCTACGGGTAATCTATAATCTTTAGTCTCATGTAAAAATATTGAGATTAGAAAAACAGAGATTCTGTCAAATAACAGACAAAATTATTTGGTAAATTTACAATTGACTCTATAAAAATACACATCATTAAAAATACATAAGACTGTACATTTATTTTTAATGATAATTTAATTTAGTTATCAAAATCAATAAATTACTCAATCTTCAGTGAGCCTGAAAGATTTAGAATTTCCCGAGCAATTTTGAACTGCTGTACTTTTTTTTTCTTTTACACAATTTGTTTTTAGATGTCTTGGGATTCGAAACCAAGACTTCTTGACAATGGAATAAGAGTACACCACTGACTGAGCTTTAGGAGCTGCTGTTATGTTGTTCAAAATTTGTCTTTTATGATTCAGCGGGGAAAAATCGATAAAAATCCCCAGTAACTCAGAGGAAATGATTTTTCCCTTTCTAAGTTATTCTAACTCAAAAGAAAAGTAATTAAAATCAATTTTCTTTTTTAATGTTTCTAATATAATTGCAACATAATTTTATAAGTGTGTGTTTTCAATTATAAGTTTTAACAAAGATAAAAAATACCTTTAAATAATGACAAAATCCCTATAGGGAATTAAATGCAAGATAAGGAAATTGTTTGTAAAATGATGACCGAGAAACTCGATCAAATGCAGTTAACCTAGAACTAGAGTAAATTTACAGAGGGTCTCGCATATTTTCTGTGTTTTTACTGAAATTTGTAACAGTGTGGGGAAGTAGTTTTCTAATATATTTCGTTTGCATTTCGATACTTCTAATTATTTTTGTTTCATTGGATTGCTGAAATTCATCTTTACATCGTTACCTTTTCTGCTTTTACGATTTTGGCTGCAGATACTTCTTTATAAAGTTTCTTTCATTTTCAGAACCGGTTGCGAAAATAGAAATATTCTTCCAAAATATATCTGCTACCAGATATGTACAATATCTGACACTAGAGCCTTAAGACGATTTGAAAATCTTCAATCGATATTATTTACTATTTTGTAGGTATCAAAGTGTATGCATTTTCGTAATTAATATAGTATTGTAAATTTTAATTAAAAATATGATGTGGTGTAAAATGATAAAGATTGGAGCATGATCTTATCTGCATTAAAGTAAATTACTACATATTAAATTAACAAGTCGTGCATTGTACGCAAACGTAGCAAATGTGGTATGTGTTCGAATTATAATGAAGTTTTAAAAATATTTAGATCTTGGTGTAATAGTATATAATACTTCGGATACTGTATAGCATCCGAAATCTTTTGTGTGTCCCTGTAAATAATATCTGCTTTTTATAATACAGGAAGTAACTTGTAGTAAACTTCAGAAACGTATATCATTTTCATAAAATGAGAAATATTTTAATACATTTAAAACGCGCCCCAAACAATGTTCTCTTTATACTTTATGAAACGAAATACTTTTGTATGCCCCTGTATATTAATACAAATATTCTTTACACCACAGATTATTTTGAACGCTTTAATTTTAGAATAAATGTCGCCGATGCGTTATATATAATATAATTTTTTTTTATGCTCAAAAGAGTGTAATATCATTAAAATCACTTGAAACTATATTTTTCCATTGGCAATAATGTAACGGAGTACTTTTTGGTTATCCCTGTAATTGAACTATGCATCCGATTTTCACAAAATTGGAAATGACTCGATAACAATATGCAATAGTTCTATATTTTAAATTTTTAGTGATTCGGCTGCGTTTTTTTTTTTTTTTTTTTTTTTTTTTTTTTTTTTTTTTTTGCGTTGTTATATACGGACAGGCAGACGGACGATCGGATGACTATAGGTGCTACGTATTAACATAATTAAGAATGCTCCTAAAAATTATAAAAATTGGAAAAAGAGGTGCAAAATAAAGTGCTTATATAATGTGCATAGATAATTTTTAAATCCGACCCTGAACAAAACATTTCCCATCTTCGATTTAGAAGCTCCGCTCTCATGACATATCATCCTTATCTATACATCACCCCTAAAATGATAGAAAATCATCAGATAATAGGGTGATTTCGATTGGTTCCGGACTTCAGAATGTTGTATTTGGCAAGTATTTTTAATTCGACATACTTTATTTCCTCTCTATCCACTAACAGGGGGTTGGTTTATTCACAGAGTAAGGTGCTGTCATTGTAAAAAGATATCTCTACATGGAGATTATTCATTGCTCTTATTCAGTGCTGTGATTCATCAGATTTAGATATTTCTAGATAGCATTTTGAGAAAAAAAAAATGAAAGCCCTTTTTTAACACTATTTCTGCAGCTGTGAAATAACGCATTTTAAAAGATTTGAATTTATATTTTTCATTTGTAATTTTCAAATTGAAACAATTCTAAACATTTTTAAGGGGATGCGGAACACATTTTAAAATAATTTTTGGTTAATGAGTTAACATTTTGAATTTTTTGTGATGGTTAACCATATTATTAGTAAATAAAATCACATGATAAAACATATCATATTTTTTTTTTTTTTACTTAAAATTTATTTAAAAAAAAGTGGGGTAAATTAAAATTGTAATAACTTGAAATATTATTTGCAGAATTTCAAATTTTTTTTTTTTTTTTTTTTTTTTTTTTTTTTTTTTTACAAATGAACAGAAATTCAAAATTTTTTTAAATATTAATTTAAATGAAATTTAAATGTACTTAAAGTAAAAATTTGAAAATAAAAAAAGATGTAACATAAAAAAATATTTTTAAAAGTAAATGTTTTTTTTTTTTTTTTTTTTTTTTTTTTTTTTTTTTTTAATTTTCTGAATCTAAAACAATTGCCAAAAAAAAAAAAAAAAAAAAAAAAAATTCAAGTTTGTGCCATTTATTTTAAGGGTGTATTTCGATTCAAACTGCTTATTTTTCCGATTTATTTTTGAATTCATTTTTTGCCCTCAAATGCATGAAACTGGCAAATTGTATTATTCAGAAAGTACTCAAGGTGCCGTAATGGTCGATTCTTTGATAAATGTAGAAAATATTGCAAAAAAGGCTGCCAAAGTTGCCAATTTGAACCAAGCGGGAGTTTTGGGAACGAAAAAAAGGGTCATACTGATAAGGTAATTGATTATAATTCAAATTCTAATGAATTGAGAGTAAAAAAACATCACACGGCACCTCATACGTCCCTTCAAGAGTCCCCTCAGCAAGTTTCGTGTCTCTACTTTTAAAAATGTGTCTGAAATTAAATCGGAAAATTTCGAGCTGTTGAGGGTGGAAAAGCGTTTTTTCGAATACAGCCTTAAAGGTTCTTGAGTTAGAACAATTTAAATTGGAGAAATGGTAATAAAAACCATCATAAACCATTTTAAGAAAAAGAAAAAAAACACTATTTTTGCCGATGTCAAATGACACCTTTTAAAAGACTTGAATCATTTTTTATTCGTAATTTTCAGGTTGAAACAATGCTAAATCGTTTTTAAGTGGGTCCGGGTCACATTCTAAAACAATTTTTATTTAATAAGTTAAAATTTTGAATTTATTTTATGATGATTAACCATATCTACAAAATCACATGATAAAACATATAATTTTTTAAAGAAAATTAAAAAAATTAAATTTATTAAAAAAGTTTGATAAATTAAAATTGTTATAACTTGGAATATTATTTGTAGAATTTCATTTTTTTCTTATAAATAAATAGAAATATATAAGGTTTAATTTTAATTCAGCATTTTTAAAAATATTAATTAAAATGAAAATTAAATAGTAAAAATTCGAAAGAAAAAAAATAAAGATGTAACATTAAAAAAAAAAAAAATCTTATTTTTAAAAGTAAATATTTTTTGTCAAAATTCCCTGAATCAAAACTAAAGTAAAACAGTTGCAAAACACATGTTCCAAGTTTGTAAGTTTGTAAATTTTTAAAGATTCTTGAGTTACAACAATTTAAATAGGATAAATGGTGAAAAAAAAACCATCAAGAAGAAAAACGCATTTTCAAAAGAAGTCGTTCCCATAACAACCATTGCTTGAAAGCTATATTTTGAAAACAAATCGTAACATAAAAATTTATATTTTGTATTCTAATTAAGAGAGAAACATAATTTAAACGTCTTAAAAAATAAATAAATAAATAAGAATTTTTTAATGCAGTAATTAAAAAAGTATATTTTTTGAAGGTTTTTACGTCCTGGATCTCTTTAATACATTGAAAATAACTTTTGTACTTAATTAGAAAACTACAAGTAAAATAAACATAAATTAACCGTATGGCGAGATCTTTAAGAGTGATTAAGGCTATTACCAACTGCTCTGCTCAACAAGCCCAAAACATTTTGAAATCGAATTGTGTTTTACAATTTTTGATAAATATATTACCTATTGAATTATGAGTAATTTTCATTACATGACAAAGACTTTTTCACCCTTCCTTAAATGGTTATTTTTCTCTCGCACGGAGATTCAGTTCAAAACGGCCACTTAGGAATTATTTTTTGAAAAATGTACTGCGTTTGCAAAAAAACGAAAAAAAAGATTCAATTAGAAAGTTTCTGGACAACAATGCCTAATAGTTTCATGCAATTCTTAACAAAAAGAAGGTGAAATCTGTGTCATAAAGTTGTCCTTGTGAATTTGCGAACAACCTAAAAAATTTCCTTTTATAAATTATGGGAAAATTGGGTAGTTTTTATTTTCTAATACTGTCATATGTAAATTCTAGTGTAAGTTCATCATTTTTTCTTTTTACAAACAGAATTACTTCCACCCTCCTCCCCCCCCCCCCCCGCCCAGGAAAGAATAATAATTAAAAAAAAAAAAAAAAAAAAAAAAAAAAAAAAAAAAAAAAAAAAACAAGCGTTTTTAACAGCATCTTTGTTAGAGCAATCACAAACAGATTAGTATACATAGATACAGTTGAATTTTGATAAATAAGATAACAATAAAAAGTATATCAAGAAGTTTCCTATGTATAAATACGTAATTTTTTCTTTTATATCGAATATCAATAATTATATGCATAATTTACATCATTTTGAATTAAGAATTTTATTTAGTGACCTCTTCAAAGCATTCCACAACCCCCCTTCCCCTCCCTCCCCCCCAAAAAAAAATAACTATCAGTTAAATAATTTTACACAATCTAAAAAGTACCATCAAATATAATTCAACTTTCTCTTTTCGCTTGCATAAGTATTTCTTGGATAATTGGAATGAATTGTATGCATATTTCGAACAAATGCATTGAGTGATTCTTCGCATAAATCATTCCGGAACGTTTCCTGTCTCTGTTTATTGAATCGTGCTTTCCTTTTAATCAGTGCTTTGAATATTACGTGACTTGAAATAACATTAACTTCAGAGGCGTTTATGGGATAGAAATGATACCTATTAAATCTGCCGAATTATCATTAATACACACCGGTTTTTGTTTTCATGACAAGAGATGGGAAGAATACTACAATATATCTTCTTTTTTCCCCGTGAAAAGTAAGTGATTTCGATGAAAGAAAAAGAACGGTTAATGATTCAATAATATTATGGATTCTACTAGAGTGAAATTAATTTTATAATATGTATTTGAACATTTTAAAACGTATTATCTTCAATAAAAGAAAAAAAAACTTCATTATTGACTCTTACTTAAGGCTAAACATATAAAATAAATCGATATAAAATTTCATGAGCACATTCGCTCATACACACACGCACACGAATGTATATATATAAATATACACTTTTTATAAATAATCCATTGAAACATTGATATTTACCAAAAATTTAAATTCAGTCAGACAACTGATAAACTTTATTTAAATATGTGTACTAACACCCCCCCCTCTCAAAAAAAATAATTAATTAATTAATTAATTTAAAAAAAAGTAATCATCTATTTTAAAAACAAACAACACAGATCACTATTAGAATTATGAAATTCTATGAAATTATTATAAACAGACAAATGAAAAAAAAATGGATAAAAACAAATGAAAACTTACATTATAAACCACTCTTCAGAGATATATAATTTACAAATATAAGCAAAAACCAGTCAGTTTCGTCATAGATTAAGCTATAAGCTAAGAAATTTGATCAATTATACACCCTACTGGCTAGCTAAAAAAATCACACAACCATACAAAATAGAAAAGCTAGAGAGAACTTGAAATGTATTAACATGGAACAATAATAAAAATAATTTATACTAGCTTACCCTAAAAAAATAATATATTAGTTAAGTCCAATCATTAACACATGTTAAGAATTGTATTTACTATCACGCACACACCTGCAGTATGTGTAAAAACTATAAAAACAGCAAAAAATATTATTATTTTTTTAATTTTCAAAACAAATGAAAAATTTTTCCCTATAATATGTATCATTAAGCTGAAATCTAATAAAAACGTCAGCACAATTCACCTGTAAATATTTATTACGAAAATAAAGTAAATGTAGAAAAATCCTCATTTTTGCATGTGTAAAAACTTAAAGGCCAGTAAAATAAATTCAATATAGTAACCGAACAAACAAATATTTAATGTATTATGCACCCAAATCTATGAGTTTCATGATTGCAAATATTCCATCATTCCGCGACATCATTAATTTGTGGCACTGTTCGGAATTGTTTTTGTACTATTCATCTTCAATTGTAGATCTGAGTTCCTATGCTAAAGAAAACTGCTTTCCATTTTTATAAACTCGTCTTACTAATTTTCCCCATAAGCTATCGATAGGATTTAAATCAGGATTTCTGAGCGGCCATTGCAAAACTTCAATATTTTAATTATAAGACTAAAGAATTTTCTCACGACTTATGTGGATAGGTGCATTATCCCGATGTTAAAACTGTTTTTTTTTTCCTGTCAGAAGTGTTTCAACAAATGAAACATGGTCAGAAAGAGTTTGCATATGTGTCTATGAATAAAAATTATCAGAAATATATACAAGTGACACTATGTCGTTGAACGAAAAGCAGCTCCATGTTGCATTCAATCCACCACCTAACTCATGTTTTAATAAAATCTCTTATTCTTCTCTAAAATCACCCCAATAGTATTTTTCCGATGAACAGAAGTGAAATTTAATGATCCTGATAGCTGGAAACATTATTGGGATGATTTGAGAAATTAAAAAGCGATTTTATTAAAATATCAGTTAGGTGGCGGATTCATTGCAACATGGGGCTGATTGTCGCTCAACGACGAGGTGTCACTTGTATATCTTTCAAAAAATTTAATTCAAAGACACATATACAAATTCTTTCTGACTAGTGTTCAGTAGTTGAAAGACTTTTGACAGAAAAAAAAAACAGATACAAGAGCGAGATAATGCATCTATCTAAATAACTAAAAAATTCGCTTAAAACAACCAAAATGTACTAAAAAAAACATGCTTTGTAGTTTTAATCAATTCCTTTTTATGGGTGTGTAATTTGCATATTTCTGAAAAGTAATAACTCCTCAACAAAAAGGACAAAACAAAAAAAATCTGAAACTTTACATTTTCTGTATTATTTAATGTATATAAACATAATAAAAAGACAAAAAATCAGAAACTTTAAAAATACCAAAGTGCAAACATATTTTTATCCACTAATTTGTATTAAATGACTGTTATATGCGCAGTATTGCTATTAGATTACAATGGGCGATACTTATTATAAATAGCATCAGACAGTTTTCTAAAAATGTAAATAAGTTGATAACTTGAAAAAAGAGAAATAAAATGAAAAGATGTATATTAGACTGATAATGTAGCATTTGATGGTTCCATGTCTTACTTTTTTTTTTCTTTTAAAAAAATTCTAAACTATTTCGAAGTTTTCTTGTCTTTTCTTAATCAGGACCTGTAAATATACTGAAAAAGACCTTCACACACACAGGAAACTGTCATAGATATTCATTCATTCTTTCATTTACTTGAAAAAAAATTGTATTTTTACCAAAAAAAAACTTTTAAAAACTAGGTTTTGTTTGTAACAAAATATGGATTTTATATTTTCTACAGAAAAAACTGTTTTAATGAAAAAATTAGAACTATTTTCTGTCAATTAACGCTTTTCAACTGGCGCCAAAATTAACTTTTTTTTTTTTTTTTTTTTTTTTACAGTATTTTTTTATTTTGTCGATTTTTTGTTTGCCACAAAAGCATGAAAGGTTGCTTACGATGTGGGGAGCTAATACAAATGAACTATAAATATTAAAAGTACTACAATATTTTAACTATTGAAAAAAGAAGAGAGAAATATCTTTATATAGAAATTTTAAAAACATAATAAACAAGTAAGAAAAATCATGCGTTAAGAAATAGATTATGAAGCACTTTCCAACGCTTCATGAAATCTTTAACAAAACTTCGTTATTTAGGTAAATAAAGATATAAAGCCAAATATGTATTCCAGTACTATTGAACAACCCTGTATTTGATCTGTCAGCTAATATAAATACTATATAATGGGAAAATTTAGTTTAGCAAAAAAATGCCTAGTAGCTTGAGATTTCTCTTTCAGTAATTTATACTAATAGATGGAAAAATACTTGAATACTTTGCTCAGCCTTGTAGTTTGCCTTGTATCTTTATTACACATCGGTGTTAAGCTAAAATTTATTTTAATCTAAAACACTCTTAAAACAACTAAAGTTACTTTCTCACAAATTATCATTCATAGGCTCCATACCCAAACCCAATTCTTTGCGTGTCCGTGTATATCAGCTTATCTATATTCTGCAAACATTTTTTAGTAAATTTAATGCAGTTCAGCGTAAAAATGCATAATTTATTTAGGAATCACTTTTTAGTAATTTATGCTCATATTCAGTAACGTTGGCGAGCTCTTTTGGGTAGCCCTGTATATTAACTATAGCATTTATACACACCATATAATATGCATAAAATTAGTGAAACTTATATGCTTATATCATATTTAAAATGCAATTCATCCATCCATCAGCCACCATCGGATACATAAACAGTACTTCGGAAAGAATGTACTATTTGCAATCTTTTCTGTCTCCCTGTAAATACTATGTGCTTTATATTAGGGAAGGCAGTATCGTAATTTATACTAAGCCTCATTGACGTACATCAATTTTATTATACAGGAAACAGTTTAATATATTTAAAATATGTCAAACACAATTCCCCCTTTTACCATTATCTAATGGAATACTTTTGTGTGACCCTGTAGATTAATAATAGTTAGATTTTCACCTTATATTTTATAGAATGCATATTTTATTGCATCTCATAAAAGCATACAAATTTTAATATGTTTGACAGGGTATAAAATCTTTAAAATTCTTTTGAAACGATTTTTCCCCATTGGCTGTAATGTAATGGGAAACTTTTTACTCTCCCTGTAGATAAACTAATCATGGTAGAAACTTCATTTTCAATAAGGTTTGTGCTAGGGTAAATGTCAATAACGTCCTAAAATTTCATGGCAATCCGAGTATATTTACGTGAGTTACAGCGCGCACAGACGACCAGACGGACAGACAAACCGAACGCTTAAGCACTTTTCAACTTTGTTGGAAAGTGCTAAAAAAGAGATTAAAATTAAGAGCGAAGGAACAGCGGGATAACAACAGCGGGAGAATAATAAGAAAAAGGAGATTTTGATAGTTAAATTTCTAAATAATAAAGAAAATCAAAAAGATAAAAATAAAAACAGCTGTCAAAATAAAGAGAGAATGGACAGCGAGATGAAAGAGAAAGAAGGAGATTTTGATAATTTAATCTCTAAATATAAAAGCTTATAAAAAATGAAAGAAGAGAGATTAAAATTAAGACAGGAAGAACAGAGGGATGAGAGAGAGTAATAAGAAGGAGACTTTAATAGTTAAATTTCTAAATAATGTAGAAAATTAAAAAGATTAATAAAACAAGTAAGAAAAATCATGCGTTAAGCATAGATTATGAAACACTTTCCAACGCTTCCTGAAATCTTTAACAAAATTTTGTTATTTAGGGAAATAAGATGCTTCTGTCCATAGCCAAATATGTATTGAAATACTTTTGAACAGCCCTGTATTTGATCCGTTGGTTGATATATATATATATACAATATAATGGGGAAACTTAGTTTAGCAAGAAAATGCCTAACTGGCTGAAATTTCTCTTGCAGCACTTTATTCTAATAGATGGAAAATACTTCAGTACTTTTGTTCAGCCTTGTAATTTATCCAGTATCTTTACTACACGCCAGTATTTAGTTAAAATTTAGTTCAAACAAACACATTCTTAAAGCTATTTAAATCACATTTCCAGAAATTATCACATATGGATGATCATGTTGCTAATTCTTTGCGTGACAATATGTATATCATTTTATCTATATTCTACAAACATTTCTAAGTAAACCGAAAGCAGTTCAACGTAAAAATGCATAACTACCACCTTTAAGTTAATTACTGTCATATTCAGTAACCTTTATGAGCTCTTTTGTGTAATCCTGTATATCAACTATAACATTTATATACACCATAAAATTTGCAGACATTTTGTAAAACTTAAAAGCTCATATCATAGCTGAAAAAGCATTTCAACCATCCATCAGCTATCATCGATAATACACAATATTTCAGATCAAAATATAAGGTTTGAAATATTTTGTGTGTCCCTGTAAAAGCTATGCACTTCATATTATGCATTAAATATTAAGTCTCAACGGCGTATATCAATTTTATGAAACTTGAAACCGTTTAATGTTATTCAAATGTGTCGCAAACTACTCCCTCCTTTATTATTGTGTAATGTAATTCTTTTGAGTGGCCCTGTAAATGAATAATAATTATTATTTTGGCAGCATATTTTACAGAATGCGTATTTTAGTGCACTTTGCGAATCCATGTAAATTTGAATAAGCTTAACAGGGTGTAACACCTTTAAAATTCATTTGAAACGATTTTTTCCCATTGGCCGTAATGATTCGGAAAACTTTTTACAATCCCTTTTAAATACACTAATCATAGTAGAAACTTCATTTTCAATAGGGTTCGTGCTAGGGTAAACATCAATAACACATAAAAGTTTAACAGCAATCCGAGTATCTTTACGGGAATTACAGCGCGGACAAACGGCCATACGACCATACAAACCGAATGTATAAACATTTTTCAGCTTTGTTGGAAAGTGTTAATAACAAACCGAATGCATAAACACTTTTCAACTTTGTTGGAAAGTGTTAACAAACCGAATGCATAAACACTTTTCAACTTTGTTGGAAAGTGTTAACAAACCGGGGCCCCACCAGTGGCCGAGAGGTTCGGACCTCTCAACTGGTAGACGGCAGGTGCTGGGTTCGAACCCAATCGCGGCTGTTGGCCTAACCGTTCGGAGTTTTCCGTGGTTTTCTTCGAATCTTGCGTAAATACGGGTTAGGTTCCCTTAGAAAGACCCCCACGGAGGGCACTCCCCCTGGTCCTATATCCCATAGCCTGGTCCTATATCCCATTAGATAATCGGACGACAAAAAATCAACCAATCAACCATCAACGTTAACAAACCGGATGCATAAACACTTTTCAACTTTGTTGGAAAGTGTTAAAAAGAGAAGTATCAAAATTAAAAGAAAAGGAACAGCGGGATAAGTGACAAAGAAGAAGAAGAATGAGACTTCAATAATTAAATTTCTAAATAATATGGAAAATTAAAAAGATTGAATAAAGAGAGATTAAAATTAAGTGAGAAGGGACAGCGGGATGAAAGAAAAAGAAGGAGACTTCGACAATTCAATCTCTAAATATAAATGTTGTAAAAGATTAAAAGAAGAGAGATTAAAACTAAGGGAGAAGGAACAGCGGGATGAAAGAGAAAGAAGAACAAGAAGGAGGCATCAAGATTAACCTTCCTACCCTGTTCAAATTTTACTCAATCTTCATAAAAACATTTCACACTAGAATTGTTATTTAAAATATTTTAATATATTTAATTGACTTATTTCTCTGAATCTGTTATTTAACTTTCTTTATGAAAAAAGTTCTGGTTTGAATCGTATAAAACAAATTATAGTTACGGGTTAATTAGACCCATTCAGGATAGGAAGGTTAAAAGAAGAGAAATTAAAGTTAAGAGAAAATGAACAACCGAAGGAGAAAGAAAGAAGAACAAGAAGGAGACTTCGATAATTAAATTTCTAAATAACATAGAATTTTAAAAAGATTAAAAAAAGGTAGATTAAAATTAAGAGAGAAGGAAGAGCGGGATGAAAGAGAAAGAAATAAAAGAAGAAGACTTCGATAATTAAATCTCTAAATACAAAGGCAGAAAAAGTTTAAAAGGAGACAGGTTAACATAAAGAGAGGAGGAACAGCGGGAGTGAGGGGGTAATAAAAAGAAAGAGACTTCGCTAATTAAAATTCTAAATAACAATTCTAAGTAACATAGAATTTTAAAAAGATTTTTAAAAAAGAGAGTGATCAAAATTGAGGGAGAAGGAACGGCGGGATAAGTGACAAAGAAGAAGAAGAATGAGACTTCAATAGTTAAATTTTTAAATAATAAGGAAAATTAAAAAGATTGAAAAAGAGAGATTAAAATTAAGTAAGAAGAATTGACGGAATGAGTGACAAAGAAGAAGAAAAATGTGACTTCGATAATATTAAATTTCTAAATAATATAGAAATTTAAAAAGACTGAAAAAAAGAGTGTATAAAATTAAGAGAGAATAAACAGAGGGATGAAAGAGAAAGAAGGAGAAGGAGACTTCGATAATTAAATTTCTATATAACATAGAAATTTTAAAAGATAATAAAAAAAGAGAGCATTAAAATTAATGAGAAGGAAAGGCGGGATAAGGCAGAAAGAAATAAAATTCTATAATAGTCATGGTAATTATAGGCAGGTTCTCAAAATTACAGTAGAACATTACTTTTACATTTTTCAAGGAAAGAAACAGATAAAAGTGTAAATTGCAGGAAATCACCGTAGAACCTTGCTTTTACACTTTGTAAACTTTTCACACTATGCATAATAGAATAAATAAAAAATCTGAATTTAATGAGTTGAAATTTTCTATTCCAAAATACCGTTTAAAAATAAATAAATTTGCCTGGTGCAATCATTTGGCTTTAAGCACATTTCAAGGGGTTACAAATAAAAAATGCAGTTGCTAGAAAACATGAATTCTATGAACATAACAACGGGTTTTAAGTACATTCTTCCCTGTACTATGCATTATTTAATTAAATTGCTTTCTAAGCTCTACATGTCCTATAAAGTAGCTATCAGACCAGAGTTTATCAGATTTATTTCCATATGTATTAAAAAGAATTATGTAACAGATAAAATAATTAGCAGCATTATAAGAATACAAAACAGTCAGTATATTTTTCATGTGTCCTCATTTCAACCGACAGCATAAATGGTGTTTTAATCTTTTCAGAAATTGACATTCAATTTTATTAGAATAATAACATACCTATAGTGTAAAAAAAAAAAAAAAAAAAAAAAACGGTAAATTTTATTGGAAAAAAATCTCTTTTTTTAAAATGAAATTTGTTTGAAAACTCAATCTCATTTTATTGATTTTTAATGATTTTTAAAATACTTTTTGAGCAGAAATTTAAAAAAAAAAAAAAAAAAAAAAAGCGTCTGTTTACGGAATAACTATAGTTTAAAAACAAAAAGCAAAAGCGTATAATTTGGATAAGTGTTCTGCGGATGTTGAAAGGCTTAAAAAGAAAAAGAAATGGAGTAAACAGAACTGGATACGAAGAACATTCCAGCCCACCACTGTATTGCACATAATAATTGACATATTAAACATAATAACTGACAATAATATTAAACATAATAATTGACAATGAAGAAACATGGATTCAAAGATCTTGGACACCAGACTAGAAATGTGAATGCCTAACACACAGTTTGCCTATGATTCTTATTAAAATATTTAGTTATATGCCTACATAAGTTAAGGCCTGTTGTATTTCTTAAACATATTTATTTATTTATTTATCTATTTATTTATTTCTTGCTCCATGCAATAAATAACAAATATATTAAAAACTATTTTGTATTTTATGAATTGCTTAATGAAATAAATAGCAATATATTAAACTGATTTTGAATTATCTTTGATACTTTTGATTTGCTAAAATAATAATGTAATTTATCAGTAACTATAGTTTTCTAGGACAAACAATGTTATTGTTAGAAAGTCACAAAATCTTACGTAAGCAAAAAAAAGGGGGGGGGTTCTAGAATTCGCTTATTTTTCCTTAAAAAGGAGGAGGGAGGGGTACAAAATGACTAAAAATATGCTTACGTAATACTTAAACGGCCCTTGCTCAGGATGTCGCTTCTATAAATTTGGTACAAATGCCAACTTTAACAGCATATTTCGAAACATCTTTTGCCTTTACTGAAAAAGTAAAACATGACATTTCATTTTGTAATTTCTGAATAAGAAAATCTGTAACGTATACGTATAGTCTAGAAACAAAGGAATTGTTGAGATTTGTAAGCAAACACAATGCAATGTTTGTTGCATTTGTGCATGAACGAGCTACTTATTCTGTCATTGCTTTTCTTTTCGCAGGAGATTTCCAAAAATTTAATTTTCACGGTTATTTCGAGAAATAATATGTTAATTAGGTATCTGTGGTCGTCTATATGAATACTTGAATACCCCATTCAGAAGCTAGGTCCAGTGGATTTTCTCGAATATCATCAATTGTGGAATATCAAGACGATATTTGAGCTTTCATCAAGATATCCACATGCTGAATGAAATGAAATTTTATTTTACCTGTTTTTGGAATAAGATTATCCAGCTAAGAGTTTGTCTACCAGACAAAGTGTTGCGTTCAATACATCAAATAAAATTACACTTTAAAAAAATTGATTCTTTTGCTGTATCGTCACTCCACCGCTTTTATAGAAAACTATTACTTCAGCCTACTATGGAGCATTCTCATGCATCAAAAGAGAGACATTCTATAAAAGCGGGGGAGTGACGATGCAGCAAAAGGGTAAAATTTTTTAAAGTGTATATTAGAGTTCATGCCGTTCTTTTCAGTTAGCGACGTTGCCATATTTTCTAGAGATATTGTGTATAATGTATTTTAGAGTTAAGGCTGTATTCGAAAAAACGTTTTTCCACCTTCAACAGCTCGAAATTTTCCGATTTAATTTCAGACATATTTTTAAAAGTAGAGACACGAAACTTGCTGAGGGGATTCTTGAAGGGACGTATGAGGTGCCGTGTGATGTCTTTTTACGCTCAATTTATTAGAATTTGAGTTATAAACAATTACCTTATCAGTATGACCCTTATTTTCGTTCCCAGAACTCCCGCTTGGGAAAAATCTGTTCATATTGGCAACTTTGGCAGCCTTTTTTGCAATATTTTCTACATTTATCAAAGAATCGACCATTATGGTACCTTGAGTACTTTCTGAATAATGCAATTTGCCAGTTTCATGCATTTGAGGGCAAAAATGAATTCAAAAATAAATCGGAAAATAAGCAGTTTGAATCGAAATACACCCTTAATAGTGACATTTCAAAATTAATCTGAAATGACATTCCGTAATACAAGCCACATAGCCATTTCATTTAACGTGAATATGATAGATCGGGAGGTGGCAGCACAAACAATCACCTCATCGAGTTCACGGCTGAAATTTTAAAATTAATTAAAACTCGATTTGCAAATTAATATGCAATCGGTAAGCCAAGTTATATCTTCGTGGAAAACACTTAAAAACACTATTTTAGTGGTTGATTTCTAAGTTTACCATTGTGTTTTCCTGCATCCAACCAACGGTATGAAAACTTAGAGGACTGAGAGCAGGAAAACACAATGGTAAATCTACATGTCCACCGCTAAAATCTAGTTATAATGTGTTTTCCACCACGATACGACTTGGCATACCAATTGCATTTTAATATGAGAATAGAAATTTAAATAATTCTAAAATTTCATTTGTGAACTCGAAGAGGTGATTGTCTGTGCTGCCATCTCCCGGTCTATGAGAATTTAGAGAATTTGTTCGGGTTAGAATTTCCTCACCCATTATTGCGTTTCCATTATATCATCGTTAGTTTAACTGTTATGTTCCACTGACGAAGTCTTTTGCTATTGATTTCAAATTGATTGTTTTTATTGTTAATTTCTGGGTTATGGAATTTTCTAAGCTGCTCACGAGTCCGAAAGATCCGACGCACAGCTGCTAATTTTATGCTTCTTCTAACAAAAAATTTTTCAAGAAATTAACTAATTTAAATTTGAGAACGATTTTAACTGTATCTGATGCCACTCAATAATAACTAAATACTATACAGTGAGTATAAAATATTGAACAATTCCAGATATCTTTTATTTTATTTTATTTTATTTTATTTTCAAAACGGATATAAGCCATTCATTTTCGATCTTTGAAACGAGCTGACAGGCATACTTTGAGCATTAACAAATTCAACACGAATGGGGACATGCAGAAGCATTGGTCATCTGTAACCGAAACTGGGAAAAAAAAAAAAGAAAGAAAAAAATTGATCTCACTAATCGCTGTTAAAACAAACCGACCGCGAAGAATTACAGACGCCGAAATGCGAAAAGCGAACCTTTCTAATGAAAAGAACCTGTCTTCGGTTAATGGCTGGATAGACGCTTCATTTGTGTTATGGTAGGGAGCTCAATTATTAATTGACGGAGGCCATTACAGAGATCGCAATCCGAAAGAAAGAAATTAATCATCAACGCCCCCTTTTTATTGGCTAATATAGATGATTAGTTTTTGAGACGGGAGAAATGAAGATTCACTTTTTCAATAATGGTAACAGTTCTGATGGAAAGAAGCGAAATGACATTTTTTTTTATGTGTGGCAACAGAAATGTGATATTAAATCAGTATTTTCCAGATATTGCTCAGTTAGAAGAAATTAAGTGGATGTGTAGAAAAAAGTAATTTTATTTCATCACTATGAAAATGCTTTTTATTATTAGTGTTATTACATTTGGAATTTCTTTACCAGAGAATATTATTTTTTTTCTTCGAACATTTTAATAAAATATATTACGGCTAATTACCGACTCATACTAATGAAGTGATCCAATTTTAAATTAAATTTGAATAAAAAGAAAGAAAAAGAAAATTTTAAATGCATGGCTAGAAAGTTATGTATTATTTAGATCCCCTTGATATTAAATCATTCAAATTAAACATGCCTTTAAAAAGGACAGATATAATTTCATTTATGCAAACTTAATATTTTTAGCTTTATTGGAGCCTTTGCATAAGAGATATTGCCTTTGATTTTGAAGGAATCATTTCTTGTTTCTAGATATGAATTAACTGAATTGTAAAAAGTTGTCTATCATACTTTTCTTGTAAGTGATTAAGTGCCACCTATAGCTTCATAAATGAACACTATCTCTGTGGAATAATATACAGTACGAATAAACATTTCTTCTCAGATATTTCTTCTTTTTATGACGTCTTCTTATTTCCACTGCTATCATTCCTGTTTGAGCGAGCAAATTATAGTAATACGTTTCCAATATAGCGAAAAGCGTTCTTTATAAACACTTTTTTATCATTGATGGAACAATGATTACAATTTTAAAAATTCGTTAAAATAGCATATACCCTCCTCATTATAACTGATAACCTCATATAACTGAAATATATATTTTATGTCTTCATTTATTTATTTATTTTTAGGTTTTCGTATTTAAAAAGTAAAAATGAAAACATTATAAGATCTTTCCTGTGTCTGTCTGTCTCAACCATTTTACTCGTAAATTATGGAACGTGGAATGTTAAAATTGCAGGAAATTATAAAGACTATTGACCGACACAGATTAACCCCTTGGGGACGAACGACACGTATACGTGCCGCAAAAAGGCTTAAGAATGCTTATTTATTCCATCAATAAAATTTTACTGTAAAATTTGCGTTATGTAATCGGAGCATTTTCTCGATTTAAAAAGACACAAATATCTGTTTTTAAAAACCGGTGGCAAAACATTAAAACTTTCGCAAAATGCTCCCGTCGCGAAGGGGTTAATAAACGTTCACAAAAACGTACAGCAGCTAATTTAGTTACTTGCAAAAACAAACAAACAAGAAAAAAACTTTTTTCTTTTTTTTTTATTGTATGAGATATTGCGTAAAAGCTTTTGTAACGCTGTACTCTGTTTTTTATTTTTTTTTATTTTAGTTATTATATTTTCAGACACAGTGTTGAAAATGCAGTGCAAAAATATTTCCCTCCATCTATTTCTGAATCTACTGAAACTAAAATTATGGAAAAATTAGTCGTGGTAAACATTATGTCAAGTCTTGCAGAAAAATTATAGCGATTACCTTGCGTCACATAGTTTTTGAGAAACATGCATTTTTCCGTTACACACAAATTCCGGTTTGTGGGCATTCAGTAAGGGTGTTGAGGAGCGCCATACGTATTTATCAAGGCAGAAGTACAAAAGCATTGTTGATAATGAATTTAGAAAAAAATCGTTGGTAATTCGCTGAGATAAAAGATTCCTAAAGACACGGACAATTTGGACATACAGAATGGCAAGGGCGGCGTACTCTATGCACCATCGACTTTTAAAATCTAGTAACAACTGTTAATAATATATTTGTGTAATACAATGCCCAGTAGCAAAATAGAAAAGCTAAAAACGTCAAATTGTTCCGAACAAACTAATTTAACTAAAACTAATCACATACACTGATGGAAATTGATTTATGGAAACACGGTTTTATGACAAAAACTTCCATAATATTCATTAAAAAATGAAAGAAATTTCATGGGAAATACATAGTACGTATGACAAATCTGTTATAAAAATAAATTTTCACATATAATATTAAACTTAAAAAAAAAGCGAAAAACTAAATTTTCGTTATATGCGAACGTGGAAACTGTTTTATGAAATATCGTATTTCTTTGGTTATTCCGAAGCAATGCGACAAAAATTCGTATAAAACAAAATAATGTGACCTGCAAAGTAGACATAAAAAGCGTTGTACATGGAAAGCAATATGTTTCAGTTACAATTTTCGCGATGAATAAACGAGAGATTTTGTCAAGGGAAGAAACAGGTAAAATTGACGCATATTTAGAACGTGGAAAGTCTGTTCTGGAAATTTATAAATTAGTTAAAAGATCTGTTCTTGTGATATATAACTATAGACAAGATCCAGCAAATTATGGCTGAAGTTTTAAGAAAAAAGGTAATCCACGTTTAAGCAAGAGACCGAAAATGGGGATCCATCAATTTGCATCGAAAGTTGGTTACAGTTCAAAGCGGATTTGTGCAGATCTATCCCTGCCTGTTACTTCTAGAAGAGTTAGGCAAATTTTACATTCTTCACGGAGCTTGAGATGGTCGAAAATGAAGCCGTGTACAAGGTTACTTTTACGTCACAAGCAGATGGGTTTGCAGTAGTGCGAGAAATACATAGCAATAAGTGACAATTGGATATAAGTAATTTTCTCTGACGAAAAAAGATTTAATTTGGATGGCCCAGATGGTTTGAGGTATTATTGGAAGGATCTCATAAAAGAACCGATATCTACATTCAGCAGAAATCTTGGTGGCGGAAGTTTGATGATTAGAGCAGCGATTGCTAATGATGGCAAATGTAAAATCTTATTTTTAAACAATCGCCAGAACTCTTTTGATTATAGTTTATTTTCAGAAAATTCAATTCTTCCATTTGCCTGGCAATATTATGGTTTAGATTATATCTTCATGCACGATAAAACAAGTATTCACATTTCAAATACAATGAAAGATTGATTTGAAGAACAGAATATTTTTCTTTTGGATCACACACTTATTGGTCCTAATCTGAACCTCATCCAAAACATTTGGTGACAGCTTGTTCGAATGGTTTATGCAAAAGGGATGCAGTACACATCACTTGAAATAGATATGAAAGCGTCAATCTGTCAAAACTAAAAGCTAATTGATCAAAAATACATCCAAAATCTTTTTATTTATTATTATTTTTTTTATCAATTTTATCTAGAATAAAAGACACTCTAATGAATAAAGGCGACTTTACTAATTATTAATTTCAACTATATGTGATATTTCATAAATCAATTTCCATATTTTTATGTTACCTAAAATCTAATTTTGATATTATATTTTAGTTTATTAATTTGTATGAATTTTTTTTTTCTAAATTATTTGTTGTACACAGCATGTATAAGGTATGAAATTTCATTCATTTTTAAATAATATTATAAGTGTTGTGATTAAAAAACCGTGGTTTCATAATTCAATTTCCACCAGTGTATTTACAGGATTAGCTACTTGTTTGCAATGAGTGGATCTCTTAACACGCCTCCCGTGTAATTAAAATTTAATTAAAATCTATCTCTCAAAACGTGGTGTTGAAGCTTTGAAACCTCCTTTCGAAGCAAGCTCAGCACAATGCCAAGTTTAAACTTCAAACAAAAGTTTTGTTTTAGCTACATTGTAAAAAGAAATGCGATGAAGTTAGTTTTATATAATGCCAAATGAATTTAAATATGTTTTACCTTTTATCCTCAGTACCGAGTTAAGTATCTTATAAATAGATAAAAATAATATAAAAAAAGGAGATATACAGAATAGCATTTGATATTATTTAGGCTTTATATATCTTTGATTATTTGTAGTAACCCATTCATACTTTTCTGGTTCATACAGCTAAACCAATCCCGTGTTGTGTAGTTTTCTACAAAGTCTTTTTCCGCAACGATTTTCTTTTAATAATACAGTCAACTCCTTGACGGCGACAGCACTCTTCTTAATTTTCAACCTTTAACCATCGGTTTTTAAAATAGAAAATTTTTTGTAGTTGAATCGCGAAAATACTCCAATTACATAAGGTAAATTTTACAAGAAAAAATAACTGGTGGGAATAATGAAGGATTTTCAGAATTTTAAGTGGCTCATATGCAAATCGCTCGTTCTCAAGGGGTTAATTATTCATATATTTATTCCACGGAACCCTCTGAGCGCGAGTTCTACTCGCACTTGACCGTTTATTTGTACAGTGTACAGATAAGACTTTAGTAAAGTATACAGATTTTTGTAACTTTATATCTGCACTGCTGTGGTCCCGGATTCGATTCCTGATTCTGGTTAATCTTTCACTGCAGTTGGGTTTACTGTATTTATTGCATAATATGTATGTCTGTATATTATTTTTACGTACCTTTAAGAATTGTAGTCTGTTTTTACTTGTCATAAGTATTTATATGGCAGTATTTATGTAGTATCGAACAATATTCTCTATGGATATTTCTACTAATGACAAACAAATATTTATAATAAAAAATTGAATAAAAGAAACTAAAACAGAATTGAATAGACTTAAAAAATAAAAATTTATATACAAAAAATAAAAATGCTTAAAAACATTTAAAAATACAAAAAATAAAAATTTTGTATTACGAATAATATTATAAGAGTAGTTTCTGATAAAATTTCTAGTATTTTAAGATCAATTAATGTTGGTGTTTCTCTTAATCAAATTAATAAAGTTAGTTTTTTCTTTAATAAGCATAAATTTCAAAGCGATAAGTCTAAATTACTCGGTTTTGTCTATGTTATTCCCTGTGGAGATTGTGAAAGTGTATACATTGGTGAAACAGGCATGTTTTGAAATTCCCCAGAAGGAACATACCGGTGCTCTGAAAACTGGTAATTTAAATTCTTAAATTGCCTACAATGTCTTCACACATCTCGCAGTTTGCGAACGTCAGAATTTTAAAATCGCGTTGTAACAGTTACTGCGGTAGATTACTCCTCGAAGGTTGATTTACATATTTGAGATCGCCGACTCTGAATGAGGCTCGTTCTCGTGAATATTATCTATTTCTAAAAAATAACTATCCGTAACTGTTCTTGATTTGTTGCACTGTTTGTTATACAATGGATATTTATACTGATGATGCTTTACGAGTAGCTTGGCGAAACGTTTACTTTTTGTATTTTAAAATGTTTTTTAGTATTTTTATTTTTTAAATTTTGTAAATGTATTCAAGTCTGTCTTAGTTTATTTTATTCAACCTTTTAATAGCTTTTTAAAGTCAGACGTTAAATTTATATGCATTGCAAAGCGTTTATAATTTAACAAATATTGTTATATTAACAAATAACTACAAATAAACTTTTATTCCTCCAAATATATTTTCTTTTGCGAAACTCTCCACGCTCTCCTACCACAGTCACTTGAATTTGAGCACGTGGATCACGATGGTGTCGATGCAAAAGGTTTCGCAGAGATCCCTTTAATTTGAGATTTAGAAGTGCAGTGTATTTTCACATGACATATGAATTTATATGGCAATATTTGTGTAATTATCGAACAACATTATCTGTGAATTTTTCGATTAGGTGAATATTGTCTATATTTTAACAAATTTATTATAACAACATATAACTACAAATTAAATTTTATTTGTCCAAGTATTTTTTTCTTTTGCGAAGCACTCCACATTTTTCTATCACAGGCACTCAAATTTGAGCACATGATCACGGTGGTATCGATGCAAACGATTTTTCAAAGATCACTTTCATTTGAGCTTAAGAATTGTAGTGTGTCTTTATATGACATATATATTTATGTAGAAATATTTATATAGTATTGAACAACATTTTCTATGGATTTTTCTACTGCTGACAAATGCTTATAATTTAACAAATTTGTTACAACAAAATATGACTACAAATAAATTTTTATTCCTCCAATTATTTTTCTTTTGCGAAACCCTCCACGCTTTCCCTCCCCCTCGAATTTTCAGAATGCAGATCAGGGTGGCATCGATGCATACGATTTCTCAAAGTGTGTTTTTACATGACTTATTTAAGTAGCAATATTTATATAGAATTGAACAAAATTCGCTATGGATTTTTCGATTGCTCACAAACAAGTGTCTATAATTTAACAAATTTGTTATAAGAACAAATAACTATAAATAAATTTTTATTCCTTCAATTATTTTTCTTTTACGAAACCCTCCACGCTCTCCTACCACAGTCACTCGATTTTGAGCATGCGGATCGCGGTGGTATCGATGCAACCCGTTTGAGGGATGACTCTCTTGGGCCCTTCTCTGGCTAATCAAAGGGAGCCGATCCCTGAGCCCCGGGAAATGTTAGCGCTAATGGTCTGACCCCAGATAGGGAAGAGCAAAACCAGGAAAAAAAAAGATCACCCTCATTTCACCTATTTCCAAAGGAAACATTTTATTCGCAGATTATTATGTCTCTATTGGAAGTCAACTACTCGCTTTGTGGTAGGTTGCTAGAGCTTTTTTTTTCTTCTATCTACACTACAGGCTACACTAGGGCTCTCACTTGGTCCGCTTTTTAAACAACACTTTTATTTAAAGAAAAATTTTATTTATAAATTTCGTAGAAACATACCAGAAAGAGCAATTGAAATTTCTTGGAATTGTTGCAGAAATCTACCATGAATTTCTTTCAAAATAATTACTGGTTTTGAAAAACTAGGCTAGCAGGAGTCCTATACAAAGAAATGGATTCGCGAAATTTTTCAACTTTTAGCGTATTTATATATTTTAGAATATCATGAACCCGATTTAGCTACTTTTAGAAAGGAAATATCTATCAGTGAGTCCATCTGCATGTAACACAAATTTTGTGAGCGCTCTAACTCTGGTACTACTGAGTATAGAAAAGCATAGAATTTCATATGAAGTTGTATCCTTATAGCAATGATTAGTTTTGGGGGGAAGTGCCCAAAAAGGGGATCCCGTTCCTAAAATCAGTACGTGATTTGTACGTTTGGTATGATGCTAATATCTTCAGTTTACGTGAAAAGAATTCAACAAAACATCACATTTAGAATCCTATTGATAGGAATAGTTAACTATTCAATTTTGGTTGCAGATAATCTAATAGAGGATATCAAATTCGATTATGTGCTTATATCCCTAATTTTAATTCACAAAATTCAAAGAAACGTCACGCGTTGCACCTTGAATGCAGGAAAGTGTCTATTATGTAAAAAATCTGTTTGCTAAATCCATGTAATTTTTTGCACCATTTAAATCAATTAATTGATTTGATTTGTTTAGAAGAGTTTTGCGATAGCTACAACATCTAGTTTTGATCAGTTGCAATCCTTGCATCTTGCGCGATTGAAAGACACAAAGGTTCTAAAATGAATCTATTTAAGTAGCATTTAATGTTCTTCAAATAATTATTCTGTTAATAAATTAATCAAATAAATTATCATTAAAAGTTTTAATTAATGAAAAAACAACATTCATTACTAATCAAAAAGAAGGTTTAATATTAGGGGCGATTTCAATTTATTGTCCTTTGATTTACATTTAGAATTCACAACTCGTTTAAAACAATTCATCTAATCCAGTGAACCCAAAAAACAAATCAACTATAACTTGTCAAAGTGCAACAACACAACAGCCATCTCTCCGGAATGTATGGGCAATATTCCATCTATTTTCCATCACCCTTTCTCTTTTCCATCCAATTAACTAAGACAAAAGCCAGGAGGAAAGGAGAGGGAGGGAGTGATGGGTCTAATTAAGAGGCTGTTGTGAACGCACGCCGCGGGTAATTGTAGTGGCTGCCAATCAAGAGGGCTGCGGCTGCTTTGAAATAGAAGAGCGTGCGATGAGAATGAAGTGGTGTTAAAGGCCATCGTAGGTGGTCAGCCAGAGAGACTAATGGAGGCAATCTTGGTGGTAGGATTGCTCTCACATCAACCGTTGTTAGAGAAAAGTTATTTCATGGAGCTTCTGTGGCTTTACTTCTACTTTCATTTTATTTTATTTTATTATTACGAGGGGAAATCTGAAAATAAGTTTTGCCTGTCAACTGTGGTCAGAGTTGCGTATGAAAATCAAAAATTGAATGAGACATGAAAGATGCGACACAACTTTGTTTGTTATTATAAGTATCAAGTACATTGAGACATTTGTCATACCGCTTGATAAGCTTCGAAAAAGCCCTCCAGAAAAAACTGAGGGCTTTGCATACGGAAGAAGCACTTAATGGCTTGTCCGTATGCAAATCCCTGATTTTTTTTTTTTTTTTTTTTTTTTTTTTTTAGATTTTTGGTAGCCTATGAAGCAGTATGACAAATGTCTCAACGTACTTGGTACATATATTGACAATGACAAATAAAGTTGTGTCATATCTTTCATGTCTCATTATATTGTTTGACTTTCATATGCATCTCTGTCCACAGATGCAAGGGAAAACTTATATTCAGACTCCTCCTCGTATATTTTTGTCAAGTCATTTTGAATAAACTCTCGGAACGTACTTACAGAAACGAAAACAAAACAATACGAGTCAACCGCTAAAATTTGGTTTTCAGGTCTTTTTTTTTTACCACGATATGACTTGGCAGACCGCTTGCATTTTGTTATGCTATTTGAGTTTTAACTAATTCTAAAATTTCAGCAATGTACTCGATGAGGGGATTGTCTCTGCTGCCGCCTCTCGATCTATCAATATCCGTATATGCAACGTTAATCGGTGTCTGAAATGAGGACTGACCATTGGGTACGTAATGGGAGCAATAGAATAGGTGGATCCTGATGGAAAAGACTCTTTTTCTCTTCATTAAAAACTGTTTGTTTCCAAAGCACTCGCCAGATGGCAGCAGCATAAAACTTTTGTCCTGAAACCAAGAAAAGAACTCTTTAAAAACTTTTTTTGACGTCACATTTTTTCTGCGAAGCTACACTCTCTCGAAAATGATTCTAAGCTAGTGATGTTTACATTTTTCCTGAAACTGTTAAATCGGAAGCAAAGTATTCAGCTCCGATAATATTTCTTTTTAAAAAACTTTAAGATTACAAACATTTAAAACTCTTCTTAATTGTGTATTTACGTATGCTGTTCAGTGAATTTTTTTATTTGTGTTATTAAACAAGTCATCTTTCCCAAAACGGAAGTGCACGAATTATTTATTCTAAAGAACACATCGAACATAATAATAATCTACTATTCTTTCAGCCACACTGAAGATTGCCCTGAGCAAAATAAGTAAATTGACATCCTTATAGAAGACGCCTAGCAAAGGTAGGCATAAATTTATGTATTTTATTGAAATATCACTTAACCGTAATAGAACTCACGCCCTTTAGATTATGAGTTCTGAGATGTTCTTATATATAAATAAAAGAGCTTGCCCATGATTATATTATTTGAAAGTATTAAAATATAAACAGTCTTTTGAAAATATATATATGATTGTTAAATAAACGATTGAATTAATTTAATTGAATAACGATTGAATTGATGTTGATTTGAATTAATATAATGGCTACCAGTAATATAGCCCTTATTGAAAAGCTGAATGAACAAAATTATAGTAATTGGGCATTTAAGATTGAAAATCTTCTCCAAAAGGAGAATGTGTTCTCCGTAATCAAAGATCCTCCACCGGATCCTGTCACTGCACAATGGAGTAAAGATAATTTTAAAGCAAAATCTATTATCAATCTGTGTATTGAAGATTCTCAAATAATTCATGTGAAACATCTAGTAAATGCTAAAGATATCTGGGAGGCTTTGAAAAACGTTCATTTAAGAAGTACTCTTTCTTCAAAACTTTTTCTCTTAAGGAAATTATATTCTCAAAAACTGAGTGAGGGGGGAATATGATCTCCCATATCAATAATATTTTATCCATCAAAGATAAATTATTTGCTATTGGCGAGGAAATCCCTGACTCGCATATATGTGCCCTCTTGCTTTGCTCCCTGCCTAGGTCTTATGACCCAATGGTTACCGCGTTAGAAGCTAGCGAGACGGATCTAACTTTAAATTACATAAAAAATAAATTGATTGATGAATATAAACATAGATGTGAAAACAGAGACGCGAGTTCAAATTCGCGAGATTCGGCTTACAAAGCAATAAATAAACCTGAGAATCGTGAAGCTGTTTCGAGCTCACGCGACTCAGCATATAAGGTAGTAAATAAAAATGCTGGAAATAAAAAATTTTGCACGTTTTGCAAACGAGACAACCATGTACGCGAAAATTGTTATCATTTAAAGAATAAAATGCAAAATGATAACTCGAGAAATAATCCGAATCGAAATAAGTTTTATAATAATTCAAACTCTTTCAGAAATAATTCGGGAAATTACAAAGTTAATCAAGGTAATGTAAGGGATACTTCCAACTTCTGTTTTAAAGGTAATATTGACGCAGAAATAGGTACGAATAATTTTTCTACCTCAACGAATTCGGAAGAAAACATTTATAAGTTCTCCGAACAAAATTATCCCGCGTGCGATTTAATGTCTGCTAATAGCGCACAAGAACTTAATGTAAATAAATTCGTTATCGATTCCGGCTGCACAAGACATGTAGCATTCGCAAAAGAAAATTTCATAAACTTTAAAACCGGAAATTTTGGTAGCATAATGATAGCGGATGGAAATAAACTAGATTCACACGGTATGGGTGATATTAAACTTTGTACAAATTCACCACATCAAATTATACTTAAAGATGTTCTTTATTGTCCTGAATTACAAAGTAATTTATTATCCGTTAAGAGAGCAACAGAAAACGACTTTAAAGTCATTTTTGAAAAAGATTCTTGTAACTTTGTTAAAGACAATAACATAGTTTTAACAGCGGAGTTAAATAATAATCTATATGAAATTTGTCCTAAAGATGAGTACGGATATGCTGTCAAAACACAAATGTTTTGTGATAATCCGAATTGTATTACAACTTGGCATAAACGCCTAGGACACAAAAATTTTGAATCAATCAAATATCTTGTGAATCATAAGTTAGCGGATGGTATAACTTTAAGTAAGTGTAAACATGATAATATATGTACTAAATGTATCGAAGGGAAAATGTCACAATTACCTTATCCAAAGGTAGCATCAAATGGGAATGTCCCAAATCCACAAATCTATCAATCAAGGGTGTGACACGGTGCGTCAACTATCTCATTAACTAGATGGTTGCCGGAAATTATAAAGAGATTGAGAACTCTTTACTTTTACGCAAATTCTTTGCCAGAGATGGTCCCTTTTCAGCTAAAGGATATTGATGGTAATTGCCACATGTTCTCTTTGCTTTAGCAACTAGAAATAATCATTTTAACTTCCGCAAAAATGCACGTGTTGCATTTATCTGTTATTTTGCAGTATTTGCTTTTTATGGAAGGCTCTTAAAATGCTGTCCTTTAAACCTGAGTGGAAATTGAAACACTTTCTGTTTAAAACTAATTTATCTTTTTTAAATTATTATATTAAGATAATTTTTATACATTATTATTAAAATTGAGTGAAATTAGGATTTATTATTAAGATAATTTTTATATATTATTATTAAAATTGAGTGAAATTAGGATTTATTATTAAGATTAATTATTGCTTCTTGCTTCTTGAAAATAACTACACTGGCAATAGCTAATAAAATTTAAACTACAGCATAGATTCCTTTAAGATTTCTCATATTCCCACGCATCCATCTCATCTTTTCTTTTACTTGAGTTATTGTACCTATAATTTGACAACTTTTAATTTTTCAAATAAAATAAACTGGTTAAAATAAATTATTTGTGTGAAATACATAATTTGGAAGTAGCATATTTTACATTGAGATTTCAGTAAAAAACAAACACTATGAATTTGTAAATACAGAAATTATTACCAAATTTATGCTCAGTTTTATGTATTGTTATTTTACTTTCATTTTATTTACTCTATCTCATATTTTAAATGCGGAATGTATTTCTCGTACCATCATTGGCGATCTGTTAGGAAAATAAAAACACTTTTGACATTTCTATAGTAAACTAGAGTGAATTTCTGAATACTAAATGTCATTGTAAACTATAAATCTTTATGGATTGAATCAAATTTTTATATATAAACGTTTTAATGATTTTAAACTTGCGTCCAAGTAATTTCACATGTCATAATATTTATAGAATTTATCTTAATTTCAAAGAAAATAAGAAAAGTACACTTAAGTGCGTTCTTAAATCAAAAAGGGCTACTTTGTGACACATACATTAATTTATTTTTGTTCGGAAATGCATGAAAATAGCAGGTGTTATTATTCAGAAACTGTCTAATTGCACTCAGTCTTTTGTTTTTTAAAAAACACAATAGATTTTTCATAACAAGTCTTCAAAGTTGACACTTTTGAGCATATTTCCCGACGAAAGCAGAAAAACCGGTCGAAAAGGAAAAAAAAAAACGGGTGATTGCGTCATCGAAATAGCTTATAACTCGATAAGTAATTTAATTATCATAAAATGGAAAAATAAGTTCAATTCAAAATCGCTTTCATAGTCAGACATTAAAATTTTATAATTTTCTGTTAAAAAATGAATTTGTAAATGTGTCAAAACGTTTTTCGCTTGTTGAGCGGATCAGTTAAGAACACCCTTAAGGCGTTGAGTTACATTAACAAGACTTTAATTTCCAATGTGTATTTCAGTTTATTATCAGACGCTTTTACCCCAAAACATTTCTTTGAGTGAGAGGAGTCAAAAACTGTACATGAATCTAGAAAATTGTGATATCTAATTTAAAAATAGTGTGCTAATAAATGGAATCTTGACTTATTAATTTTGCACTAAAATGAATTCCAGTGTACTCAAATGATTGCATTGAATATTTTAGAGAAATACTTTCAATGATTAAAAGAGAGAGAGAGAAACCCCACAGATTTCGGACTACGCTAGTTTAAAGAAAAAGATTTTCATTTAAGACCTGCAAGATATTTTAAAAAAGTAAAAAAACTAATAAGAATTAAAAAGTAATATTTAAAAATCATTAAACTGTTTAAACATGCGTTTTTATTTTATCATATGAAATTTTAAATTGAAAAAGAAAACTTTAAAAAACAAGTAATATCTATAATCTGTAACATAATTTATGATAAAATGAAAATTGATTGATATTTATTGTGAATTGTAGTAATGTCTTTATAACGAGAAAAATCGCTAATTATTAAATACTATTACTTAGAGTTTGAGATGTAATGGAATTTTTTTTTATTATCTACTTGTCAAATTGCAAGTTTGTTCTCCCTCTGAATCTCGAAATTACATTAAAAATAAATATTTAAAAATAATAAAATTGGAGCATTAAGCTAAAATTATTCTGTGTTAAGATTGTTCTGAAATCCAAAAGATCTATTATCTAATATATTTGTGAATTTGTTTTTGGTCTGAAACGCATGAGACTAACAGATGCTATTCAGAAACAATGATATCGAATACCTTTCCAATTCTTCGTTTTTTTTCTTTTTTCTCGGAATTAATTAAAAACAGAATTTTATCTAGAATGACATTTTGCACAGAATTTCCGGACGCTTCAGCTTTTAAAATGTTGTGAGACAACAGTAGCTTATAACTTCAGGTTTAATTCCTTTATAGGAAAAAAAAATATATACAGGGTGATTCAGCTCGTCGGTGACAAACTTTAAGGATCGATAGAGCACACCTAGACGAACATTTTTGAATAGGGAATGTAGGGTCCCTGACGCGATGGTAAGGCGCTAGGCGCTTTCGAAAATTTGGGTGCCGAAATTCGAAACGTCATAAAAACTAGGGAAATGGTTAGATTTTCTTGCTTGTTGCGTCGAAATGATTCTGTTTGTTTAGACTTTCTTCAGTACCAATTTGATAAGCGTATCTCTTAAAACATGGATAGGGGGCGCTGCAGACTTTGGAGAGCTAGACAACAACTTTAAGCCCGTTATTTTGATAATTTAACACATGCTCGCCAAAGTTTATACTCTAACTTAAAGTTTGAACCCAAAAGTAGAGCCCTGCAAAAAGCGTAAGAGCCGGAATAAAATGTCAAAGTACAGGGTGGTCGAAACTCGAAGGCTCCTAAGAGATAAACAAACAGATTTCTTCACTTATGGCATGCATTTTCATGATTCTGTTTGCTGGGGCTCTCTGAAACTCAGTTGAACGGTACAAAAAGAAACATCGATAGGGGGCGCTTTGGGCAAAAAACATAATTCGTTGACATTTCGGACGCTAACTGGAAACGGGGCGCTACGATCAGTTAGAAACAAAACAAGAGAGTAATTTACTTATCATAAGAAGCTATTAAAACTGCAGTTTGTTTGTTTTTTTTAACAAACATAGCTGGTTTCAATCATGCACAATGCGCGCAATAAAATTTACATAAGGTGCTTTTTGCTGATTTATGCAAAAGATATCGTACCATATCGATATGCAAAAGATACGTAATGCGTAGACGACAACGCGAGATGACGTAGTTGTATGCGCAGACACGTCTTTTGAACGTGCGGTACCTACTTAAGCTTCGGGTTACTTGTCTGCAGATCGGTAGTAGGATGGAACGGTACACAAACTCTGAATTGGCTGACATGCATTTGGCGTATGGCGCTGCTGGTTGTGATGGACGAGCCGCTCAGCGGTTGTACGCCGAGCGTTACCCCAACAGGCAAATCCCCTGCCATGCCTTCTTCGCTCGAGTACACCAGAGGTTGTCCACAACGGGATCTTTCGACGGAGGCAGGCCTGAACGGGAGCGATCAGTGAGCACCCCCGACAACGAAGAGGCTGTGCTTAACCTGGTTGAGGACAACCCAGGTCTTAGCACGAGAGATATCGCCAGACATGTTGGCATTTCGCAAGCAACTGCGTGGCGCATCTTACGTTCCCGGAATCTGCACCCCTACCACATCCAGCGGGTGCAGTTGCTCAGAGAGCAGGATTTTGGCCCTCGAGTGGAATTCTCAGGATGGTACTTGGCGATGAGATCCAGGGATCCCCGTTTTGTAAACAGCATTTTGTTTACGGACGAATCCACCTTCAGCCGGGAGGGAATGTGGAACGCCCACAACAGTCATGTGTGGTGTGATGAAAATCCACATGAAACCAGAAGCCGAGCAGCCCAGGAGCGTTTCTCAGTAAATGTGTGGGCCGGTATTCTGGGGGATTGCCTCATTGGCCCTTATTTGTTACCTGAACGGCTGACAGGTGGAAATTACCTGATTTTCCTGGATCAAGTGCTGCCGCAGCTTCTGGAGGAGGCGCACGTACCCGAAGGTTCGCGTCGCCAGATGTGGTTCCAGCACGATGGAGCTCCGGCCCATTACACGAACGACATGCGTCTCCATCTAAACGCAAGGTATGGCCAGCGGTGGATCGGGCGTGGGGGTCCAGTTCACTGGCCTGCCCGATAACCAGACCTCACCTGCTTGGATTTCTTCCTTTGGGGTTACCTGAAGGCCGAGGTATACCATACACCTGTCAGCAGTGCTGAAGAACTTGTGGCGCGCATTGTGGCAGCTGCAGGGCAGATCAGAGATACTCCTGGCATTGTTGGAAACACACACTCCTCAATGCGACGGAGGTGCGAAGCCTGCATCATGGCCCAAGGTCGAAATTTCGAGCATCTTCTGTAGTGTTATTTTTTGTAAATAAATTTCCAGTATCATTGATGTTTTTGGTCTAAATTTATTCAGAAGTGTTGAGCAGAGGTAGAAAATGTGTTTTCATTATTACTAACTGATCGTAGCGCCCCGTTTCCAGTTAGCGTCCGAAATGTCAACGAATTATGTTTTTTGCCCAAAGCGCCCCCTATCGATGTTTCTTTTTGTACCGTTCAACTGAGTTTCAGAGAGCCCCAGCAAACAGAATCATGAAAATGCATGCCATAAGTCAAGAAATCTGTTTGTTTATCTCTTAGGAGCCTTCGAGTTTCGACCACCCTGTACTTTGACATTTTATTCCGGCTCTTACGCTTTTTGCAGGGCTCTACTTTTGGGTTCAAACTTTAAGTTAGAGTATAAACTTTGGCGAGCATGTGTTAAATTATCAAAATAACGGGCTTAAAGTTGTTGTCTAGCTCTCCAAAGTCTGCAGCGCCCCCTATCCATGTTTTAAGAGATACGCTTATCAAATTGGTACTGAAGAAAGTCTAAACAAACAGAATCATTTCGACGCAACAAGCAAGAAAATCTAACCATTTCCCTAGTTTTTATGACGTTTCGAATTTCGGCACCCAAATTTTCGAAAGCGCCTAGCGCCTTACCATCGCGTCAGGGACCCTACATTCCCTATTCAAAAATGTTCGTCTAGGTGTGCTCTATCGATCCTTAAAGTTTGTCACCGACGAGCTGAATCACCCTGTATATTCCAAAGCATGGCAATGTGCAAATTTTTTTTAATTAATTAACAGGGATTTTTTTTTTTCCAAAACCGCCTTAAAATTGACGTGAATTTGTTTCTCAAGCTCGTTAAAAAAAAAAAAAAAAAAAACTTACACATTATTCTTATTATATAACTAACTGTCATATTTTACATGATTTTTTTCTGAATTATTTATAATGATATCAACATGGAAGAAACAATTTTTCGAAAAAAATTTCTGAAGGCTAAATTTTCTGTAGTAACAAACAATAAATTTAAACAATAAATTTTAAAAAATATATATTTTTTAAATATTTTGAGACCTGTGGCCGTAGCATATTATTTATCAGTTAAAATATTTAACAGGACAAAATTCTCTATAACTTTCATGCTTACAATTTTTTATACACTCAATAGCAAGAGCAGTACACTATTTCAGAAATAGGACATTTTTTCAATTTTCTTAAAAGCGGTGAAAAACGTAGTTTTGCCTCGATTATTCAAATGTTTCCCACAGATTTAATCACGTATGTCACCCTCAATATATTAGTAGCAGTAAATAATGTGTTTCAGGACCCTTTTTCACACACGCGGCAATCACGGGTTTTGGAGCTCTCTGCCCCTGCTCTTAAAAAGAAAATTTACCATGAGAATTTAAATAAATTTGTAATAGCCGGATCTTGAAAATTTTAAGAGGGCTCAGAGGTTGAAAACTTTTTAAAAAATCGATTTTTTTTATGATCTAGTTTGATTATTCAATTAATTCTTAACTCAATGCAAAAAACCGCATAAAAATATTAGCATTTTTAACGGAGTTATTTTTACGGAGCATTTACGTATCAATATTTACATAGCCGGATCCATATAATTTCAATTTTAAGTCTTGTTTTCTCAAAACTTGATTTTTGACGACTAACACCAAGATTAAAAAAACCAATTTGATGGAATGGCTTTTTTTTTTTTTTTTTTTTCTTGCATGCATATAACATCATTATCTAGATTATGAATTAAGGATATAACTATCACTTAAAAAAACATTATTAAAAAATCTCTCAAAGTTGAAAATTTAAAACCCCCCTAAAAATACAACTTTTTTCCATTAAAAATACTCAAAATATTGAACTATCTAAAATATATTAATTCATAATCTAGATAATAATGTTATATGCATGAAAAAAAATTAAGCCATTCCATCAAATAGTTTTTTTTTTTTTTAAATCTTGGTGTTAGTCATCAAAAATCAAGTTTGGAGAAAACGCGACTTAAAGTTATATGGATGCGGCTATGAAAGTGTTGATACATAAATGTTTATAACTCCGTTAAAAATGCAAATATTTTTATGCGGTTTTTTGCACTGAGTTAAGAATTCAATGAATAATCAAATTAGATCATTAAAGAAATCGATTTTTTGAAAAGTTTTCAACCCCTGAGCCCCCTTAAGTGTGTTATCAATAATTACATAATCAGCTTTGTCAAACATTGATTCAATAAAATCTTGAAAACCGAAAAAGAACCGAAATATATTCCGCTTTAAATAATACAATTCTCTTTTTTAAAGATTTTACGCATTTTACATTTTTTCGGTTAATATATATATATATATATATATATACATGCGTATGTGTATGTATATGTATATGTAACCATTAATTATATTATAATATGAACCATTTGAATTTAATAGAAAAAAACCATATTGAACATGAGAAAAAAAAAAATAAATAAATAAAATGAATACAAATGGAATTTGTTGAACCAAAGCAGAATTATCAAGCCCCAAATACTTTGGAACTAACAAAAGAAGTGTGTGGTTTCATCTTCGTATTAGCCATGAAAAAGCAAAATAATACGATTTTGGGGCTACCAATCCACATAAAACCAAAATTCAATCAAGAAATAACATTAAAAACAAGGCACAACAAAATTACTAAATTCGATAGAAAAATTAAAAATGAAAAATGAAAAGGGAAAAAATAAAAAATAATTATCGTACACATGATAATAATAAATTAATAAATAAATTAAAAGCAGAGTAAAGTGATACCAGAAAAAATAAACCATACACCATATTTCCTCCTATATTAAATTTGTTATACCATACACCATAGTTTACCCTATTAATATTTAAATCAATAACATTTAATTTGACTATGCTAGGCTAAAACCAATATCTTAATTTAGGATGTAAAAGATTAAAAAATAGATAATTAATATATGTACCCTATACATTTAGTAGTATTATAGGTCTTTCATTTATTAAAAGTGAAGTGCAATTTAATAATGTAAATGAATAAAATTATTTTAATGTAATTGATATAACTAAACAATAATCCATACATTGGTGTTATTTAAACTCCATAGAAACTTTGTTCCAATTTAATTAATGCATTTCCCTCTCTCAATTTTTTTAAAAATATAAAACAACCTTTGCGTTTTATCCAGACAATAGCGCCCTCCTCCGTACTCTAATATCTACCCACCTAACCATCCTATTATATGCATTTTTTAATATTTTTTACATTTTTAATTTTTTATTATTATTTTTATGTTTTATTAATTTTTTGGTTCATTTTTACGAAAAAGTTAATTAATTTTTAAATCATGTAACAACTAATTGTAAATTAAAGAATAATTATTGAATGTGATAATTATGAATTTTTAGGAAAACCATTATTTATAGCATCATAAACAAGCTTTTTAATATTTGCATTAATTAAATGAGAAGAACATAAACATTTTATTCTATATAAATGATTGATGATTATATTACGATATACAGAATTATGAAGATAGGATTTAAAATTAGTAAATGTATTAACTTTAAAATTAAGCTCATTCCGTTTATCATAAATATCAGTTATTAATTTGTTTTCCTTTAATATAATTTTAAGATCTAAAAAGTTAATGGCATTATTATAAAGAAGGTGTTTTGTAATTTCTAGATTAGATGGATAATCAACTGGGAATTGAGATATACTGGTATTATCAGTATCAATTAAAATTATATCATCAATTTATCGATATAAATGTAATTTATTATCAAAATAATTTACGTTCATGATGATATAAGTCAGATAATATACTAGATGTACAACCACCTTGTGATATACCAACTTTTTGTATATATATTATGTTATCTTGCATTATAAAATTATTATAAGGTGGTCTGGTGTAATAACGCCAGGCGGGGTAATATTTTGCATAATTATGAAATAATCTGGTAAATGACACCCATGGGCTCTGCGCAGAAGGGTTTTGAGTCATATAAATCGCAAAAAATAGCTTCAAGTTAATTTGTTTCATTTTTAGGTCTTATTGTTTTTACAAGCAACTAAAATTAACGCTTGATCTAAAATTTGCAAGATACGTTTTGTGATGTGAAGACAATTTTTTTTATCCCGAAATACTTTGTTAATTACTTAAATTTGTAATAAATTTCATGGACTTTCAAAATGTTGTGGAAGATTTTGGATAACTTCTCGAGATAATTTGTAATTTAAAATGTACAGCGCAATAACTATAACGGGGTAATAACGCCAATCCTTGGCATTAATACTCCGGTTGATTCCCTACAGTGACCGAGCTACATCCTAAATACTTATTCAAATAAACACAGTTAAAACTGTGCAATGTTTCTAATAATTCTATTTAAGCGGTCCTTTTTAAGCAAAAAGAAGCTCACGGTCTGATATTCTTTTGCCACAAACTCCCCCCCCCCCCCCACACACACACACGCGACATCTTTATTTTTCTTACACTTTTCTTACACAAAAAAATGAACATTTTCAATAGCTTAGAATGCAATTTGTCAATTTCTAAGTTTGTAGAGTTTGTATTTTTAGAATTGGACAATCTACATGTCATTATTCCATCTTATTTCATAGTTTTGTTTGCATGGCGTTATTACCCATATAGGTGGGTAATAACGCCAAATAGCATTGGTCAAGAAATCACGCCATTACATTTTATGAATACATATCTGTTAAATTATTTTTTTTTAATACAGATAGTAAATAAGTTGCTCTATCAAATTATATATCATATTATCTTTTATTGCTGAATACTTCATTCTTTAATCCCACATATATATATTTATTTATAAAATTGCAATATATTGTAACAAATCTATTGAATATTTCAATCAATGAAAAATTTTAGTTATTGATAAATTGATATTTAAATAATATCAATAATATTAATGATAAAGAGATATTTGTTTGAAAAATACAAACTAAAACTGAGCCGTGAAAATTGGTAGAACCTTAACGTGGCGTTATTACCCCAGGATACCTTAGATAATGAAATTAGTTTAAGAAAATAATCAGTTTCAATGTTCATTGATAGATCCAAATCATGTTGATATATTTTTTAAGTGCATTTATTATATTATGTAAATCTAATAAATCGATATTATTAGAAAGATATTTGAAGTCATATGCAGTTATATTTTTTATACATTTAAGATTTTTCATACTATTGTCCAATTCATAACAATTCTTTATAGTATTTATTATTATCACTGGTTTTTGTAATTTTATATATTTGATTAAGAACTGTTAATAGAAGTTTGTTAGCAGCATTTTTATAAGTATATTGCAACGAATTGTAACTGTTCTAAATTTAACAGGATTCTTATCAAATTTGAGTATAAGAACTAGATAAGGATATTTAAAGTTAGTAGAGTTAATGTCTAATAATTCATAAAAGTCTTTAATTTTACGATTGTTTACAATTATGTTATCATTAGTTTTTTGGAATGTGTTATTAGAAGATATACTAGATTTAAGCAGTTGATGATAATAGGATTTATATATAATTGCATAATTATTTGGAGATTTGTCAACATAAGTTATTACAGTTTTGTTGCAATTTAGTGATTTGCTGGAAAAGATGCTTTGTATTTATATAATCCAGATGTGAAATATTGTATTTTAAAGTCTTAGTTAATTTATCAATAACTAAAATTTTCCATTGATTGAAATATTCAATAGGTTTGTTACAATATATTGCAATTTTATAAATAAATATATATATGTGGGATTAAAGAATGAAGTATTCAGCAATAAAAGATAATAAACTCAATGATTTAATGAACGTGATATCCCAAATGAGACTCATGTGATGATGAGTGAAAAGAACGAGGTGTTCTATAGGTTTCAGCGATGGCGAGTTTGATGGATTTTTAATGCAAAACTCAGGGAAGCTTATTTATACTGAATATTATTCATTTCTACTGTTATCTTTGAATGTTACGTACATGTTTTATGTCTGTTAAACCTTTTTATACTTTCAAGAATATTAGTTTTGCTTAAATCATAAGTTAATCACTCAATATCCCGCATATATATCCATGGTTCGTACGGATCCTGGAATTTTATGACCAAGAAATTTTTTGGTACCAGTATTTTTTTATAGAAGATCTCCCATTAAATAAAGCGAAATTTCGCATGTTTGAACTAGAGATTTATTTTTTCATAAAATAATTCTGGTAAATCACATGAGAAATAACGGTACCCGTACGAACCATGAATCATAAGTAAATTGTTTTATTACAGAATTAATGTTTTATTTGAATGTAATTCTATACTTAGTACCATAACCCATTAATTTTTTCAGTGTTAAGTCATATACAGTATTTAGATTTCCAGTAATAATATGACCATGATCATTATTAATGTATTTGTGTAGAGAGGGGTCATTGCATTTGCAGGGGAAAGTACTATCATCAGAAGTATTTATAAGAACGAATTATAGTTAAATATTGAATACTTTGAAGTTTTTGATATTTGAATATTATTTATAGGAAATTTTCAGTTTTTATCATTTATTATAGAATTTACATTGATTTTATTAAATATTTGATTAGAAAAATTTATTACCATTTGAGTATTAGTATTTTGAGTTTTAAGGGCTTTTTAGTAAATTTATATTGAAAAGATTAATTCTAGTCATAGTAAGATCATAAAAAATATCTGAAAAATGTTTAGAGCAAGTTTTACTCAGAAATATATTTAAATATTGTACTATATGTTTCTTTTTTATTCCAAATATACATTTTCGTATTACTAATCAATTGTAATTTTATAGAAAAATAATGAATGAATAAATAAATAAATAAAAACTGTAATCAAAATAGAAAACTAAAGTAACCAAAATAGATAAAGTAAACACTAATCTCGTTAGAATTCTAGCAGCAATTGTAGCAGCAATTGTCCGTCAGCAATTGTAATCTCAAACAGAAAAAAGACCTTTTAAAACTATTAAATTACAAGCGAGAAATTGTAAAAAAGAACGCTCCTAGGTTTAAGATTAGCGTTCTAGTTTGTTCGTATGACTAGCGTAGTTTCACGCGAAAGCATTTGCATGCTAATGTTAAACCTATGGGAGCATTCTTTTTAGAATTCAAGCTCGAATTTTGACGTTTATTTTACTTATTATTATTATTATTATTTTGTTGTTGTTCATTTAATATTTAAGGTCGCTATCTAACGTTGCGTACTTTTAATTTTGTAAATTTGGTTGCATTTTTTTAAAGAAGCTACTTTAATTTCAGAAAACGCCCCAAACAATTTTCCGAAATATTTAAAAAATTAATTAATTAAACCCGAAAAAGTACAGCATTAGATATTGATCTCAATTATCTCATGAATATATATATATATATATATATATATATATATATATATATATATATATATATATATATAAGTAATAAAAGCAAGCAAGATATTCGACATGAACACTTCAATAGGTTTAATATTACGGGTGACTAATTTAGTCTCATAGTTGTAAATTTAGAAATTATTCAATTACCATTGAATCATTATTATTATCACTTACTCATCATACGTAGTATAGGGTAAGTCTTGCAATCGTTTTGAAAATCGATTTTTTTTGACGGATTTACAAGTTTCGGACACTGAAAAACATATTTTTAGAAAAAAAAATTTGCCGTCCGTCCGTCTGTGTGTCTGTCTGTTTATCTGCAACCGCTCTATCTCCCGAACAAATTGAGATAGAGACTCTGAAATTTTGTATGTACTTAGTATGTAAGAATGGGACGAAGCTTATTTAATATCAGTAACTTCGATTATTCGGAACTATTTTTTCGGACTCTCGAAAAATTTGTTCTGATGAAAGGTATATAAAAATTTTCGAATTTTTTTTATTTTAATGAGTGGACGTAAAAGGCAATAAATTGACACAAATTTTGCATAAAAAACGAAATCGATCGGATTATTAGTTGTCGAGAAATTTCTAATCTTGTTTTCCACACTCTTTGATTTTTCATGACCCTGTATTTCATTCAAATTTCAACTCAAAGATATCTTTTAATTGGAAATGAGACACTTAATTTGATGCAAGAAACCGTTAGTGAATATGATATTTATTTTTAGAGTTATAAGGATATTTCTTTTATGCAATTCAGTGCTACTAGAATAGTATGGCGTTTCATGTAATTTATCGAAATCGGTTCATCAGAAATTCATTAATAGAGCATGATGATGTGTTAAAAATACTTAAATATACGTTTATATTTTGTTTTGGAATTGCAATGCATTTCATAAACTGTTTACATATGTTATGTTTTCATATATTATGTTATGCATCTCCATGATGGGTAAGTATTACGGTGGCCTCCAACGACTAGTTATTATTGTTATTATTATTTCAAGAAAAAAAAAATATGTTAACAATTATACCTGCTAAGATGAAACCTTTTATAAAACTGGATATATTTCGATTCCTTTCGTTTAAATTTTCAAAGTTTTATTGAATCAATGTTTAACAAAGCTGATTACGTATTTAATGATTACATACTAAAGATTTCCCAAATCCGGCTATAACAAATTTATTAATATTCTCATTATAAGTTTTCTTTTGAACGGGGTGAGAAAGGGAGAGCGGGCACCAAAATCCGAGTTTGCTACGGATGCAAAAAAGCCTACTATTAACCTTGAAATAAATAATTTACTGCTACCAATCTATCTATCTATATATATATATATATATATATATATATATATATAAATATATACACGGTTAAATCCGATGAATACATTTGAATAATCGTGGCTTAACTACTTTTTTCACGGTTTTTAAGAAAATTTAAAAAAAATGTCCTTTTTTATTTATTTATTTTTTTTTAACAATTCTACCTAATAGAATTATTATATTATATTAATGCCCGTTTATTATTTATAATTTCATATGTACCTCACTTTCAGGCATTAGTTTTTCTCAATACAAAAGCTACAAACAGAAACAAATTTTCTTATTTATACTCTTTAATTTTAAATAGAATGGGATTTGGGGGGATTTTGGCGTACTATGCGCTTGCTACTTAGTGTATAAAAAGTTGAAAATAAGAAATATTATACAGAATTTTGTCCTATTTAATATTGTAACTGACAAATATATTGCTATGGCAACAAATCTCGAGATATTAAAAAAAAATAATAAATAAAATAAAATAAAATCTCAAAATTTTGTTGTTTTTTGACCACAGAAAATTTAGCCTTGAGAAATTTTTATTCGAAAACGTGGTATATCCATGTTAGCATCATTATGAAAAAATCAGAAAAAAAATCTTCCACCCGATTTTTGAAAGGTAAAATGTTACATATAATATAAACATCACTTTAAAATATCAATTTAATTTAAATGCTTTAAGTGATAAATTAAAATAACATAAAAAGATTATAGCTTGACATGTTTCATTGCTCTTACGGCAACATTTTCAAAAGCAAATAAATGATTATTCAAATGATTATGCAAATAATTCATTTATTTGCTTTTGAAAATGTTGCCGTAAGAGCATTGAAACATGTCAAGCTATAATCTTTTTATTTTATTTTAATTTATCACTTAAAGCATTTAAATTAAATAGGTAAAATGTTTATTTCGCCTGGACTAAAACAGTCAGGAGGGGGAAAATATTGTTTAAGGGTGCTGGTCAGTCAGCTTCCGAATTCCCTTTCGTAAGGTTAAGTATATAGACGTTTGATGCATTTTTATATTTAAAATATCTCCGAAAGTAAATCAATATTTTAAACCTATTATTGACCGTAAGGTAACGGAATACTTTTGATTGTCCCTGTAATCAATCTATGCATCCGATTTTCATAAAATTTGAAATGACTCGACAAAATTATGTAATAATAATGTATTTTAAATTTCAAATGTATAAAGTACATTTAAAACTTTTTCCCCATTGACCATAATGTAATTGAATACTTTTGATTGCTCTTGTAATTGATCTATGCACCGATTATCAAAAAAATTGAAATAACTCGACAAAATTATTTAATAATTATGTATTTTAAGTTTCAAACGATTAAAGTGCATTTGAAACTTTTTTCCCCTTTGACCGTAATGTAATGGAATACTTTTGATTGGCCCTGTAATTGATCTATGCATCAGATTTTCATAAAATTTGAAATGACTCGACAAAATTATGTAATAATTATACATTTTATTAGCATAATAATTATGCATTTTATTTTTTATGCAGTTGAATTCATAAAATTTGAAATAACTTGAAAAAATTATGCAACAATTATATATTTTAAATTTCAAAAGATTCGGTTGGGTTGTTTTTGCGTTGTTATATGCGGACAGACGGACGGACTGAACGACTACTATAGGTGCTACGTATTTACATAATTACGAACGCACCTAAAAAGTGATAAATATGAGAACCTAACGTTTAACGAAAAATAGTGAGATGCACTCCATTTTTTGAAATTCATTGTTGCAAATGTTTTTGTCGAAATTTATCTGGAAGGGTTAAAATATTAATCACCGCTCATTAGCTTTTAACGCATAAAATATTAAATTAAACACATATTTTATAAATATTTTGACAATTTTGAAACATCCTTTAAGAGAAGTATAAATAAATAAGACAAAAATGTTAATTTTCTAGGGAGATTTTTTTAGGTGCGTTCGTAATTATGTAAATACGTAGCACCTATAGTTGTCGTTCAGTCCGTCCGTCCGTCTGTCTGTCTGTCCGCATATAACAACGCAAAAACTACCCAACCGAATTATTTGAAATTTAAAATATATAATTATTATATAATTTTGTCCAGTCATTTCAAATTTTATGAAAATCGGATGCATAGATCAATTACAGGGACAATCAAAAGTATTCCGTTACATTACGGTGAATAAGGGGAAAAGTTTCAAATGCATTTTAATCGTTTGAAATTTAAAATATATAATCATTACATAATTTAGCCGAATCATTTCAAATTTTATGAAAATCGGATGTATAGAATCAATTACAGGGGCAATCAAAATTATTCCGTTACATTACGGTCAATGGGGAAAAATGTTTCAAATGCATTTTAATGGACTACACTAATTCGAACACAATAAAATTGTTATGCCTCTATGAACATACATATTATAATATACATTTTGAACAATCTGTGGTGCAAAAAGCATTTTTTATTGATTTACAAGGTCACACAAAAGTATTCCATTACATAATGGTACAGAAGAACATTTTTTTGGTGCGATAATTGTAATTAACTATTTAACATTTGATATTGACTATTTAACATGAGATTGATATACATTACTATTATTTTTAACACAATCAAACTGATTGGTAAAGTTATCATACGAATTTATTATTTCCAGCTGAGCGAAATTCCCGACCTGGGCAATTTTTCGCTCAGCTGGAAATAATAAATTCGTATTGATATACATTGCTGAGGAATACTACAAGTTATTTCCTGTATAAAAGAAAGTAGATAGTATAGTGTATGATATACGTCGCTGAGGTGTAATAAAAATTATTTCTTGTATATTTACAGGAACACACACACACACACACAAAATACATATATATTTCACTACTATACTCTATCCGAAGTACTATCTACTAGCAGCAAGATCTGAATATTTTTAAAACATCGTTATCATACGAAAGCACCTCATTTGTCACGCTTTACGTGGAATTTCCAACTTGTTTAAATATACGAATGTGCAAATCCTTTTAAGCACTTAAATTTTCTAATTTACTATACGAATGCATTTTATTCCCATACATTTAACATTAATAAGGGGGTGGGGAGTTAATTGATTAAACCTCTTAATAGAATTTTAGAATATTAATGATGTGAAAAAAAAAATAAAGCTATTGTTCTAAAAATGTTTGCATGTTTGTAATTTTATTTATACGTAATACATTTCGTATATTTTTAATTATTCATAATGTATTATAATTCCCGTTAACGCTGTAAAACGTTACGGAGGTTAGTTATATTTCATATGGGAACTATATCTACAAAATGGTTCTTTATATAGATATGTACTGTGAAAACAGAGCAGGATGTTGAATTCCTCTCGAAAGGGTAACTGACCACCTGACCAGTGACCATGACATTGAAGAATCATTGGGACGGGAAAGAGTGCGAAAACAGATGTCTAATGAGGAAAAAAAATGTCATTCGACTTATCTTACTTCAGGGCCCGTATACCAAAAAGTGTTTGTCAGAAAGAAGCGAATAAGCGCCAATGTGGTAACCTCTCTTAATTACAAGTCAGTTGGCTCTTATCTGTTGTTTCTTTCCCCATTCCTGCATCCCCATTTGTAAGATCGGTACTGAGCCGCATCAAATAGATCTAACGAAGTCCTTTCACTAATCCATAGTGATATCTGCGGTCCCATGAAGACGGAAACATTCTCAGGTAAAAGGTACTTTATTACTTTCATTGGTGATTTTAGCAGGTTTACTATATGGTTTATTTACTTTCACACAAATCGGAAGCCCTAGAAAAATTTAAAGATTTCTCTGCACTAGTAAAGAATAAATTTGGTAAACAAATAAAAGCCTTTAGATCGGATAATGCAGGGGAATATCTTGGGGAAAATTTTGAAGATTATTTAACCCTTAACGGTATCGAACGCCAATTAAGTGTACCATTTTGCTCACCTCAAAATGGTGTTGCTGAAAGAAAAAACCGTACCCTTGTAGAAATGGCGCGCACAATGCTGTCAGACGCAAATCTACCAAGACAATTTTGGGGTGAAGCAATTCTCACTGCCACTTATTTAACAAATAGGCTGCCAACCAAAGCAAACAATAACATAACCCCATTTGAACTTTGGAATAATCGTAAACCAAATTTGTCACACATAAAAACATTTGGTTGCAAGGCATACGCCTATGTAGAAAAATCTAAAAGGGCTAAATTTGATGAAAAAGCCATTGAAGGCATTTTCTTGGGATATGACCAAAGGAGCAAGGGATATAGAATATATATCGGGGATAATAGAGTAATGATATCTAGATCAGTAAAATTTCTAGAAAACGTAAAAAATGATACTAAACAAGACGAAAATAACATTTCGGCCCCAACCGAAGTTGCTCAAATTGAATTAGATGGTGATAAACATGACGCGGACGCAATTCCACATCAGAGTCAAATACAGCTTAGAAGATCGGGAAGAGAAAACAGGGGAGTACTTCCCGATAGGTATGGAATTAGCGCAAACATGTGTCAGGTTGAGGAACCCAAAACTTGGGAAGATATAGAAAATATGAAAGACCCAAAAATTAAAAATAATTGGCTAGCAGCTACAAATGAGGAATTCAATTCACTTATGCAAAATAAAACTTGGGAATTAGTCGACCCACCTCCGGGAAAACATATTATAGGTTGTAAATGGACTTTTAAAACAAAACGCAATGCACGTGGAGAAATAGAACGCTACAAGGCGAGACTTGTTGCGAAGGGTTATTCGCAAAAATTCGGGTGCGATTATGATGAAACTTTTGCCCCTGTCGTGGCACACACCACAATAAGAAGTTTCCTAAACGCTGCTGTATATAAAAATTTAGATATAATTCATTTAGATGTAAAAACAGCATTTTTGCACGGAAACTTAGACGAGGAGGTATTCATGAAACAACCCGAGGGATATATAGTAGAAGATCAAAAGGAAAAGGTGTGTAAACTGAACAAGGCTATTTACGGGCTAAAACAGGCTGCTAGAGCCTGGCACCTAAAAATTAGTCAAACACTCAAAAACATGGGATTTAATCAGTGCACATCAGATTTATGCTTGTTCAAACGAAATAAAAACGGAAACTTGTCTTATATTATAGTGTATGTCGACGACATTTTAGTAGCAGGAAAGAAAAGGGATACCGAAGAGATACACAAAGAGTTATCAAGGGAATATGAAATAAAATCGTTAGGTAAAGTATCGCATTATTTGGGGATAAATATCAAACAAACAGAAGATGGAAGTCTAATGTTAGATCAAGAAAATAAAATTGACGAAATTGTTAGGAAATTTAACTTAGTAAATTCTAAGCCGACTTATACTCCCATGAATACAGATTATTTTAATTTAGATCCTGATAGTAAACTAATGAGTGATAATACCCTTTATCGACAAGCAGTGGGGGCACTCTTATATATCTCCACCATCACCAGACCTGATATATCTGCCTGTGTGAACATATTAGGTAAAAGAAACGAAAAACCTAGAGAAGTAGATTGGTTAGCAGTTGAAAAGGTTATTCGATACTTAAAAACGACCAAAGATCTCAAACTACTAATTGATAAAAATAAAAAGCCCGTCTTAACAGCATATTGTGATGCTGATTGGGCATCAGATAAAAGTGACCGGAAGTCCACTACCGGCAATATCTTCAAATCGGGCAACAACTTGTTAAACTGGTCAAGCAAAAAGCAAACCAGTGTTGCACTCTCCTCTACTGAGGCAGAATACATTTCTGTCTCAAACACCTGTCAAGAAATGGAGTGGTTACTGGCATTATTAACAGATTTAGACCTACCACAAACCTTACCGATTTCGATTTATGAAGATAATATTCCATGCATAAAAATCTCAAAGAATGAAAAACATTTATCGAGAAGCAAGCATGTAAGTGTTAAATACTACAACGTAAAAACTATGATTGAAAACGGAACAATGTGTCTACACTATTGCCCTTCAAAGCAAATGATTGCTGACATAATGACAAAACCCCTTGCGAAACCTCAGTTTGAAACCTTGAGATCTCAGCTGCAACTGAGGCTAGCACTTTGAAAACAAAAGTGGGGGTGATGGAAAAGACTCTTTTTCTCTTCATTAAAAACTGTTTGTTTCCAAAGCACTCGCCAGATGGCAGCAGCATAAAACTTTTGTCCTGAAACCAAGAAAAGAACTCTTTAAAAACTTTTTTTGACGTCACATTTTTTCTGCGAAGCTACACTCTCTCGAAAATGATTCTAAGCTAGTGATGTTTACATTTTTCCTGAAACTGTTAAATCGGAAGCAAAGTATTCAGCTCCGATAATATTTCTTTTTAAAAAACTTTAAGATTACAAACATTTAAAACTCTTCTTAATTGTGTATTTACGTATGCTGTTCAGTGATTTTTTTTATTTGTGTTATTAAACAAGTCATCTTTCCCAAAACGGAAGTGCACGAATTATTTATTCTAAAGAACACATCGAACATAATAATAATCTACTATTCTTTCAGCCACACTGAAGATTGCCCTGAGCAAAATAAGTAAATTGACATCCTTATAGAAGACGACGCCTAGCAAAGGTAGGCATAAATTTATGTATTTTATTGAAATATCACTTAACCGTAATAGAACTCACGCCCTTTAGATCCATTGCGAGAACTAGTTCTGGAAAGAGTATAGCTAATAATTTTCAATTTTATAGATTAAGGCCCCACAATAGTCACAGAAAAAGACCCGGATGATAATGTAAAGTCTATGGGAGCGTTCTTTTCAAATATCTCGCTCAAATTTTAATATTTTTACATGATTTTTTTCTTTCTTATATACCGGATGATCCAAAAGTCAGGAAGAACTTTAAAAGCGAATAATTCGAAAACGAATCAAGATATAAAGATAGAGTTTGCACCAAACGGATGGAAAAGAAACCAGGTTTTGTGTGGCTGCGAAAAAAATGTTCTATTGACAACCAACAGATGGCGCTGTCGGATTTCTGAACTGCAAGCGCGACAGGAACTCCAAACAGTCACCTTTATGCTAGATGGAGAACCACCTCACATTACTCTGCCTGTGTAACGCCTGCTACGCTCAATATTTTTGGGGGGATTGCTTTATCAGTCGCTACTTTAATCACGCATGGCCTCCAAGATCTCCCGATTTAACACACTGGGACTTTTAGCTGTGGGGGATTATGGAAGTCAAAAGTATACCGCGACCAACCAGCAACTTTAACAACACTGAAAGATGCCATCCGCCAAAATGTGTCTGCATAGCGCAAGAAATGTTACTCTATGCTGTGAACAATGAGGTGCCTGGTCTCACAGCTGTGTTTCTAAATGATGGACAGTACATTAAACATTTACTGTAGTACTAATTAACAGTAATTAACCTGACTTGTAAGTTGTCAACATTTTTTTCATTTGTAAATCTCTTTTGTTGCATTAAATCACTATAGCGCCATCTGTTGGTCACCAACAGAACTATTTTTTCCGTTGCCACACAAAACTCTGTTTCTTTTATATGCGTTTTGTGCAAACCGTATCTTTGTATATTGATTCATTTTCAAATTATTCATTTTTAAAGTTTGTCCTTACTTTTGGATCACCCTGCATTTTTTATATTATTTCAATTTCAGAACCGGTTTAAACCGATTTTGAAATTTAAAGTAATTTAAAAAAAATAAAAAATTTAAAACCATTCAAAAACTAAGCCGGTTGTGGATCGTCCTCAGCTATCCTATGGAAAAAAAAAAAAAGCATTTAGAAATATCAAAGTTTGAGAGAGATATTTGAAAAGAACGCCCCAATAGACTTTACATTATCATCCGGGTCTTTTTCTGTAACTAGTTTTGCGCCTTAAAGTGAAATATGTGACTGTGCGAATAAAATATTTTGACGATTTCTTTTGTCTCAAAACAGGAGGGGGGGGGAGGGGGTGACTACTACTGTCGTAGTAGTACTAAACACGGTACTCATTGCACCTGCAAAACAATGCAAATAAAGCTTTCAGCGATCTTCTTTTTGTAGGTTTCAGGAGTCTTGCTTTTTACCTAGTGTTGCAATTTAGCAACAAGTCACATTTCATTTTTTTTTCTCAGTCCCTATAAAACATAAATGCATAAAATTTTTAATATAGACAACTCCGTATGTCTTCTATTTAAAATATTTTTTAAACATTCTATATTGAAATTTAATTTAATTTTTTATGTTTAATTTTGATTTTAAAAAATTAAACTTGTTCATTGACTTGCACCGGCTGCGTACAACATTTCTCAAAACTAATAAAGCAATTTGCAGGAAATTCGGTAAATATCTTCATTTTAAGTTAAGGGATAACTTTTAATTTATCAATATAATTGCAATGATTATTTAAAATTGGCAACTTTTCAATAAAAAATGATTTTTTTTTTCAAAATTTTATGTTTTAAATTCAAATTTCAAATGAATGAATAAGTAGTTTTAAAATCAAATATAAATTCAAAATACATTAGTTTTACATTATTATCAATAATTTGGGGGGCTCTTTAAACAGTAGTTTTGCTATAGTCTTGCGCGCAGTGGGGCGAATCAAAATACAATTTTACATAAAAAAAAAAAAAAAAAAAAAAAAAAAAAAAAAAAAAATCAGAATTAAACATAAAAAAAATAGATAAATTTTTAATGTGGGATTTTTTAAAAATTATTTTAAATAGAATAAATATCTGTTGTCTATATTAAAATTTTTATGTATTTATGTTTTATAGGAACTGAGAAAAAAAAATGTGATATGCTTCTAAACTGCCAGGTAAATCGTGAGATTCCTGAGACCCCTTAAATGAAGAAAACAGAACTGAGATGTCTTGTTCCATTCTTTACTTATTTGGATTTGAAATTGTAAAGATAATTTCTAGACATGCTATAAAATTAAGCACATATTTTAGAAGTATTTTGTCACCCTACAAGAAAGAAACATTTTTCATAAAAAGTATACAGGGAAAAAAAAAAAAGTTAACATTTTTAATTTGCTGAGAATAACTTTAATTAGAGAGAGGAATTTGAGATCTAACTGATGAAGAGCCTTGAGATACTAATAAATGTTTTTATTAACATTCTAAATTCACGCTCTACTTTCTTGAAAAATAAAATATGATAAAAAAGTTCTTTTGCGAATTTTTTCATTCTTTTTATCCAAGAACACAATGAATTCGAGAATATTCAAGAGTCTGTTAATACGAATTTTCCATTAGATATTAAAATCTCATAATTCGTTTCCCCTATAAATTTCTAAATAATAAAAGTACTTCAAAGTATTTCCTAAAGACCGGAGTTTTATACACCAGCTATCAATAGCTACGGTCCCGGTACAGTCGCAGTTAATCATCCTTCAACATCACCAAATCATTAACCTCAAATAAATTCCATACAAAGTCCCAACAGTGACTCAATTCGGTACTCCAGGGACCATAGAGGGAGATATCCATAACTGTGCCCATGGGAGGGGAGGCATCCCCCTTAAAGTCACAAACCGTAACCGCAGCTGCGGGGGAGGCGGGATGCGGAATATAAAGAAGCCATCTGGCGACCATTTTTGAGGGATTTTTTTGGATATAGAAATTGGCAACAGTGATTGTGAACAAAGCTGTCATGTAGGTATTTGGATAAGGGATATGAAGGGCGTGATTTGTGATCTTTTGATGCTACTACATTTTTTTTATGCGAAGTACAGAAGAAAATTGCTTTTTTAGAACATATTTCAAACATATTCAAAATTTTTCTTTTTATATTTCATTTTATGAAAGATGTTTAAAGTATGAGTAACTTACTTTTGTTTAAAAATTATAAATTGTAAAGTTTGGTTTTAAAATTTATCTCAAAGTTTATTTTTTCGACGGGAGAGCGAAATGATGTATTTTATTAAAATTTATTTATATTCCAAATAATGTTTAAAAATAATTGTTCAGCTTAAAATTGTGTTTTTCTTCTATTAATTTTGGAATTTTAGTAATTATTTTGTTCTCTCTATATATATATTGAATCGTATTAAAAAATTTTGTAACATACTTAAAAATATTATGTCACCGTTCCTCTCAATTTAAGTAAAGCAAAAATTTTGAATAGCCGGGGGGTTTTAATGGAAACAGAACATATTTTGCTCTTAATTTTAAAGATATATTTTAGAAATATACATTATATTTGTAATGTATAAAGCATTAGAATGTTTGTAATAATTTGCTTTATAAATTTTCGAAAAAATGAACTATAATTAAAAACACTTTAAAAATTTAGATAAATAAACTATATAATAATTTTTGTTACACCATGAATATAGAGATTAAAAAAGACGAAAATTAAAACAACAAGCAACCTTAATGCAAAGAAAAAAGATTTTAAAATCTTATGGTTCTTTTATTTAGGGGAGAGATGCGGGAAAAATATTTTGCTCAAATTTTTAAAAAATGTTTTAGAAATATGCTTTATATATAAATTTGCAATAATTTTGCTTTGTAAAAATTTTCACAAAAATGATCTATAATTAAATATACACTGTCATTGTAGATAAAAAATTACAGTAACCCTTCGTTACACTGTGAGTGCATAACCTTATTACATTAATTTATATCAATGCAATAAGTTGCTTTGTAATTAAAAAAATAACTATTATTACATATACGGTGTAGTTATAAATAAATTATAATACCATTTCATTTTATTGTGCATGCCTAAACACAATAAAAAAGAACGATATAACCAAAAGCATAATAAATTTTGAAAAGGATTCAAGTAATTTATGTTGTATGTTGAACTTTCCTGTCAAAATGTTAATTAGGTATTTTGTACCCATATTCCCATTTCCCATATTATAATTTCAGATGAAAATTAGCAATAGAGGAACTTTTTTGATAAAAAATATATATATAAACTTACTTAAAACATGCTTTTATTTTTTTATTTTATTTTATTATTATTATTTTTTATTTACTCGTGATACGTGGCATAGGGTAAACTTGCAATATTTTTGAAAATCGAAAAAAAAATTATATATATATATATATATATATATATATATATGTATGTATGTATATATAAATTGACAGATTTTACGTTTTAGACACTGGAGAGTCCGAAAAACATATTTTTAGGGGGGAAATTGTAGTCCGTCTGTCTGTATGTCAGCCTGTTTGTCTGTCTGTTAGTGAACAGTTGTGTTAAGGCTCCTGTCCTTGCTATCGAAGACACTCGCGTGCTAATGCTATTTTTATTTTAAAATTATTTTCTAACAACTCGTTTACATTTCGACCTTTTTTTTTATTATTTATTTATTTCTTTATTTATTGGCCTTGGATAGGTGAGGTCCCTCTCTATTACACTTCTTTTTTACTTTTTCAATTTTGGTTTCAGATATTTTTTATAAAGTTACTTTCCCTTTCAAAACCTGTTCCGAAAGGAAAACTTTCATTAAAAAAAAAAAAATTGCAATTAAAAACGAAAAAGTAAAAAAAAAAAAAAAAAAAAAAAAAAAATCGATATGGACAGCAATTTCAGCTATTCAATGCAAATAAATACATGAATAAAACTAAAAATGTCGAAATGCAAACGTTTTGTTAGACAAAAAAAAAAAAAAAAAAAAAAAAAAAAAAAAAAAAAAACCCTTCCCTTAGGGATAGCATTAACTCGCGAGTATTTTCGCTCGCAGAATCAGGAGCCTTACAATAAAGACGTCCGACTATTCTCTTTTCATAACAAGACGATTTTTGGAAATTTTTTCTTGCTAAAAGATAATAACATCAATGAAATAAAAAATAATAGTTATGCCACATCGTCTTTCTGTCTTCTCCCTCCCGACCAAAGACACTATCATGCATACCATCCCCCCCCCCCCCTCTATATCATGTTCAGTCCCCTTGTATACAGGGCGATCAGATAGATCTGCTTGAAACGAAGCGTGGCATTTTGTCAGGGCTAACGTAATAAAAGCAGAGGGGTCACATGCTCCATCAGTCATGACCGACGCCTGCCTCTGACAATCCCGATTGCTCTCCCTACTCAGCGGTGATGAATTGGGACAGGCAGAGCCATCTGGTGGAGAGTTCTTCTGATGTTTCCGCAGAATCATAAATGAAATGGAAAAAATATCATTCAAATCATATCCAATCTAGTGAATGTTTATTTCTCATAAGAAATGCCTGTAACAAAAATAAACCAAAGATAGTATGAGTGAATATTTTTTTAAATATAGAATAAACTTCATGTATCATGTTTTAACATAATTTTATTCAAATGTAAATCGAGACAATTCCAATACTGAATTCCAAACTCGAATTCCAAATTCTCCTCCAATAACACTGATAAACAAGGTTTCTGTTTCTAAGTATGTGGTGACTTTTATATTTTAGGTGGTGCTGTGAAAGAATATGCCATTAAAAAGTTTCCATCACCCACAACCCACATATTTTTAAAAAATTCAAAATCGTGAAAATCTCAATTTTGTAGTATTTATTTAACACATACACCTTATGAAATTTATCATTTGGTATTTTAGTAATGACAAAATTTTAAAAAAACATTTATAAAGCTTAAAATTAATATTTAAAACACTGAAAGTATGCATTGTTTATAAAGTTTCAGAAAAATATAGATTTTTTTGTAAAAAGAAATGATATTAATAAGAAATTTCATACTTTATGTAACTGTAAATGTCTTATCTGTGGGTGCTCTCTTATAGGTCATTGTTCCGAGTTATATTGACAATTTAAAGCAGACATTAAGCCACTTATATCATTACAGTAGCGTAAATCATCTTTTCTTTTAAAAAATATTGAATATTTCTTATATCAATCTCGATAAATAGATATCTTTGTATTGTTTTTCAGGAGATTCCAACCTTGCAATCTTGATCAAGTAATTCTGAGTTTTTCTTTGATAAATTTAAGTCTCTCACAAAATCATTTAATTCTTTTTGAGTTATTAGGTGTGGTTCTTCATTTATGCCAGGAGAATAGTTCATATCAGATGTAGAGGAAGTTTCAGTTTCATCGATTTCCATTTCTACTGCTACATCATCATATGTAAAATTCTCTGGAAGTTTCGGTATTTTTAAATCATCATTATGTCACATTGCTGAATCTAAGTTCGTGTACTTAATTTTATGTTTACTTCTTGCAAAGAATCCTTTAATTTTTGTAATACATTAGTAGCAGTCAGTTATTTGATCCTTCGGCATGTGTCATATCATGGGTATAGTAAAGGACATACACTTTTTTGTACCATTCATCCACTTCCGGAAGTTTGTAGCACGTTGTGTATAACAAGAACGAGGTGCTTATTTCTTATCTCGTTCAACTACTTTATATCCAAAGTACATATGATAGGCGAATCGATGCTTTTTCAAAGTTAGCTCCCCGCACACACAGCAAAAAGAATCGGGTTCATTAACGCATCCTCTAGGCATGTTATACATATTGTAGAGGAAGATGTGATAAATATAATAAAAATTTAATTAAAAAGTCTTACAGAACAAAGAAACAGTAGTATATTTGCCCCGAAAGATAAGTTTCCACTGTCAGGGATTTGCGTTAAAGTCAAATACTGTGGGGGTGGCTAGAGCTGTCTGTTCAAGGTCGCTAACTTAAAATTTATTAAGGGGACATCTGTTTCTACTCTCTTACTGTATCTTCTATCGTTGTAATAAGAAAAAGGAATGTTTGTGTGAATAAAATACATGAAAGAGAATAATATAATATAATTATGATGCCTATACGATGCCTACATACTCCAAAACGTATTAATGACATTTCTCAAAATTGGAGGGTGATAGAAAATTTTTACAAACATATTCTTTTTCAGCAGCTTGAAATCTATAAGAAACACTCAACGTATATAGAGAAATCGAAAATTCGTTAAAATTTGTTTATCAGTGTAACCTGATCACTATGCCATTGAGGCATAGTAATAATTTAATCACTATCGCATGTCACATGATAATGCCACAAATGCTAATATAGTGGATGATCGGCTAATGAGCTGAAGGGTGTTTTTAAATCAAAAAGGGCAATTTTGTGACATAAGTTTTAATTTATTTTTTGTAATGCATTTATTTATGAATATATACATACGAAATGTAATGAATTACTTTTGAAGTTGGTGCCAAACTATCGTAAGTATAGTAAGAATAGTGGATATATTACATCTAATACCAGAAAAAAAAAAAAAAAAAAAAAAAAAAAAAAAAAAAAAGATGACGATAATTATTATCGATTGTAATTGTTTGGCATTGACTTCAAAAAGTAATTCATTATTTTTTATAAGTATATATTCATAAATTAAATCAAAAATATGTAAATTAATCTCTTGTAAGAAAATATTCTCTCGAAAACCCATGTTTGGTGGATATTAAATTCTACGTATTAAATTTAACCGTTTTTATGCCGATACATGATATCCTATGCATAGTTATTGGATAACTATTCGTCATTAGGAAATTTTAAAGAATTACTTAATTCTTTTTAGCATGTCTTTTGAAGTCGGTTATATATACATATATATGATTTATTTATTTAGTTATTTGAAAAAGTTTATTTTATAACTGAAGTGGATTGTGGCATTTAAAAAGACAGCGATGCAATGAAATCGCTTTAAACTATATTTATAATACTCGGATCTTTACGAAACTTCATCAGAATATACTAGATTTAATAAAGTATAATTAAAGCAAAACAAATAAATAAATAAATAAATAAAAAATCGATATTTTCATCATTTTTCGCTGAATGAAGGGTATTAAAAATGAAGCAATTAAACTAAATTAATAACACTTAAATTTCCTTTAAAAATAGCCAAAAACACTTTATTAGACACATTAATGTTTTTTCTTTCTTTCTTTTTTTAAAGAACTTATTGTTTTTAAAGAATGATGACTATAAAAACTTTTTAAAAGATAACCTAAATACTGATTTCTATATGTATATGCTTCCATGTATTTTTTTTTTTTTCCTGGATTAATAAAATTTGTAAAGTTGAAACAAATAATACATGTTTTAGAAATACTGTTTAATTAATGAAATAACAAATTAGCACAACTGCAATACTTATGTTTTTTTTTTTTTTTTTTTTTTTTTTTTTTTTTTTTTTTCCTGAGGTTTACAATTTTTCAAGAATGTTAAATTAAACAGACAAAAATTGTTACACATGATTTAACAATTTTACATACATAACTATGCATAATTAAAAAAATAATAATAAAATGATAATAAAAAAATGTACATTTAATTGTGTAAAATCAACAGATTATTTTTTATTCTGCAAAACTAACAATGATTTTCTGAAACTTAACATTCTTTACTTTTTATATCTATCTTTTAAAGAATAATGGAAAGTAAAATATGAGGATTTAAATTTTAGTAGAAAAAAATGATAAAATAATAAAAATATCATTCTTACAGTGAAACCAGAAATACTTATAGCAGTATGGATTAGCAGATCTTTAAATGAAATTATTTTATCCTTAACTTCACTTCTGTAATTTTAAAAATAATAATTTGGCAATCATAACAAAAAATGGTTCGTGCATTAATTTTAACTTAAAGCAAATTCGATTTCAAATTTTCTTCTTTATGTTAAATAGTATGTTATCTTCATAAGTAATTATTTAGCTGATATTCTAAACAGTCTTGGTTTGAAACTGGATGAATAGAGGGTTCACGGGTGAAAATCTAGGAGTTAAATCTCGATTGGCATATTAAAACGCAATCGGTCTGCCAAGTCATGTGGAAAACACCTAAAAATCCGATTTTACCGGTTGACTCGTAGATTTACCATTATGTTTACCTGTTCCCAATCCTCCATGTTTTCATACTTTCGGTTCCTGGAAAGCACAATGGTAAACCTACGGGACAACCGCTAAAGTCAATTTTTTAGGTGTCTTCCTCCAAAATATTACTTGACAGACCGATTGCGTTTTGATACGCGAATTGAGATTTAAGTAATCCTAATTTTTTATCCGTGAACTCGATGAGGTGACTGTCTGTGCTGCCGCCTCTCAATCTATAAACTTTTAACATAAAATAAATAAAAAAAGCGACTGCATAAACCCAAGAAAGTATTTTGGAAAATAGTCAGAATTGTACTTAAAATTTTGAAAAGATGTTTGGATGACAAAAGCCACGACAAAAAAAGTCTTGTATAGGATAAAAATGTATAGGAATGCTAATAAAATACACAATGAATGACAAAAGGAGAACGAATTTCAGAACTAAATCTGATGGAATATATAATACCAATCCACAGTCACTAAAAAATAAAATAAAGAAAATCTCATAGTCGAAATACACTTTATGTGCGTGTCACTTTTTTTCAAGTGATTAAATTGATAAATCGCCAAAGCAGACGATTACATTTTTTGTCACTGTAAACTTTACAAAACTTTCTACATCAAAATGCACATTTATTATTGTTATTCTTCAAAGCTATAAATATTTTAAGCTCAACCCAGCATGATATCTGCCACAGCTTGACATATTTACATCATACTTTTTTAAAAGAACAAAATATTTATCTCAGCTGCAGCCAGTAACAATAAAACACTACATACAGATTTTAAAATTTTCTTATACGCAATTCGGCAGACGATACATTCCCAAAATAAAACAGAGATCCTATCGCAATATGTCTGTCACTCTAGAAAATGTGTCAGTATAGAAACAATTTCCACGATATAATCTGTTCCATTAGACGAGGTGGCATCAACTGGTGACGTTTTCCATGAATATGAAATGATGCTCCACAATCACTTTACGACAGCTCCTTTGTTTGGTTAGGAATGACCAAACCGCGAATGGACACATCGAGGATGATACTGACGGGATTTGCAATGGAAATGTCCTCAAAAATGGCTGAAATTGAAATCTCTGTCTGTCCCGAGAGATTAGCTGAAAAATTCTGGAATGTATGTAATGTAAAATAGTGTTTTTGCAAATTTCCATAAATTGTTTTATCAGTTGACTTGAATTTCACTGAAAAACAATGTTATAACATCCATTATAATAGTTAGTATCATAAATAGGTTAAATTTATTTTGATAATATAATGTCTGGAAGTTAGAAAAAAAAGGAGCGCATATATTGTTTATATTCACTATTTCTAACTGTATCCGAGTTAGAAAGAAAATGGATCAAGTGAGGTTTCTGAAGGGTCGATATGCAAAATAAGTACACTTTTGACAGGAAAAAAAATCTATATGGTAACATGACTTCCTTCAGGATATCCGGATTTAAGGGTGAGCTACAAGCGCTCCAAAATTAACGAAGTACAAATCGCCAAAATCATCCTTAATCGCTAATATCGCAAACACCATTCTAATTAAAACTGGTTAAATTTGCCAAAACTTGTCCATTTTACCTGCTTTCAAACGAGTCTACAATTAATCTGATCAACATTCTATTTCAGGAGAGATATATCTTTTCCCTTCCAATACATCTATGAAATCAATCGGAATGGCATACTAAATTATCATATTTAGCATCATTACACTAATAAAACCCATTTTTAACGTGCACTGTAAAAAAAAAAAAAAAAAAAAAAAAAAGGGTCGATCTACTAAAAAAACTTTAGTGATCCTTGTAATTACTAAAAAATTTTTAGTAATCTTAGTCGGTTACAAAAAAATCTGTAAGAATTACTAGAAAAAAGCTAGCAACGAATAGAGTTAATAGTTTTATATTTTTAATAGCTCTTACAAACTCAGTCGGTGTGGCCTTGATAGCATAGTGGTTATAGTAACGGACTCCAGGCTAAAAGGTCCCCGGTTCGAAACTTGCCACCGCCAAATACGCCCCGAATGTATGTAGCGTCTCGTTAATAAAGGTATTATGAAAATCCTGTCGGAGCGGGGAGGAATGTTTGGTGCTGCCATCTATTGCGGTTTTGCCGAAAATCTGCCGCTTCAGAAGTCTGGATGCGGCTCGAAGGTAGCCTGCCTTTCGGACACACGGAATGGTTATTAAAAAATTTTTTGGAGCTATTACTAAAATTTGCTTGGTGGCTTATACTAAAAATTTTTAAGTTAGTTATACAAAAAATTCTTTTGTTCAGTTTACAAAAGAAATGCTTGTTTCACTTGCAAAAAAAAAAAGTTTGTAATGGTTACTAAAAAATTCTGTGGAATACAAATTTACTAAGAAATTTTTAGTAACCTCTTGAATTTTTGTTTACAGTGTGAAACTCGTTATTCCAGAAGGGATTCAGGGTAAATGTTTGCCAAGGATTGCTTGAATGGTCCACATGTCAAACACAGTCATCCAACAAGCAATACCTATCTCGACTTTGTGGCATATCTTCTGCCAGATTACTTGATGTCATTCCTATATCCCAAATAACTTTCTAATATGATATAGCTCCTGCACATTCTTCAAACTTCTTGCTTGATATCCGAAACGAACACACATTAGTAAAGTTAACATATGAAATGAATATTTTCATCTCAGAAAGACTAAAGTTATTTGACTGAAATTACTCTCTATGTCGGCCAAGTTAGCTTAAAAGGTACAGCATTGGCTCCATAGGCCAAAAATCTGAGTTCGATTCCTGGGCTGAGAATTTTTTCACTCGCTTGTAAATTTCTATTGAGCTTATATGTCCGGTATTTAAGAAAGCAAGAATTCTATTGCACAGAAGTTGCCAGTTTGCAAGACTTGAATAGCCGGCTGAAGAGTAATGAAACTAGAAGATCAGCTTTTTCTAACAGTTATGGTAGTTTCAGTTTGTAAGCCAGCAAGGGCATGTATCAAATATTGAGTGACCTAATTTACCAAAGAATAAAAGTTTTATACAAGCTTCCGAATGCATAGGGAATTTAATCATGTACGTTAGAATACGTCAGCATTTTTTCCATTTCTACTTTGTGAAAGGGAAATTTGTGAAAGAGAAATAACATGTTTTCTTTTACTTTACTAGGGGGGCTCCGCTTCCCTTCTCGCTACGCTCGCCAACCCCCCGCGTAATCGCTTCGCTATCCCGTCTGGAATCGCTTCGCGATTCCAAGTTGTAGAATACCCCTGCTTGCTGCGCTCGCCAATACCCGATGGAATCGCTTCGCGATACCTTATTTTCCATACACTGTTAAAAATCTGCTGCATTTTGTTGCAACGCCCTCCTCTGTTTGTTTAGAAAATGGTTACTTGGCCGTGAAATGGAGCTTTCTCATTGGTTGGAATCGAGATATTATATACCAGCGGTGGAGTGCGTTGCAACAAAATGCAGCAGATTTTTAAAAGTGTACACTCAATTTTGGAATTCATCCCTCTCCTCATTGGTTGAAGCATAGACGGAGCCCTTTCCTGATTGGTCTATTCGACTCATGGAAGGTGTGGTCCACCCGGACGCGTTATTTCCGGAAACCTTACACATCAGTATCATTCCAGGAGTCATTCCTGGATATTTGTTTAAGGCTAGTTTTTTTTTACTATAGAAAGAAAACTTTCGTTCTTGCACCGGACAAAACAGCAAGTTAATGATGAAAACGAAATTAAAATCAGGGGGAAACACGGCACTTTGCGAATCTCCTTCTTTGACGAGCGTCAATTTCAGTGATGCATTGTGATACATTACATATGAAAGGCTAAATTTCTTCTAAACTAAAACACCAACATAGTTTATTGCAAGTTCATTCAAAAGCTGATTAAATGGGCCAAGTTTTTGTAAACTTAACCGATTGCAAATAGAAGGATGTTTGTGATATTGCAGATTACAGATTCTGGTGTACACTTCGTCAATGTTACAATTTTAAATCCAGGCATTATGATGTAAAATATATCACCATATGTATTCTTACTCTATTTTTAAATGTGTGCTTATCTTACATATTTCAGAAATCTCAGAATTTTTTTTTCTTTTCACACTTAAAAGACGCTTGACACATTTGCCATCTATCCATCATAAGTCAGAAATTGTTAGAAACTTCACAGGGCTGCTATGGTGTTATATGCTCCACATTGGTTCTTCTATCACCTCCTTCAATTTAGAAAATTAAATGAAATTGGACCTTATATGATATTTATGTGAGTATTTATATGCATCTAATGCTCTCGGCGTACAAAGCTCTATACAATAGCTCTTTCACGTAATTGTATTGCTCTCCGGTTGTTATAACAAATTTCAATCCTTGTTTTCCATAACAAAGATTCCACTCATGTACCTTGCATCCTTCCATGTCAAGCATTAGAGTGTATCTTATTGCATAATTTACATACGCCGATACATAAGTCAGTGAACATTCCATAAAATAGAAGTCCATGCTAGTAAAAAATTTTTACTAGCATACTATTATGTGAATTTGAACTCTAATCTGTTAAATTCATCTCTTGATCAAAGATTTTATGTGTTCCCCCAGTAAAATGATTTGTACACTTATTCATAAGAGAATGTTTATTATGACTATCGCACATTTCAGATAAGCATAGAGTATATGCACCACAAACTACGAATCCATCACATACATAAGGTTAATTAAGGCACTCCGCCACTTTGCAATCGATTAAAAGATTGTGATTGGTTATGATCAATCACAACGTGCATTATTAGATGTAGATAAAAAAGCTATTGCATATTATTAAAAAAGAAACCACGTCCACGTTGGTAACAGATGTAGATTTTAAACAATTCAAAACACAAAAAAAATTCTTAGTTAGACTATGCAAAGCATCAAATACAGACTCCGCAAGCCTACAATACTGCAATGCGGTATACTCTCTTCTATACATTACTCACCTGTGAGGGATTCTTTTCTTTTCTTAAATTTTTAAAAACGACGGAAAATCTGTTGATGACCAAGGTACTTATTTCGGTAATTTTTCTGCCCATATGGTACACTTTTTTGGCACTACTAGTAAAATTTAACTGTTATACATTTTCCCATGAAGAACGCTTTGACGCGTTTCATTGGTACAATTTCACCATTATTTATCTCATTAATATTTTTCTAACGGACTAAACATTGTTTTAACGCCGGCTTAATTTAAATAATTGTGCATATTTACGACATCATTATTTATTATATCTACATTATTTATATCTACTAGGCCACTCAAATTACATTTTGTCGTACACTTTACAAAAAAATTATTCAATATTTTAACTTCAAATTAAACACAAAAATAAATTATGATCTGTAGATTTGCATAATATAATTTTTTACAGTAAAACGTTAAAAAAAACTAATATTTTAATTTATTTTACATGCATTTCCAATACGTACGCATTTTAGCAAATAAATAAAAAATGAAACGCGTATATTTTTAGGATGAGCGAAGCGAATCCTCTACTAGGCCACTCAAATTACATTTTGTCGTACACTTTACAAAAAAAACTATTCAATATTTTAACTTCAAATTAAACACAAAAATAAATTATGATCTGTAGATTTGCACAATATAATTTTTTTACAGTAAAACGTTAAAAAAACTAATATTTTAATTAATTTATTTTACATGCATTTCCAATATGGACGCATTTTAGAAAATAAATAAAAAATGAAACGCGTATATTTTCAGAAAAAATAAATAAATCATGGAGTAAATAGTTGTAGATAGAATCATGATTAATTTAATAAATAAAATGTTTTCATTATTCAGCAAAATCGTTTGCACAGATGACACTTAAACATTTAAAAAAATTGTATTATGGATTTTTTATTGTAAAGTGGCAACAGAAGAATTGTAAAAAAATAAAATTAATTGTTAAATTAGTTATATAAATGAAAAATTAAAAGAATTGAAGCGTGAAGTTGTTGCCTCGATTCAAGTTTTTTATAAATGTACTAAAGCAAAGTTGGCCGATTCAGAAACGACAAATTGACTTTAACCATTTCTTACTTTATCATTTGTATCTAAAGTAATTTTACGTTCTTATTTGTGGACCGAAAAAGTTTTAGTGAACGGGACTTTAGATTTTGTTGCACGTAATAAAGAAAATCACAAGCCACAGACCAGATATCGCGAATAATCATGGATAAATTTGAATACTACAATAATTTAACTTATAAGAATTGGTGCGTACCAATTCCTCCAATAATTAAATTCTGGAGAAATGGAAGCATAAATTTCTCAAGGAAAGAATTTCCTCTGCAGTTAGCTTTTGCTGTTACAATTCATAAATCCCAAGGTTTAACATTAGATGAAGCAGTTGTAGATATTGAGGATATATAGACACAAGTTGGCTTAAAAACGTACGTAACGTTGTCGAGGGTGAAAATCCTTCAAAATTAAGCATTCAATAGAAATTTTCCTTACGAAAAATTCTACAATATCAAAAATTCTGATACGATAACATGTATAATAACGAAGAAATTAGAAAAAAAAAATTACAGTTAAAAATTCATAGTGTCAACGAGAGCAGATTTCAAATGTTTTTTCCAGAAAGTAGGATTTTGACGAAGTAACTTTCTTCAAGCTCTCTTCAAATATATTATTCTAAAATAGCTATCAAAGATTATTTGATGTTAATTACAAAGATTGGAAACATGCATATTTCAAACAACTTTAAAAAACACCAGTGGTTATTGGAAATTGTAAAAACATCTTTAACCCTCTGACAGTCTTGCAAAAGGGCAAAATTGTAATGTTGTTTTCTGAGCATTTTGTTTTAATTGCTAAAAAAAAATATGATTCTTTCAAAATTATAGAAAAATCTTATTTTCGAATAAGAATGTTATCCTTGAGTGTGTTAATCATTGCACAATGTATTAAAAATCCATTAAATCAACTGAGTTATACCATTTTAATTATTGCTTGCATTGCAGTGAAACCTGGAGCTTAGGGAACGCCTATAGATGGGCTTGTCAGTGAGAGGGTTAAAAGAGTTTTTAGTTGAAAATTTAAAAATATTTTGTAAATGTTTGCTTCGAAAATATTTTATTACGCCAGTCTTACATCAAAAATAAAAAATTAAAATGCGCCAAAACATAAAATAACGTTTTTGTTTAATAAAGATGCAAAAATAATATTAAAAAATATTTTAACTTTCAAATATCTTTTTTATAAAATAATGCTTCGCGAATCCAAACAAAGCATGGCTTTTGCTAGTTATTAGTTTTATTCATTAACTTGAAAATGTATGAAAATTCTTGTAAGAACTCTGAAGGAAAAATACATATAACCCCAGGGTGGCGAGTGGTCAGGGAAAAACGCAGTCAAAAAAAAAAAAAAAAAAAAAAAAAAAAAGGAGGAAAATACTAGTATTTTCTTATAGAAAATGCTTTAAATAATATAAAGGTATTAAAGAAGGCAAATTTCTCTTTTAACAAAATACTGATATGTACCCTTTCCGGCGCCGGTGTCTCTAAAAAAGGACACCTAATTTTAATTTTATTGGTACCAAGAATATGTAATTAAAATTTTCTTTTTATAACATATAGTCGACTCTCGTTAATTCGAAATCAGATAATTTGAATCTTCGCTTAATTCGAACTAAACATGAAGTCCTGAAATTTTTAACATCAGAAAAGCGCTAAAATATTTCATTTATTCGAACTAATTTTCTCTTGACTTAATTTAATTCGAACTAACGAGAATTCCGATTTTTCATTTTTACTTTCTTTAACACGGTCTTCAAAACCTTTGAATAATTTTCTTTCTACGATTTTGATGAGAATTGTTCCGAACGATTACATGCATATAATCCCATGCTTTTGATATCCACTTTCTTAGTGTCCCGTCTGTCCATTAGTGACATCTCAAATGTTTCTTCCATTGTGTTTGTTTTTGATCCCTTAAATATTTTATGCATTTATATATTTAAATTTAATATTAAGTCATATTCTAATGATAACAGAAGAAATAAATTTAAAAAACACTATAATAATAATTCCTTTGTAATAATACCATATTAAGCATGTTTTCCTCTCATATTTTCCATAATTCGAACTTCGGATAATTCGAACATTTCTTGTGGTCCTGTCGAGTTCGAATTAACGAGAGCCGACTCGATACAGTGAATTCTCGTTAAAAATGATAGTCAAGGTCAAGGGATATGGTCAAAACACCATAACATTAATCCCTTTGTAATGGTACCATATTAAGCATGGTTTCCTCTCATACTTATAATTCGAACTTCGTATAATTCGAACATTTCTTGTGGTCCCGACTAGTTCAAATTAACGTCTTCAGACCTGAGGTGCACAAATGTGTACCTCCATTCTTTTCCTCATAAAAACTAAACTGCTCGAATTTTTTGCATTTCTACATTACTTCTCTACAGCTGAATGTTTTTTGTTTTAAAACAAACCCAAGAAATGTCAGCACTGATGAAGATAACTTCATAAAATAAATTTTATTTTCATCGGAATTTCGGAAATACCTTCAAGGCATTGTTGCCAAAAGAGTAAGAAATATTCATGATTATTTAACTTAAATGCTTTACAATAAAAAATTTTGAAATTTTGCTGATCATTTACTCGTTTAAAGACCTTAATTTTGTTATTACGTAAATTTATACTACTGATAGTTAAACTGGTGTTTTAAGGGGATTAGAACTTTTGTATCCATATTTATAAACCTAAATTACCAGACCCCTAAAGCACTGTTTTTATAAAAATGACTCTTTCTGTCATCTATAGTGTCATTTCGATTATATAAAAGCAATAAATATATATTTGCAGAGTTATTTTATGCTCAGGTCTGAAGAGGTTATCGAGAGCCGACTGTACCTGAAAATAAGCAAGTTCGTATTTTAAAATGAATTCGTTTATTAATTATGGTATATTTTAATTATTTTAAACAGATCTACTCCGCGCTGAAGAGTCAACATCGTTGTTGTTTGTGTTTTTCTACGACCATACTCGCCACCATGTAATCCTACTGAAACGACACAGCGTAAGATTTGAAATTCTTTTTCTTTTTTCTTTCTTTCTTCTTTTTTTTTTTTTTTTTTTTTTTTTTTAATGACGTTTCTTATTCCCTTAATAAATAATGTTTCAAGATTCAATTGAAAATAGGAAGTAAAATCAGAAATACTAATTTAAAATTAAAACACAACTTGAACAACATCTAAAAGAACCTTATACGACCGTTGAATTTAAACAGACGTTGAGATTAAAGCGTTTAAATTATGAATAAATTTCACTCAGGAAGCTCATTTCATTTCAATATTGTTTCATAACTTCTACCTTCCCCCATAAAAATTCCCCCATAAAGCGGTTACTTTGACATTCAAGCTGTTGTAATGGCTACTATTCCCTTTTTCATAGCAGCTGCGATACTAAGGATGGACAAATATTGACAGAATCATTACAAGCAGACGATTTTCTACGTTAGATGTCTCATGGGGGTTACTCCCCTTCCCCCTCTTCATTTCGCCATGGAGGCAGCGAATTATCTCTAATCGCCAAAGATGGACCTGCATTTCCTTCTGAATTGTATTTCTCCCCCATGGCACTTTAGGAGAAATATGTGGTTTACATGAAGAACGTTATTTAAATGCTAAATTAGAACACAGCTGCGAATAATTTGGTGTATTAAAAGTTAAGTTGGAGTGATTTCGTTTTAGATGTTTAATACGCAAAGAATTTTGATGAATGATGACAGAACTGTAAAGAAAGAGAAAGGAATTGTTTAAGTATTGAAGATAAAAAATATACGTACATATGTCATTGTGTTTTTGCCTTTATAACAAACGATTAAATAAACAAAAATGTATAAGTTGTTGTGATATATAATGGTTTAATGTATTTTGAATTATTTTTTACTTTCTGCTATCTTCACAAGAAGAAGTATTGGATTCGTGAAAAATTTCGACTTCCGGTTTTTGATGGATTTATATGCTTTAGATGGTCTTGACTACAATTTGGTGGCATTTTAGAAAATCTTTATTTATGAATCTGTCTGTAACTCTGTCACTCTGCGAGTCTGTATATAACAAAAATTTTGTGGGCGCTCTGTATCAAGAACTAATTCACGGAATTTCATAAAAATTTAAATTCTATTAGATCTTGATACAAACTAGAGCTGATTAGATTTTGGTTCATATCGCTCAACAGATGGCACTACTATTCTGCGTTAATCACAATTTCTACAACAGCTATATTTCGAAATCTAATACGCAAATTTTCATAAAACTTTAGATTCAGTTTGTCCTTGGTATAATTTGGTGCTGATTACTTTTTGGTGCAACTCGCTCGAGAGGTGGGGCTTCTATGCTGCATTAATCATGATTATTGCAGTAGTTGTATCCCAAGAACTGAGGCACAAATTTTCAGTAGACTTCAGATTCAATTCGTTCCTAATATAGATTAGTGTTGTTTTGTTTCGGGTTTAAATCGCCCTATAGGTGGTGCTGCTATGCTGAATTTTTCAGGATTTCGCAATAACTGTAATCTTAAGAGCTAATGCATGGATTTTTATCAAACTTTATGTTCAATTAATACCTGATAAAAAAAATTCTAATTAGTTTTTGGTGCGTACATCACCCAAAAGGAGACGCTGTTTGTTTGAAATGTCTACATGCTTTTTAATGAGTTTTAACTCTTTATATTACGCAGCGGTACTTTATATTACCACAATTCAACACATATCTATCCCAGGTAACCCCTCGAGAGACAAGCAATAATGTCTCTATAATACTAAATTCTCACCGGGAAAAAAAAAAAAAAAAAAAAAAAAAAAAAAAAAAAAAAAAAAAAAGAAATATTTTAAATTAAGCAAAACAAATTTTTAACATTTTGCCTCCAAAGTTAAAATTTTAAAATTTATTTACATTTTTTGGTGTGAATTTTATTTAAATTAGGTGAAATAAAATCTATCCGAATCATTAATTAGGGTATTTCCATGAAAAACTTGTCATGACTGTCACATACTACAATTTTTGCTACCAGTATATTAGAACGGGAAAAATTGACTTATTTTATCGGAGACATTTTATCATTTGATTAAGGCTAAGCCGACTTTTCGAAAATAACGGTGGCCAATAAGTATAGCGATTTTCTTCTGTGTGACAGACATGACAAGTTTTCATGGAAATAGCCATTAATGGTATTTTATTGTGTATTTTAATAAATTTTCGGATTTTAAAATATCATTTTTCATATAAAATATAAGAAATTTAATTTTTGGAACTGAAATGATTTTTTAAAGCACAACACAGCTTTTCATTTTATAAAATAGTTTTAAGACATCACAATCTCACATTTGGATGTATTTAACAACTTATTCTGTCACATTTCAGCCTTTTAGAAGAAATATTTTACCCCGTTTATCTCAAAGAGTCTTTTCATCCATTTGTAAAGAAACACATTCTTATATCTGCTATCCAACTAGGAAGACTTATAACCTTATAAATAAGGCTCACTTCATAAAAGGAACGATAACTGGGCCGGGTCAATTGCCTTTTTCGCCTGCTGAGATATATATCCATGAAATATCGTTTGGATCCCTCCCCCTTACCGACGTGATATAAAACTATAAATAAATGGCCGCACAGAACATATACGTCACAGACGAAGAGAGGAGAAATATTATCCATTAAATAAAGATGCGCAGTATAGGCCGATGCCGATTTGACGACCATTGTAGCATGCAGGAAGTGCAGTGAAGTAATGAAATGTTTTGTTTATGAAAAATGAAAAATGAAAAATGTATTCCCATTTATTGAATCGTGAGATTATTTCATATGGTTTGTTTTACAAATTTCTTTATGCATTTCATCTACGATATTTTACATTTTGCTTTGAATTGTAATGCAGAAGTAGATGTTAATAAAAAAGCTATGTTTTTTTTTAAGAATCTATACAGCACTAGGTCATTTTAAAGTGGCTTTTAAAAAAAATAGATACAATCAAATTATATTTTAGTGTAAAAATTTAGTTAATATTATTTTATTAAAAATCTTTCAATATTATTTTATTCATTATTAAAGATGTGCAGTGTAAGCCGATGTCGAATTGGTGGCCATTGTAGCATGCAGGAAGTGCAGTGAAGTAATGAAATGTTTTGTTTATGAAAAATGAAAAATGTATAATCATTTATGAATATAAAGCTGCTCACCGGGTCCACGCGGGCCTATACAACAACAACAACATAACCATTTATTAAATCGTGAGATTATTTCATATGGTTTGTTTTACAAATTACCCTATGCATTTCATCTACGATATTTTATATTTTGCTTCGCATTTGTAATGTAGAAATAGAAGTTAATAAAAAAAAAAAGCAATGCTTTTTTTAAAGAATCTATACAGCACTAGGTCATTTTAAAGTGCCTTTTTTAAAAAAAAAAAAATAGATATAATCTAATTATATTTTGGTGCAAAAATTTAGTTAATATTATTTTATTTAGAACCTTTCAATATTATTTTATTTATCAGTTAAAGCCGATGCAGTATAAGCCGCTGTCGAATTGGTTGCCATTGTAGCATGCAGAAAGTTCTGTGAAATAACGAAATGTTTTATTTATAAAAAATGAAAAATGTATTCCCATTGATTTAATCGTGCGATTATTTCATTTGGTTTGCTTTACAAATTTTTCTATGCATTTCATCTACGGCAGTTTATATTTTGCTTTGAATTGTAACGCAGAAATAGAAGTTAATAAAAAGCTATGCATTTCTTAAGCATCTACTGCCGCTAAATCGTTTTGAAGAGCCACTTTTTTTCTAAATAAGTATAATCTAATTATATTTTAATTTAAAAATTTAGAATTTTTTAAGATCATCTTATTTAGGATCTTTCTATATTATTTCATTCATTAGCTAAAGATGCGAAGTGTAGACCGATGCCGATTTGATGACTATTGAAGCATGCAGGAAATGCAGTGAAGTAATGAAATGTTTTGCTTATGAAAAATGAAAAATATATTACAATTTATTGAATGGTGGGATTATTTCCTATTGTTTGTTTTACAAATTTTCCTGCACATTTCATCAACAATATTTTATATTTTGCTTGGAAATGTAATGTATATATAGAAGTTAATAAAAAGCGATGCGTTTTTAAAAATCTACAACGCTAATTCATTTTAAACATCCATTTTTATTTATTATTATTATTTTTTACTTACCCATCATACGTACACTGTAAAAAAAAATCTGTAGTACTACTAGAAAATCTTTAGGCAACTGGGATTCCATAAACTTTTCTAGTAACCAATACAGCTTTTTCTCAAGTAACACTACTGCATTAAACTTAGTAAACAGCACAAAGACTTTCTTAGTGAACATACTAAGAAAGCATTAGTAAACCTTACAGGTGTTTTTATTAATATGAATACTAAGAAAGGATTAGTAGTATTATAGATATTTCTCTTGTATCTTCACTAAGAAATGATTAGTAGTACTACAGATATTTCTCTTGTATCTTCAGTAAGAAATTCTTAGTAGGCGTTACAGGTCCTTTTTAAGTATTTTTACCAATAAATGGTTAGAAGTTTTACAGATACTTCACTTGTACCTTCACTAAGAAATTCTTAGCAGCCATTACAGGTATTTATTTAGTATACGTATAATAATACTATTAACCATTTCTTAGTTTTCAAACTATAAAAGCACCTGTAATTTCTACTAATGATTTCTTACACTGTAAAAAAAAAATATGGGTTTTCACTTAAATATATTAAGTATCTTTACAGCCATTATTATAGTTACTAGATAATCTTTAGTAATCAATCGCTTCGCAAAACATTACAGAAGTATTTGTTGTAGAGCTACACATCAAACTGCTGTAATTGACGCGGTGGGTTCAATGAACCAGTCAACAAACCAACCTCTAAGATCTTTGGCCAGCCGCCGGCGAAGTCGCTAGTGACCTCGTGAGCAAGCTGAATTTTGTTTTGTGAAATGATTATTATGTTTTTAAGGTAAGTTATATTTTATTTAAGTTAGAAACATTTACAAATATTCAGTTTATTTTTATTAAAAGTTAATTTCACCACTAATCTCTTATTTCTTTTAGGCCTAACTTAAACCTTGCTTGTCAATTGTCGCGAGTATTACTAATATTCTGTGCGTAGTTTATGCAGTTTAAAACCTGTTTTTTCGTTTTCGTTTCTTTCTCTCTCTTTTATTAAATAATTTTAAAAATGAAATGTTAATTAATCTACTGGTAATCTTTGATATTGTAACTTGAGATTTAATAGTCTGAGATAAATATTGTATCGCTCAAGTTCGTTAATCATGTTTTGGGACCATAAAAATCTTTTATTAAACTAATCTACTTATTTAATTTTATCTGAAATCTCAATTTTCCCATGCGCGCTATTTATAAAATAACAAATATATCGCAAACTATACGTGTTTGCAGCCTTTTGTACAATTACCCCTGATAGCTCAGTCAAAATATAATTCAAAATTAATAAAAACAACTTTTTAATCACAATTATCGCCGTTTTATTTTATTGTATGCCATTAAAAATATTAATAATGTAAATTAAACTTAAAGTTCGACTTGCCCCCATCTGTTTGTTTACGTTTTGAATGCTTGAATAATGCAATATTGTCAGCAAGCAAAGTTTTTGTTTGAGTCTAATTCGTTAAACATGGGTTGAATCTGCTGTTCATGTTTATTGTATTGACATCAGGGCTGGCATGATTTAAATTGACAGATTTAAATCAGCTGATTTTAATCAATTTTTCTTTTTTTTTTTTTTTTTTTTTTTTTTTTTTTTTTTCTTAATGCTAGAAATTAGTTAGCAGAAAAATAAGAAGTTGGTGTAAATAAGTAGCAGGTCTTTTTCTGATATTGCCAGGATTGCTATCAGAAAGAATGTGGCAGGTGCAGGTTAAGTCCAGGTGTCCCCCTCCTAATTTTGTAATTCTTTGTTATTTTGTTAAAAAATTTTGACGATGAGGCAAAACACAGAAACGCTTAATAATAAATCATATTGTGTTTGCCAATATTTGCAACTAAATGATTTTAATCTTTTTATGTTTCACAAGTTAATAATTAAACAAATTCATTAATGTTCACCAAAAAATCAGATACTACATCACTACATGTAAGGAACAAGTTTTAAAACTTGCCATATTACACTGTCAAATTTCAATTAAAGCTTATGAATTTTTAAAAAGCATTCCAAAACCAAAATTACTAGTTTGTATATTGTAGTCACAAATCGTAGACGAATGATGTGTGCATAGTAATACATTGTTGTTGTTTTAATTTAAAACTTAAAATCTTAATTCTTACTTTTTATATGTTTTACAAATTAATTTTAACTTTGATCTTATTGTTAATAATATGCTATAATTTTTTAAAAATAAGACATTAGGTAAAGATAGAATTACAAAATTTAAAGCAAGATATAAACAAGCTTTTAATGGCTGTCATATTGCTAAAGTTTTATTAAATTCCTCTGTTTTAATTCAAAATGAAATTTCACTTAGTGTAGAGGAAAATAATGAAGGTTTCTGCGCTCTATCAATGAAATTCATGCTTTTTTTCACAGCAAATTGGTAAAATTTACAATTTTTTTCTGTGCCCTACTGATAAAAATTGAAATCTCTATCGCAGATGTATTTCCAGTTTTGGCAAAATTTCAAACTAGCATCTATCGCATAACTAAGACCAATGTTTTTTTTCAGAAATTTTGCAAGCAGTTTCAAAGCAATTTTTTTTTTTTCTAAAGTAGTAATTGTACAATTAAATGATAAATTCTAAAGAAGATAGTTTAGCCTATCTCTGATTTTTTTTTTTTCTTTTTGGTTAGGACATCTTAAAATGTTGGGAAGATTACCAAGAATTACCTTGGACGACTTCGAATGATGTGACCCTACTTCTGCATTTATACTGATGTTTCTAACCAAGTAAGTGACTCAAAAAAACACATTTTTATAGTTTTTCTTGTTTTTTTTCCCCCCCATGTTGGTTCTGTTGAATTTCCAATGTTCTAAACATATGATTGTGATAATTAAATCATTCTAATTATACTATATACTTGATTATTTCATGCACAACATACTCATACTTACCAAGTTATACACATTAAGTATAAAATTTATATATTTGGACTGTTTTTTACAATTAAAATAATTTTTGGTACTACTTGGTTATCCCGTCGGCAAAAATTATTGCCAAACCAATAAGATTAAATGTCAATAGTGGATGACCGCGAATATCTCATTTAATGGCACTAAATATGATAAAGATGTTTAAAACATCATTAAATGCTTTTTATTTGTATTTTTATGAATATTCTACTAATTATTATTATTTTTTTTTTCGTTATTTCAAATAAAAAATATGTCAATATATATAATTTTGCTATTAGTTTGGTGATTTGTATAATTTGGCGAAATTGGTCGCCTGAATAACCAAGTAGTGCCCAATTTTTTAAATATTTTTGTAAAATTTTCTCCCAAACTCAATTTCTTCCCTTAACTAAAGAATTATTTCTAACTGGTTTTAATTTTATAAATACTTAAGGATTATATTTAGGTATACAGCTAAAAAAAAAAAAAAAAAAAATCATTATTAAAACATATTATAGAATTTTTCATCTTCGTTGTTTTGAATAGATTTTGTCTGTATTTTCTTTTTAAGATGTGCCAACTGAAGAGTAGTTAAAAATAGAGCTGTACCAGACATCAAAAAATGATTAGATTATTAAAAGTAAGGGTTAATTAAATATGCATAATAAAGATAGGTGCATTTTCCTTTAATTAATGAACTTATATTTTTAAACATACCTTATTAAATCGCATCAAATTCATAAAGTAAGAAAGTTTTATTTCAGGTTTAACCAGTGTTAATAATTAAAGCTAGATTAATGCACAATTAAAATCTTTTTACCAAATATTTATCAATAAAAGCAATATCTTTATTTTCTAAAATAAATAAAAAAATCCTTGAAAAACTATGAGTTTTGTCATATTGATAATATTTAGAATTACATATTAAAATACATACAGAATGTTATAAAAGTAAAGTATTCTGAAATTTGTAATGACATCTAAATTAAAAGTTTCATTATTATTTACATCTGTAATGTGCAGATTTCAGAAATTTGTGGATTTGAGGGAGTCTACTATATATTCTTTAAGATTTCTGTCAAATTGTAAAATTTTCTGGATTGAGGAAATATTATCTTCAAAGAATTTAATTGCGAGTGCCAAATCAAAATTTTTTTACCATTAGATTTAGCATGTAACAGAAAAGATTAAGATTTAACTTCATATCTTAATACTCTTAAATTCTTTAAAGATAATCTTCCCTGTTCCAGAAAATCTTTCAATTTAGATGTCGAGAAACAAAATAACCAGAAGTTTTTGTACATTAAAAATAATCTCAGAATAATGTATATTCATTGAATTGTATCATATATGTATTATTAAATTGTTAATCAAAAGTTTCTCAATAAGATTTTCAAGGTATCAATGTTACACTGTGTAGGGCAAATTTTGCTTTGAACATAAGATATAGCTGTTATCAATAATGTTTAAATTAGAAATGATTTCAATTCTCAACATAGTTGACTGCAACTATTTGAGTATTTTAAAATGTTATATTACTTATATAATCATGGGTGCAAGTTTTTCCGTCCTGAGACGAAATTCTGTCTCTTAAAAATTCCCGAGGACGGAAACAAGACAGAAAAATCTCAGAGAACAGAAGCGCATAGTGAAAAACACACGCTTTTCATCAAAGGATCATGGAAAACATGATTTTCATGAAATGATCACGAAAAAAAGTGCTATTTCTGTCAAAGGACTGCAAAAAAAGACACGTTTGCCGTCAAAAACTTGCGGGAAAAATGAGATTTTTGTCGAAGATCGTGAAAAACACGCTATTTCTGTCGAAAGATCGCAAAAAACTATTGAATTGCAAAAAGAGGCACGATTTTTATTAAAAGCTTGTGAAGAAAAGTCAATTCTTGTTAAGATTGCGGAAAAGACGTCATCTCGGTCAGAGAATGCGAAATAGACGCAGTCTCTGTCTAATGATCGCAAAAAAAAGATGAGTTTTCTGTCAAAAAGTTGCAAAAAAACGCAATTCCTGCCGAAGAATCACGAAAAAGATGCTATTTCCAATCAAAGAATACTAAATAGATATAATTTTTGTCAAATAATCGCAAAAAAGTGCAAGATCATGTGAATTTAATCAAAAAATTGTGGAAAAGACGTGAATTTTGTCAAAGGATTGAAAAAAAGAGATTTCCATCAAATGATCGCAAAAAATTCCACAGTTTTTGTCAAAGGATCGTGAAAAAGATGCGAATTTTGCCAAAGCATCGTGAAAAGACACTATTTCCGTTGAATATTCTAAAAAAAGACACTATTTCTGGCCAAAAAATACAGAATAAGTACATTTTTTTCAAAGGATCGCGGAAAAGACTCAAATTTTGCCAAAAGATCAAGAAAAAAAAACGTGCTTTCTGTGAAATGATCGCAAAAAAGACCACGATTTTCATCAAATGATAGCAGAGAGAATGCAATTTTTTGTCGAAAGGATCGCGAAAAAGATGCAATTTCTGTACAACGATCACGAAAAAGACATGAATTTCGTCAAAAGATTGTATAAAATACTTGGATTTCATTGAAAAATTGCAGATTTCTGCTGAAAACTGTAGAAAAATCGCAAGTTTCAGTTTAAAATCGTAGAAAAATCACAAATTTCGGCAAAATATTGTAGAAAAGTCGAAAATTTTGTCGAAAGATTGAGGGAAGAAACTAATTTCATCATATGGTCATGGAAAAAACACGAGTTACGTGCTTATGTTCTCACTCAGTGGGAGGGTGGGATGTCAAAATATTTTCAGTCTTGGCAAAATTTCAAACTTGCACCCATGTAGGTATATAATATCCAAAAACATTTATTTTATCAACAGATATGCATTATATGCAATTGGAAATGAAATTTAAAAATTAATTGCTTAAACTAGGGGTGCACAACCTTTTCAAGTGAAGAGCCACTTAGAAATATGTCTGAGTGGTCGAGGGCCACATCATGGTCTGTGGCCTATAATCGGATAAAAAATATGATTTTAGAGGGGAATGGCGGGGATGGAGGGGGGTGTTACCCACCTCCATCACATGGTAAGGATATATCAGCAGATTTTATCTTATATATAACAGATGTTTCAGGTTTATTTTCAAGATGTAAAAATATTCTTTGACTTTTTTCAAGAGAGTAAATTTTGCTTTATTACAAGTGCTAAAAAATAAGCATAAATTGCTGATACCGAAAAAAATGTGAATTTTATGAACGAAAGAGAGAAAAGGAGCCGATCAACAAGAATTTCCGTGCCTGAACAACAAAATTCCCGATTTTCTGTGCCTGATTAACGAAGTTTATAATTCTTCCACGCCTGATTCACCAAATTTGCACATTTTACAAAACCAATCGACAAAATTTGCAATTTTTATGAAGCTGAACGAGAATAATTTGCATCATTTTCTTGTCTGATCAACAAGATTCACAATTCTTATGAAACCGATCGAGAAAATGCAGGAGTTTTTTGCACTTAATCAACAAAATTCGCTATTTTTACAAAGCTGATTGACGAAATTGGTGATTTTTCCTCACATGATCAACGAAATTTGCGATTTTTTTCCGCACATGATCGACGAGATTCGTGATTTTTCTGCACCTGAACAACGAAATTCTCTATTTTCCTTCACATGATCAGTGAAATTTGAGATTTTTCCGAAACTGATCGACGAAATTCGCGACTTTTCTGAACCTCGTTGACAAAAACACTATTTTTCTGAAGCCATTCGACTAAATTAGCTATTTTCTTCGCCTGATCGACAAAATTTACGATTTTAACGAAATCCATTGATGAAATTCACGATTTTTCTTTGCATGATCTACAAAATTCGTGATTTTCCTTTGCAGGATCGATGAAAAAAGCAACTTTTCTTCGCATAATCGGCAAAATTCACATTTTTTTTTTTTTCGAGCCTGATCGAGAAAATTCACAATTTTTACGAAGGTGATAAAAAAAATTCAAGATCTTTCCGCTCCCGATCAACAAAATTTTAAATTTTTACGAAACTGATCGATGAAAATCATTTTTCCTTGAAACGAAACTCACTTTTCAACGAAATTCATTTTTTTACAAAGTTGATCAACGATATCTGCGATTTTTCAAAGCTGATTTACGAAATTCACGATTTTTCTTAACACAATCAATAATATTCACAATTTTTTCGAGCTTAATCAAGAAAATTCATGAAAGTCCCGCGCTTGACCAACGAAATTCGCAATTTTTATGCATACGATCGATGAAATTCGAAAATCATGATTTTTACAAAGCCATTCGATGAAATTAGCGATTTTTCTCACTTGATCGAAAATTTCACGATTATCCACAGCTGATCGAGGAAATTAGCAATTTTTCTTCTCCCAGTGGAGGAAATTTGAGATTTTATTAGAACCTAATCGACGTAATTAGCAATTTTTATGCGAGTGATCAACAAAATTCGCAATATTCCCGTCTCCGATCAACGAAATTCGCGATTTTTCTGAATCCGATCTATAACATGCACGATTTTTCGCTGTCCGATCGATGAAATGCGCACTTTTCCACCTTTAATTCAAGAAGTTCGCATTTTCGCGCCAGATCAGCGAAAATCGCGATTTTTGTACTAACTGACGAAATCTGCATTTTTTTATGCAGGAAGATGAAACTCTCGATTTTTTTTCTCAGGATAAATTGATAAAATTCACGATTATTTCACAGCCTATTAACTAAATTTTCATTTTTTTCCTCGTTGTGTTCGATAAATTTGCGATTTCCACGTGCTTTATCAATGAAATTTGTAATTTTTTCGTCCGTACCTGATCAACAATATTTTTTTTTTTTTTTTTTATGCCATAAACCGAGAGAACATGCAATTTTTTTTGCAACCGATGAATTTAATTTGCAATTTTTTCGAGCATCATCTAGAAACTTGAAGATTTCTTCTTGCCTGATCAACGAAATGTGCGATTTTTTGTGTAAGACCGACAATATTCATAATTTTTCTATTCCTAATTGACAAAACTCGCGATTTTTCTGTGCCTGATCGGAGAAATTTGCTACTTTTTGCCTAACTTCATGCACAAAATTCGCAATTTATCAATATCCAATGAGTGAAACTTGCGATTATTACAAGCCTCATTGGAAAAATTCCCTTTCTTTCCACACTTAATTAATGAAATTCGCGATTTTTCGGTACCGATCAATGAAATTTGCGATTTTCTTAAGTGACGAAAATTTATATTTTCCTGCAGATTCACAAAATTTACGATTTTTTCCTATCACATATGCACAAAAATTGCAATTTTTTCCAGTTGTAAATTGACAGGGCTCGCGAACCAGAACATTAACCCATCGCGGGCCACAGGTTGTGCATCCCTAGCTTAATCTAAATGAACCATTTTTTTCGACTTAAATAAATATATACACAGTAGAACCCCGCTAGTCTGGATCGGTTTATTCTTTTTTCAAGTTTGAAAAGCGATTTGGCTAATTTCCATAACATTAACTTGTTTCACTGTTGTATTCTGAATAAAAAAAAATTCTGAAATCTTTTCGGAAGAATACCTTAAGTTTTCTTATTTAAACTCTTAATTAAACTACACCCAACAAACTACTTATGCTCATGCATATGCATGACCGTAGGTTCGCAAAAGGTATAGAAAACTGTCACAAGAAAAAAAATTACGAACTTTTTTATTACAAAGTAAACATTTCTACTGTCTGTAAATAATCAATAAGTTAAAGATTATTTTTAAGTATGTTTTATTTTATTTCATTTCTTTTTCTAATTCTCTGGATTTCCGATAATCTGGATTGGGTCTGGTCCTGAATAATTCAAATTATCGGGGTTTTACTGTATATAAATATATATATATATATTGCTAACTGCTAACCCTGCAATAGTAATCTCTAATTGAATTATAAAAAACATGCAGCTACAAATCTTAAGATTAAAATAGGGTTCCCAGCATCATGGAAAGTCAGGAAATTTCAATGTAGTCATGGAAAATCAGTTTTTTCATAAAAGTCATGAAAAAAAAATCTCAATCCATCAAACATTTTGCATTATGATTGCAGAAAAAAATTGCTAATTTTGGCAAAAAATTGTGAAAATAAATAGCAAATTTTGCTGTATGTCCCATTTGGCGAGAGAATTTTTTGAAATTACGTCAGGGAAAGTCTGGAAATTCGCCAGTCGTGTTTTGCTGGGAACCCTGTAAAAAAACTTTTCTATTTGTTATTTTGTAGCATAGGTGAAAGTTTTTCATCCACACAACAGAATTCAGTCTTTTGAAAATTCACACAGATGGAAGTGGGGCGGAAAAATTTGAGTAAAAGATTAAAAAAAAAAAAAAAATTATTCTTCAGAAATTACATAAAATGTAAAGAATCTGGGTTTGAAATAGCCTCACTTTATGACCACTTCATATAAGAATAGCATAAAAGATGCAATCTCCATCAAAGAATCACAGAAAAGACTATTTTCATTAAAGGATCGTCAAAAAATATTTGAAAAAAAAAAAAAAACAATTTCATCAAAGGATTGTGGAAAGTATGCAATTTTTGTCGAAGGATCATGAAAAAGATGCTATTTCCATGAAAGGATTGTGAAAAAGACATTATTTCCATGAAAGGATTGCCAAAACAATGTGGTCTCCAATGTGTCGTGAAATTATCTTTATCAAAGAATTGCAGAAAAAAATGCGATTTTCAATAAATAATCGCAGAGAATTTCGTCAAAAAATTATAGAAAAAAAACCCAAATTTCAGAGAAAGACTGTGAAAAAAAAAACTCGTCAAATTTAGTTTTTAAAAAATTCATCAAAAGATTGTGTAAAAGATGAAAATTTCGAAATCAATCACGAAAAAGACACAAATTTTGACAACTCGCAAAAAAGTGGCACATTTTGTCAAAAGATTGCAAATTTCATTAAAAGATTATAGAAAAAAAAAGAATATAGTTAGTGACGGGTAGGTATCCACCCCCCTTCCTAAACTGTAACCAGAGTTGTATAATAAAGACACATGCCGTGTGCAGAAAATTTTAAGAAAGAAACAATTTTTATTTTATAACTTTTTTTAGTGCCAAAAAATAAAATATTCCCTCAATTTTATGAACGAACTTTTTACTGTTAAGAATGTTGTCAAGAGACCTCGAAAAAGTCATGAATTTCAACAAAGAATCGCGTAAAAAGCATGCATTTTGACAAAGAATGGCATAAAAAACATGCATTTCGACAGAATGGCATAAGAAACATGCATTTGAACAAAGAATCATGTAAAAAAAGACAAATTACTGCACAAAAAAAAACGTGAATTTCATTCAAAAGTTGTCGAAAATCCGAATTTCGTCCAAAGACCGCACTAAAAGTGTAGATTCCATACATAAATCGCATATAAAATGCGGATTTCGTGCATAGGTTTCGTAAAATACACTAATTTCGTGGTGCATGAATAGCATAAAAACACGAATTACAGCCATGAATCTCTCAAACGAGAATTACATCCATGAATTGTGTAAAAAAAAACACTAATTATGTTCATAAACTGGATAAAAACACGAATTACGGTTATGAATCGTTTAAAGAAACACTATTTGCATTCATAAATTGCATTAAAACTGTGAATTGCATAAAAAATGCGAATTACGCCCATAAACTGTTCAAAAAACAAGAATTTCATCGGCAGAAAGATTAAAAAAACACAACTTACATTTATGAGGCATGAATCTCATAAAAATAGAGAATTAAGCCCATAAATCGAGTAACAAACACAAATTACATCTATGAATCGCATAAAAAAACATGAATTATGTCCATAAATTTCTCGAACGCAAATTGCATTCATAAATCATGTAAAAAACATTATGTCCATAAATTGCTACAAAAATGCGAATTACATCCATGAATTGCAGAAAAACACAAATTATGTCCATAAATCTCTCAGAAAACGCTAATTACGTATATGAATCGTGTAAAAAACTCAATTTATGCTTACAAATTGCATAAAAACCCAAATTATGTTCATGAATCGTGTAAAAAAACGTGAATTACATTCATAAATCCCATAAAAAATGCAAATTACATCCATAAATTGCTCAAAACATGCAAATTACGTTCGGTTTAGTTGGCAGAAAGCTCAAAAATGCAAATTGCATCTGTGAATCGCATGAAAATAACAAATTATGTCCATAAATCGCATAACAAATGTGAATTGCATTCATGAATTGCATAAAAAATGCGAACTATGTTCCTAAATCACTCAAAAACGCAAATTACATTCATAAATCGCATAAAAAACATGAATTATGATCATTAATCACAGAAAAAATGCAAATTACATCCAATATTAAATTAATTTGCAGAAAGTTTTTGACTGAATATTACGTGCACAGGAAGTTTTTGGTTTTATACAAGTCTGATTGTAACCTTTCAGAAAATTTGCTGTTACTTTCATACGAAAAATTTCTACTCAGAATTCCCCTTGATTTTATGTGTCATAGCTGTCAACTTTATTGTTTTTCGCTTTACCCTGTCTAAATTAAACTTTTCAAATACTGTTGACATGGATATGAATGTTTCAAATGCACTTTTTTTTTTTTCAACATAATTGTATTTTACCGCATATAATTTTCAACGTGTTGAATTTTGTTTAAGTGATGCATCGAAGCAAGTGTATGTGTGTGCATTCATTGGGGGTTAGGGGGGGATTCAGAATAATTTCAGTCTTAGCCAAATTTCAAAGTTGCATCCATGCTTTGTAGTAAAAATAATTTTAATACCTAAATCCCTCCCTCCTCTCCAAAATTATTTCTAGTTATACCAGAAGTTAATTTTCACAGTATAAATTTCTCCTTTTTCTAAGAGTCTGCAAAATCAGATTTCAAACTTTTTTTTTTTTTTTTTTTTTTTTTTTTTGCAGAGTGCATACTAATTGAAAAATTTTACATTATTAAGCTCATAAAACCTGAAATTTATATTATGCCAAAATATAAAAGTTTTTTTCTTTGTTCGAGCAGTAGAAAAAGAAGTAAGACAGTTTCAATTTCATTATTTTGTTTATTATGTTTTTGCATACTTCAGTGTAATTATCTTGTGTTTGCACTAGTATCAATTTTATCTCTGAAAAATTTTCATTCTTTCATTATCAAAACAGGTGGAAAGATTAATCTGATGTTTGGAGCAATTCCCATTTTATTGTTACCTTCATACAAAGTATACCAAGATTGCAGATTTTGATGCATTAAATGTATTGATAAGTAAACTGACTACTTCCTTTCCCCAAAGAACTGGCAATGTTTAGCAGCCTCCGAACACTGTCTTCAAAAAACTTTGTAAAATGTATTGTTATTGAATATTAGTCATATATACCTTTTAATATATATAATTTGTACTTTCAATAAATGAAGATTATATTGCAAACCAACTGAATTGTTTCTTTTTTATTGAATATGTGATTTCTTATTTCAGCTAATAATGGGCAGACATTGACAACTATTTTTTTTTTTTCAGTTATCACTATTTAAAAATAATTGTATATTATTATTGTTCCAAAAATATAAATAAAAAGAACATAAGTAAAATTTAGAAAATTGCTTCACTGTGGCAGCCCTGTTTTTTTTTTTTTTTTTTTTTTTTTTTTTTTTTTTTTTTTTTTTTTTTTAATAAGTCTAATATAGTAAGTATTTTAATTTGTTTTTAAAGAGTTGTGCTAGAAAATTATTTTAAAAATCTTGAAAAATCAATAATTTGAAATAGTTTTCAAATAACTTAGTGCATTGTTAGCTTTATTTTATGCAGGGATGAGGTTCTTCAGACTTTACTTCAATTTTTTAAGAAATAATTCATGTCACTTGTTTTATTAGTGTTCTGTATCTTGGTAAAATAGACTTTTCACTGCAGTAAGTAAATAATTTTTGCCTAATTCTGCCTAAGTTTCTTTTTAATTTGCTTAAAGCTAAATTGTATGTAATATATAAGTTTCAATAGCAATTATAATATTTATTCCGCTGGAAATTCATAAACATTATTTCTATATGTCGTTCGTGCAGATTTCAGACTTTTTACTTTTTTGTCAATCTCATCCCTGTTTATGGTTAGAAGAAGAAGAGAAATGAATTCTTGCCACTGCCTATATGTGTCAGCTTTGCTCTAAGTCTAAGACTATTTTTGAAAAGCACTATTGCAAAACACCTGCCCTTTTTCAAATTTACAAAATGCACCTTGCCTTTTTTAAAAATAGTAAAATGCACCACTAGTTTTAACCAAGATTTTAAATAAAATATTTCTGTATATATGTATTTCTAAATTTGTGTGCCCCAATTTTTTTTTTTCAATTTTTTTTATGAATAAGAACATGAAACTATTCAATCATGTTTTAATTGTATTTTTTATTTTTATATTATAAAATCATTTGAAATTAATGTTACTTGATTTATCATACTTCAAAATTACATATTTTCCTACCTTTTTTCCCCTCCTTCCAGAAGCATTTTTTTTTTTTCAAAAGTGCCTTTTTCTGTTGCAGCCTTTTTTAGTGAATAGCACCATGCCCTTTCTGTTTCTGGAGTATACACTGACATATAGCATTAATTTTAATTTGCCAAAAAACTAATTTATTGCATAAATTTTAAAAAACTTAAGTAATTTTGCACCAAGTAAAATTATTTGAAGCTAATATCCAAGTATATGCATTAGTGATTTCTTAGAAATGAGGTTTTTGACAGGAATTAACTTAAGTCCAAAAAGAATTAAATAAAATAAATACAATATCAAAAGGAAAATTATATTTCTAGTCTACATATTATAAAAGAATGCTGTTTGAAATGAAATATGGGGCGGTGGGTAGAACTTTTTTCTGCATTGGTGTTTCTATTTCTATGCGAAAATCCCTTTTTAAAGAAATTACTAAACATATAAGTATAATTTACTAAAAAGATAATTATCTTTTTAGTATATCTTATCTTCTTATCTATATGTATCTTGTTTTATTATAATAAAACAAGATACATATTTAAATCAAAGAGAATTATTTGTGAAATATGTATTTATTACAAACATTTATATATAAACAACCATTAAAGCAATTATAAATAACTAAAAAGTGTTACGGAATTTACAAGGGCAGAGTAGTGGTAATCGATTATTTAAAAAAAAATGAATATGCAGTTACATTGCAAATACTACTTAGAGCAGTTAAAAAGAATATGGAATATAGTAAGTGAAATATTTCTTTAATATTATATTCTACAAACCTAATTTAGTTTAAATATAATTATTAACATTAAAATATTTGTATACTAAATATAGATGCATTTATTATAGATTAAATTCTTTATATTGAAAATTTAACAGAAAAAAAAATGGAAGTTATATAAAAAGGGTGCCTCTATATTTAATGAAAAAAGAAAAGTTGAAATTATTTAGCAAATTTTGTAGCATAAAATATGAAAGACATACAGAAAATTGTTGCAGAGTATTTGGCTTAATAATTATTAGATATTTCTTATTTTTTCAAATTTCCCAAACTGGTATTAGCTTACCTCTTTAAAATTCTAGTGTAAATTAGAAGAAAAGTACCTGTAACATTACTACAGTTTCTTAGAAGCATTACATATGATTTCTTATAAATGCTGTAATATGAAAATGAATGTACAAAAGTTTTTGTAATTCTATTAAAGATTTCATAATATACATGCTAAAAAACCTGTAACTGCTGCTAACAATTTCTTAGTTAAGATACAAAAGAAGTATCTATAATAGTAGTAACCATTTCTTAATAAACATCTGCAGTACTACTAGGAAATTTCTAGGCAACTGGGATTCCATAAACTTTTCTAGTAACCAATACAGTTTCTTCTTAAGTAACACTACTGCATTAAACTTAGTAAACAGCACACAGATTTCCTTAGAGGACATACTAAGAAATCATTAATAGTATTACAGATACTTCTCTTGTACCTTCACTTAGAAATGGTTAGTAATATTACTAACCATATACTAAATAAATACCTGTAATGACTACTAAGAATTTATTAGTAAAGATACAAGAGAAGTATCTGTAAAACTTCTAGCCATTTATTGGTAAAAATACTTAAAAAGGACCTGTAACGGCTACTAAGAATTTTTTAGTGAAGATACAAGAGAAGTATCTGTAATACTCCTAATCATTTCTTAGTATTCCAACTAAAAAAGCACCTGTAATGTCTACTAATGATTTCTTAGTACGCTCACTTAGAAAGTATTTGTGCTGTTTACTAAGTTTAATGCAGTAGTGTTACTTGAGAAAAAGCTGTATTGGTTACTAGAAAAGTTTATGGAATCCCAGTTGCCTAGAGATTTTCTAGTAGTACTACAGATTTTTTTTTACAGTGTAGTATGTTCATTAAAGAAGTTTGTGTACTATTTACTAAGTTTAATGCAGTAGTGATACTTAAAAAGAAACTGTATTGGTTACTAGAAAAGTTTATGGAATTCCAGTTACCTAGAGATTTTCTAGTAGTACTACAGATGTTTAAGAAATGGTTAGTATTATTAGATACTTCTTTTGTATCTTAACTAAGAAATTGCTAGCAGCCGTTACAGGTCTTTTTTAGCATGTATATTATGAAACCTGTAATTTGCTTTAATGGTTGTTTATATATAAATGTTTGTAATAAATACATATTTCACAAATAATTTTCTTTGATTTAAATACGTATCTTGTTTTATTATCTTTTTACTAAACAATACTTATATTTTTAGTAATTTCTTAAAAAAGGGATTTTTGCACAGAAATAGAAATAAAAGCACCAATGCAGAAAAAATTTCTAACCACCGCCCCATATTTCATTTTAAACAGCATTTTTTTTATAATATGTAGACTTGAAATATAATTTTCCTTTTGATATTGTCTTTATTTTATTTTATTTTTTGGACTTAAGTTTACAATTTCTGTCAAAAACCTCATTTCTAAGAAATCACTAATGCACATACTTAGATATTAGTTTCAAATAATAATTTTACTTGGTGCAAAATTACTTCAGTTCTTTGAAATTTATGCTATATGTTAGTGTTCACTCCAGAAACAAAAAGGGCATGGTGCTATTCACTAAAATGCACTACTGCAACAGAAAAAGGCACTTATGACAAAAAAAAAAAAAAAAAAAAAAAAAAAAAAAAAAAAAAAAAAAAAAAGATGTTATTGCTTTTGGAAGGAGGGGGGAAAAAGTAGGAAAATGTATAATTTTAAAGTATGCTAAATCAAGTAACATTAACTTCAAATGATTTTATAATATAAAAATAAAAATATAATTAAATTAAAACATGATTGAATAATTTCATGTTCTTATTCATAAAGAAATGAAAAAAAATATTTTTGGGCACACTAATTTAGAAATACATATACAAAAATATTTTATTACAAATCTCGGGGTAAAACTAGTGGTGCATTTTACAACTTTTTAAAAAGACAGGGTGCATTTTGTAAATTTGAAAAAAGGCAGGGTGCTGCGCTCTTCAAAAATGGTCTAGACTGAACACTACTATATGATAAAACATGTCTGTGAGCAAAGTTGACACATATAGGCAGTGGCAAGAATTTCTCTTTTTTTTTTCTCATATTAATAATTTCTAACCATAAAATAAAGCTAACAATGCACTAAGTTATTTGAAATCTATTTCAAATTATTGATTTTTCAAGATTTTTAAAATATTTTTCTAGCACAACTCTTTAAAAAAAAATCAATCTTCATCATATGAGCTATAATAACTCATTTCCATTTTTCTACACCGATAAAAGAGAATTTCAGGTGTCAAAATTGTTGTTATGTTTCATATAAAAAATCTTAAGTTGTGAATTTGAAGAAAATTTTTGCAACTAATTCTAAGCACACTGTTGATGTTTTAGACATTTCCTTACAAAATTTACTAAGTTGTTAAACTCAGTATATGTATTTCATAGTAGCTTTTTCTTCATACTTCTGACATTTAATAATTTTTTAATATGCTAAACACTTTAAAAATAACCACATTTGACAACAGGTTTAATCCAGTTTGCCCAATTGAAATTCTTAATTGCACCGATAGTTTTAACACAATACAAATATAAAACATTTTTATTTGTAAGTAATGTATGTGTTAATACAATTTAAGAATTATAAGTGCTCAAATTAAAATACTTACTCTATTAGACATTTTTTTAATAACAGGGCTGCCACAGTGAAGCAATTTTCTAAATTTTGCTTATGTTCTTTTTATTTATTTATTTTTTTGAACAATAATAATATACAATTATTTTTAAATAGTGGTAAGCGGAAAAAAAAAAATTAGTTGTTAATGTTGGCCCATCATTAGCTGAAATAAAAAGTCACATATACAATAAAAAAGCAACACAATTCAGTTGGTTTGCAATATACTCTTCATTTATTGAAAGTACAAATTATATATATTAAAAAGATATATGACTAATATTCAATAATACATTTTATAAACAAAGTTTTCTTCAGACAGTGTTCGGAGGCTGCTAAACTTTGCCTGGTCTTTGGGGAAACGAAGTAGCCACTTTACATTTAATGCATCAAAATCCACAATCTTAGTATACTCTGTATGAAGATAACCCAAGTCAATAAAATGGGAATTGCTCCAAACATCAGATTAATCTTTCCACCTGTTTTGATAATGAAAGAATGAAATTTTTCAGAGATAAAATTGATACTAGTGCAAACACAAGATAATTACACTGAAGTATGCAAAAACATAATAAACAAAATAATGAAATTGAAGAAACTGTCTTATTTCTGTTTCCACTGCTCGAACAAAAGGAAAAAAAAAAATACTTTTCTATTTTGGCATAAATTTCAGGTTTTATGAGCTTAATAATGTAAAATTTTTCAATTAGTATGCATTCTGCAAATCTGAAAAATCTGACAAATTAAAAAAAATAAAAACCAAAATGCTGTTTTTTAAAAGAACTTTTTGGTACTGTGTTTTGTTGAGGGAAGCACACATTTTATCATTATGTTTTTAAATTTGATAATTATAATTTCCAAGAAATGAGATGCCCATTTTATGAGCTTAATAATGTAAAATTTTTCAATTAGTATGCATTCTGCAAATCTGAAAAATCTGACAAATTAAAAAAATAAAAACCAAAATGCTGTTATTTAAAAGAATTTTTTGGTACTGTGTTTTGTTGAGGGAAGCACACATTTTATCATTATGTTTTTAAATTTGATAATTATAATTTCCAAGAAATTATTTTACAATTTTTGTTTGAAATCTGATTTTGCAGACTCTTAGAAAAAGGAGAAATTTATACTGTTAAAATTAACTTCTAAAAATAATTTTGGAGAGGAGGGAGGGATTTAGGTATAAAAATTATTTTTACTACAAAGCATGGATGCAACTTTGAAATTTGGCTAAGACTGAAATTATCTGAATCCTCCCCCATCCCCCAATGACTGCGCACACATACACTTGCTTCGAAGCATCACTTAAACAAAATTCAACACGTCGAAAATTATATGCAGTAAAATACAATGATGTTGAAACAAAATTATAAAAAAAAAAAAAAAAAAAAAAAAAAAAAAAAACGCATGTGAAACATTTATATCTATGTCAACAGTCCAGTGTATTTGAAAATTTTAAATTAGACAGGGTAAAGCTAAAAATAATAAAGTTGACAGCTATGACACATAAAATCAAGGGGAATTCTGAGTAGAAATTTTTCGTATGAAATTCACAGCAAATTTTCTGAAAGGTTACAGTCAGACTTGTATAAAACCAAAAACTTTCTGCGCACTTAACATTCGGTCAAAAGCTTTCTGCAAATTAATGTTGGGTGTAATTCGCGTTTTTGTGTGATTAATGGTCTTAATTCGCGTTTTTTATGCGATTTATGAATGTAATTTGCATTTTTGAGTGATTTATGGACATAATTAGCATTTTTTATGCGATTCATGAACGTAATTCATATTTGTTATGCGATTTATGGACGTAATTTGTTATTTTCATGCGATTCACAGACGTAATTTGTATTTTTGAGCTTTCTGCCAACTAAATTCGCATGTTTTGAGCGATTTATGGATGTAATTCGCATTTTTTATGCGATTTATGAACGTAATTCACGTTTTTTTATACGATTCATGAACGTAATTTGTGATTGTGCAATTTGTAAGCGTAATTTGCATTTTCTACACGGTTCATGTACGTAATTAGTGTTTTCTGAGAGATTTATGGACGTATAATTAGAGTTTTTCTGCGATTCATGGATGTAATTTGCATTTTTTACATGATTTATGAATGTAATTTGCATTCTTGGAGAAATTTATGGACATAATTCATGCTTTTTATGAGATTCATGAACGTAATTTACGTTTGTTACTCGATTTATGGGCGTAATTCCCTATCTTCATACGATTCATGCCTCATGGACGTAATTTGTTTTTTTAAATCTTTCTGCCGATGAAATTCCTGTTTTTTGAACGATTTATGGACGTAATTCGTATTTTTTATGCAATTCACGGTTTTAATGCATTTTGCGTTGCTTTACACGATTCATAAACATAATTTGCATTTTTTATGCAGTTTATGAACATAATTTGCATTTTTTTACACGATTCATGGATGTAATTAACGTTTTGAGGGATTCATGGATGTAATTAGTGTTTTTTATGCTATTCATGCACAAAATTCATGTTTTTTTTAGGCCCGCCACACACTAGTGAAACATTAAATGAAAAAACATGAGACATGCAACAATTTCACCCTGGTAACAAAGAAAAAACCGGTTTGACTGCGTCATGTCACACGATTTTTGACGCATGTTTCACTAGTCTGTGGCGGGCCTTATGAAACCTGTGCACGAAATTTCCGTTTTATACGCGATTCATGTATAGAATCTACACTTTTAGTGCGGTCTTTGGACGAAATTCGCATTTTCGATACAGCTTTTGAGCGAAATTCCCGTTTTTGGTGCTGTATTTTGTCGAAATGGCTTTTTTCTTCTTTTTTTACATGATTCTTTGTTCAAATGCATGTTTTTATGCCATTCTTTGTCGAAATGCATGTTTTTTACGCGATCCTTTGTTGAAATTCGCGACTTTTTCGAGGTCTTTTGACGACATTCTTGTTAACAGTAAATAATTCGTTCATAAAGTTGAGGGAATATTTTTATTTTTTAGCACTAAAAAAAGTTATAAAATAAAAATTGTTTCTTTATTAAAATTTTCTGCGCACGGCGTGTGTCTATTATAACTATGGTTACAGTTTACGAAAGGGGGTGGATACCCACCCGTCCCTAACTATATGCTTTTTTCCTATAATCTTTTAACGAAATGTGCCTCTTTTTTGAGAGTTGTCAAAAATTGCGTCTATTTTGCGATAGATTGTCAAAATTTACATCTTTTAAGTGATTTTTTGACATATACATTTTTTTCTACTATATTTTTTCATTTTGTTTTTTTTTTTTCGTAATTTTTCACTGAAATTAGGGATTTTTTTTGTGATTTGTTGATGAAAACTGCATATTTTCCATGATTTTTTGATGAAATTTGCATATTTTAAATTTTTTTATGAGAATCGAATTTTTCTGCTATTTTTTGACGAAATTCTCTGCAATCTGACGACAATAAAATTTTTGTGCAATCCCTTGATGTAGGGATGCACAATCTATGGCCCGCGATGGGTTAACGCGTGGCCCGCGAACTTAGTCAATTTACAACTAGAAAAAATTACAATTTTTATGCAATTTTGCATAAAAAGAAAAAAGCTCAGAAAAAATCATAAATTTCATCAATTTACTGTAGGAAAATAAAATTTCGTCAGTCACTTAATAATTGCAAATTTCTTTGAGCACAGAAAAGTCGTGAATATCATTGACAAAGTGCAGAAAGATTGCACATGTCGTTCATCAGGTGTGAAAAAATCGCGAATTTTGCTCATGAAAGTCGGAAAATTTGCAAATTAAGCCGATCAAACACTGAAAAATCAAGACCTTTTGTCGATAAGGCGAAAAAATAGCGAATTTTGTCGATCGGATGCGAAAAATCGCACATTTCATTGACCGGGCAAGAAAACGTCACGAGATTTGTTGATGCACGAAAAAATTGCAATTCAAACTCATCGGCTGCGGAAAAATCTAATGTTTTCTCAGTTTATCACATGAAAAAAAAATGCGAATTTCCTTGATCGCGAACGAAAATTTCGTGAATTTTGAAGATGAGGGACAAAAAAAAATCGCAAAGTTTGTTTATAAAGTAAGGCAAAATCGAGAATTCTGTGGTGATGCATGGAATAATTGAAAATTTCGTTGATCAGTTGCGAAACAATCGTGAGTTTTGTAAATTTATCAAGAGAAAAAAAAATCTCAAATTTCATCTTGCGCGTGTAAAAAAATGCAATCAAAAATGCATCAAAATAGTTAAAAATCGCGAGTTTCATTGATCGGGTTCCGAAAAATTGGGAATTTCGTTGGTCAGACACGGAAATATCGTGAATTTTTTCAACTCCACACAGGAAAATTTCGTCTATCTCGTGCAGAAAAATCAGGAATTTTGTTGATGAGGCGAAGAAAATGGGGAATTTCTTCGATCAGCTTTGCAAAAATCGCAAATTTCGTCGATCAGGTTCGTAAAAAGTGCGAATTCCGTCAATCGGCTTGATAAAAATCGCATTCGTCGATAGGGTTTGTAAAAATAGCGAATTTTATCCATCGTGCAAGAAAAAATTGCAAATTTCACTAATCAGCTTCATGGAAACTGTGAATTTCGTCGATTGGCTTCGTAATATTCACGAATTTTGTCGAACGGCCTTGTAAACTCGTAAATTTGACAATCAACTTCGTATAAATTGCTAATTTTACTGATCAGATGGCGAAAATAATAACTCAATCTTCGGTACTTCCCGGTTATCCAGTAGACCAAAAAATTATCGCCAAACTATAAGATTAAATGCCAATAATGGATGATCGTGAATGTCACATTCAATGACATTAAATGCGATTCACATGTTTAAAATGTCTAAGTGATTTTTATTTCAACTTTTAATTATTATTCTACTAATTATTTTTTTTTTTTTTTTTTTTTTTTTTTTTTTTTTTTTTTGTTATTTAAAATAAAAATGATGTCAACATGTGTAATTTGGCTATTATTTTGGCGATTTGTATAATTTTGCGAAATTGGTCGACGGGATAACCTAGAAGTACCTAATCTTCAAGCCACAAGTCTCATTCATTTTTTCAAAATGAAATCTTATATTTGTACTTATAAAAGAAAATATTCTCCGAGGAAGAACCCGTTTGGAAAAGGTTTGAAAGTATAGTAGAACCTCGATAATCCGGATCAGTTTTTTCACTTTTTTTTTTTTCAAGTTTGAGAAGCGTTTGGCTAATTTCCATAACATTAAATTGTTGCATCACGTATTCTGACTAATAAAAAAATTTCGCCATTCGCTTCTCAAAGTTGACAAAAAAAATAAATAAAAAAATAAAAAAAAAAATAAAGAAAAGAAAAGAAACGATCCGGATTATCGGGGTTCTACTGTACTAAGATTTTTTAAATAAAATTAATGTTTAACATCTATAATTGATTATTTAATCGCCTGTTAAGTAAGCACTATTCCTTTTATGTTAAAAGCAAGGCGAAAATTTCATTTGGTCATATTTTATGCTTATTTATTCTATAATATGTTAATAGTGATTTTTTTTTAAAGCTGTATACTTAAATATGATCCTTAAGTGCTTATAATATTAAAACCAGTAAGAAATAATTCTTTAGTTAAGGGAGGAAATGAAGTTTGCAAGAAAATTTTACAAAAATATAATTAAAAAATTGGGTATTACTTGGTTATCTCATTGACCAATTTTGCCAAATTATACAAATCACCAAACTAATAGCAAAATTATATATATTGACATAATTTTTATTTTGAATAACGAAAAAACAAATAATTAGTAGAATATTCATAAAAATACAAATAAAAAGTCAAAATAAAAGCACTTAATGATGTTTTAAGCACCTTTATCATGTTTAATGTCATTGAATGTGATATTCAGTCATCCATTATTGGCATTTAATCTTATGGTTTGGCGATAATTTTTTTGGTCGACGGAATAACCAAGTAGTACCAAAAATTATAAGTGTAAAAAACAATCCAAATGTATAAATTTTACATTTAATGTGTATAACTTGATAGGTATGAGTACATTGTTGATGAAATAATCAAGTATAGTATAATTAGAATGATTTAATTATCATAATTATATGTTTAGAACATTCGAAATTCAACAGAACCACCGTTGAAAAAACATTGGAAAAAAAACTATATATTTATAAAAATGTGTTTTTTGAAGAATTAATTTTTGGATTTTGAATTCAATTTGATTATGATTTAAGTCAAAATATTTATTCATCATAAATTAAGGCCGCAGCGAGTACCCTGTATTTACTCAGCACTCAGCCGGTTTGCCGAGTACCATGTACAATACAGAGTAGTTGTAAGAATTAATTTTTAAAATTTACTATTATCATTACAATGAAAAATTGTTGCAGTACATTATAAATGAAAAGAATCAATGTTTAAAGCTCCAAAATACTTCATTCCTTTTTGCAAACTACTTTTGATAGCCACAGCATAACCATGCGTTTTTGTCGAAATATTTTAAGCATGATAAACTAGGGTCATACTGAGTACTTTGTATTCAGGCAAATTTTGGACTGAGTAGCCGCAAGAATTTCAATTTTTAAGCATTATTATTTATACAATAAGAAATTAATTGTCGCAGTACATTATAAATGAATAAAATCAACATTTAAAGCTCCAGAATACTTCGTTTCTTCTTGCAAGCTAGTTTTAATAGCCACAGCATACCATCATCATATTTTGCGCTGATGATGGTCTATGGCTATTGAAACAAGTTTTTAAGAAAGAAAATATTTTGGTGTTTTAAATGTTTTTGATTTATTTATAATATTACTGAAGACAAGAATTTATAATTGATCTGTAAAAGTTATTTGAATATAAATCTATAATATTTGCAATTATTCATAAAAACACAATCAAATATATATCAACGTTGTAACACAATCAAATATATATCAACATTGTAACACAATCAAATATATATCAACACTTACTTGATTGAAACTAATGTGATGTCAAGAACACAGAAGAAGCAGGGGCACCTGGTGTAATTCCTGGTCAACAACTTTTCAGGCTAATTCTTGATCACAGCATTTTTCAATACTCGAAAATACCCTAACCAAAATGAAAAAATCCCTTTCGGCATGGCCTATAGGCGGAGGTAGATTTCGAAATTTTCATCTCAAAAAAAAAAAAAAAAAAAAAAAAAAAAAATGCCCATTTCTACTCAAATGCCCATTTTGGCAATATATTTTGAATTATATTCTTACTTTATTTAAAAACTTGACCAATATGCTCATTATATAGTTCCTAAATAACAAAAAAAAACTGTTAATTAAATTCGTTTGACAGCAAAATTGAATTTAAAAATGAGTCATAAAATAACCAATTTATTATTTTAATACATCCACAATTCCTTAATCAAGATCGCTTTGAGAAATTTTGTGCGAAGTGCCCACTTTGACAGATTTTTTTAAATATATATTTAGCCTTTATCAAAAATCTGACCAATACGGCACATTACACAGTTCCTAAATAACAAATAACTGTCAATTGAATGCGTTTGAGAGCAAAATTGAATTTAAAAATGAGTCATAAAATAAACAATTTGTTATTTGAATACAACTTCAATTCTTTTATCATGATCGCTTTGGGAAATTTTTTTGCGAAGTGCTTACTTTGACAGCTTTTAAAATATATATATTCACCCTTTATTAAAAAATCGACGAATACGCACATTATATAGTTCCTAAGTAACAAAAAACTGTCAATTGAATGCGTTTCAGAGCAAAATTGGATTTAAAAATGAGTCATAAAATAACCAATTTGTTATTTGAATACCCACAGTTCATTAATCATGATCGCTTTGGGAAATTTTGTGCGAAGTGCCCATTTTGGCAGCCTTTTTTGAAATATATTCTGCCTTTATCAAAAAACTGGCCACTCCGTCACATTATATAGTTCCTTAATAATAGAACCTGTAAATTGAATGCGTTTGAGAACAAAAAAAAAGATTTAAAAATGACTCGGTAAAAACGCAATTTCTTAAATTTCCTCAAATTTTAATCACGATAACTTCGTGAAATTCTGTTCAAAATACCCTTTTTGGCAGCCTTTTAAAAAATATATTCTGCCTTTATCAAAAAACTGGCCAATACGTCAAGTTATATAATTCGTAAATAATAGGACCTGTAAATTGGATGGGTTTGAGAACAAAAATGAATTTAAAAATGACTCATAAAGAACGCAATTTGTTATACTTAATGAATTTTTTAATGATGAAAACTTCGGGAAATCTGTTCAAAATACCTTTTCTGGCAGCCTTTTTAAAAATATATTCTGCCTTTATCAAAAAATTGGCCAATACGTCACATTATATAGTTGCTAAATAAGAGGATCTGTCATTTGGATGCGTTTAAAAACAAAAATGAATTTTAAAATGAGTCAGAATATAAGCAGTTTGGATTTGAGGTTTTTTCTCCAACTCCTATTTTTGTTTAATTTTTTTTTGCTATACGAATTGGTTCTATGAAAAACTTGTCAGTATAAAAGTTGTAGATATTATTGTGAAGATGTAAAATAAATTTAATTAGATTTAATTGCTTAAGAATTGAGTAAGTTATGGGTTTTTTCTTTTTCCTCCCCCCTTTTTCTTTTCGTTTTTAATTTTTTTCATCGGTAAAAATTGGTCCTATCAAAAACTTGTAAATACAAAAGTTTTAGATAATATTGAGTACATTTATATAAAATTTAGTTGGATTTGATATCTTGAGAATTGACGAAGTTATGATTTTTTTTCTCCCAAAAACCATGTTTTTTTCGCCCCTTGAGCCCATTTTTAACTTTATCAAAAATCTGTCACGCATAAACTTTTTCCTCATTTTTTAGAAGTAATATAAACTTTAAACTGATTCGATATCTATTTTAATTAAAAAGTTATCGCGCTTTTTCTTTTTTCACAAAAACCCTCCTAACTTCCACCCCCTTGGTCCGATTTTGCCCATTAACGAACTTAACCGAGATTTTATGCCCCTTGATTTTATGTAAAAGTTTGAAGAAGATCTGAGCATAATTATGGAAGTTATCGTGTCTAGAAGAAAGTGATATACACCGATAGATAGATAGATAGATAGATAGATAGATATATAAACTTTTTTACTGGTGGTAGTTTTGGGGTCTAGGAGTCATGATTCGTGTAGATCCGCAAAAATTTTTCAGACATTCCAACATGGGAGACAATGCAATAGGTAGTATTTCATACGAAATCTACCTAAAAATCATAGAGATACTTTAAACTATATTCTTTAAAATTTATCATTTAAGTAATAATTGTTAGTAATTAAAGTAGCAATTGTTAATTTGGGAAAAAATGCTTTGAAACTGCTTGCTAAATTTCTGAAAAATAACGTTCTTAGTTATGGCATATTTTTTACAATGAACTTTGTCAACTTAAATTTTAAATAATTTTCTTTTCTTTTATGGCTATGATTACGGTGCCTTGCTATCGCTTATCTTACGCTCGATCGTAAGATGGGCATTCCTGCAATCGATCGTAACTTTGTATTACTGTACCTCGGCATAAGACATCTTGTAGCCAGCCAATTAGAATGCACTGTTACATTTGTAGTGATTGCGTGCACATTCATTTGATCTTAAACTTAAGGCAGCTTTCAAGCTGTCTTAAGATTGAGAGGTACCGTAATACCGTTCATGCTTTTTTTTACATCGTAAGTGTCTACACCGAACTTAAGTGAGGCACCGTAATCCCAGACTAAATGATATAGCTTGTATTGCAATTTTTGTGCAGAAGTCACAGAAAAAAAATCATAAATTTAAACAATTTGCTTCAGAAAAAACAATGAATTTCACTGAGTGCAGAAAAATAAGCAAATTTTGTCGAATGGGCACAAGAAAATCTCATGTCTTTTTAAATAGGCACAGAAAAAAACAAATTTTATCAATGAGATACAAAACGGTAATAAATCTCATTGATTGGGCATGGATGAATCACTAATTTTGTTAATTAGGTGTGGGAAAAAAATTCCTATGTTGCTAATTAGCCATGGGAAAAAAATTTTATAAATCAGACACAGGAAAAATCAAACGTTGATGATAAAAGTATGAAAAAAAATATCCATTTTATTAAAAATTTGCACATTTTGTTGACCAGCAATGGAAAATTTTGAGTTTCATCAGTTGCAAGAGAAGAAAAAAAAATCTTGCATTTCATTGATTTGCAAAACAAATTTCAAATTTTGTCTGTCAGTTAAAAATCACAAATTTCCTCAATTATGTGTTTAAAATTCATGAATTTTATTAATTAGGAAGGAGGAAATCTCAAATTTTGATAGACTGCAGAAAATCATCTGTTTTATTCGTTTATTGCAAAATTTGTCAATTTACCTCAAGAAAAATTGCAAGTTTCACCAAAGTCAGTAAAAAATAATGATTTTTGACAATTTGCAAATTTTATCAGTTTAAGTTATGAATAAAAGATTTTATTAATCAGTTTGAAAAATTAACATAAATTTTGCTGACCACGTGCAATAAAGCCTTAACATTTAATCGATTGGGTATGAGAAAAAAAAGTGAGTTATCAATCCTGCTCTAAAAAAAAATCAAATTTTGTTGGTCAGGCTTTAAAAAAAATCATGAATTTCATTGGTCTGTCTTAAAAGGAAAAAAAAAATCTGCAAGATTTATAACAATATGCAGTGCTCGCTGCCTTGATGATTTGCGTCCAGATTACCTGGTTTCATATCCATGTCTTTTTTTACTTTTAATACAACAAAATTTACTCCCCTGAATTAAATCAAGGAATATTATCACTTGTTCAAAATAAAACTTTTAAGATTGTTTCCACAGTGCGCTATAAAAATGAGTAAAAAGATTTGATGCTGATAACATGAATGAAATTTTGACTTCCCTTGAGGTTCATGCTAACGAGGTTTGACTGTACAAACAAACTGCTAATATGTGTTTGCAAATTGGCTTGATATACTGACTGGTAGAAGATACTGATTGTAAGAAATGTTTCAGAGACAAAATGAGCTATTTTGCATTTATGGTGCTTCTTGCTAAAAATAATGATGTATGATAATGATGTTTAATGCCAACTATCAAACGTAGCAGGTGCATTTTTTATTTTTTGAAGTACTGCCAGTACAATTTTTCTATGCTGCCATCATTAGCGTTACGTTTCACAAGAAACAACTATTCTTGCATTAACTTTCATTTTTTCAAAACTTAAATAATAAATGATGTGAATGCAATAAACAAAAGCAGCAGTATCGCATATTTAACGAGTTACATTCAAACGAAAATTTTGCTAACAATATTGCATTCGGGTATTCAAAACGTAAACAAACCGCACTACGGAAAAATAATAAAGCATGCACAGCCAAATAAATAAATTCAAAAGTCAGATTTCAAGTCTACTTTACATTACAAATACTTTTAATAACGTAAAATGAAATAAAATGGTAATAACTGTGATTAAAAAGTTTTTTTTTTAAATTTAATTATATTTTGAAGCATGATTGTACAATGGCTGTAAATACCACAATAACTATAGTCAGCAACATGATTGTTTTTTTATACATAACGTACGCATTTACGTGTGGGAACATTGGGATTTCAGATGAAATTAAATAAGTAGAATAGTTTAATAAAAGATTTTTATAAGTCCCAAAACATGACAAACGAATTTGAACGATTATCAGTCCCAATGACAATTAAATCTCCAGTTACAATAGCAAAGATTGCCTGAAGATTTATTAACAATTCATTTTTATATTTATTTAATCAAAGCGAAAAAAAAAAGCAGGTTTTAAATTTACATTACTACGCATAGAACATCAATATTAAACGCGACGTACGCAAGAGTTAAAGTTAAGCCTAAAGGAAATAAAAGATAGTGGACAAATTAACTTTTAGTAAAATGATTATTTGTATATGTTTGTAGTTTAAATAAATATAAAGTAAAGCTTATCTTAAAAAATGAAAATCAAAAACAAAAAATATAGTTGGTCAGCAGCATATGATCCATCCATGGCTGGCCGGCGTGGTGTGGTGGTGGTCAGCGGTAGTGTCTATAAAGCACCCATGGAAATCATTACTTCTTGACAGCATCTCTTGGAATCACAAAACTGGCGCATGCGTATCTACCGTGCTCTCGCATTTGGCTAGGCTCTTCTGGTGTTTTTGTATGAATTTTATTTTAATTGTAAAGTTTTTTGACATCTTTGTAAAGTTGTAAAGGGGTCATTGTAAAGTTTGAAAGCAGAATGAAGTTAGATTTTTGAATATTAAAGTTATAAAAATATTTTTCAAAGTTTGATTAATAATAATTAATCAATATAATTAATTATTGTATAATTAATTATTATATAACTATTAATAATTATATAAATATTGATTATATAATTATATTACATAATTAATTAGTACATAATATATTTACAAAAATAATAATTATTATATTATTTTTTTAATTGTCATTTGAAATTAAAACTACATACAGTTTGTTTTCCAAGCTGCAATTAATTATTATATAATGATATTAATATTATTATTAATAAATTATTACATAACATGTAAATATTATTAATAATATTTTTAATTAATTATTATATAATAATATTAATATATTTATGTATAATTTATATTGAAAAATCAATTATAACTTTCTCTAAATAAATACTTTATATTAGTTAAGTATTAATTAATAATTATATTCTATATACTTCTTAGAATGCTATCTGTGATAAAAACTATGTATTTTTTGTTTTTCGAGCTGTAGTTTCAGGGAGAATTTTTACTTCTAATCGATATAAAACAGAAAATAATAAAATCAGAAGTCTGAGTGTGTAAAGGTGTCTGCGTGTGTGTGTGGGGGGGGGGGGGGAGATCTCACAAACAATCCCATAAAATTACATCTGTATGTTCATTTCTCTTCACATAACTTTATTCAGATTCCACAGGAGGGGAAAAAGAAAAAAATATTATTTATGCCCTTTTTTTATTTATATATATTTTTCTTTGCTACTTTAATTTCATTTTAGTTCAAATTTTACAATTAAATTAACCAAATTTGCAGGACCAAAACAGAATCCTCAATATATATTATAAAATTAAAAGTTATTTTCTTTATTGGTCGGCTGGTGTTTACGCTCGTCGTTCGTAAGATTACAAAAGGTCAGATAAAAACGCATGCGGCATAAGCATTCAGATACAAACGTTATTTCAGTAATGTTACTAATGTTATATTAGCAATGATTCAAGAAGCTTTAGTTACAGATGATTTTCTAGTAACTCTAATGATGTCTGTAATGATACTAAGAATATTTAAGTAAAATCGCACATTTTTTTTTACAGTGTAGTATAGGGTAAGTCTTGCAATCGTTTTGAAAATCGAAAAAAAAATTTTGACGGATTTACACGTTTTAGAAGTGGAGATTCCGAAAAACATATTTTTAGAAAAAAAATTTGCCGTCCGTCTGTCTGTCTGTCTGTCAGTCTGTCTGTCTGTCAGTCTGTCTGTCTGTCTGTCTGTCAGTCTGTCTGTCTGTAAACGCTCTATCTCCCGAACAAATTGAGATAGAGACTTGAAATTTTGTATGTAGTTAGTATGTAAGAATGGGACGAAGCCTATTTAATATCAGCAACCTCGATTATCCGGAACTATTTTTTTCGGACCCTCGAAAAATTCGTTCTGATGAAAGGTACATAAACATTTTTGAATTTTTTTGTTTTAAGAAATGGACGTAAAAGGTAATAAAATAACACACATTTTGCATATAGAACGAAGTCGATCGGATTATTAGTTGCCGAGATATTTGTAATCCTGTTTTCCACATTCTTCGATTTTTCATGATCTTGTATTTCATTCAAATTTCAATTCAGAGGTATATTTTAATTGGAAATGAGACGCTTAATCCGACACAGTTAATTGTTAGTTAATAGAATTATTATTTTTGGAGTCATAAGGATGTTTCTTTTACGCAGTTCGGTACTTCTTGAGTAGTTTGGCGTTTTATATAATTTGTCGAAATTGGTACATCAGCAGTTTTTTAATAAATTAATTAATTTTATTAATTAATTTTTATTAATTAATTTTCATAATTAGCAGTTTTGCAATGCATTGTATAAATAGTTTTCACATGTTTTATTTTCATATACATATCCATGATGGGTAAGTATTACGGTGGCCCCCAACGACTAGTTTTAATTTTCTTCTATCATTATGGTACGGTAAAGCATCGATTATATGTCTTTAAGGAAATAATTTTAAAACGACTTAATGACTAATAAAGACATAGAATTGAAACTGTAGTCATCTAAGATGAAAATTTTCCACTGTAGTGCTGCAATCACACACATTTAATTTTGTTACCATTTTCAATTGTCTAAGATGCACAATATATTAGAATATATATATATATATATGTATAAAAGAACAATGAAAAAATTATAAAATAATCATTTTTTATATAAAAAAAATAGTGAGACTTACCTAGCCTTATATCAGTTTTCCAACTTCAATTACTTTCTTTCAAAATCCAGTTATGGAATCTACAAACATATTTTAATCAAACAATTTTTTAATCGTTTTCTGGCGTGTCGGTTCACTTTGAAAGCATTATTTAATGGAGTTAAGTTTTCCTGGAAACTTTCCGGCTAGTCTTTCTAATGTCAATGCAGTTTATTTACTGTTTATTCTGTACATACAGATTTCTCTACTCTGCACTGCACACGGTAAAAAAAAAAAAATCTGCGAATTTACGGTAAAACCATTTGCAGCAAAGTTGCCAGACATTTACAGTTCCGTTAGTGGATTTTTTGTTTTTTGGGGGAAAAAAAAGAAAGGAAAACTTAGTTTGAAGAAGCATTAACTTTCCGTTACAAGGTTTGATTTTTAATGATAATAATTTAAAATTTTTAAAATTAACTAATCGATTAATCACCAAATAATTCCGACTTCTCGAGTGATTTTGAGTTGCTGTACCATAATTTTTTCGTATAATTTACTTCACGCCGCCCTGAGGATCGAACTCGAGACCTTTTGATAGTCCTTACTGACTGAGCCAAAGCTGCTGATCCCTATTTCCCTATTTGTTGAAAGTATGTCTTTTATGAGTGAGCGGGAAAATCTGTTGTACTTTTCAAAGATTACTTTTCGAATATATTCGTTAGAATATTCGTAAACGGTTTATTTTATTTTTTATTTTTGACCGATGCATAATACTTACTTTTTTTTAAATCAATTTTAATTTTTTAACTAGTTTAAATAAAAAAAAATAACTGTTTTTTTTGTTTTGTTTTGTTTTGTATTGTTTTTTTGAATGAATGAATGAATGAAAAAAAATCGTTAGTAATTTTTTACAAAGATAATGGTATAGATAATTTTTTGAAATTGTCGCTCACTATTTATTTATTTTTTATTTTATTTTATTTTATTTTTATGGAGGGCTAATTAGTTAAAAGATTTTTTAATAAGAAATAAGAGAAAAATAAACAGAAAAAAATGTAATTTAAAAGGTATGTTTCATGTTTTCATGACGCCAGTGAGATTCGAACCCACATCTGCTCTCCCAGGTAATTAGCGGCGTGGTGCCTTGACCACTCGACCACGGAGATCCCCAGGCAACGGAGTGTCTCCGTTTTTTCTTACTATTTCCATCCATTTCGTTGTTTTCAGGTAATATGGTGGAGTTTCCGGATTTTTAACGGAAAATGCCCTTTTGTTATGAAAAGGAACATTTTCTGTGAAATTTATAAAAACTATATCCGTAAATTTCATTTTTTTTTTTTTTTTTTTTTTTTTTTTTTTTTTTTTTTTTTTTTTAACAGTGCTTTACGAATTTGAACACAGGTTTTACGAATTTGAAATAAGCCAAAAAGGACGGATATAATACATTGCAAAAACATTTAAATGAGTCAAATATAATTTTTAAAAACAAAACTATTAAAAAAATTATGAATAATTTAACACCTTCAGTTATTATGCATCATTCTCTTATCAACTATACATAAAGCGTGGACATAAACATGCGTTATAAAAATCAAACATTAACATATTTAAAAAAAAAAAAAAAAGTTTCCTAAATTGTTTGTGTCTATTTTACTCTTTTATCAATTGCAAGTACATATATATTATAAATTTCAGGAGTGTTAAGTTTTCAAAACAGTAAACTAACATTTAAATTTAATAACATGATAATCAATAAGTATTTTACTTATTGCATACATTTGTATATCATGACACTCCAACATTTAAGGGTGTATTTCGATTCAAACTGCTTATTTTCCGATTTATTTTTGAATTCATTTTTGCCCTCAAATGCATGAAACTGGCAAATTGTATTATTCAGAAAGTACTCAAGCTGCCGTAATGGTCGATTCTTTGATAAATGTAGAAAATATTGCAAAAAAGGCTGCCAAAGTTGCCAATTTGAACGGATTTTTCCCAAGCGGGAGTTTTGGGAACGAAAAAAAGGGTCATACTGATAAGGTAATTGTTTATAACTCAAATTCTAATGAATTGAGCGTAGAAAGACATCACATGGCACCTCATACGTCCCTTCAAGAATCCCCTCAGCAAGTTTCATCTCACTATTAAAAATGTGTCTGAAATTAAATCGGAAAATTTCGAGCTGTTGAAGGTGTAAAAGCGTTTTTTCGAATACAGCCTTAAACAATAATATTTTTAACCACTTCGCGAAGGTAGCCTTTTACGAAATTTTTAATGTTTTTTCACCCGATTTTAAAGTCAGAAATTTGTGCCTTATTAAATCAAGAAAATGCACCGATTAAATAAAGCACATTTTTCAGTAAAAATTTGTTGGTTTGAGATTCTTACGCCTTTTTGCGGCACGTATACGGTCGCTCGTCCCCAATGGGTTAAACTACAGATTATCGTATTATTATTTTTTTTTAATGTAATCTTGCATAGTAAATTTCTACGTTATTAAATATGCAATATTTATTGGGAGAAAGAAAATGCAATTTTATCAATAATCACTTATTTTTTACACGATTCATCCTTTCCTGTTCAATTGGAGCACCGTACGGTGCTTAGTTTCTTTATAAATAATAAATTTTTTTAGCAAATTGAGCATTAAAATGCCCAACTCAATCACTCATAGACCAGTAACCCAACGGAGTTCTGAACTGAATTTTAGAAGTTTAGTGTTTAGAAGTGAACACAAGTTCAGAGTTCTGAACTGAAATTTAAAAGTTTAGTGTTCAGAAGTGAACACTAGTTCAGAGTTCTGAACTAAAGTTTAGAAGTTTAGTGTTTAGAAATGAACACTAGTTAAGAGTTCTAAACTAAAGTTTAGAAGTTTAGAAGTGAAGTTGAAAATTTAGAAAGAAGCTCCCATTGTCTGAAGATGACCGCAATCCATGACCCGCTTGTGGTGATGTTCGGCCAGAAGTCGCACATATTCATTGTCTTCTAACTTTTCCCAAATATTGCTGGCAGAAAAGATAAAAATGGCGACTCTAGGAGAAAAAAAAAAAAAAACAGAGAAAGTCAGTTAAGACATGAAAGGAACGACGTAGAACCGACATTAGCATCATATAAAATAAATATTACGACATAAAAAATGAAAGATAAATCGGGATCGCATTGAAAAGACGTATAAACGGTGTTTTACTGCATTGATTTAAGAGTCAGAGATCTTGAACATGTTTTTACAAAATGTCTATATTTGAGTCTGTGACTCTGTCTGTCTGTATCTCACACAAATATTGTGGGTACCGTATCTCAGGAAGTAATGCACGGAATTTAATGACAATTTTTTATTCAGTTAGTCCCGGTTATAAATTGGTACTGATTAGCTTTTGGTGTAAGTCGCCCAACAGTTCGCACTATATGCTGCACTTTTCATGGTTTCTGCAATAGCTCTATCTCAAAAACTAATGCACGTTTTTTCATGAAACTTCAGATTCATTTAGACGTTGACATAAGTTGTTGCTGATTAGGTTTAATATAAATAACTCAACAAGTGGCTCGCTATGCTGCATTTTGCAGGATCTACAAGATTTTAACAAGTCATATCACAAGAACTAATTCACAGAATTTCAGATCGATAGAATCCGCATGATGGCCATTGATTTTTGGCACTGTGATAGCAAATGTTGAAGCATTAACATGTATGAAATAGAAGAAAATTTTGAGATTGTCACATCAGACTAGTTTTTCTTCTGAAGAGATGTAATCGAACTATCTTTCGATTTAAAAAAATTAAATTCGTTTAATATTATTTTATTCATTGGTTAAAAGTTTGGAAGAAAGGCCGATATCGAATTGGCAACCTATACTACAAAGAGGAACTACAACCTATACTACAATATTCAAATTTAGAATTGTGATATTGTTTCAGAAGATTTGTATTACAAATTTCATTTAAGATTTCTGATTTGTAGTTTCGAGAGCAAATTAAAATAAAAGCCTGTGAAACTGACGTCAATTGGCACAATTATTACACGTTTATATCAATTTTAATGATTAAAATCGGCGAAAAAATAATGGATTATTTTAAATATGAATAACATAGATTCTTATAAGGGAATAAATATCAAGCACGCTTTACATATCTTTTAAATTTAAGGCACCGTTTTCTTAACAAACTTTTTTACTTCATGTCATCTCTGAAAATTTTAAATTACTAATAAAAATGTTTCAGTTCAAAATTTAGAATTTCCTACAACCTATGCAAGCGGCACATATGTGTACAGCTCGTCGTGTAGGAGTTAATGTTGTAATTTGTTTCTTAAAATTTGCAAAGTTTTAAAAAGTTGTATTTTTAGTAACAGTGTCAAAAATTATGTCACGAAGTCCATCTGAATTGACAGAAAAATTTCTTCTGTCTAATTAACTTAGAATTTCTTACGATTTTTCAACCTTTAATTTACTCTCAAATCTCTAAAATTAAAATGTGAAAAATGTATTATATTTTAACTTAATTTTTTTAATTTCAAAAAAATAATTTCAATGGACTATTAAGGTAAAAAAATGCTCAAAGTTACCGTATCTGACGAATATATATATATATATATATATATATATATATATATATAATACCATTAAAAGTAGACAAGATTCACCAACGGATTTTATCAATAAAACAATAAACCAAAACGAAGAATTAAATTGAATTATAGTAAACAATATTAACCATTTGAAATTAACCATTGAATATAATAACTTATAGCACATTGAACATGGAAGGAAAAAAAGAATAATATGAATACAATTGAAATTTGTAGAACCAAAGCAGAATCTTCAGGTCCCAAATACTTTGGAACTACAAATGGAGTGTGTGGTTTCATCTTCGTATTTGCCATGAAAAAGCAAAACAATACGAATTTGGGACTACCATCACACAAAAACCAAATTATTAAACAAGGAACAAAGATATTTTACAAAAAGGAGTTGAAAGTAAGTAAAAATAATAGTTATCCATAACAAACAAAAAAGATAAAGCTGAATGGAAATATAATTGAACCGGAAAAAATATTAATCGATATTAACATAAAATTAAATTAATAAAATGATTAAAATTAGAATTAAGAGATAACATTCATATTAACATATAACTTAAAATACATTATTGTTACTTTAATCAGTAACATTTATTGTGACTTTACATGGTAAAAACTCATTATCTTAATATAGGATAATAATAAAAAATAATAATAATAATAATAATAATAATAATGAAATAAAAAAAATAATAATAGTAATAATATTATTAATAATAATACCAAAAATTATATCAATAACATTAAAAATAATTTGATATTTAAAATATAGCTATTTAACTATAGATATAACTAGACGAATATCCATATATTGGTGTAAATTAAACAGTTTAAATTTATTATATATATATATATATATTAGGGTGGACCTTATTTTTCAAGTTTCAAAATGTAATCTTCTCACCCTCTAAATTTGTTCCTTTTTATGAAAAAATAATTCTGGTAAAATATTAGCTCAATTGAACAATATTTAGAGGTAGCTCAATGATGTAGAAGTTTCTAATGTATGAGCAATGATAAACATAGCGTACTCGCATGCTATGTCATAGAAAATAAATTCTATCTTCTAAAATATTTTAAAATGCATTTAGCTCTAAATTTTTATTCATAGATGGCAGTGCAATGCACAATAATATTTAAAACAATAAACTGCATTTAGCAAATAACAAAAATCAAATATTCCATTAGTTTCTCTCGCTCAACAGACTAAGGAATTAGCTTTTGTTTCCAAGCTTGAAGATCTTTTTGAAATAGCATATGCCGATGTACTGACAATTACATCAGTATTACCAGACGATAAGGAATTTTCGATAGCTCAAAGATCAAAGGGAAGATGCGGATCAATGGTTGGAATAGATAAAACACTCACTCTTAAAGAAAAAAGAAAATATGAAAGAAATAAAATATTTCTTGCGAGACAACAACGAATGAAAAGCAAAGGACTATTAGATGATTCCGTTGAACTAATTTCATCTACAGATGACGAGTTTGAAAACAACTCGACAGAAAAATATTTTGAAAAGTTGGAAAAGACTGAAAACAATGCAGTCCATGTCGAAGAATTACGAAAAAGAAAACGAGGTCGTAAAACTATAGTTACTCCAGATCTTGCAGCAACACTAGATCGCACTAAGGCGTCAGACCGAAAGGCTATATTCGTGTTATCAGAAACTGCAAATGTTTAGGACTAAGCATTAATGAATATGCAATAAACAGAAATTCGATTCGCCGACAAAGATTCTTTAAGAGAACTAAGAAATATAAAAAAATAAAAAGCAAGTTCCAAAGCAACACTGTTTTTGTCATTCATTGGGATGGAAAATTAATGCATGATTTAACTGGAAAAAAAAGTGGATTGATTGCCAATATTAGTTTTTGGGAAAGGAGTTTCTCAACTACTGACTGTTGCCAAGATTTCATCTGCAACAGGTGAAGCTCAGGCGACAGCAGTCTTTGAAGCAACTGAAGACTGGGGAATAGCAGATAATATACGTGCAATGTGCTTTGACACTACCAACTCAAACACTGGTTATAATTCTGGTGCATGTGTACTTTTAGAACATAAATTGAAAAAAGAGCTCTTATTTGCTTGCTAACACCACATTAAGGAGCTGATAATTAGTACTGTATTTGAAGTATTCATGGGAGTCAAATCTTCACCTGAAGTTGCATTATTTAAACGCTTTCAGGAATATTGGAGCTTAATTGATAAAGACAAGTACGAAACGGGAATTTCATTTGATGATGTTGCAAATCTAGTAGAAGATATTAAGCAAGAGACTATCAACTATGCAAAGAAGTACCTAGAAGAGCAAAGAGAAACAAAGCTAAGAGGTGGTTATAAGGAATTTTTAGAACTTGTAATTATATTTCTAGGTGCTGTCCCAGAAAGGGGAATCAGATTTATGTCACCAGGTGCAATGCAACATGTCCGTTGGATGTCCAAAGTAATATATTGTCTCAAGATCTGGATGTTCAAGGCTCAGTTTAAATTGACTGTAAAAGAGGAAGAAGGTATACGTGATATGTGTGTTTTTACCGTCTGTGTATATACTTGAAAGCTTGGATCACGGCACCTCAAGCTTCATGTGCCCTATATAATGACCTGTTGTTGCTCAAATCACTACTTGATTAATCATCAATACATTCAACTGTTTCCAAGTTATCATCACATAAATTTGCTAATCACTTGTGGTATTTGTCAGAAGGACTTGTTGGTTTAGCTTTATTTGATAGCCGTGTGAGTTTATTAACTAAAAGACGCATGGTTATTGCATTACACAATGAAGCTAATTCTAAAAAACAAGCTCAAATTTATTCCAAACGAGTCAGTGTTGCTCTACATTCATTCAATAATAAAAGATTGGAAGATTTTGTCACAGCTAAGTCAATGATGTTGTTTCAATTGTTGGAACTTCCGGATGAATTTCTTGCAGTAGATCCTGAATTGTGGGAGTTAAGAGAAGACTATAAAATGGCAAAATAGGTAATAAAATCTCTACAAGAATACAATGGATTGATAACTCATGATGAAATGCAACGACAATTTTTACTACAAGTTGTTGAAGATCTTCGTAAAATGTACTCAGATAGCAGAAAAATGTGTGTCTCTCAACCTGTACAAATACAATAAAGTTTTAATGTAACATGAAAACCTAATAATTGTGCTGTAAATTAAATAAATTATCACAATTAAATCATTGAAACATTTAAAGTGCTTACTTATTTGTGTAGGTAATATTCTGAATTTTTTCCTAATTTTATAAATTTCAGGTCAGTTGAGCTACCTCTAAATATTTGAATTTATTGCTCAAACTTTTTACATAATGTTTTTGTATCAAAAGAAACAAAATAATGGGGTCAGACTTGTAAAAATAATAATTTAAAAAAATCATGGCATTTAAGGTCCACCCTAATATATATATATATATATATATATATATATTAGAAATTTTGAATTTACACTATAGAAATTTAAATAGAAATTTTGTTTCACTTTATTTACGAAACATCTAAAACAAAAAGAAGTGTTAAAACTTTCTAGGAAGAATTTGGAATGCCATTATTAGCAGAAAAAATTAGCAAATGCGTCAACAGTGGAAATGTTGCTATTCTCTAATTGAGGACGTGTGTTCCAAAACTAAAAAAAAAAATCAAATTTTGAAAAATCGCGAAAAATGCCTAGCTGCATCTGTTCGTTTTCTTTGTAAACCACGATTTTACAAAGTCAGAAATGCACGATAAAACGCGTATTTTTGTAGGAATTATCCTGTTTTAACAATTTGCAAGCAATAGTGCAGCAATTTGCAGGTTTTTTTTTTTTTTTTTTTTTTTTTTTTTTTTTTTTTTTTTTTTTTTTTTTTCAGTGCAAGTTTGCCAGCAGAAGAAATTGATCAAAAAACAATTCTTTTTTTAGCACTTTCCAACAAAAGTTGAAAAGTGCTTATGCATTCGGTTTGTCTGGCCGTCTGTCCGTTTGTCCGCGCTCTAACTCACGTAAATATACTCGGATTGCCATGAAATTTTAGGACGTTATTGAAGTTTACCTTAGCACAAACCCTATTGAAAATGAAGTTTCTACCATGATTAGTTTATCTACAAGGAGAATCAAAAGTTTCCCATTACATTACGGCCTATGGGGAAAAATCGTTTCAAAGGAATTTTAAAGATGTTATACCCTGTCAAACATATTAAAATTTATATGCTTTTACGAGATGCAATAAAATATGCATTCTATAAAATATAAGGTGAAAATATAGCTATTATTCATTTACAAGGCCACACAAAAGAATTCCATTAGATAATGGTAAAAGGGAGAATTGTGTTTGACATATTTTAAATATATTAAACTGTTTCATGTATAATAAAATTTATGTATGTCAATGAGGCTTAGTATAAATTATACGATACTGTCTTCCCTAATTTAACGTATATAGTATTTACAGGAACACACAAAAGATTTCAAATAGTACATTCTTTCCGAAGTACTGTATATGTATCCGATAATAGCTGATGGATGGATGAAATGCATTTTAAGTATGATATGCGTGTATAAGTTTCACTAAATTTATGCATCTTATATGGTGTGTATAAATGTTACAGTCAATATACAGGGAACGCTAAAAGAGCTCGCCAACGTTACTGAATATGAGCATAAATTACTAAACGGTGATTCTTAAATAAATTATGCCTTTTTTCGCTGAACTTCATTAAATTTACTAAGAAATGTTTGCAGAATATAGATAAAATGATATACAGGGCGACGCAAAGAATTGGGTGCATGAAGCCTATGAATGATAATTTATGAGAAAGTCATTTCAGTTGTTTTAAGAGTGTTTTAGTTTAAAATAAATCTTATCTTAACACTGATGTGTAATAAACTGTACCAGGTAAACTACAAGGCTGAACAAGTATGTTTCCATCTATTAGTATAACTTGCTGAAAGAGAAATTTCAAGCAACTAGACATTTTTTGCTAAACTAATTTTTCCCATTATATAGTAAGTATATTAGCTGACAGATCAAATACAGGACTGTTCCAGTATTACTGGAATACATTTTTGGCTATAATTGGCTTTATATCCTTATTTACCTAAATAACGAAGTTTTGTTAAAGATTTCATGAAACGTTGGAACGTGCTTCATAATCTATGCTTAACGCATGATTTTTCGTACTTTATTTTTTTTTTTTTTGGGGGGGGGGGGGAATAAGGCGACATTAGAAATCTAAACATTTTCCCTCAAATAAAATATATCGCTATCATACGCTATATTACGTTATACAGGATAATTGCGCAAAAAAAAAAAAAAAAAAAAAAAAAAAAAAAAAAACGAGGAATTGTAATTTATAAAATTTTTAACAGAAATGATTGTTAAAAAATTCAAATATGCGAATCCAAAATTATCGTTAATTCAGTGAAATAGTTCTTGATTTATACTTAAAAAACTACCCGCATTATGACCTAATTTGTGTAAACATTCGTAATTCCTACTTTGCCGAATGAGTTTCCTTTTGATTTGTTAAAGTAGAATTTACCATAAAAGCAAAATATGATGTCAAAATTAGGTGTTCGTATTGAATATTTAAGAGTTTGGTACAATTTATATATACGGATGACCCTTAAGCTTATTTTTTATACATTGTATTTTACAGTCAAAAATCTGTTCATTCTTTTTCTTCTTTTTTATGACATATTGGATTTTTTTTTCTTGAATCAATTGTACACACTCTATTTATTGAATCAAAAATACAGGGTCTATCACTCAAAGCCGGACACGGATTATCGCTCATATTTTTGACAGGGATCAGAATATTGTAACAACATTTTCAGCAGATTCGCTTAACTTTTTATTAAATGTGATGATATCATGTGAAGCGCATTAAATACACTATATTTCAGTCTCTGTGTAAACCAAGAGTTACATTCTGAAACATGATATAGCTAATTTAGAGTAGCTGTCTAGATATTATATATATTATATATTTATAGCTGTTAAGATATAAATGATAGTCATTTCAAACACTTATCTTGATGTCTTATCATTCCATCCACATACATCAAGGTGAGTGTTTGAAAATTTGCAATAAAATATCCTTATAAATATTAAACTTAGGAGGAAAAGCTTGTAGTGAAACTTCCTGTATTTCTGTTTCAATAAGAGGATTGCGATTCTCGTTTCGTGCACACATATTTTTTCTTGTACGTATGCCGTACCACCTCACGTAGTTTGTCCAGTCTTTTTTAAATCCCTCTTTATAAAAAATCGCAATTTAAATAGTAATCATATAATCATAAGCAAAAGTTTTTTGGTTTAATGTCTATATTACACTATGTGTTTGTAATTATACCGATATTTATCCGGCTTCACTTGTACCAAAAAAAAGGTGTACCATGCATGTAAATGCTACACTCATTAAAAAGTCATATAGTCACTTGTAAACATTTCAATTCAGTATTTAAAAATACATTAATTGCTTTATAGAAAAAGCATGTCATTCTACATTTTATTTTTAAAATGCAGTAAATTTGTATTTTATGAAAATCCACTATATTTTTAAAAAGAAGTGATAAATGTATCTCTGCTAAAATAAAAAAAATATTATATATTAAAATATAGTATATTTTAGGAATATTTTCAAAGTTTATTTATAAAATTATCTCTGTGTTATTATTTGTAATGCTTTTAAGCATTAGAAATTCATCATAATAAAAATCTTATTAACATTGGTCATTAATAAATCAAACAATATTTTGCTTGCCATTTTCGAAAGAACGTTTTTACCTCTACACTTGTACCATCTTTTGGTACAAGTATTACCTTAAAAATCGGCATAAAAAAAATTAAACTTATACAGTCGAACCTTGTTATAGCGACCTTAAGGGACCGCAAATTTTATTCACTATATCCAGCGGTTCGCTATATCCGAAACATTAAGAAAAATGTTAGTATTCACAAAATGTGCAAATCATTAGTTACTATGTGCATATTCAGAAATGGTGTATTAAAAAAAAAAAACTACTAAAAAGGACACTTAGTGAATTAAATTGACAAAAATCGATTACATTAAACTGACGAAATATTAATTGAATAAACTAAAAATGAAGACAAATAGAAATAAATTAATTTAACCTTTAATTTACTGTTTTGATACAGAAATAATGTAATCTTTTGTTCACGGGACGATGATTTCAAATACATGTCATGAGTTTCTTTGTCTAGTATATCAAATTACTGTAAAACACTTTCTTTCCTGTTTTCACAAAAAAAAAAAAAAAAAAAAAAAAAAAAAATCATGATTGCCTGCGAAAAAAAATGCTCGTTATAGCCGATTCTTAAGATTTCTGAGGTTCGCTATAAAAGAATAAATTAGCATTAAACACAGTAGGAAGACGGCGGAGTCATTTTTTCGTTATATCCAAGAGTTCGCTATAATGGGGTTTCACAGTAACATTAAGTTGTGCTTTAAAAAAAAAAAAAAAAAGAAAGAAAGAAAAAGAAAGAAAGAAAGAAAAAGGGAATGATATTACCAAGAAATCCGAAAAGAGAAAGTTGTTTATCTCACTGAGCCCTTCAAACTTGATGAAGAAATTAATTCCGCCCAATCAACTCCGAATTTTCCTTCGATTTCTTTTATCTGCAGTTTCTTCTCCATTTTCTCTCTTCTACACTTTATCACCCAAAGAAATCGCATTTACAAACAAGAGGAAAAGAAATATCGCGAAGCCTTGGGAGAAAAGAGACAAAAAAAAGGGCAAAAAGTGAAAAGCGGGGATAAGGGCCGGTACGGATGATCCTCCTGATCCCCCTAATCTGCGAGTAAAGTCCGGTTCGGGAATTGTCCAGTAGAAAACAGATTACCCATTCGCTAGCGTTTGATGAGCGCGAGTCCTTACGGTCCGGTGGTCAGTGAAGTTTACCTACCGGAGGGAACAGTATACATATTATAAACAGAATTTTGAGGATCGATATAGTGGAATAATACTGAAAGAATGTTCATCCAATCCCAAAAGTTTTGACAATCAATAAAATTTGTATTAACATAAAAAGTAATATAAATTGGTAATATATATACATATAAATTATGATCAAAGGTTTGAAATTATAAAACATACATTAAATTACATAACAATGTAGTGTCCTAAACGTATAGGCAGGATAGAGTATTACATGTTTTCTTTTACGTTTTTGTTCATACAATAAAATAAAATTTTCGTCTGTTTCTGTGAATGCAGAGTAATTTTTTCCTTTAATTGAAATATCATCTGTTATATTTTTAGCATAATGATTTATTGAAATTTTGTGGAATCAAATGAGTTCAATGTATTGTTTTGTTTGTTATTCGGAAAGACATATCAGTTCGGGAAAGACATTTCCTGGTGTATTCTGATAAAAATGCTGCGTTCTAAAGAATTTCTAAAAATGAAATTATTAGGATTTTAGATCTGGAAGGGCAAGAACAAAATCCTGTGCAAATATCGAGAAGACTAAAGATATCCTTGAGCGGTATTTATAGAGTTTCGAGACCAGGTGGAACATGGAATATGCGAGTCGGAAAGCCTTAAAAGAGAATGTTATATGATGATAGAATGTTATTAAAAGTGGCTTCAGTTGATAATTTATCTGTGCGTGATATTGCATTAATTTCCAGAATTTCAAAAAGTACTGTACACAAAATAATAAAGGTTTCAATAAATATTTTTTACAGGAAAATGAAAGCAAAACCTTGTTTAAAGCAGATACATGAAGCTGCACAGCTAAGGTGGGCTAGAAAGCAAATGTCATTCAATCAAAAATGAATTTCTATCATCTTCAGTGATGAAAAGAAATGGAACTTAGACGGAGCTGAGGTTTTTTTAAATTTTACTGATGTGATCTAAGAAAAGAACCCAAGAACTGTTTTAGCAAGCAACAAGGCGGAAGATCCGTAATAACCTAGAGAGGATTTTCATTCAACGGCTAAAGATTTTTTAGGATTTACGGGTAGAAAAATGAAATCAGAGAATTATTAGGATATTTTACGTACCAATTTACTCTCAATTATAGATTTCCTAGCAGGATAAGACATCAGTGTTTTCCAACAAGATAGGCCATTCATCTATACCTCCACATCAACGAAAACATGGTTTAGGCATAACAATAGCACACTATTAGGCCGGCCAGCACTTAGTCCAGATTTGAATCCCATGGAGATCTTGTTTGATAAAATGCTATTTAATTTTCTACTGGCGGTGTCGCCTAGCAACCAAGATATACCTAATTATTTCGAAATGTAAAAAGTTTTCTGTGCAAACGATAATTTGTGATAAATACATTATCTGTTTTTTTTTTTCTTCAGTTTTTACCTAAGCTGTGTGAAACAATATTCTTTTTGTTTTTCAGTGTGATTAGAATGTTTTTTATGAATTATGTGTAAAAATGTTACGGTTTTTTTTATTGGAGTTGTGTTTTGTTAAATTATCTATGTTCGAAAGAACCTGAGATGAGTGTTCTCATGAGAATAAACTGTTTAAAACCAGAGATGAGTAATTAATTTTGAATTGAATAAGAAATTAATAATAAAAAGTCGAAAAATTGAAAATTCAGATCTTATCTCGTAAAATATATGAAATGGAAAACAATATACATGTGTTAATGACATAAAAACTGCATTGGCTAAGTGTGATATGAAATATCTCCTTCTGCAATGTAATGCTTAGTTAATTCTATAGAACAATGTGTTTTTGATGTTATAAAGTGTCATGGCAATACAATTCAATATTAAAAGTAAGTTTTTAATTACTTTTATAAATGTAAAACCAAAAACAAATTACAGTTGTCTATAAATTACAGTACATTGTTATATAATTTATTGTATATGTTATAATCTCGAATCTTTGATCATAATTTATATGAGTATATATCAGCAAAACTGCTTTTAGTATTTATTATTTATCGCACGAATTTTAATGATACGTTATTACAATTTATGTTAATGCAAATTTTATTAGTTGTCTAAACTTTTGGGACAACATATAATATCAAGGATTGATGCAAAAAAAAAAAAAAAAAAAAAAAAAAAAAAAAAAAAAAAAAAAAAAAAAAAATTAGGCACACTTTGTGAAAAGTTATTTTTGTGAATTTTTTTATTTTTGTGAATTTTTTTTTATTTTTGTGAAAAGTAACTTTTTGTAACAAAATATGGAATTCAGCTACTGAAATTCAAATCAATCATTTATTAAATAACAATTTCTTTATGTCCTTCTGCTAAAGTTTAATTTTTTTTTATCAACTTGTTTTCCTTGCAATTTACACACTTTAAAACCTAACAATATAAAGATAATCAATGAGCGGTATGTTTCTATGAAATAGAATTTTGTGAAAAGACAAGTTTTATTAAAAGGGATTTTGTGAAGGGTTTTGTTTTATTAAAAGGAATTTAGTGAAGGGGCCTGTTTTATTGAATATATCTTTGTGAAAGGGCCCTAAATTTTGCCTATATCGATCTTTGAATGTATTGTGCTTATAACAAAACTTTATTTTATATTATTCAAATATATTAATCTAAACAGCGGAGTAACTATTAGAAATCAAACGAAAATATAGTTTCGGTTTCATTTTCAGCCCAAATTTCAAGTTGACCGAAAATTTTTTCTCGGTGAAAATGCTGTCGAAAATTCAACCGAAATTCTTTTCTTCTTTCGGAAATTTCGGAAAAAAATGACTCAATGATTTGAGCTGTATCTGCTCAAATAAGATACTTTTTGTTAATTGCTATACGAACTTCTCTGTTAATAATTCTCAGTCATGACTTACTCAAGAGGTGGTGCAATTTGTAAAGCAAGCAATGCATATATGACTAAATTTTGAAAATGCTTTCCACATGCTTTTCCATTAAAAGCTGTAGGCTTAACAGCAGGCGTTAATGGGGTTTTAAGCTGAAAAGTACGATTTTTCAGAAGAGACAAAAAACTTAGACACTTCTAACTTGTGTGAAGCTCTTGTACGATTTTATCAAACACGCGAATTAAACTATAAATGAGGACCCCAGAAGCCAAGGGATATAAGTGACAAAATTGAAAAAAATTGAGTTAAGTGCACAGGGTATCTGGAAATATGCTTTTTTTCATTTCAGGTAAAGAAATATAGGTCATTTTCTTATTATTTGGGGAGTTATAGAGATAAACCACTTTTTTCGAAAAACAAACAATATTGATTAATTATACATTTAAAGAAAATTGTACTCTATTTTTTTAACAGTTATTGAAATAAGAGTTCAAAGATTAGAATGCAACAAGCAGATGTTTCCTATTTCAATTTAGTCAATTGTTATTGATGTTCCAATTTAACATCAATTATCTTTAAATTCAATTTACTCCAAATCAACATTTTGTCACTTGTACCCCTTGGCTTCTGAGGTCCTCATATAAACACTTGAATTAAATTTAGTTCCACATAATAAATAATTATAAAAAGTTAGATTAAAATTAATGTGAGTGGTTGTGACTTCCCAGACGTGTCGTCTTTGAAGAGTAAAAATTGTAATATTTATGTTTAATAAAAATTTCGAAATTTACCTTAGACACCTTTACTTCTGCAATTTTACCTCTGATCGTGATACAACACAGTTCAAAAACTACTCCTCTTCGTAACAGAAGGTAGGTTTATTTTTTCTCTTAAGCACTTTGTCACTGGCCCCTCTTTTCCAGTGCTGCTAGAAAGAATTTTATCGAAATAAAAAGTGGAGCCCTGCTTTGCCGAGGAGATCTTACCCGGTCATTTGGAGTATTGATAACTCATCACGGGTCAACACTTGGGAGTCGAGTCGTATGTCAATCGGGGATGGTCAAAATGCTCTGTTTATTCTCTCTCGTCCATAGGACTTTAAGCCCACGTGCTTTATTGCCCGGTTTATAAATGCTTCATCGGATTACCTGATCTATAATAAAAGGAACAATGTACATTAGCTTTATTCATAGATATCGCATAATATTTCTTTGTTTACAAGTCATATATAACTGCATATTAGATTATTTACATTACCTGGAAAACTAAAAATGTATCCCCGTTCTATGTATCTATCTATCCATATTTTACTGATTTATATAAAATATTTTAAGTAATTCTTATTTAAAATAAACTTCTAACATTTACTGTACTTTTACCGTATATTATATGGTTAGATAAATATTTTTCAGCGTTTTGTTCATCTGACGAAACACTATTCGTCTTTATTCTCTGTCTGCCTGTCCGTCGCAGAGTACGTACCCAAAAACTTTATAACTCATAGACTTTAAATTTTGTGTACTCACACTCTTAAAACGAAAGAGTGATTTTGGCTTCTGAGGAAAGAGCTGTAATTTATTGGATCGTGAATGAGTTGTTTTTTAAACTTTTCACTCATCTTGATTTAAATTGCTTAATTAAATTACTCATCTTGATTTAAATTGCTGAAAAACAACTCGTTTACTCAAATTGTTTCAAATCTTTACGAAAAGCTGACTTACCAATCGTAAGATGAGTGGATTTCAGCTCAACATGGGTTATTTTATGGCGGAGGTTTTAAGAGAGTACAACTGAATACCTCATGTCACAACACAAATCATAAAATTTTGGAAACGTTTATTATTTTAATTAAATGAATTTTTTCAATGTCATCAGTTCATTTTTGCGATTAAAATTTTAAAAGAGAACCTTAATTTCACCATTTTTCGTGTAAACCTCAGAGCTCGGAGGTAAGGCATCTGGCTAGTAAACAGAAGGTTCTTAAATTGAGCCCGGTGTTGGAAGATGAAATTTTCCAATTAAAATTGATTTAGTTTAAATAATTTTTTTTTAACTTTTTGTTTTGTTTTTAGACACTTAAAATTTTATTTATATCTCAACTAATATATATATATATATATATATATATATATATAATTTCGGATTTTCAAAGATTTGGAATTTTGGATTTTATTTAAATTTAATAATGAGATGTGAATTTGATTTGAACTTTTTTGCTCGAATTAAAATAAATAACTTCTTTTTATAATTATTTTAAAATTAAATTTATTGGTGCTACCATCTATGTAAGAATTTGACAATTGTAAATTAGCAATTTGGATTTATTAATTTATGGATAAGTTATTTTGAAAAAAAAAATGTTAAACAAAACCTTCTGTACTCTCTGCAATCGCACTTGCTCATTTTTTTAAATAGATTTTTTTGACTTGCCCAATAGTAGAATTTCTGCGATTAAGGAAGTACTGGAGAAACTATTTTTCTCCGCTCAACAACTCAAAACTTTTATGGACTATTTTTAAACATGAAACAATGACATTGACATTAATAATTATTGAAGTAATTTTTAAACGAAGAGTTTATCCATTTTTAGGTGCGTTCGCAATTATGTAAATACGTAGCACCTATTGTTGTAGCTCAGTCCGTCCGTCCGTCCGTCTGTCTGTCCGTCTGTCTGTCTGTCTGTCCGTCTGTCTGTCCGCATATAACAGCGCAAAAACTATCCAACCGAATCGTTTGAAATTTAAAATACATAATTATAACATAATTTTGTCGAGTCATTTCAAATTTTATGAAAATCGGATGGATAGATCAATTACAGGGACATTGAAAAGGATTCCGTTACATTACGGACAATGGGGGAAAAGTTTCAAATGCATTTTCATTGTTTGAAATTTAAAACATATAATTATTGGGTAATTTTATCAAGTCATTTCAAATGTTATGACAATCGGATGCATAGATCAATTACAGGGACAATCAAAAGGATTCCGTTACATTACGGTCAATGGGGGAAAAAGTTTCAAATGCATTTTAATCGTTTGAATTTTAAAACATATAATTAATACGTAATTTTTTCGAGTCATTTCAAATGTTATGAAAGTCGGATGTATAGATCATTTACAGGGACAATCAAAAGTATTCCATTACATTACGGTCAATGGGAAAAAAGTTTCAAATGCATTTTAATGATGTTACACTCATTCGAACATAATAGAATCGGCATGAATCTATGAAGTATATACTAAAATATGCATTATGAATAATCTGTGATGCAAATAATTTTTATTATTAAATTACAGGGCCACACAAAAGTATTCCACTACATAATGCTATACGGGGAAACATTATTTTGGACGTGTTTTAATTATATTCAACTATTTCACATTTTATGAATAAGATATACGTTGCTGAGGTGTAATAAAAATTACTTCCTGCATATTTACAGAAACACAAAGATTTCGACTACTATACTGTATCCGAAGTACGCTCTACTATATCACCAAGATCTGAATATTTTTAAAACTTCGTTATCGTACGAACGCACCTCATTTTCTACGCTTCACGTACAATTTCCAACTTGTTAGTTACTTTAATTACATATTGAGTTGTAAATGATTGGTGTCTCGTGACATCCGTTTTTTCTCTCCCATGCTGTGATGCTTGAGAATTCAGTAAAAAATACCAATTTTAACAACATCTTCTCAAAAATCTTTCGTTTTTACCGAAAAATGGGAAAAAATAGTTCTATTATATAATTTCTAAATAAGACCACCTTCTATTTCCACGCGTTTGCGAATAAAATTAATTAAAAAATTATGTCAGAATGTCGTCAGTTTGGATTTGAGAATGGTCTTAAATAACTCAGAGATTGCTGTTAGAAAACATTGGTGGATTACAGATACATATGTTTAGTACAGTGTATAATATTGATGTATTTCCATATGCATCATTTTGCAGTGTGGGGATAGTTGCAAGCACATTACATATGTCTGGGGGGAGATATCCCTTTCTTGTTTTCCCTGTAAAATGACTTTTGCCACTAGGATTTACATGTTGCCGGAAAACAACTGCTGTATTGGCATCGCCCTTTCGCCGTATTGGCAGTATTTTGGCACCGCCATTGATAGCAATAAAACAATGTTATGTCGATATTGTTTATGTCTTTCTAAATATTAGTATGAAATATCCAACCCTCAAGCATTTACATTGTGTCAATATTATGCTTGTACTTGCATAAAATATTTCGCGAACTCGGAGTGATTACAGCGAATATTTCTGCACTGCTGTTATTCTGTTTTAAATATTTACAACTAAAAGCCGATATTTCTGAAATTTTGGCAGAATTGCAATATTTTATTCCATTGCATTTATATCTAAAACAAAACCAATAATTTTGTAGCATTAGAATTTCATTGAAAATATATTTCGAACACAAATCCAATTTTTAACTAACATTGACACTAAATTCTACAATAGTTATGCATGAATACAACATTCATGTAATATTAGACAAATACTGGTTTATTACAAAAGTTTCTTAAGTTGTTAACAGAGAACTTAAATTTTTATTAGTTAAAAGTACTTCAATTTACGTTTTATTTATTTGATTATATATTACGTTTATTATTTATTTATTTATATTACTATTATTTACGTTTTATTTATTTGATTATAATATATTTCCATTTTAAATTTACTACGAAAAAAAATTTTTTTTTAATTATAATCATTTTTATTCAAAAACAATAATAAGTAAACTTTAGATCTAAAACAGTTCTGATTTTTTTCTCGAATTCAATATAAGCCAGAAAATGGAGTATAACCAACAATATTGATTGTGCAATAAAATGATACATTGCGGGGAAATGGGCAAGTATTACGGTATTTAATAAGATTACATGGGGTAGAGCACAACTGTAACACGTGTTCTTTTATTATAACTGAGGGTTACCAAGACCTTATTTGTGTAAGAGATCAATACAGCAAGAGGGAAACATTATAATCTGATAGGAAAATATTCCCATACAGAAGTGGGGTTAATTGTTCTGATTTTCAACTAAATACATAACTCCCCTAATCTTCCTACCTTCCTATCCGGGGGGGGGGGGACGAAAACTTTTGAAAAAGCTGTTTTTTCTTTTATTCCTCCCCCCTTTTTTGAGTTTAAAGAGTTAAGCTTGAAATTAATTATGTCATATTATTGTAGACTAATGCGTAATTCAAAAGCGTGGAATAACATGGCAAGGATTAGAGATCTGCACTTGCCGGAATTGTATCAATTTTCTTTCACTACACTTGGAGCGGGTCGGGCCCACCCTTAATTTCTTACTTTAACTCGGACCGGGTTGGATTCAGACTTCATTTTATCCAGGCTGTATAGCGACTTTAAGTAACTTCTTATGAAATCATAGTAATATTGTACATTTTTTCAATATGATCCAGTTTTTTTTTGTTTTTTTTTTTTTTTTTTTTTGTGTAACATATTAACCACTTAATTAATCATTATTTGTTTAGAAAGAGTTTGAAATAATGCCTTTTTTATACAAAAAATTATACATTAAATTACTTTACTTACTTTATAATTTTTATACTAAAAACTATACTTATTAGTACCCAACAAAACTGCTAAAACCAAATTATAGAAAATACTTTATAATTGAATCCTTTGAGATGGGAGCTTTTTTTAACACTTTCCAACAAAGTTGAAAAGTGTTTATGTATTCGGTTTGTCTGTCCGTCTGACCGTCTGTTCTCGCTCTAACTCCAGTAAATATACTCAGATTGCTATGAAATTTTTATATGTCATTCGTATTTACCCTAGCACGAACCCTATTGAAAATGAAGTTTTTATCATGTTTAGTTTATTTACAGGGATAGTAAAAAATGTTCCGATGCATTACGGCCTATGGGAAAAAATCCTTTCAAATGAATTTTAAAGGTGTTACACCGGTCAAACATATTCAAACTTATATGGATTCGCAAAATGCACTAAAATATGCATTGTGTAAAATACGTAGTGAAAATAATAGTTATTATTCATTTACAGGGCCACTCAAATGAATTCCATTACACAATAATAAAGCAGGGAATTATTTGCGACATATTTTAACTATGTTAAACGATTTCAAGTATCACAAAATTTATATACACCGCTGAAGCTCAATATTTCACGCATAATATGATGTGCATACCATTTACAGAGACACACAAAATACTTCAAATCTTATATTCTATCCGAAGTATTGTACATTATCGTGATAGCTGATGGATAAATGAAAAGCATTTTAAATTGTGATATTCGCTTTTAAGTTTTACTAAATGTCTGCATATTTTATGATGTGTATAAATGTTATAGTTGATATACAGGGTTACGCAAAAGAGCTCGCAAACCTTACTGAATATGAGGGTAATTTACTTAAAGTTGGTTTATAAATAAGTGATGCATTTTTACGTTGAACTGCTTTCAGTTTACTAAGAAATGTTTGTAGAATATAAATAAAATGATATACAGGGTCACGAAAAGAATTAACTACACGGTCACCCATGGAGGATAATTTCTGCAAATGTGCCTTAAGTAGTTTTAAAAATGTTTTTGTTTGAACTAAATTTTAACAAAACACTGGCGTGTAATAGGATAACTTGGTAAACAACATGGCTGAACAAAAGTACTGAAATATTTTCCATATATTAGTATAAATTGCTGGAAGAGAAATTTTAACTGTTAAGCGTTTTCTTGCTAAACTACACGGAAAGAACTGTTTTGTTAAAATAACAATATTTTTTTTGTCACACATTTTTATAATATCCTTTAGTAATATTAACTAATATTTTGCTACGATAAACATTACTGTTTGGTTGATTAATCGAAATAATTTTGTCAATTTATTTTGTTAAAAAGCATCCACGTAATAGTTAAAACAACGGAATTAACAATCTAATTTTGTTAATTGTGATTGAATCATCTATTTTGTTAAAGGAACAAAATGATTTGGTTAACTGTGATTGAATCACAGGTTGTTACGATGCGTAGTGTCAACATGGCGACAGCCGGCTTGAAGCACGAGCACGTTTGTTTTGAAAAAATAAAATGGACGTCGAAACAGATTACTTATTTCTTACAATAATTGGCGACTTCATGGGGATTTTATAATATCATAGAAACATTTAAAGGTAAGTTATTCTCGCTTTTGACTATTTTTCTAAAAAATTTAAAATTGAACTTGTAAACACGTTGACATCGAAATATGCATCGCTTGTAACATTTGCTTTACTCAAGTACATTTTAGACTGAAAATGATTACTTTTATGTCATTTAATAGTCTTATAAACTTCTAAACAATAATAATAAAAAGTAAAAACTTTTGGAGAGTTGAAATAAAAAAATCGTCGTGAATAAACTTTTGTTAAACAAATAGTGCTGCGTCACTTGATAAACATCGCTAAAAATAGACATATATATGCATTTTTAATATTCAAAAACTAACTGAACCAATTTCGTTGAAATTTAAATGGGATTAATTCGAGAGTATTATCCTCTTTCAATTATTAAAAAATATGTATATATCATCTGTCGTATAGAAACACGATATAGTGTATACACGATATAGTGTCGAATTTAGAACCTGCTTAAAAAAAAAAAAAGTTTGTTAAAAATAATTTATTGAAATTACTATCCCTTGAAAAAAAAAAAAAAATTATAGCATAGAAGTGTCGTATATCAATGTTTAGAATTGAAATTGAATAAATCGTATACCACATGGTTGCTGCTGCTATATTAACATATTAAGTAGATCAATTAGAAATAATTTTTTTTGTATGTTATATAACTATTTATTATTAACTTTGATATTTATTTAAAAATAATTTTAATACTGATTGTGTTGCTGCATAAGCATGGAGGACAAAATTTCAATATTTAAGTGACAAAAATTGTATGCTCAGTATATTTTGAATTATTAAGGAGATATCAAAATCTAAAATAGGCCCAAAAGTAAAAGAATATAAAAGGATGCAGCAACCTATTTTTAGTTATGTTAATTTTTTGGAAAAAATTGATATACATATATTTTTTTATAATTTCTAGCAGAAGGTATTCAGCATTCCCTTGGTTAAAATCACAATGTGGAAAGTAGTACAAATATTTTTGCTATTAGCAGAGCCCGATCATGTTGAAGTTGGGCCCAGGGCCTGTTAAAATGTTGCCCCCCCCCCTACCTACCCATTTTTGGTGACACTTTCACAAAAAAGGTTTATTTGACGAGTTGACAAAATTGTTTGGGTGAAAAGTGCCTAAGTTAAAAGCTTCTAAAAATTTTATTGAGTCATTCAGAATATTTCAATTTTACGTTTCATATTTTATAAAACAATATTATTTGAAAAATATTTGATTAAGGAAAATAATCAGCCACGTAATTTGCGCGCCCCTGAAATTGGTGGGCCCAGGGTCAAGGACACGGAGGCCTGTGCATTAATCAGGCCCTGGCTATTAGTCTTGACTCTAGAAAAAACGGGCTGCCTTGCGGAAATAAAAAAACACTATTCTTGGGGTGCACAACTTTTTCAAGAGAAGCACCACTTAGAAATATGTCTGGGTGGTCGAGAGCCAAATCAATAACACGGAAACAACTCGATTTCAAGGAGGTGATATGTGGCCTATAATTGGATAAAAAAATATAGTTTCAGAGGGTGATGAGGGACTGCCCTTTAAAGTTTGCTTATCCAATGCTAGAAGGTGAGGCTAAGAAATTTGTTGATAGTTTTGGATGAAAGTCTATGGATAAATTCGACAACAGCGGACAAGGCTAATTGTGAATTTATTGCTATATGTTCACAGACAGAAGTGAAAAAAATATTAATAACATTTTGTCGAGTTACTCAACGAGTGGGTCACTTTTGGAGGGTTATTTTTAATATATTTGAAGGCTCCAAATCAGGGTTGCAAAAAAGCCGGCTAAAATTAAAAAAAGCCAAGCCGGTGGCTTTTATTGGTTTTAGCCGGCTTTTTTTGGCCAAAATTGGCCTTTTTTGGCCAAAATTGGCTTTTATACAGAGAAGCGTTTTTATTATAAGCTACACATTTTTTAAGTGTCCTTTAACTAGTTTTAATGATGTTTAATTTACTTTGAGTTTAATAAATTTATTAAAATAAAAAATTGGGATTTTAATTATGATTTATTATGAGGAAATTGGGTTATAACCCAATTTTTCAATAATGAAGACATTAATACTAGAATAACATATTGATGGAGTTGCTAGTAATTTATAGTCAGAATTGCAAATATGTCAGCTAAATTATAAAATGCCCATACCAAGAGCTTTTTCCGATTTATATTAATCTTTAATCCAACCTTGTTTTTCCATTTTTATTTCTTTATAAAATTAAAGAGGACAATGGGTACTTAGTTACATGTTTTATTACTCAATTAATTTTAAGAGTTATTAAAATGTCATGTTTTATTCCCTATAAACATTTAAAATCATACATATAAAAAAATCACAATTTCTCACTATTGAAACTAATATTATGAATTATGCATATTTCATAATATATTATGTTTCACTAATTTATTTCAGTATTCTCAATTAGCATATGCATGAATATATTCATGCAAGACGGCATATAAGCACAGCACTTTTAAATAACAAAGAGCTATTCAAAATTTTAATTCAACAAATTTTATTCAAACATTTTTTGTTGTTGTTTAAGTATATATAATTATGTATAAACTTGCCTCAAATGCTGAATCCTTCCTTATTAATCTTTCAACATTGTTCATCTATGACGTAATCTTTACATATTGACTTGAAAAATGTTTCCATGAATGCTTTGATATGTTACATTTTGTCATAATTCAATTAAATATAATTCTTAAGAATGTGTAATATAAGTAGAACTATGAAATATAGAAGTTTAAAACACATTTTTTGTTATATTTTCTTTTTTCTAAGATTTATATATTTTTTTGGACATAATACCTTCACAGTTGACTTCTAGCAGTTATAAAGACTTACTTATTTGAAAAATTATATAGAAATTTATAACTTTTTTAGTAGTAAATAATTGAAAATGTATTAAAAATAAATCAATCCAAATTTAATATGGATTTGATACAAATTAACACTTTAAAAATAAAAGCCGGCTTTTTTCAATTTTAGCCGGCTTATTTTAAGTGGATAAAACCAAAAAAAGCTGGCCGGCCTTTTTTTGGCCCGGCTTAAAGCCGGCAACCCTGCTCCAAATGCATTTGGGGAATTTTAAAACTTTCTGTGATCATGTCTCACAGAAATGCAAATGTTGAGCGAGGATTCTTAGTAAACATGGAATGTCTAATTAAGAATTTTGTTGAGGAAACATTACTGACACAGCAAACTATATATGATAATTTTCAGGACTCTGATGATATTGGAAAATATGAAGTAACAGTTTGATGCAGTACTACAAAAATGCTAGAGCACGGTTAACAGAAGCCACAGAAAAAAAGAAAAGCGGGAGGAAAGTGAAAAGGAGACTGATGAAACCAGAGTTGGGCAAAATACATCGAAAAATCATTTTCGATACAAAATACAAAATACATTAGTTTTAGAACCTAAAATACAAAATACAAAATACTTTTCGAATTGAAAAAGTTCAAAATACAAAATACATGTATTTTCAAAATACATTTAAAATACAAAATACATTTGAAAAAAAAAAATATGTATAAGATAAGAAGTTTGAACGAGCCGTGTTCAGCACAGTTAGCTTTCCAATTTCAATGCATGACACTCGGGTCGGGCCTGACCGGACCTGTTCTTCAGTCATTCCGGGTCCGTCTGGGCCGGGTATCGGATTTATTTTTTTGAAAGATAGATGGGTCTCGTCATCTGTTATCCGAGTGCCGGGCTTTACTTTTTTCTGCAGATTTGGGCCAGGCCTGACTTATTCCTTCCAGACCGGACCAGGATTGAACTTCATTCTTCCTAGAGCACTAGTTGCACTTGTCAAAAATGTTACTATAGGAAACGATAAAGCTCGTATGGCTCGCATCAGCTCATTCTGCCTCGGTTGGCCTATGAGAAAAATCAATAAAATCTGGCCCGTCCCTTAAAAAATTTTCCAAAAAATTTACGTATTTTTAAATTGTTATAATTTTACCACTAATTTTTTTTATTTAATTTTATTTATTTATTTATTTTTTATGAATAGTAAATATATTTCTGGATAATTAAAAAAAAGCACAGTAAAAAGAACTCTGAAATTGAATATGTCTATAAATCCTGTTTTAAACGGAAAATGTATTGATTCGTGCAATCAATTTAAAAACAAGAAAAAAGAATATGATACATTTATAAGAATCTATATTCCTGCTAAAAAATAAACCTGTCTATAGTGTATTTTTTCTCCCATCTTGTGCGAATCTGTCTTATAAGATTTTAATGTATAGCATTTTTCAGACTTTTAAGTTTTCAAGGCATAGAATGATATAAAGGTTGCTCTCCTCTGCTCTGCTCAACAAGTGCAAAAGACTGACACATTTACAAATTCATTTTTTAACGGAAAGATATAAAATTGGAAGGCCTGACTATGGAAGCGATTTGGAATCGAATTGAATTTTCCATTTTTGATCACTAAATTATCTGCTGATCTATAAATGCTTTTGATCACGTGACAAGCACTCTTTTCACCCCAATTTGAGTGGTTATTCTTCTTTCGAAAGGAAATTCGGTTCAAAACACCCATTTTGACACAGTTTTTTGAAAAATCTATTGTGTTTGGAAAAAATTGGAAAATGAGTGCGATTGGATAATTTCTGAACAACAACGTCTGCCATATCTACCTGTTTATCAAGCATTTCCAAACAAAAATAATTTTAAACATTTGTCATAAAGTTGCCCTTTGACATTTAAGAACAGACTTATTATAAATAAGTCTATTTATAATAAGTCTGTATAAGTCTAAGTATTACAAAAAAAATTACATAAAAAAGGTAAATTTCAAAATTAAATATCACAGTCCAAAGTTCTTAAAAAAAAAAAAAAAAAAAAAAAGTCTAAAAAAAAAAAAAAAAAAAAAAAAAAAAATGAAATACGTATTTTTGATCAGAATTCCTTGTACAAGATGATTTTTAACACATCGACACATAAATTTATATTTTCTGTAAATTTAGTCGGTCCAGGCTAATCAAGGTTTTGCACGAATCAAATACTTTTTTCTTCTTGCAAAGAGAAAACTGCGCCTGGGGCAAAGTTTTAACTTGGTGCCCGCCTACCCAACTTTTCCTTGTAATAGGCCAAAAACAACGCTGGTAGTATAAATTTGGTACCCCCTCAATTTCCGTGCCCGGAGCGACCGCCCCTTTCGCACCCCACCCTTTCTCATGGTGCTGTTAAAAATACTTTAAATATTCATTATATAATTTTGCATCATCTATGTTGTAAAGATGTATTTAAATATAAGCATGCTATATTTGTAATAATGATTGCAAATTAAAAATTGCTATTTTTATTTAAACATGAATACACTGCTTATTTCTGAAAGAATCATTTATTGCTATTTGTTTTTGATTAATCTGCAAGTTAAATGTTAAACATTTTGAAAATCTCTGTACAATGAACATTGATCTCGGTTGATACATAAATAATCTCGGGACATTCAAGATACATAAATAACTACACCATTAATGATGCATAATTTTTTATGCTTATGTACAAAATACAAAATAATGTTTCATTAATCTTCTGTAAATTTTAGTCTAAACAAATGTATGCACTGCACATGCCCGCATATTGAAAATCATAAATATTCTTCTAAAGGGGGATAATTTTGTAATTAACCAAATTAACATTCTCATCAATATTAAAACTTTCATGTGTATAACTTTCGTTTACGATCGAAACTCAAAAAAGAATCGAACTTCCGTTTCGTACAGCAGTTTTCGTTTTGGTCCGACATCAGTATATTTTCATTGTGCTATTTTATTTTAAACAGTATAAAATAAAACATAAAATGAGTTAAAAAAAAATTAATTGCGAAGTCGCGCTAGATAAATGTGTATCCCTAGTAAGGACAGGTCTATAATCAAAAATCCAATTTTTGATATACTCAATCGTAAATACAATTAATGAAAATCTGAACTGTATATCAATAAACAGAGCTACTTGCATATAAATTCGCTCGCAAATAAATATCACGGATGACTTAAAATTTAACCGAACTTTGATAAAAATTAGATACAAAAGGACTAGAAAAATAATATTTTAATCAATGTATAACGGTATAAAATTAAAAATCTTACCATTAAATGTGTTTTAAAGGTGATTGTTGCTAAGTTAAAAGTTCCACTTATAATGATAAATGTTGTTTTACACATTTGTCATGCTACTTTGTTATACTACAACTGCCGTTATTATGGACAGAAATTATTTTAAAAAAAAAAATCCCATATAATGTAATGAATCGTGTTCTGTCGCAATTCATTAATTCCTTTGATACATTATCATTTGAAGCTGGAAAAAAAACAGCCATTCTTTCTGAAGACAAAAATTACATTTCCTTCTACTAAAATCACTAGACACAGCAAAAATCTAAATAATTCTTCCTGTTTATCACAGAGTAGTTTTTGTCGTTCTCATAACAACGTTATAATTATAAAACCTAGAACTTTAGAATTATAATAGTTCAGCAAAAATGTCTAAGTAAAACGGAAGTATTCATTCTAATCCTTATCGTATCAGTAATTGTAAAGCATGTTTGCATTAACTTTCAGAAACGAACCCGATAAAACAAAACAAAACAGACAGGCTCGTATTATGTGTTTATGAATCTTACATCTCGTTTTAACGAAGCAGCTGGAAACCTACAAAAATGTATTTTGAGTATGAAATGTATTTTCAAAATACAAAATACTTGAAAAAATCACTTCAAAATACATTACCAAAATACTTTCGTTTAGTCAGGTTAAAATACAAAATACAAAATACAAATGTATTTTGAAAATGTATTTCAAATACATGTATTTTCGATACTGCCCATCTCTGGATGAAACTAAGAAAAGAAAATTGGCAGTAGCAACAAAGCAGTTAGAAAAGAATATTTCTGAAATAGAAGAAGAAACTGCAACAAAAGAAGTAAATTTACTTACAGAAAAAATAAAGTTGGTGAAAGAAAGAAATATTTAAAACAATTTTTTTTGTACATAATGATATTAGACTACAGGGTTGCCATGCCACCTGGAGAACCGGGAAAACACAGGAATTTTTACCCCCCCCCCCCAAAAAAAAGGGAATTTTGAAAAAATCTGGAAAATACAGGGAATTTTTTTTCCTACTATATCCAAACATAAATTGTTTTTTTGGCTTTTATTTTGAAAGCTGAATATTATCTTACGATACTTTAATGATTTAAAAAAAAAAAAAAAAAAAAAAAAAAAAACAGTGTTGCGCATCAAAGTTATCCTATATTTTATGTATCCTGTATTTTAATATAAATATTAATTTGAATGCATAAAGTAAGTAGCTTTTCCTCTTTTCTTTACTTTTTTATTTCTGTAATTTTTGTGATATTATGTTCAAGATAATTGATTTTAAGGTAAGATTCTTTAAAATTTTATGTTCTTTAAACTATTAGATACAAAGTTTTTAGACATTTTAACATTCATTTACAAATGCTTCAACATATTTTTTAGCAGAATGTTTGAGTATTGTTTTACTGTTTTTATTATTATTAATGTGAAATGTGAGATTTAGTAATAAGTGTAACAACTTTAAAGGATTTTTTCATTTGCTCATATCATATAATGTGTTATATTTGTTCAATTAATTGGGTAATGATAAATTATAAGATGTCTAATTAGCATACATACACACATACATTTTTGTGCATTCAGCATAGAATAAATGCTGCAGCACAGGGAAAACACAGGAATTTTTTTACAAGGTTAGAGTGGCAACTCTGGACTAAAACTTTGCAGATGTTTTAGGGGAAAAAAAAACAATAGAACAAGTATTTTAATTTTTGAATTTACTTATAACTTGAACTTTCTTCAAGAACCAGAAGTCTAGTTTTTAAAATATTGTTTATAAACTTGAAACTCAGAGTACAAGAATACTATAACTCAATTTTTATATTTGAATCTTATTTATAATTTGATTTTTTTTTTTTTTTTTTTTTTTTTTTTTCCTCAAGAACAAGGACTTTAGTTTTTAATTTGAATCTTAAAACCCTTGTTCATAAATTGAAATTGGACTCAATTTTTAAAATTTAGAAAGAAGAAATACCTTTTTGACTTTCTGTGTATTTTATTAATTTTTCTTTTGTAATAAATGTTACATAAATTGTATGGTTAAATTTGCATCAATGAATGTTATACATTATCTTTTTAAAATATTATAAATTAAACCTTTTTGACAATTTCTATTAGAGATCCTTTTAAAAACAAAATCGTTGATTTATTTGCTAAGGCGGTAAACCATCTTGACTTTCTTCTCACTGATGCTTCACGTCTTTTCAAAAACTTATAAATTATGTAATTAAAAAAAAGTATAATTTTTGAAATAAACTTAGTCATAAAGTACTCATGGCCAAGTATGAGTGAACAAGTATTTCCTTAAAATAAAAATCTATTTTACTTCTTATGATGTATATCAAATGTATCATTCTTTTGAAACTAACTTTAACATCAAGATATATCAGGGAAAAGTTTAAAATATATCTGGGAAATTGAAAATTAAATTTCTTTGGTCACCTTGCCAGTCAAAAAATCCAATTTAGTTGGCAAGGATGAATTAGTTGTTTTTACGTCTACATATATAACAGATATAGTGAAGAATATTTTAAAGATGTAATAATATTCCTTGACTTTCTTCAGGAAAATAAATTTCATTTTATTAAAAGTACTAAAAAATAAACATTAATGGCTGAAGCCGAAAGAAATGTGAGCTTTATGAATGAAGGACAGAAAAGCTGATCTACAAGATTTTACCTTGCCTGATCAATGAAATTTTTGATTTTTCTGGGACCGATTAAGGAAAAATGCAATTTTTCCACACCTGATCGATAAAATTTTCAATATTTATGACGTCAGTCGAGAAAATTCATGATCTTCCCATGTCCAATCGAGAAAATTCATAATCTTTCTGCATCTAATCAATAAAATTTGATTTTTATGTAGTCGAATGATGAAATTTACGATTTTTCTTCACATGATCGATAAATTCCTCTATTTTTTAATGTCTGATCGACAAAATTGATTTTTTTTTACTGATTGACAAAACTCGATTTTTCGGTGCCTGGTTGTCAAAACTCTCAATTTTTTGGTGACTGATCAAAATTCTTGATTAGCATTCTCGATTTTTACAATATCGGCTGACAAAATTTGCAATTTTAACGAAGGCGACTGACGTAATTCGCTATTTTAACAAAGTCAATCTATGAAATTCGTTATTTTTACAATGAAATTCGACGAAATTCGTTGTGCTCAATTGTGATTTTCATCAAAAAAGGACAAAATAACCACAAATTTCTTCAAAAGGCAAATTTTGTCAAATGATTGATTAAAAAAGTAAATTCTGTAAAATGATCCATTAAAAACACAAATTTCATCAAAAGATCATGAAATAACTAGGGCCTGATTACCGCACAAACCAACTAGGCTATGGCCTAGGATTTGGGGACCTAAAATGATTAAAATAATTTTTAAACAAATTCATAGAAATGTTTTTTCTTCTTTTTTCTCAAAAACTTAAAAGGAAAAACAAACTAGATAACTTGGAAATTGCATCGCTTTATCAAATAACTCCAAATAATTCCCCTAATGAAAAAAATCTTGCTACTGTTTTGACTTTGAGGGGCCTTCGAAACGATCATGGGCCTTAGGCCCCAGACATCCTTAATCAGGCTCTGGAAATAATCTTGGGTTTTGTCAAAGAAACACTAAAAAAATCCTACAAATATCAGAAAAATCACTAGAAAAGCAAATTTCATGGAAAAATCTTGAAACAACTGCAAATTTTGTCAGAAAATCACGAATCAACCACAAATTTCATTTAAAAATCCAGACTGTTACTTTTCCGCAGAAACTCGGAATTCCGCTTTTTTGGCGGTGAATTTTATTATCTCTGTAATCCATGCAAATATGCATTAAAATTTTGCCATTCTTGTATTTTGAGGGGTAGGGTGTAGTAACATATGAAATACAGCAAAAAAGTCAGAACAAACTTTATTATATTGGGAAAATTTCTTCAAACGATTGCGGGAGTTAGCGCAATTTCTGTAAAATGATTGTGGGAAAAGACGTGATTTTTGTCAAAGCATTGCGAGAAAAACACTATTTTCATGAACAGGTTGCAGAGAAATACTTTAGTTTTGTCAAAAAATTATGAAAAATACTTGAATTTTGTAGAAAGTTTGTACAAAAAAAAAAAAAAAAAAAAAAAAAAAATCTCAAAAGATTTTTCAAAAAACGTAAATTAAGTCCATGAATTGCTCAAAAAACACGAATTACGGCCATGAATCTCTCAAAAACATGAATTACGTCCATGAAATGACTAAAAAATGCAATTTACTGTTATAAATTGCATAAAAATGCAAATTACATCCATAAAACGCACAAAAAATGTGTATTTCATCAAGAGATAGCTCACAAAATGCAAATTTTGTAGATGAATCGCATAAAAAAGGGAATTACGTCCATTAAAGGCATGAGAAATGCAAATTATGTTCATGAATCACATAAAAAATGCGAATTAAGTCCTTAAATCGCTCAAAAATGTAAATTTCGTCGCCAGATTGCTCAAAAACGCAAATTACATCCATGAATCGCATAAAAAAGCGAATTTCGTGCATGATTTGCATAATAAAAACGAATTTCATGTGCATGAGCAATGTAAAATACACTGATTACATCTATGAATTGCGTAATAAACCCGAATTACATCCATGATTCGCATAAAAAAAAGTGAATTACAGTCATAAATCAAAGCGAATTACGTTTATAAATCGCTCAAAAAATGCGATTTATATCTGTAAATCTCTAATTTTATCGACAGACTGCTCAAAAAACGCGAATTTCGTCGACAGAAAGTTTTAAAAATGCAAATTATGACCATGAATCGCATAAAAATAGCAAATAACACCCATAAATTACATAAAGAATGCGAATTACGTTCATAAATTGCATAAAAAATGTGAATTACGTCCTTAAATCACTCAAAAAATGCAAAAAACGTCCATGAATTGCTTAAAAAAGCAGATTAAGTCTATAAATCACGTAAAAAATGCAAATTACGTCCATGAATCGCACAAAAACCATGAATTACCCATGAATTGCGCAATAAAAACAAATTTTGTCTATGCCAAAAAAATATAATGCATAATTTTATTAAACATTAAATTATTTTGCAGAAAGTTTTTGACCCAATATTATGTGTGTAGAAAGTTTTGGGTTTTGTACAAGTCTATCCCCGCAAACCTCTAACGATATTTACGATTTTTCTGTGAACAATTTGAGAAATTGATTTGTTTGAGTGATGATTTGTCGAAATTCGTTGTATGTTTTTTGCCTAAATTTCCGAATTGATGACTTTTTTTTTTTTTTTTTTTTTTTTTTTATCGAAAACTTATCATTTTTGGAAAATACAGAACAAAATTGCCTTTGGTTCGCTTAACCCTTTCTGGCACACTGTGCCCGGTCTGGGATACCTAATTTTAATTCCAAATTTGCAAATGGCACCAGTAATATTTTACTAAAATTTTGCTTTTACAGTAAAAGCTTAAATTAAGGCTTTCAGAATATCTAAAAAATTCGTTTGTGAATTCCGGTGTCAGTCGATAATTTCTCATTTTATAACAGATTTTGCCCGTGCCGGAAAGGGTTAATGAATGCAAAATTCGTCAAAGGATCACTTAAGTCACAGAAATCGTGTAAAGCATGCAAATTTCATCCATGGGTGCAAGTTTTTCCGTCCTGAGACAGAATTCCGTTTTTTTAATTCCCGAGGACGGAAACGAGACGGAAAAATCTCTGATGACGGATGCGGATTACGAAAAACACGCTTTTTCGTCGAGAATCAAAGGATTGCGGAAAAAACTTAATTTTCGTGAAATGATTCCGGAAAAAATTGCTATTTCTGTCAAAGGATTGCAAAAAAAGACGCCTTTGCCGTCAAAAGCTTGGAGAAAAAAACACGATTCCTGTCGAAGGATCGCAAAAACATGCTATTTTTGTTGAAAGATCACGAGAAATGCTCTAATACCACCAAGAACTGCAAATAAAGGCGCGATTTTCGTCAAAAGCTTGTGAAATAACGCTGTTTCTGTTGAAGAATCACGAAAAAGACTCTATTTCTGTTGAAGAATCGCAAAAAAAAATACTATTTCTGGTCAAAGTATCGCTAAAAAGACGTGAATTTAATCGAAGGGTCATAGGAAAAAACGTGAATTTAGTCAAAGGATTGTGGAAAAGACGCGAATTTTGCCAAAGGGTCAAGAAAAAGCGCGAATTCCATCAAATGATCATAAACTCAATGATTTTTATCAAATGATAGCTGGAAAAACGTGATTTTTGTCAAAGGATCGCGAAATTTCAATTCAAGGATTTCGAAAAAGATGCAATTTCTGTTCAAGGATCAAGAAAAAGATGCGATTTCTGTTCAAGGATCGCGAAAAAGAAGCTATTTCTGTTAAAGAATTGCAAAAAAGTTGCTATTTCCAGTCAAAGTATCAAAAAAATGTGAATTTAATCGAAGGATCATGAAAAAAAACATGAATTTAGTCAAAGTGTCATAGAAAAGATGCGAATTTTGCCAAAGGATCGACAAAAAGATGCGATTTCCGTCAAATGATCGCAAAAAATTCCATGATTTTTATCAAATGATTGCTGGAAAATGAGTTTTTTGTCAAAGGATCGTTAAAAGACGTGATTTCTGTTAAAGGATCGCGAAAAAGACGCAATTTCTATCAAAGGATCGTGAAAAAGACGCCATTTCCATCGAATAATCACGAAAAAGACGCCATTTCCGGTCAAAGAATACAAAATAGGTACAATTTTTGTCAAAGAAAATCGCAATAAACATGTGAAATGAATCAAAGGATCGTGGAAAAGACGCGAATTTTGCCAAAAGATCCAGATAAAAATGCGATTTCCGTGAAATGATCGCAAAAAGCCCTGTGATTTTCATCAAATGATAGCAGGGAAAACATGATTTTTGTCAAACGATCACAAAAAAGACGCGATTTCAAACCAAGGATCGCGGAAAAAAAAAATGCGAATTTTGCCAAAAGATTGTATAAAATATTCAGATTTCATTGAAAAATCGCAAATGTCGGCTAAAAACCGTAGAAAAATAAATTTTGATATATCATAGAAAAGTCGCAAATTTTGTTGAAAGATCGGGGAAAAAACTAATTTCGTCATATGGTCTTGGAAAAAACATGAGTTACATGCGTATGTACTCACTCAGTGGGGGGGGGGGGGAGAAGGGTCAAAATATTTTCAGTCTTGGCAAAATTTCAAACTTGCACCCATGATTTCAACAATTCATCACAGAAAAAAATGTGAATTTCGTCAAAGGGTCATTAATAAATGCTAATTTAGTCAAAATGCTGCTAAAAAAACACAAATTTCATTGAAGAATCGCAAAAAAGATGTATGCGAATCTAGTCAAAAGGCTGCTAAAAAAAATGCAGATTTCATCATAGAATCACAAAAAAAGATGTAAATTTCTTCAGAAAATACAACCTGAACCAAAAACAGAGTTTATTAGACCTGAAACAGAAGTATTTAGTACAGGAAAGGAATTTATTTCTTTGAAAACTAAAAAGACTATGTAAAATCTTGACTTGACACCTTTTTTAAATAAAAAACACATTTTGCATAATTATTTTGAGGAGTTGATAAAAATTGTTTCAGTGGTATTTTGTCAGGTCTGTATTTGTGTAATTCTTTAAATAGCTCATAAAATAATAGATTTTTAAAGATTTTTTTCTTCCTCCCAAACAGCTAAACTCCCCTCCATTTATAAATGTTGGGAGGGAGATTTCCCTCTTCTGGAAAATTGAATTTCAAGCCCTGTTTAGTCTTGCTCTTATCTGGTATGGTTCTTTAGAATATTTTTATTTTGATTCAGATTGGTTCGTATCAAATTTCAGGTTATGATTCTTTAGAATAATCTTGTCTGATTCACATTTAGTTCATCTAGTGGTGTACAGAGTAGTACTTTGGCCGAGTACTCGGTACTCAGCCACTGACTACTCAGCCAAGTACCGGGTAGTTGTGTAATAAGAAAATAAAACACTTATGTGTGCATAATGTGAGCTTAGGTGCACACATATATAAATATATACGTGTACATATATCTATACTTGTGTGTACATCTATATAATATACATATAGTATAAATAAGTTAACTCATTAAATTTGAAATTTATTTGGGCACCTTTTAAAGTCCAATTTTTGACAATTCAAAACTAATAAAAAAGGAGAATTGGTAATACAATTATTAACCACTATAAAATTAAATCATCCTTTAACCTAGGGATGCACAACCTGTGGCCTGCGGGCCAAAAGTGGCCCACGATGGGTTTACGTGTGGCCCGCGAACATCGTCAAAATAGAAGTGGAAAAAATTACAATTTTTGTGCATAAGTAGCAGAAAAAGAAATCACAAAATTCGGCAACTTACCGCAGAAAAAATAAAATTTCGTCAGTCGCTTAAAAATTTAGTCATTTAAATTTCGTATGTCGGGCACGATCGGGCGAATTTCATTAATCACCCAGCTAAAAAAAGTTTACACTTTGTTTGCAAAAAAGGTTAGATTGTACACAATTTGTACACAAAAAGTGAATATTTTTGAATACTCCGAAAAGTATGTACTTTTTGTGAAAAATATTTTCATGTTTTATGTATACAAAAAAGTGAACATTATAAGTTATCAAAAACGGTGCACTTTTTTTGCATAAAATAAATAAATATTCCGTGTGTGCAAAAATTTTGCAACTTTTTTTTTTTTTTTTTTTTTTTTTTAAATCAAAGATTCCAATTTTGCAAATATTATGTACTATTTTTTATGGATGTGAAAATTAGATTTTTTCATTACAGGGATTATTATATCCATGCGTGGTGCCTTTTCTAAATTTGTGAAAATTTTCCAAGGTAAACTAATGTCGTATTTAACTTGCATTCGATCGGAAGGAATAAATTGGATTATGTCTTAATATGCCAAAATAAAATGAGTTAATTAAATTTCAAAATCGTGAGGTTGTGGGCCCTTTCTCAATAAAAGAAAATTCTCAGTTCGATTTTAATTTTAAGGTAAACAAATGAAATACACTTTAGTATGCTTATCAAATTTGAAGAAAAACAAATTTAATTATTTAAATTTTAAAATCCAGAAATAGGGGTAATGAAACTACCCCCCTCGCTTCATTACCGGAAACTTCCTTGAGATTATCTTATATTTTAAGTTGCTTAACAAAAATAAATTCTATCTTTTAACACATTCGCTGCCACTTACTTGAAGATGTGATGACCGTTAATGCCGCACTGCAGAAGTGGGGTTTTCCCGGAAGCCGATTTATTTTTTATAAGAAATAATCAGTGAAAGATTTTCCCGTACCAGCGCTTGACTGGCTATTTGACATCACCTCACATCACGCGCTGGCGCGTGAGCGGCCTTTTAACGTTGGCGCCATATCACGCGCTGGCGCGTGATCGGCAGCGAATGTGTTAAAAATAAGAAAAAATAGAAATTTTGATTAATTATAAATTTTTAAACTTAGGGGAGGGGTAATGTTTTTAGTAAAACCCTCTAACTTTACGGAAATATATAATTTCTCTTTTATTTTAAATTTCTCGAAAAGACATAATTTTACTATGTTTTGCAAAATCATTCAAAAATAAAATTCAATTGTATTTTAGACTAAATAATATTTAAATCAAACTTAGGGGAGGGGCAATGACTCTCATATGACCTCTTCCCCATAAAAATCGTTTAATTTTAAATTACTTGAAAAAAAACATATTTTATTGGGCATTTCAAAACGAAAAAAAAAATAGTTAATTAAATTTCAAAATCCTGTTAAGGACAAAATGTGTCTACCCCTAGAAAGAATAAATTTTGCTGTGTTTTTCAAAATCGGAGAAAAACAAAACTTAGTTAAATTTCAAAATCGAGAGAGGGGCAAAAGCCATTCTATGCCCCCTTCCCCCATTGCAAAATTTTTAATTTTTTTCTTTTTTTTTAAAGTTTCTCGAAAATAATAAATTCGACTACGAATTTCAAAATAAGAGAAAACAATTTTAATTAATCAAATTTTAAAAAGAAGGGGGGGGGGGCAATTGCTCTCACATGCTTTCATCCCCCTATCAGAAAATTTCTTACTTCCTCTTTTATTTTAAATTTCTCGAAAAGAATAAATTTTACGAAGTTTTTCAAAATTAAAAAAAAATTAAATAATTAAGTTTCAAAATCGGGGGAAGTGAAGTGCCCCCCCCCCACACACACACACCCATGCTCACAACACGCGCGCAAAAACTCCACTTTTTCAACGAGCTTACAATTTGCCCTTTTCCCTTATCAGGTGTAGCTTCCAATTATTATGAAAATTATTTGCGCTTTCAAAAATCAGACGAATCCTGTTTAATAATTATTAATTTATTTATTATTCTTGCATGTACAGCTATAGCGATCTTTCCAACACCAGGGAACCAGAAGCATTAATACTTCTCAACTCAGAGACTTGGAGCTGGTGTGTTTACATGTGACGTCACTCGACCGCGAAGTTAGCTAGAGAAACGAACGTAACGGATACCGCGTGTCCCGTCGTTTTTTATTTTTATTATTTCTAATTTAAATTATAGCGCTTATACCAAAGTTAATTTTTCACAAGTATCTCTGTGAAAGTTTCAAATGACACAGTCATTTGTAAGCACAGGCAAACCCTGTAGAATCGGTCGGGATCGAAAAAAAATTTCGCCTTTTGCTGCAAGTTGATGAATTTGCAGCGACTTGAAAATCTTTCCGAATTAGACAGCTCTATTTTTAGCTTCCGAATTATCAGCGGTTATTGTTTGTAATAACAACCACACATTATTAATTTAATTTTTGATGTTAATTTATTCATTGATATTAATTTAATCATTGATATTAATTTAATTTGCTGATTATTTTACATTTACTACATGCTTAGATTGTTTTTGAAAACAAATGGAAATTCTTATGAAAAATAAAAATTAATTCCCCCTTAAATTATAAGTGTTTTGTGAGCTAAAAGGGACGTGAGATGGGCATCACAGATTTTTTCTTTTTTGCAGATTCTTTATCATTAAACCTTTACATTGCTTCATGTCATGTTTAGTTTTTATTACTTACTATATCAGAAAGTTAATATTGTTAATAAACATTTAAAAAATTAGGACTAAATACACCACAGGTAAGTGACTGTTTGATTAATAAATGCTTCAATTGTAAAAATATTCATGATAAAAAAAATTCATGATTTTTACAAAGACAGTTGCCAAAATTGGCAATTTTTCTTCGTATAACCAATAAAATCTTGGATTTTTATGAAACCGATTGACAAAAACCACGATTTTTACAAAGCAATCAACAGAATTTTTTCTTCTTTGACAACAAAAATAAGATTTTTACAAAATAAATTGACAAAATGTGCGATTTTTATGAAGCTGATCAATGGAATTTATGATTTTTCGAGTCTGGTCAACAAAATTATCAATTTTTACAAAGCCGATTAAAAAAATTCGCAATTTTTCTGCACCAATCAGCAAAATTCGTGATTTTTACAAAGACAGTTACCAAAATTCACAATTTTTCTGTATCTGATCAATAAAATTTCTGATTTTTATGAAGCCGATTAATGAAAATCACGATTTTTACAATGCAATCGACAAAATTCATGACTTTTAAAAAGCCAATCGATGAAATTTTCATTTTTTTTTTTCACATGATCAGTAAAATTCGCAACTTTTCCACAGCCGATCAACAAGATTATTGATTTTTTCTTGTTTGACAACAAAAATAAGATTTTTACGAAATAAATCGACAAAATGTGCGATTTTTACGAAGGCAATCTATGAAATTTGTGATTTTTCGAGTCTGGTCGACAAAATTATCGATTTTTACAAAGGCGATCGCAAAAATTCGCAATTTTTCTGCACTTATCAACAAAATTCGTGATTTTTACAAAGACAGTTGCCAAAATTCACAATTTTTCTGCACCTAATCAATAAAATTTATGATTTTTACGAAACCGATTGATGAAAATCTCAAGTTTTACAAAGCTATCGACATAATTCGTGACTTTTACAGAGCCAATTGATGAAATTTGCAATTTTTTTTCACACGACAGGTAAAATTCACAGCTTTTCCACAGCCGATCAACAAAATTATCGATTTTTTTCTTGTTTGACAACAAAAATAAGATTTTTACGAAATAAATCGACAAAATGTGCGATTTTTACGAAGGCAATCTATGAAATTTGTGATTTTTCGAGTCTGGTCGACAAAATTATCGATTTTTACAAAGGCGATCGCGAAAATTCGCAATTTTTCTGCACTTATCAACAAAATTCGTGATTTTTACAAAGACAGTTGCCAAAATTCACAATTTTTCTGCACCTAATCAATAAAATTTATGATTTTTACGAAACCGATTGATGAAAATCTCAAGTTTTACAAAGCTATCGACATAATTCGTGACTTTTACAAAGCCAATTGATGAAATTTGCAATTTTTTTTCACACGACAGGTAAAATTCACAGCTTTTCCACTGCCGATCAACAAAATTATCGATTGTTTTCTTGTTTGACAACAAAAATAAGATTTTTACGAAATAAATCGACAAAATGTGCGATTTTTACGAAGGCAATCTATGAAATTTGTGATTTTTCGAGTCTGGTCGACAAAATTATCGATTTTTACAAAGGCGATCGTGAAAATTCGCAATTTTTCTGCACTTATCAACAAAATTCGTGATTTTTACAAAGACAGTTGCCAAAATTCACAATTTTTCTGCACCTAATCAATAAAATTTATGATTTTTACGAAACCGATTGATGAAAATCTCAAGTTTTACAAAGCTATCGACATAATTCGTGACTTTTACAAAGCCAATTGATGAAATTTGCAATTTTTTTTCACACGACAGGTAAAATTCACAGCTTTTCCACTGCCGATCAACAAAATTATCGATTTTTTTCTTGTTTGACAACAAAAATAAGATTTTTACGAAGCCGATTGACAAAATTTATAATTTTTTGAGTCTTGTCGACAAAATTATCGATTTTTACAAAGGCGATTGAGAATTCGCAATTTTTACAAAGGCAATCAAGAAAATTCTCAAAATTTTTATAGTGTGGCGGCCATCTTGTGCAATCAATCAAATGAGTTTCTCGCAGGAAGCGATCGAGCTAGCCTTTTGCTCGGCAGATAAGACGCTCGCTTTCTGGCCGTGGAATCTCCAGTTCGATCCCTGCCCGGGCACGTCACCTGCAATAGCTAAAAACCAATGCAACCATGCAAAAAACCTATAAATTTGTCAAACGATCCTGGAAAAAAAGTATTTTCTTCAAAGGAATGCGGGAGGTAACTCTTTCCATCGTAGGATTTCAGAAAAGCGTGATTTCGGTCAAAGGATTATGGAAAACGTCGCGGCTTTTGTTAAAGGATTACGAAAATACTCTAATTTCCTAAGATAATCGTGAAAAATACTTTACTTTTTGTCGAAGATCGTGGTAAAATACTGTACTTTTTGTGGAAAGATTGTGGAGAATACTCTAATTTTCTCAAAAGATCAAAGAAATGTTCTAATTTTGTCAAAAAAATGAGGAAAATATATAGAGTTTGTCAAAAGATCAGGAGAAATATGCGAATTTTGCCAAAAGATTGCAGAAAATATGTGAATTTTTCCAAAGGATCGCAGTAAATATCCAAATTTTTCCTCAAGATCACAAAAAATACCCAAATTTTTCTGTATCATAGAAAATACGAGAGTTTTTTCGAAAGATCACAGAAAAAAGTGTATTTTGACAAAACGTAGCAGAAAATACGAAATTTTTGAAGAAAGATCGTGGAAAATACACGAGTTTTGACGAAGGATTGCAGTAAATATGCAAATTTTCTCAAAAGATCATGGAAAATATCTGAATTTTGTCAAAAAAGGGTGAGAAAAACTATGAATATCTCTAAAGGATCATGGATAAATGCAAATTTCAATGAAAAGACAGTGGAAAAAAGTGCGATTTTTGTAAAAAGTTCACAAAAAACACTAATTTTGTTAAAAAATCACAGAAAAGTGCTAATTTTGTCAAATGTCCTTGAAACTTCAGCTTTTTTTTTTTCTGAGGCTGTACCAAGTCTGAATTTTTGTCAAAAGTAGCAAATTTTGGCTAAAGATCGGGGGGGGGGGGATTTCATCATAGGGTTGTGGGTAAAAATGCAAGCTATGTGTGTGTGTGTAGGTGTTCACTCAGGCCCAGTTAGGAGGGGGGGAATTCAAAATATTTTCAGTCTTGGCAAAATTTCAAACTTGCACCCATGGTTCTTTATCTTAAAAGTATGGGACCAAAGCATTTTCGATTAACCGGTGTTCCATAAGTTGTTTTGGATAACCGGCGTTCCATAGGATTTTTTTAATAACTGTGAAGCTTATAGTGAAAAGCTTGATAGTTAGTACAGTGCTGTAATAAAAATGTTGTAACGTATTACAGATTATGTGTTAGATGTGGAACAGGATTACACACAATGAAGCTACTGAGATCAAAAATGTGTCACTTTGATATATTGAAGTACAAGAAGATGCAACAACAAATGTGTTGTTATTTAAAAGGTGGCGCAATAAATCAGCATTGAAACCATACAAAGTTGGAAATCAAAAGAAAATCGCAACATATTATGTAAAATAATGAAGTATTTTACATATATATATAATAAAGTGCTCAAAATTATTGAATTGACCAAATGAGTAAGTTAACTCTGTTTATTTTATAAAAAAACATGTTTTTTTTTTTTACACTATTTCTACTAGTGTCCAAAAGCACCTTTCAAAGTTCTGATTTTTGCTTCTAATTTTTAAAGCTAATTAAAACAAATTTCAATGTATTAAAAATGATTCGGAATTGTTTTGGTGCAAAACTTACAACTAAAACAGTAATCATAAATCAAAATATGTTGAAAGGTGTCAATTGACATCGGTAAAAATAGTGTTGATAGTAAAATTTTTTACATTTAAAAAGGACTTGGAATTTTAAGATCTTTTGGTTTTAAGTCAATTTTTGGATAACCGGAGTGCTACTTTAAATATATGCATATGGGTCATTCTTAAAAAAAAGGTCCCATTTGGGATTTTTTTTTTTTTTTTTTTTTTTTTTTTTTTTTTCATTAAAAGCAAAGTAAAAAAATAATATTTGAGAGGATTGTATGCATCTCCAAGAACAGAAATTGAATATCAGCAACATGCATTAAAAATAATATTTATTACACTTCAGTGCTGTAATCAGTATATACCATTGTTTTTCATTTTTATACAGGGTTTTCATTCCTTTAACAGTATAAGGAAAATTCAGAAATAGGAGTACTAAAAAATAAGCACTTTTATGCACCCTGTGTATGAACTAGTTCAAGTTCTCACTAAGTCACTGAATGTAGATTAAATATTTTGATAAATTTCTATAAATATACATGTAATAGGTAAAATAAATGAAATAATTGCATGTTTACATTCAACAGTTTTTATTGTGGCCTATGAGCAAATATGATATTACTATCTGATAGCAATAAATAATTTTAAAAGTTTCCATTGAGTACTTGTTATGAAAGTGTTATACTAAGTGTTAAACACACAGTTTAACACTTAGATTTTTAAATATTTTTTTACCACAAAAGAGGTGTATGTGTGGTAGGGGGGGGGGGGGGCTTATATGTGAGTGTGGAAAATAAAAAATGCTTGAAAGCAGTGTTCTCGCTGACATTTGACCAACATTAGTAATTTGGCGAATTAAAAATAAAATACATTCGCCAAATGAAAAAAGTATCAGCAAAATAGATTCGCCGTGTAGCTCAAACTGTGACAGTGATTGTTATTAATCTAGTTTCAACTATGCGCTACAAATATGAAAAATATGTATATATTATATATATATATATATATATATATACATACAGTAGACTTCCTGAAATCCACAAACCAGAAATCTGCAACTCTCTAAAATATTTTATGGATGTAAACAATGAAAATTTCAGTTTGGATATTGGGACAAAATGTGATTTTTTCTTAGTTTTGTATCAATTTCATATATTTTTTAATTTGTAATTTTCTTAATACTCTATTCATGTTTTTTTCATAAAGAAATATATTTTTTTTTTTTTTTTTTGAAAAAATTCAAGATATTGCTGATATTACTGGTAATTACAATCTTCTTACCAAGTATATTATGCATTATCAAGATATTTTGGTTATTAAGCTTGGCTAAACTTGAAAAAAAAAATCCTTATTTTATGATTTTTATGTGAATTAGTAATTTACTTTTATGAGGCAAGTTTTGTTGAATAATTTTGGAAGAATATTAATCTTTATAATGAATATTTAATCATACACTATTGATTATTAACTTGACCTTTGCTATTAGAACTTTAATCATTTAAAAAATTATCTAAATTTTTATTATTTTTAGTTCATTACATATTTTAATATTTTATTATATTGTAAGCATTCATTATAGTTGCGAATGCACTATTAATTACATTCAAACTACTGTTTAAAAAATGTAAACAAAGCAATGACCAGAAATTCGAAAAATTCTAAAATTCGCACAACCCCTGGTCCCAAGCTGTGCGGATTTGAGGGAGTCTACTGTATATGCATATGTATGAAAAAACGAAAAAGAAAAAGCAAAAATTGAGCACTAGCAATTTGGCGAATCTAATTGCTTGTTTACTCGCCAAATTGAAAATTTAATCGCAATTCGACACATTGGCGAGCAACAGCGAGAAAACTGCTTGAAAGTATGAAGGGATGCTTACAATCAGGATTTTACAGCAATAATAGAGTTGGGGGGAAAAAAAATGAAAATGACCAGATAAAATTGTTAAGCTAGGATTATGCCTAATCTTGATTTAGTTTTTGTTGATAAAATTAGTAGTTAGTACCTTCAAAATCTAGATCTACCTGCAGCTGTTAGATGATTTGGTGGGGATTTTTTGGAATTATCCTGATGAGCCTACAACTAGTTATGTGACAACTCTTAAAATCTAATGTTAAACAAATAGAAGCATCCTTTACAAATTTTTTACTTGCAATTTTTTTTTTTTTTTTTTTTTTTTTTTTCTATGTTTTGCATTTTAACAAGCACACACAGAATTATCATTTGATAACTAAAGTAAAATCAATTGTCACGTCCTTTTCAAAATTTTCTGCCAAATGATTTTTTTCCCCTGTAGATTTGAAATAATTATTTGAGCATTTTTTATGATATTTCAATTTTCATTGCAGGTTTATTTACTTAATGTATGTTTTTGTTCACACTAACATTTATATGCATTTTTATAGATATGTTTTAATTTCTGCAGATTTTAATTATTTAGCAGAAAAAAAAACCTGCGTACATTTTTTCTTTGCACCTCTGATTATGTATAAAAAGTGTACAGTGTAAGACTATTTGGTATGTAAAAGGAAAAGTGCACAAAATCAGTGTATTTGGCATTTCCAATTATTCACATAATGTATACAATTTAGGGCTATTCAGTATGTAAAGAAGTGTACAAAAAAATGCGCACAAAATCTGAGCGTATTTGGCACCTCTGTGCATAAAAAGTGTACAATTTAGGTATACAAAAAAAATATAAAAAAATAAGTGCACAAAAAAGAGCGTATTTGGCGCCTCTGATTGTGCATAAAAAGTGAACAATTTAGGTATACAAAAATAGTATAAAAAAATAAGTGCATAAAAAGTGAGCGTATTTGGCACCTCTGATTGTGCATAAAAAGTGAAAAATTTACGTATACACTTTTTGTCCACAATTTGGTTTGTACTTTTTGTGTATAAGCAGAGGTGCCAAATACGCTCACTTTTTGTGCACTTTTTTTTTACACTTTTTTACAAACTTTTTCTAGCTGGGCAAGTGCGAGAAAATGGTGAATTTTGTCAGAGGCTTTGAAAAATAGCAAAATTCGTTCATTAGGTGTAGAAAAATTGCAAATTTCGCCCGTGACATTCGGAAAAAATAGCAAATTTCGCCAATCAGGTACGAAAAAAAAAATCACAAACTTCGTTGATAATTCACGGGAGAATCGCAAATTTTGCAATGATATGCAGAAAAAGTGAAAATTTCGATGATTGGTTGCAAAACGATTGTGAATTTTGTCAGTTTAGCAAGAAAAAAAAATGCGAATTTCAACTTGCCGCGTACAAAATGCAGATTTTGAAATTCGTATTTCGTCAATTAAAGGCTGAAAAACAGCAAATTTCATCGATTGAAACGGAAAAAATAAGAGTTTTATGGATCGGGTTCTAAAAAATCGCAAATTTCATTGGTTAGACACGGGAATATCACGAATTTTATTGATCTCATGTGACAAAAAATGCAATTTTCATTGATCAGGCTCATCTAAAATCGCAAATTTCTTCTACTGGATGCAGAAAATTGTGAATTTAGTCGAACCTGCACAGAAAAATCCTGAATTTCGTCAATCGACTTTGTAAAAATTGCGAATTTCGTCGATCAGTTTCGTAAAAACCGTGAATTCCGTCAATCGGCTTTATAAAAATTGCAACCTTCATCGATAAAGTTCATAAAAAAATTGCAAATTTTAACAATCATGTGAAAAAAAATCGTGAATTTCATCGATCAGTTTTGTAAAAATTGCAAATTTTGCTGATCAGACACAGAAAGATCGTGAATTTTATTGATCGGCTCCATAAAAATCATTCATTTTTGACGGCCATTTAAAATGGGCGGAGCAGAGTATTTGCAGTGGTTTTGTGGAAGGCTTAATTAATAACAGTTTTTCATGACCAAAACTTTTATTATTGACTAGGATGACATATTTACAGATGTAAATAAAACTACGACATTACTTTGCCGTAAACTTAAAAGAACTAAAATAAAGATGAATAAAGTTACATGATTATGTGCTTAAGCAACATTTGAAAAAAAAAATAGAACGGGCAACAAGCCATCGCAATACAAACTATTTATACAAGATTCTGAAGAACTTGTTTTGCATATATCTGTTGCCACTGTACATACAAACTCTCTTCAGTAATACATTGCGAATTATTTGCAACACATATCTGAGATGCTATTGGCCACGCGGTACGACGTCAAAAACCTCTGCCGTTCACGGCAAGTGACGCGATCGCTAAAATCACTGTTACTCGGCTGTTAAGCAGTAACATTACTCAGTAGAAGCAGATCGGAAAAACCAGCTCTCGGATATGGTAAACAAAACATGCTCGGGAGATGACGAAAAACCATACATGCATCTATCTAAATAATACGTTTTATTTCTACTTTAAACTTGTTTTCTTTTAAACTTTTAATGCTTATTAAACATAAACTTAAAAACGTATAGATGCGCAACAATTTTGTTGATCAATCACGGAAAAATCGTAATTTTCCTGATTGACTTAATGTGCCAGTCATGCGGTAAAAAATCGCAAATTTCGTCAATCACCTTTGTAAAATTAGTGAATTTCGTCATTCACCTTTGTAAAATAACGAATTTCATCGATCATCTTAAAAATCGTTTATTTTGTCGATCAGCTTCGTAAAAATCGAGAATTTCATCGATTGGCTTTGAAAAATTCCTGAATTTCGCGATAAGCTTCGTATAAATCAATAATTTTATTGATCATGCCGAAAAAATTGAAATTTTTTTTGATCGGCTTTGCTAAAAGTCGTGAATTTTGTCGATCATGCGAAGGAAAATTACGAATTTTGTTGATCAGTCTTGTAAAGAAAAACGTGTATTTCGTTAATCAGCTTCGTAGAAATCTCAAAGTTCATCAATCAGCTTCGTAAAAATCACGAATTTCGTCAATCAGCTTTGTAAAAATCGCAAATTTCGTCGATTGGCTTCGTAAAAACAAGGAATTTCGTCGATAGGCTTCGTAAAAACCGCAAATTTCGTTGACAGGCTTCATTCAAATCGCAAATTTTGTCGATCTCCTTCTAAAAAGCCGTGAATTTTGTTCATCAACTTCGCAAAAAAACACGAATTTTGTTGATCAGCTTTGCAAAAATCGCAAATTTCATCAATAGACTTCGTAAAAATCACGAATTTCATCGATGACCTTCGAAAAAATTGCAAATAGTGTTCATCAGACACGAAAAAATCGATAATTTCATTGATCAGTTGCAGAAAAATTACAAATTTGCTTAAAAACCATGAATTTTGTTCATCAACTTCGAAAAAATTGCGAATTTTGTCGATCGGCTTCGCAAAAATCGCAAATTTCATCGATAGACTTCATAAAAATCGTGAATTTCATTGATTACCTTCGAAAAAATTGCGAATAGTGTTGATCAGACACGAAAAAATCAATAATTTCATCGATCAGTTGCAGAAAAATTGCAAATTTCACCAATAAGCTGCAAAAAATCGCGAATCTTATCGATCATGTGAATGAAAAGTAAAAAAGTTTGTCAATCGGCTTTGCAAAAATCACGAATTTTGACCGTTGTTTTTGTTAAAATTTCGATTTTCATCGATTGGCTTTGTAAAAATCAAGATTTTTGTTGATCAGCTTTACAAAAATTGAATTTCGTTGATTGGTTTTGTAAAAAACGTGAATTTTGTTGATGATGCGGGACATTTTCATGAATTTTCTGGATCGCTATCGTAAAAATTGCAAATTTTGTTGATCAAGCGCAGAAAAATCGTAAATTTTGTCAATCGGTTTCATAAAAATTGCAAATTTTGTCAATCGGTTTTGCTAAAAGTGCAAATTTCGTTAATTGGATGCAAAAAAATCGGGAATTTCATGATCAAACACATAAAAATCTTGTTGATTGGCTCCTTCTCTCTGCTTCATTCGTAAAGTTTTTTTTTTTTTTTTTTTTTTTTGTTTTTTCCCCCAGCACTTGCCTTATATGTTTGTTTTTTAGCACTTTTAATAAAACAAAATTTACTGTCCTGAATGAAGTGAAGGAACAACTCTTGAAAAGGTTGTGCACCCCTACTTTAACCCTCCGATTTATTCCGACCGTTAAAATCTGTTGTCTATCAAAAATAAAAATTTTTATTGGTTGCTGTAACAGTTCATTGAATAATGCAAAACATTTCATATTTATTTTGTAATTGTCTATACCTTGTTTTCTTTTGATTAAAAAAAATGTATTAGCTTTGCAGTTTCTTTTCATTTTTCATAGCTACAGGTTAATTTGTTATTTTAAATTTATTTTATTTTTTAAATATCTCAGTAAAAAACTAACCTTTTTCAATAAAAATTATAAATGTGTGAATTTTAGAACGCCTTAAAAAGCAAGCTCTAAAATTGATGCGTGTAGATGATCTAGAGCTTGAAAATCCACCAAAGAAACAAAAAATACATCACGAGAATGCTAATGTAGAAGAACCAAAAGAGAAAATGCCAGCAAAAATTCATCTATTTTCTGGCAATATTTTGAGGAAATTGCGAATGAGCAAGAAGATTGTGGCTAGTTAAAAGATAGTTTAAAATCTCTACATGAAGAATGGGCACAAAAAGAGATACAGGCTTTCTTAACAGAAGACTTATGTAAAACTGACACACCATTTGCATAATGGGGGGGGGGGGGGAACTTTTCAAATTATGTGCACCTTCAACAACAGTTTATTTTGAACATACATTTTCAGAGGCAGGCCAAATTTATAGTAGTAAATGAAATGCCCTGTCTACTGATAATGTGGAATATTTGGTGTTTTTACAGCATAATTTGAAATATAATAAGTTTAATTATTTTTTATTGTATTTTCAGTTTCTTTATCCAGAATAATAGTCTTTTGTGTTTTCCTATAAATCAAGAAAGTATTTATTTTTATTTGTATAAATGTGAAATTTTATGAGAGTTTTTGTTCTTAACTTTTTCTATATTTTGCAGACATATTGTTAAATACCGAGGAAATAGTTTTATGAATTACTGCATATATTTTACATTTATATTCAAATAACTTTTTACAGATCATTTATAAATTCATATGCTTAAAAAAAGAAATTTTTACAACTACTCTGTATTGGCCCAGTACCGAGTATTTACCGAGTACTCGGTACGGCTCTACAGATTTCAGATATTTTAAAATTTTGTGATCTTTAGTGGAAAAACATGAGTTTTGCTGATTTTTTGGAGGGGGGAGGGGAGGACATTGTTAAAATATTGTGAATTTTATTAGTCCAGCATGAAAAAAAATCTCAAATTTTGTCAGCAGTTGCACAATAATTTTAAATTTTGTCCACCAGACAAATAAAAAAAAAAAAATTGCAAATTTTATCAGTTATCTTTGGAGGGGGGGGGGGGTGCAAATTTTATTGATTGACTTTTTTAATTGAATCAATCAATTGTAGTCAATTCGCCACAGAAAAAAAAAAAAAAAATTACCAATCATTAAAAATTGTGAATTTCATCAATTCGGTGCAAAAAAATGTCCAAATTTTGTCGATAAGGGTAGGAAACATTAATTTCCATAACTGTCTATTGTTCATTGATCCAACGACTTTCCAATTAGAACAGGAATAGCTCGTGAGCCTTTATTTTGTTTATTAAGTTCAATGACTTAGTGGCAATTCGTTTGCAGAGAGCTGACATATTAACCACTACAACAAACGACTAAATCTTAGCTTCAAAAACTTATTAGCATGATTTTTTATCTTATTGTTTATACAGTTGTTCCGTCACAATCTATTGCCATCAGTTTATCAAGGTTTAAATATTTTTCAGTGCAATATTTTAATACTTCCTGCAACGACTCTTCCTGGTCCAAAAGATGGTGTAATGTGTTCCAAATAAAATTCATTTGCCTCTTAAAATCAGAGATTGTTTTTCACTTATAGTTCTTCCAAATATCTCCAATTTTCCATTATTTCCTTTGATTTTGGGGAGTTGAATAAGCTTCTGATATTCAGAATAATTGTTATCTATCATTTGATCAATACGTCCTTGGGAAACTACAATAGTTGATGCCTTCGATGTTTTCTCTTAGGATTTTTTTTTTTTTTCTTTTTTTTTTGCCTCTGATTTTGGCGAACTTTACAATTACTGCTGTGTTTTATTTATTGTTTTGTATAATAATAATATTTTATAGCATTCTGCTATTGTTGGCAAAACAGCTTTATTTAGTTTTGAAGAATCACCAACTTCTGGTAATGATAAACTTCGATTTGCTTACACATGTACTCATTTTGACTGTAAAAATGACAACATACAATTTTTAAAACTCAATAAACCATTTCAGATGTTTAAAAATAAAGACTTAAAGTTTGAAAATAATGAAAGGAATTACACTGAACATTTTAAATATAAAAATATCAAACGAGATTACCAAAAAATCCTGTCAATGCAGCGGTGCACAACCTTTGGCCCGTGGGCCACAAAGATACCACTATTTTTATGCAGAATATTTTTCCTTATAGTTATGACAAAATCTTTGCTATTAAATAAAACAAACGACTCTTTTCAAATATTCTGGTGGGAAACAATTTTCTGGCAAAAAGGTTGTGCATCATTTTGTTAATGTATAATTTATCATAAGAATCTATCGTTAAATCAATGAAAATATAAATGTCCCAATAGGGGACTCAAGAAGTTTTTCAAAATTCATGAAATTTTGCATGTGTATTAGAGATACTAAAAGGCATGGCTGCTATCCAAAATCAAAATTCCAACTTTCGATTTTTCACTCCACCCTAATAACCAGTTTTGAACATCTTTCTTTTTCCAATCGAGTACGGAACATGTCTAATCTTTAATATTATTTTAAACTGCACACTAAATTATTATTTTAAACTGCACACTAAATTTGGTTATAAATAAATTTCTTCATAGTATAATATCCCTGCATATTTTGAACAACACATTAAAATTTAATAAGTTATGCTATAAAAGATAAGTTTTCCAAAATCTAAAGTTTTGTTTAATATTGAAAAATATTTCTTCAAAAATTTAAATTTTTCTTCTAGATCATATTTAGAAACATTTTCTTTATTAAAAGCAAATAATTTTTATGTATTAAATATAAATATAGGTAGATTATGTATGTGTAAATAAATGTTTTTATTAATATATCAATATAGGTTTTTGACACAATGGTTTAAACCATGGTTAAAACTGTCAAAAACTTGCCAACTCTGATATGCAGCCTTCATGCATGTATTATTGAATTTCACTTTTTAAAGATTTATATATATATATAATAATTATTATTATTTTTTATTTATTTATTTATTATTATTATTATTATTATTTTTTTTTTTTTTTTTTTTTTTTTTTTTTTTTTTTTGCGCAACTGAGTTTTTGTATCCTGTGATTTTTTTTTTTTTTTCTTCCCTTTCTCCAATGAATGTTCAACATTCATCTATGCAAGAGGGAAATTTTTCTAAAGAATTTTTTAATTTTTTACCCCAAGGTTTAAGCAAAGCATACCTACTGTTTTAAAATTTTGATTGTTTTCCCCAATGTGAAATTTTATTTATTTATTTTTTAATATATTTCTGCATATTTGACCAATGTATGCCTGCAATAAAACAATTTTATGTCTTAATAATTTTACTCTTTCATTAAAACAGGTGGAGACTTTAACTGATGCTTGGAGTTGTTCTGTTTTACTCAACCTGAAATCCTAAATTGAAATATATCAGGATTCAAGAATTCTTTATATATGGATGACATTGTATACATGATCCTCATTTGGACACGAGATAGCATATTTTTTAACTGAATGGTCAGACTGCAGTAGAATCCTAAAACTGTCTAAGAATAACTCTTTATGTAAAAGGATATTATACTAGTAAATATTAGTCTGGCATACATATGTGTTTTAAAGACTGTATAATTTGTATTTTCAATAAAAGTAGCTGCATATCGCAAACCAGCTAAATTGTGTTACTATTTTGTCTCTTTATTTATTTTTTTAAGATATCGCAAGTCTGCTGTTAACAAATGCTTTCTTTTCTAATACATATTATTAAAAAAAATTAATAAATAAGAAATCTTAGTTACTATTTGGTTATCCTGTCGACCAAAAATCTATCGCTGAACTATAAGATTTAATGCCAACAATGAATGATCGTAAATCTCACATTCAATTACATTATATATGAAACATGCGTCTAAAATGCCATTGATTTTTATTTCAACTTTTTATTTGTATTTTTATTAATATTCTAATAATTTACTTGTTCTTTTGTTATTTAAAATAAAAATTATGTCAATATGTATAATTTGGCTGTTAGTTTGGCGATTTTGTATAATTTGGTAAAATGGGTTGATGCGATAACCAAGTAGTGCCGAAATCTTTGTTATAGGAACAGTTCACTGGTAACAGAAGGTTTGAGACCAGAGACGGGCATTGCAAATTTTAGTTTCTTTTGGACTTTTATTTTGCTTCATATTTTTAGCTCTTCATCACCTAATACAAAAGTTAAGATTATTATTAATAATAAATTATGAAATGCCTATAAACACTACAGATAAATGATTATTTGGTTAATTAATGCTTCAGTTGTAAAAATATTTTACCTGCAGATTACTTTTTGTCCCTGAAGTTTTTCTGCTACTGAGTGTTATTATTGTTAAGGAATATTGAAAAAAAAAGAAATTATATAAGTAATAACAATCACTTGTGTTGACACTGCTATTAATAAATTAACCCTACAAAGTAAGTATCCGATGTATACCTACCATGAAAACTCATGCATTTAAAAAACAAAAGCTTCAAAATTTATTTAAAGTAATTTTTTTGTAATGGCTGATCCTAGGGGTTAACCGGAGGGTTCTGTTACTCGCAGCTGCCTTTTGATTGTGATTATTTAAGCATGTATTTTGATTATGCATTCATTATATTCAGTGTTCTCGTTGACATTTGACAAACTTTAGTAATTTGGCTAATTAAAAATAAAAAGTATTCGCCAAATGAAAAAAGTATTAGCAAAATAGATCTGCCGTGTATCACATAATTTTTTTTCCCTTAAATCTTTAATTTAATGTACCCCCTTTTTTTCAATATGTTCTAAAATAACTTAAGTTTTTATAACTGAGACAGCAATTGTTATTAATCTAATTTCAACAATCTGCTACAAATATATTAAAAATATCAACATATTATAATATGTGTATATATATATAAATATACACATACATACATATGAAAAAGAAAAAGCAAAAATTCAGCACTAGCAATTTGGCGAATCTAATCGCTTGTTTACTTGCCAAATGAAGAATTTTAGTCTCAATTTGGTACAATGGCGAGAACACTGATTATATTTGTTTTATTTACTCATTGAAAAGTATTGATTTCATTATTGAATATTAGCCAGAAACAAATATTGAATATTTTTTGTTCCTTTACTTTCAAATGATTTAATTTGCATAATTGAGTTATGTGCTATGTAAATTTTTGAAAGAATCATGCTTGAAAATTATTTTAAAACCATGAGAAATCCATAAATTGAAATAGATTTAATTGAATTGCATTTGAAATTACACTTTTAGCAACAGAAAAATAAAAATTATGTAATGGTAATAAAATTTGAGGAAGAGGGGAAATGGGATTGAATAGATTATTGTTACTGCAGGATTTTGGCAACATACTCCTGAGTTTCAAAACATTTCTCCTGATTATCTAATATAATTTTTCTCATTTTATATTTAAATATGATAGAATAGTTGCAGGCATTTATTTCTTCTCTGTTTGATTAAGCAATTTGATACAATAGTAATTCAGGTCATATATATATATATATATATATATGACTCAATATAACTGTTAATCTTGCTATGTGCAAATTTTCAATTTCTTCAAAAATCTGATACTATATGAATTTTATTTTCTGAAATTAATAAATTATAACAAAATGCAAATTGACTTTTTAAATGTATTCATCATGTATCACTTAATTTCTTTATTAGTAAAGAATTGTCATTCACAACTTTCATATTTTATTGAAAATTTGACATTTTCATACATCTAACAATTGTACCTTTTATATTACATGAGAAAATGTCGAAAACTTTTTTTTTTCTAATGCTTATTATTATTTTATTTAATCTTTTTTTTTTTTTTTTTTTTTTTTTTTTTTTTTTTTTTTTGTGTGTGTGTGTGTGTGTGTGTGTCTTGCGAAAAAGATAAAAAATAGCAAAGTATAGTATCAAGATTTCAGCATTTCATATTAAAAAAAAAAAAAAAAAAAAAAAAAAAAGCTACAGATTATGAAAATAATAGCTGAGTGCATTAGAAAAAACTTTTCTCAAACCTTTGAAAAAATTAATATAGGTTAAAGAAATTCATCCAGCATTGTTTAACGTTGTGTTTAATAAAAATTTATTACAGTAGAGTCCCTAAAATCTGCACATAATTTATGGGTGTAAACAATGAAACATTTAGTTCAGATACAGGGCAGGGATATGTTTAACAAAAGTTTAGGTCCTTTAAAGGAACCTTTACAAAACAATTTATCTTAAAACAGCACCCTTCACAAAACATTTTATCCCAAAACAGGACCCTTCACAAAATTATTTGCCTCTTAAATAGACCTTTTATAGAATTTTTTCACCTTCAAATTGAACTTTTCACACATTTAATCAATCAATAATAAAATCTGGCTTGTAAATAAGCAGTTGAAGTCACCAAAGAACGTATTAGCTTTTTATATATGAAAAATAGAACCTGAATCATCGAAAATTTAAAATTCACAAAATTCTAACTAGAATTTTCACAAATATAAGAAACTAATTTATAATTTCACAAAAACAGGACCCTGTGAGAAAAGGGTTCTATTTACTACTTTTATCTGACTTTCTTTAATAATTTTGGTATTTATATAATTATTGGAACCAAATGTGCTTAGTTATTGCAACACCTATTAATGAAGTTGATGTGGTTACAAAAACCAAATTTATCTCATTATAAATTCATTTGTTTACACTAAACTATTAACCAAAGTGATTTGGTTTAAAAAAACAAAATAACTTTCTTGTTACCAAATTTGTTTGGCTGCATTAACTATTATCCAAATAAATTTGATTCTAGAAAACAAATTAATTTGTTTTCTGCAATAAAATTTATAAAAAAAGGTATGTTCAAAATATCAAATTTATTTGGTTATGATAGATATTAAACAAGTAGATTTGGTTGCAAGAAACAAATTTATTTTATTTTTCAAACCAAATTCGTTTGGTTACAGTAATTATTAATCAAATGGATTTGATTTCAATAACAAAATTGATATGTTTGTTAAAACAAAATTTCTTTGGTTAAAATGTCAATTAACCAAATAGATTTCGTTGCAAGAAACAAATTTATTTTGTTTTTCAAACCAAATTCATTTGGTTAAGTAATTATTAACAAAATGAATTTGGTTTCAATAACAAAAACGATATGTTTGTTAAAACAAAATTTCTTTGGTTAAAATGTCGATTAACCAAATAAATTTTGTTGCAAGAAACAAATTTATTTTGTTTTCGAAACCAAATTCATTTGGTTATAATAATTCTTAATCAAACAGATTTGGTTACGATGACCAAATCTATTTGTTTATCGTAACCAAAAGCATTTGGTTACGACGACAAAACAGAACCCATTAACAAAATTCATTTGGTTCTTGTAAACAAATTATTTATTTGCGATAACAAAATAAACCTAACAAAATGATTTGGTAAATCCAACAAAACGTTTTGTGGGGGAAATAGTACACGAAAAATTTTGTTGAAACAACTATTTTTTGGTAGTTTTAACAAAATCGTTCTTTCCGTGTAAACTTCTGCCTTATATAGCATATATATCAACCGGCAGATCAAATATAGATCTGTTCAAAAATATCGAAATACATATTTGACTATAGACAGTAACACCTTATTTATCTAACTAACGAAGTTTTATTAAAGATTTCAAGTATTGTTGGAAATTGTTTCATAATCAATACTTAATGCATAATTTTCTAACTTGTATGGAATTTTTTATGTTTTATCAACAGTTTTTAAAAACAGAAATGTGTGTCTTATTTAATCACGAAAATGTTCCTTATTAAATAAGGCAAATTTTACAGTAAAATTTTATTCCTGGGATTAACAAGTATTTTGAGCACCTTTCTGTGGCACATGTTCGAATCGCTCGTCTCCAAGAGGTTAAAAGAGATTTTATTAACTAGAGGATTGAAATAAGTAGAAATTATGAGACTAACCATCAACTCTGCCGATTTACCCTTAGAATAAAATTCTGGCTGTGCCTATGAAATTTAAAAGAAAACTACAGATGTGATAGATTGATTAATCAATAACCTAATAGACGTTTTATTGCTATTGTAGGCTTCGAAAAAGGAAGAAAGGACAGAGAAAAAAAATATTTACAATTTGAATTAATGTACCTGATATTCTTAGCGTATGTAAGTGTTGGTGAAAATTAAATCGAGATAGAAATTTAAAGCAACATGTTTTTATGAAAACAGCAGAAAAATAAGTGATTAATTTTAAGAGTAAAGATGTTATATAGACCATAGATAGAAGGATGATAGTCTAGGGGGAAAAATAATGATTTTGCTTTCAAAACATTCGTGTATTTTAATGCTTATCAAGGTTGTATTTCTTTTTTTTTTTTCTTCATCAATTTTATTATCATCGCAAACATTAGAGTTAAGCAATCGCGAATACATCTTTTAAATTATTATTAGTTCCAATCCTTTTTAGTAAAAAAAAAGAAACCCTAATGAACGTCTGGTGAAAAACAATGAATGTGGCACCTGTTCTAACATATAATCTATCAACTGCAAATGCAGACTCTTCAATTTTTCATAGTTTTATGGGCTTTCTAGGTGACATGCCTCTTAGATTTAATGGAGGTATAATAGTTATAGAAAATTTGCCATAAATGTAATTTTTTACTAAAATTTGACCAAATATTGCTTAAATTGGAAATTTAAATAGAATTCTATTAAAAATTTCTTTGAATTCAGAATTTTATTTCCTATTTTACCTAAAAACACATGTGTTTGATAAAAATTTATTATTTTTCAAAAAGAGTGTCCTGGAGGTAGGCACATACCATAAATGTCCTTAAGATTGCAACCGGAGCACTAGATAAGTCTTATACAATAAAATCATAGAGGAATGTGAAAAAAAAATTCGCATATTTAATATTCAATAATTTTACTGCTTAAAAGTAATTGAAAATTATATTTATAAATATATCATATTCAACGAAACTGTTAAAATTGAATTGTGGAAAAAATAACGTTATGATTTAAAAAGATTTTTTTAACCAGTGACGGAAATAAGAAAAATTATGAGACTAATAATCAGCTTGCCCGCTTTACCCGTAGAACCAAATTCTTGCTGTGCAATTAAAGTTTCAAATTAAACAACAGTCGAGATAGATTGATTAATCACATCAATCGACATTCTAAAAGACGTTTTAGTGATTTTGTAAGCTTCAAAAAAGAAAGGAATTATAGAGAAAAAATATTGTACAATTTTACTTGATGTGCCTGAAACTTTTGCGTGTACGTAAGTGCTGTTTAAAATTAAATCGCGATTGCGATTTAAAGTAACTTTTTTATGAAAACACAGCACAAAATTAAATGATCAACTTTGAGAGTACATTTTTTATATAGAACAAAGGTAAAAATATGATGTTCTCGTAAATAATTTTCTGCCGGGAATATATATATATTAACATATATTACTTTCAAAACATTCGCGTATTTTAATACTTGTCAAGGTTGTATTTCTTTTTTGTTCATCAATTTTATTATCATCGCAAACATTACATTTAAGCAATCACGAAAACAACTTTTAAATTATTATTAGTCCCAATCCTTATTAGTAAAAAAGGAAATCCTAATCAACGTCTGGTGAAAAACAATGAAAGTGGCACCTGTTTCTAACACATAATCTATCAGCTGCAGATGCAGCCTCTTCAATTTTTTCATAGCTTATAGGCCACCCAGGCGACCTGCCGCATAGATTTAATGGAGGTATAATAGTTACTTAATAGAAGCTGAATTACAAGCGGATTCACATTTACAAATTCATTTTCAAATTAATGAAGTTTCGCACGTGATTGAAATAACCTGGGTGGAGTCTTACAAGCAGTTTCTATTCATTTAATTAATGCAAGTATCACTTACTTAAGTCTTAATGAATTTATTTTCATGTAAGTAAAAATTATAGATTTTGTTTTCATACTTTATGCGGAGTCACTACCATTTGAAGATTTTTTTTTAACATAAGTATTTTTAAATATCGTTTCAGTGAATTATTAAAGAATTTTAGAAAAGATTATAATTCTATTAACAAAATAGTCATTTCTGTTTACATAAACTGAAAAATAAAAGATTTTAAAGGAAATTTTCAAAGTCTTTTTTTCTTCCTCGATTTTTCTATACTATCGTTAAATATTTTAGAAGTCTTACATACACCATTAAAATAACGCGGTACCCTTTGATTATTATTATTATTATTATTTAATTTAAGAATTTTAATGTACATTTTTTACATAATAATAAAGGACACAATGAAGAAAAAATATTAATTCAAAAAATTGTTCGGCAGATTTAAAAATTTAAATTTTTTTTTTTTAAGTTTAAGTAATTTTTAAGATGTATCTTCTTATACAAATTGAAACATTTTGAGCAATCTTTTTTAACTATTCGTAGAAGTGTGTTGTATAATTTTAAGTTATTAAAATAAGTTAAGTAGTTTAGGGGGAAAATGTGTAAATACTTTTAAAATTATCATATAAATTGAATTTTTTTTACAGTTTTATGTGTAAAATAAATAAATAAATAAATAAATGCTACTTTATTTGAAATTCAATAATTAGTTTTATCTAAAAGATCATAAGAAACAACCAAAGAAAGAAAAACAACACAAGAAAAACACAAACTGAGACAAATCACATTTACGTGAAGTGAATTGTAGCATTTAAAGGGACTGCGGTGTAATAAAATCACTTTAAATTGTATTTTTAATACTCGTATCTTTTCGAAACTTTATCAGAATGTACTATGGATAATAAAGTATAACTTATTCAAAAGATTAAAAAATCGATATCTTTATTCATTTTTCGCTGAATGCAGGATATCAAATCCCCTTAATGCACATAACACATAACAGACTAGACACTCAGTATAGCGTCTGTTTTACTACAATTATCTTTAAATGAAAACAATCTACCGCCAACCAGTCAACAGTCTACCGTCAATTTTGACCCATGCCATAAAAAAATAAAAAATAAAAAATTCTTTTTATTGAAGAAACAATACAAGATAATTTGCAGTTTTTGTCCAATATTATTTATTTATTCATTTATTTTTATGTAGCAACACTTGATGTGTTTGTAACAATTGTTTTCGGGTGTAAATTTCAGAGAAAAGTTTGCATTTTGTCGGGAAGCACCTTATTTGGGGAGCAATTGTAACTTGCATATTGACTTCTAATTAGTCCTATTTAGAATAAGGAATTTCACACAAGATCTCTACACAAGACAGCAAAACGAAAATTTTGGTTATCAGTACTTAAGTCAGCTATTAGCACCGGTTGTCTATATATTTCTGCAACAGCATTTTTTTTTTGTTTTTATTTATTTATATTAAATATGTTAATGATGTTATTATATGTAATGATTTTATTATATTATATCAATATATTATTAAAAATGTTAAAAATTGTTTGAGTATTTTATTATTTTTATTTCATCCTAATGCATTTGCATAATTTAATTCGGCTTTCTTGCTCGTTTAGTTAACTCTTAAATCCAAAAACATCGAATGGTTGGACAGTTTGCATGATAACTACATAATAGGGACACGGAATATGTCGAAACAATAGAGAGCATTACATATTTAATTTGAATTCAATAATTATTTATTGAAGTTTTTCACATTCATTGTGTTTGTAATTTTCTATTTACATTCTGAAGATGACTCATTGTAAATGAGTTGAAACATATCAATTTTTAATAAATTTTAAAAGTTGTATTATTAAAGTGACGTCTCTTATAGGCAAAATAATATAAGTTCTTAGTATTTTATTGTAGAATAAATACTATTATTATTATGATATAAATGATATTTTTCTTATTCAGTGTTGCCAGTGGGCTACTTTTTTTAAATTCAGATTTCTTGATTGGCACCCCTTTTTTGAAACAGTAAATTGCCTTTTGTTTTCGCCTTAATTATCATGCCATTGAATAAGGCACATTGTATCATTTGTAAAAAGTGGTGTCAATCAAGATCCTTAATTTAAAAAAAAGTAGCCCATCTGGCAACACTGTTCTTATAAACAATTGTTTTTCTTAGACTTCAAAATATAATCTAAAAGGTAATAGCTCATTGCTTATAGAATTGACGATAAAAGAACAATCTTGAATTAAATCTAACTTCTTTTGCATATAATTTTAACTTTTATATTTATGTTATTAGAAATATGTTATTAATAAATTATATGTTATTTATGTTATTAATAAATCATTCATTCAGCATTAATATTATATGTAGTTCCACATATAAAAATCGAAAGTAACATAAGTTAAAACTATTCTCGAATGCCATTTTACACAAATTCTCATAAATTCGATAATTTCGAAACATTAACTGCATTGTGTGGTATTTATTAAACAAAAATAACGAATATTAAGACGAGGAGATGCTTGAATAAGGAGGTTTAGTGGTCGTGTTTTAATTCATAAAATTAAATTATTGCAAGATTCTAGATTAAATGAATATATATAGGAGAGGTAGGGAAGGTTTGATACATAGGTAGGATTGATACATTGGCAATTTTTTTAACATATGGCATTAACAGCCATTTTAAGACATGTAAAGTCACCTTTATTTGCAGAAGTCATTAAGCAATGAAGAACTGGCAACATTGCTTTTCCTTTAACTTTGAAAAAATTTAGTAGGTCAATGTAAATTTTTTCAAAGACTGGTTTTCTTTCATAACTCTTATGATTGTGAAGATACTACACTGCTCAAAACAATTAAGGATATTGCAGTTTTAGGTGGATTTTGTATATGGGAAACTTTTTAGCTGATTGATACATGGTCGACAGACATAGTAGGTTATATCAGGGGGGTGCCATTTCCCTCTAGTTTCTGGAACAAGGTTTCGATATGTATGACGTCACGGCGAGTGCAAAAGGGAATTCTCGCAATAGAAAAAAGCCTATTCTTTCCATTTATAATCAAATTTCTGCTTAAAAACTTTTTGATTTTGGTCAGAGCAGAACATATTTCTTGAAAGCAGGACATTTTTACTAGAGAAAATGTTTTTTTCGAAGAATAAAGCGATTCTAGAGGATTTTTCCCCTTTAAATCAAGTAGTTGTGTTATTAGTATTGTGTTAAGATAAGAGTTTTTATTGCTTGTTATTTTTAATTGTTCATTAAAAATGTATGTGTGTGTGGGTGTGGAGAAAGGGGGAGATTTTTTTTTTCTTTGACACTCAGGACAATTTGTTTACCCCACAAAGCTTAAATTGCTTTTCCTAAATATTATGGCGCAGATATTTCTCAGACTTGAAATATCGTCAATGAAATATCATTTTGAAAAGTTTTAAAATAGCATATTATTTGCAGTTCTTTGTTTAAAAATCCCTAGTATTTGTGGTTTTCCAGCATGTACTAATAGTTAAAATAAAACGAAAAATTGTTTCCCAGCAAACATTACTGAAGAAATCTGGTTTTAAAAATAAATGAATTATTGCATGCAAACGTGCACAATGCTGAAATTTCCGAATTTATTCAGATCACTTTCAATCAAATGAATATTGTAAGTGAAATCAATGAAAATAATAGTGATTTCAATTATGTAAATATAAATATTAACATGCACATAACACTGTGAAAATAGTAATTACTATGTATCTAAAAACTCGAGGAATCTGAAGCAATATGAAAAGAACAATGGAGGCGAAGAATTTTTAATATTTTTATCTTCCATAAACTACTTTTTTCAAAAACTTTGAGAAACTTTTAAAAATACCTTCTTTGCATTTTTTAAATATGTATATTCATTGGATAACTGAGGACGATCTGTACAAAGGCTGTTTTTTACTTAAAAATTTTTTGTTTGCAGTATTTTTACTATGATATTTTTGCCAATGTACAGTAACATAATCTTCATAAAAATGACAAATAAAATCAAAAAGTAAAAACTACCTTTTTAGAAATATATATTAATTATCCAATGTAAAAAAAATATTAATGGCTTCCGAACATAAACGAGATATTTAAAAAAAATTCTCCGATAGAATTAACCTTAATGAGTGAGTAAGTGAAGTAACCCCCTAAACAAAGTATAATAACAACAACAAAAAAAAAAAAAAAAAAAAAAAAAAACGAAATGCTTCCAAACAAAGGAAAAACTGGACTAAATCAACTGTAACTGCATGTTAAAATATCAAATAATGGAGCGCACATCTGAAACATCAGCAAAACGTATCTTCTGATGAAATCTTGTGCTTGAAATTAAAATATCGTGTGAGGATAAAAACCTTTTATTTTCAACATATGATATAATTATATAGTATAAATGTTTTAGTTTAATAATATTAAAAATTCAAATATTTACACATGAAAATTTCTATTTAATTTGCTTCTGTAATCTTACTATGCAAAGCTCAAACTGGCGTGTGAGGAAGGGTGAAGAAAAAGTTAGTATTATTTAAAAAAAAAAATTATGAACATTTAGCTATTTACGAAAAACATACCGAAATAATAACATTTAGAATTCAATTATCTCAGGTTTTAAATTAATTATTGATAAATTATTATAAATATAAAAATTATTAACAAATCATTAACTGCAGTCATGTAAAAAAAAAAAAAAAAATTACTGCTTTTATAGGTCTTTTTACTTATAAAAATTGTTATTTTATATTCTTTTAAAAGTAAATTAACTTTTCATATTGAATTGTAATCGAAACTTAATGTAACAGACAGCAAATTAACAGGCAAATTTAAAAGATTTAAAAAGAGATAATAGTTTAAATTTTAGATGTGGTGTTTCTTTTATGTATAAAGAATATGTTTTAATCATTAAACTTTTTTGACACAAAAATTTCTATTGATATTTTTCAATTAAAAATAGCGCGTTTCTAATGCAAAGTCAATCGGGAGACGGATCCCTGCACTCGCGATGACGTCAAACAGGGAGTCTCCCCTTATTGGCTACGGGGTGAAATGGCGCAACCTTTAGATATAGTAACCTTGGGTTATATGAGAATAAATTACACATATTTGGCAGAAAAAAATGCATTTTATTGCGCATTTGTGTACAAAAGGAAAAAACACAATTTGTGCATATGAGAAAAAAAGAATAAGAAAAGGTGTTTTCTTCAAAGAAAATCATTTTCAGTAGGGGGTAGGATTTCCACGGGCGGCCAGCAACGCTGAACACCTTTGAGGCATGGACCCAATGAGGCTATTAATGACGAGTTGGGGTATTCTGCCCCACTCTTCCAGAAGAGCTCTTTCCAGTTCTTGGAGAGTTTGTGGTGGTTGTTGGCGGCCAGAAACTCGTCTTCCTGGAGCGTCCCAAACGTGCTCGATTGGATTCATGTCTGGAGAACACGCTGGCCATTCCATTCGAACGATTCCTTCCTCGAAAAGGAAATCCTCCACCAGGTTTGCACGATGTGGCCTGCAATTATCGTCCATTAAAATGAAGTTATCTCCGATTGCTGCAGCGTAAGGGACTACAATAGGTCTGAGGATCTCATCCCTATATCGACGACCAGTCAGAGCTCCATCTCGAATGATGTAGAGGTCAGTGCGCCCGTCAATAGAGATGCCACCATACACCAATACTCCTCCACCGCCAAATCTGACACTTTCGTGCACGAACGCAGGATTATTCCTGCTGCCACGGTCCTCCCAAAAATACGCCTATTATCCGGACGCACAGAAAAACGGGACTCGTCAGAAAACAGAATATTGCTCCATTCATTTCTCCTCCAGTTGACATGCTCGGTTGCCCACTCCCTGCGGTCGCGACGATGCCTTGATGTTAATCTAACACATACCATCGGTCGGCGAGCATACAGACCTACAGCATGGAGCCGGTTTCGGACAGTCTGAGTTGAAATCGTGGTGCCTGTAGCCGAGCGAAGGTGTTGTTGGAGAAGAGTAGCGTTCATGTTTCGGTGTCTCCGAGCTGTTAACACTAAATACCAATCTTCATTGGGCGTTGTTGCCCGTCTACGACATTGCCCTGGTCTTCGGCCTGCACATCCACTCTCCAAAAAACGGTTCCAGATCCTGGAAATGACACTTTGTGACACTCTAGTGGCTTGCGCTACTTCGGCTTGAGTTTTCCCTCCTTCTAACCTACCAACAATTCTCCAAGCTTCCGAATCTGTCAAATGACTTCGCTGAGACATCGTACTCATCGAAACAAAGCAATCATTGAATGCCGATCATCCTTGTCTTCATTCTCTTTTATCCAGTTGAAAGTCAAATTTCATTCGCTGCCGCTGAAGCGACGTTTTCGACGTCGAACTCAAAATTTGCATACTCCACAATCTGAAAACCAGAAAAATTTGCATTTGTGATTCTCTTCTATTTTCGGCAAAAAAATTTTCGTTTATATCTTTATTTTATTTACAACTTCAAATATCCTTTAATTGTTTTGAGCAGTGTATTTTGGAATTTTATTTATTTATAAAGCACATTGTTAGAATAAATTTTACTATAAAGTAGATTGCTACTTTTCAATAAAATTTCTACAAAGTGATTGAAGGGAAAAATAATACACTTCTATATTTTCAATTTAATAGTATTTTTACGTTGTAAATTAATATGGGGCTGTAATATTCATTATTTGTTTTCACAGCAAGAGCTATTGAAATTTATAAGAAGGATTAATTGGTAAAGCTTCTCCGGAATCATTTATTCAAACAAATATTTTATTTTATCTGGATTGAAAAAGACTGGAATTTATCCTTTTTGTCTTAATTGTTTCTATAACACCCATTTTTCATCATCAGAATCTTCATGTGATCATCTACACGATTCTTATGAGTTAAATATGCATCAGTTGTCTACTGGCAGGACATCTAAAAAATTTCTAAATGAAAATACAGTGCGTCATACCAAGTTTACATGATTCCCAAGAAAATTAGATCATATCCCAATAAAACAGCCTCAAACACAAAGGGTAGAAAACGTAAATTAAAATCTTTCATATTAATAAACTAGCAGTTACCCGTGACTTCGTTCACATAACATTTAAAGAAGAAATAATTGATCAATCAAGCAAAAAATTTCGATGATGAAAAGCATGTGTAATTAACTTTTTATCGCGAATTTATGGTAAAAAACTTCTAAAAATCCCTATTTGCTAATTTTTTTTGCTGGTTTAAATTTTCCTTTCAGCGATTAATACTAATAGATAGAACATTCTTGAATACTTTTGTTCAGCCCTGTAGTTTTCCAAGTGCCTTTAATACACGAAAGTATCTTTCTAAAATTTAGTTCAAACAAAAATATTTCTTATTACTACCTAAATTACATTTTCAGAAATTATCATCCGAAGACAACTTTGTATCCATTTCTTTGCGGGACCCTGTATATCATTTTATATATATACTACAAACGTTTCTTAGTTTACTAAATGCAGTTTAAACTAAAAATGCATATTTTATTTAAAAACCACCTTTAAGTAAATTACGCTCATATTCAGTAACCTTTCCGAAATCTTTTGTGTAACCCTGTATATCTAAATTTAACTATTTATACTATTACCATTTATACTCTCCATTTAATATGTATACATTTAGCGAAACTTAAAAGCACAAATCATAATTCAAAATGCATTTCATCCATGCAACAGTCATCATCCATCATATACAGTACTTCGAATAGAATATATAATATTTGAAATCTTTTGTGTGTCCCTGTAAATGCTATGCACTTCGTATTATGCATGAAATAACTCACATTAAGCCTCAGCAACGTATATCAATTTGATTATACATGAAATCGTTTACCATAATGAAAATATGTCGGAAACTGTTCTTCCCTTTATTCTTATGCAATGGAATTCTTCTGTGTAACCCTGTAAATGAATAATAAGTGTCCTTTTCACTACATACTTTACAAAATGCATATTTTAGTGCACTTTGTAAATGCATATAAATTTGAATATGTTTCACAGGGTGTAACATCTTTAAATTTAATTAAAACGATTTTTCCCCATAATGCCGTAACGTAAGGAAATTTTTTGACTATCCCTGTAAATAAACTAATCATGGTAGAAACTTTATTTTCAATAAGTATTCGTTCTAGGTAAACGTTAATAACGTCCAAAAATTTCATGGAAATCGGAGTATATTTACGAAAGTTAGAAAGCGACCAGACAGACAGACAAACCGAAAGCATAATAACTTTTCAACTTTGTTCGAAAGTGTTAAAAAATCGAGCCAAAAATATATTAATCAGTAGTTTTATTTTCCGCCTTTTCCCCACAAAAAATTTCTTCCATTTGATAATTATGAATTTTGAATAAAAATATTCATTTGTATGTAACTTATAACTTATTAATTAGTATAAGTAAAAACTATTTCTGATTCATTTTAAATATGACGTCATTATTTATCTCGCTCCATTAGCTACTGATATTCATACCCCTTATATTTTTAACGACTGCTATAAAGTACCTGTTTTATTTCAACTATGACATCACATTTTCATAAGTGAACCATTTTATTAAAAATATAATTCTTTTTCATTCTTTTTACTTTTAATTTATGTCGCCATATTTTACACAAAAATTCCCATTAACTAAAAAATATCCTTGTTAAATATGTTATAAAAAATACACCTTTTATTTTTATTTCAAACATGACATCAAATTTATTTTCTTTTAAATTATTTTTTTTATAATTTTTCGCGTGGAAGTTTTTAATTAAAAATTCATTGCCGCTGAAAAATTATTGTTCCAATTTTTTATTTTCTTGGCAACAGGAAAGGAAAATGGTTAAATTTTATCTGAAAAATGCCTGTTGATTTTGCATGAAAAATAATTAAATTTTGAATTATTAAGGAAAATATTTGAATAAAATAAATAAAAATTAGCCTATGTTCATTCCACTCCTATAATCTATCTATATGCAAAGATTCAAAGACATTTATCCATCCGTTTTGAAGCCAAGTTCATTCCAATTTTTCGGACACACTTTCACATTTATAATATACTAGCTGTTACCCGTGACGTCGTTCACGTAGCATTAAAAAAAAAGATAAACGCTGTAATTAAACAAAACGGTTCATTAACAATAATTTAAAATTCAGCTGTGATTCAGCTATAATTACTACCTGGTCCATTTTCAATGCCGCATATGCTATGGTAAATCTCAATAACGTATGTTATTTTCGTATGAATTCCACTATAATTACCCAAGTTGAAAAACGGACAGACAGACGGCAGATCCCAGGCACTCGGCATCCGGTTACGGACAGGTTGAAGTCGTAAACACTTTTAGACCATGTTAGAAAGTGTCAATAAGCGTGTAGTTTCCGTAAAACGAAAAAAAAAAAACAGTGTTAGGAAAAATATACTACAAAACTGTGTTTTAGGTGGCATTTTTGTATAATTTGTACATATATGCTCTGCATACCATAAAAATTTATAGAAATTTATTATAAAAAACATTCTTAAAAGTGACAACATATTTTTACTTTTTAAGAGCTAAAAAAAATGCGCAATTAATATCCATTTACAAACCTGTTTCCAGTACACTTTGAGCACATTATGCCAAATTGAGTTATTGACTGAGGGAATGTATTTTCTCACAATTACATTAAATCTTTAGATTTTAAGCCCGAAAGTGCATTTTTAAACTGATATTTATTTATATTTTCAGAATTGAACAATTTTCATAATTAACACACAAAAATATTTTTTTTGATTAGTTGAGTTTTTCTTATTTTCTAAAAATGATAAAAAGTTTTTTCATTAATCATTACGTCATTTACGATAGGTATAAATTATTAATATTTTCTAGTCGTTTAATATTTAACCTTTAAAAAAACTTATTTCATTTCAAAATTAAATATTAACCACTCTCAGACGATAAACATAATTTTCTTTAAATAATAACTTTTGATACCATAATTCAATCTCATTTTATTGCAACATCAGAGATATTTATTTTATTTTCAACATGTGACGTCACAGTCGTCTCTTTTTAGCACTTACTCAAAATTACATTGTGTTATTAAAAATGAAAACTTGAAAACTTATACTTTGTTTCATATATGACGTTACATTGATATTTTTAAAATTCTTAATGGAAAGTATTCCTCTGACGTCACAATTGGTAAAAGGTTGAATTTTATAGCCTCGAACCGAAAGAAAGAAAAAGGTTCATTTTGATTATGGATTAATATCTGGAAAAACTACTAAAATATTTATATTCTTGTAAAGTGTGAAGTTATATTCTTGTAAAGTCTTCTAAGTGTAAAAGAAATTTTATGTAATCGTTTGCGTGATATAAGAAGAAAAACAGTATTCCTCTGACGTCACAATTGGTGAAATTGCGGTATTTAATCTCGAACCGAAAAACAGAATAGGATCCATTTATTTATTTCATTTTATTTTATCACGTGAAAATCTTTCTGTTGAAAATTAATTACAGAAGAGAAATAATTGTTCCGGTTTTTTTATTTTTTGGCAACGAAAAAAGAAAGATAATTAAATATTATGGAAAATTTTTCAATTTATTCTGTATGAAAAATAGTGAAATATTGAATTATTAAGAAAAATATTTGAATAAAATAAGTAAAAATTAGCCTATGTTCATTTCAGGCCAATAATTTACCTATATACAAAAATTCAAAGACATTAATCCATCCGTTTTGAAGCCAAGTTCATTCCAATTTTCGGACACACTTTCACATTTATAATATATATAAGGATATAAGGATATACCTGCAAAAAAAATCTTGATAATAGATAACAGACGACAAATATTGCAGCAAAAAAGATTATCAAAACTGTTGAGAAAAATAATTGAATTTTTAAACTGTAAGCAGTGAAGATGTAGATTTTTTACTAAAATGTTTCAAGGTTTATTCCAAAAAATTTTATGACACAAATTGAATTGTCAATATGTCCTTTTTAAATTTAATTAACAATGTATCAAACTTTCCTTGCAATCAATCGAAGTGTATCAATCCTTCCCAGTAATGGTGAAATATAATATAATATTAACCATTCAAATTAATTGGGCATATTTTTGAGCGATTATTTTTTAATTTATTATATTTTTAATTAATAAATAAAAGGTCACTTTATAAAAAAACACGAAAAATTTGTTTTAAAAAACTTTCTAAACGTTATAAATAATAGTTTAAAAAAACCTGTATAATATCTCCCCTACCTCCCCCATATATACAGGGATGTCCCAAAACATATGTCAAAAATGTAAAGATAGGTAGAGAAGATCTAAATGAGCATATTTCGTATAGGATTGTGTGTGCGGTAATGCTGCCTTGAGCCTGTAGGGAGCGCTGATGACTACGGTGTATTAGTGTTCCTACATCCTTCGGTAAGAGTTGCGACATGATGGCAATAAATTCTGATTGGACAAAATGTGTTTTCAACCGCCGCAGGCGATCGACTGCAGCGCTACCATAGACTTTACATGGGATGAAATTAGAAGGTTTTAAAATCCTCATCATTCATAATATTTTCATGCTTTTTTCGATTTGTAACATCAATTTTCATGTTAAAAAATGTTTATATTATGGATATAAATATAATTTTGCCTACGAATTTCGCAATTTTCATGCAAAAATATTTTTTTTCTTCCGTAAGTTTCGTTTTCATTCTGCCAGCATGAGCAAATATCCCATCATTTTCTCGTTATGTTTTATGTATATACATATAATTTGAATTATTTTTATTGGTATGACTAAATTGTATATATATCCTTGCGTTGTTTTGGTGGAATCGCATCATAAGTATTTTTTTTTCCTTTTTTTCGTCATAAGTAATCAAAATAGGTTTGGCGAGGAATACAAGAACGCCAAATGCCAAATTCTTTTATGAACTTGTTTCGAGGTTAAAAAAGTCGTTTCGCTGACACGTTCACAGATGGTTTGGTGTAATGGTTAGCATACAGGTCTCGTATTCCCAACGTTGTGGGTTCGATCCCCGGTCTGAATTTCTCTCTTTTTTTTTTTTTTTTTTTTCTTTCTTTCTTCATTGATTTATTATAAGTTACACTTATTTTTTTGAATAATTTATTACCAGTTAATAAAATATGTTTTTTTAGATTGATTTTTTTTAATGAAACTAACTTTTAATATTAAATATCATCCAAATGCTATATTTTGCTAATTAAAAAGAAACATTTTATTTTTTTTCCTTATTGATTTATTAAAAGTTACTTTATTTTTTAATTAATTCTTTCAAAAAAAAGTAAGTTTCAATATTTAATTTAATTAATTAATTTATTAATAATTTATTATCAGTTAATAAAATATTGTATTTCTTTAGATTTTTTTAAAATGAAATTAAGTTTTAATATTAAATATCATCCAAGAGCTATATTTTGATAATTAAAAAGAAACATAAATTTTAATGTAATAACATCGAATAAAATTACATTTTAAATATTTTTAAATCGTAATTTAATAATATAAAAATATCTAATAACTAGAGATAACTTATTCCAGCATTCATTTTTATGAAATTAATCTTTCACTGTACAATTTTATCTATTTTTATGATTTTTTTATTTTTTTAAAAAATAATTTAATAATATAAAAATATCTGATTACTACAGATAACTTATTACAGTATTCATTTTTATGAAATTAACCTTTCACTGTACGATTTTTTCTATTTTTATGATTTTTTTTTTTTAAATTTATTTTATTATTATTTTTTTTAAATCTATATATAGGTCTCATAATGAGAAAAATAGGAAAAATAATTAAATTCAAAATTTTCAGCAAAAATTTTATATTTTATGGTATGTTCTATATGTGCACATTTAAGGTTTTAAAATATTGGATCACTATATTTTGCTACAAAATAAACTTATTTCAGATTTTTTTTTTTTTTTTTTTTTTTTTTTTTTTTTTTTAATTAGTTATTCTTTTTTTACCGATTCTTTCCAAATAACTACGTTTTAATATTTAATTAATTTATTTATTTATAATATATTATATTAGTTAATAAAATATTATGTATTTTTACATCAATTTTTCTCAATGAAATTAAGTTTTAATATTTAACATAATACAAGGGCTATATTTTAATAATAATAATAATAATAAAAACCTAGATTTTAATTTAGTAATAATATCGAATAAAATTACGTTTAAAATATTTTCATGTCGTAATTTAATAGCATAAAAATATCTAACTACTAGAATTAACTTACTACAGGTTCATTTTTATAAAATTAACCCCCTACTGTACGATAGTTTCTATTTTTATGTTTTAATAACAATAATAACATTGAACTATATCAAACTATGAAGCGCTTTAATTCAAAAAATTAATGTATGTATATAATATACACATATATTTTAATCCATTAAAAGTTTTCTTAAAAGCTGCTGTAACAATAAATTATAAATTATTCCTGATTGGATAAATCAAATAACAAACAAACAAACAAAATAACAATAATAACAAAATAAACAGACAAGGTCAAATGAGCTGTCATTTGATTTCCTGTATATTCTTACAACTTTCATTGAGATTATTAGCAGATAATTTTTTTGAAAACTCAAGAAGAGTTCATTGATCATTATGGAATATTTATGTTTTGGAAACATTAATACTTTTAAAAATCTTTTTTTTTTTTTTACTCTAATAATAATAATAATAATAATAATAAATAATAAATAATTATAATTAATTAATAAAATTATAAAGGCAAAAAAATGGAATTGTAACATACTAAAATGTTTTGATAAATATGTTATAAAATCATGTTTTCCTCTTTCAAAATATATAAAAATTTAATTTTTAAGATTAAAGTGAAATCGATTGTCCTAAATAATGCAATATAATATATATAAATATTATTTTATGTTATAAATGGTTTCAATTCATTCACTATACTTTTAGAAAATATAAATTAAATAGATAAATATTTATTGTTAAATTCTAAGTAATAAATTTAAAATATTTATTAAATGAGCTATGAATTTCGCAGTGCAACTTTTTTCATAATAGGGACAAAAACGGAAATAAACAAAATTTACTATATTCCAGACTCGTTCTAAAAAAGAAAATTTGTTTTGTTTATCTATTTCCGATTCGTAAGAACGCGCATTAAAATAATAATAATAGCAATGATAAAAATAACCAAAGGGCGAGGAAGCGCCAAGCATAAACTTCAGGGTTGTACGCGATTTCTTCCATCCTCAAGTTTTCTTCCACTGAGCATGCGTACTTGATCTCATGACGCTACTCTTACAAACAAGGAAGGTCCAGGTGCTCTACGGTGTATAAGAGCGCTTCGCTAGCTGGATTCATCATTTCCCGCTCGGATCTCAAACAGCATGCACCGTTTCACCAATGCGGAGCTTGCCGACATTCATTTCATGTATGGGGCTGCTCAAGGAAACGGATTAGCTGCTCAGAGGATGCATAGGGAGCGATTCCCGGATAGGAATCAGACGGATCGTCGAACATTCGAGCGTCTTCATCAGGAGTTATGCACAAATGGATTGTTTTCTGCTTCCAGGCGTGGAGCTGGCATTGAAAGATATCGCAGAACTCCTGCAGTGCTAACCAGAATGCTAAACACAGTAGAGGATAATCCTTAATGACAAGCTCGAGAGCTCTAGGACGTGCGTTGGGTCTGAGTCATCCAGAGTGTTTCCAGGACTTTAAACGAAGACGGAATGTTTCCATAACATTTAGAGAGAATACAAGCAATGACCCCTGATGATTATCTTCCACGTATCAACTTAACTCGTTGGTATCTAGAGCAGACGGCAGCCAATCCAACCTTCCCAGCAGATGTTTTATTTACTAATGAGGCTACCAACGCGGTCGGGTATATTTAACATCCATAATTCTCACCTGTGGGCTCATGGCAACCCACATGGCACAATAGCAAATGCGCACCAAGAAAGATTTTCCATTAATGTTTGGGCAGGCATTATACACTATAACTTAGTAGGAAAATACATTCTACTTAATCGTTTAATGGCCGTACATGCAACATTTTCCTACAGAGGTTTTACCTGAATTTCTGGTATATATTTCTCCAGCTGTTCACAGACGAATGTGATTGAAGCACGATGGAGCCCCAACTCACTGCAGTCAAGACGTCAGGAATCACCTGGACGCTGTCTACGGCCAGTATTGGATAGGACGAGGCGGTTCAGTTCCCTGGCCATCGCATTCTTCTGATTTAACCTGCTTGGATTTTTTCTTTTGGGGTCATATTAAAAGCTTGGTGTACAAGAGTCCCGTCACATCTGAAGAAGATCTTGTTGTCCGTTTGCCTGTTGCTGCTTTACATGTGCTCGACATGCCTTGAAGCCTTTTCTAATATACGCCGATCTATGCGCCCTCGCTGTGAATCTTGTAACGCTGTTGGTGGCCTCTCTTTCGAGCACTTCTTATAAACTGTTAATAATTTTTTGATTTCCTTTATCTTTACTTGTCTTTTCAGTTTTCTTTGACTCCCCATACTGCTTTATAAGCTAGTGCTTTAATTTCTCATTATCGCATGCACATTCCTATCCAAAATATGCTTATTTAGATCCCCTCTACTTACCTTTACATTTTTGACATACATTTTAGGATCACCCTGTATATACAATTGAATCGCGTTAAGATGAAGCTCAAGGGGAATCAAAATTTCATTCATGTTAATAGTAATTTATGTTATTAGTAGCAAATCTTTGTATTCATTTTTATAGGGATTTGTGAAAACTATTCATGTGAAAATAATTAACGTTAAGCGTGTTGACGGTAACGAGGTTTACTGTATAGATATACACTGATGTGACAAAAGTCATGGGATAGCAATATGCAAATATATAGATGACAGTAGTGTTGCTTACAAATTGTATAAATGGTCAGTGCCTGAGCAGGACTTTCATTTGTGTTCAAATGCTTCGTGTGAGGAGGTTTTTTATGTGATTATGGTCACACAACGAGAATTAATGAATTTCGAACGCGGTATGCTATATGGAGGTGGACGCATGGGGCATTCCATTTCGGAAATCGTTACGAAATTCAACATCCCGAGATTTACAGTGTCAAGAGTATGCCGAGAATATCTAAATTCAGGCATAACCTGCCCGAAGTGGTCGACCGTCGGCACTTAATGACCTCGACCAGCGACGTCTGCGTAGACTTGTCAGTGTAAACAGATAAGCAACATTGCGTGAAATAACCGCAGGAATGAATGTAGAACATCCGATGAGCGTGTCCGTCAGGACAGTCAGGCGAAATCTGGCTTTAATGAGTTATAATAGCAGAAGATAGACTCGGGTGTCATTACTAAATGCACGACATCGCTAACAGCGGCATTCCTGGGCTCCTGACCATATCAGTTGGACCGTAGACGACTGGAAAAAAGTGGCTTGGTCCGACGAGTCACGATTTCAATTGTAAGAGCTGATGGAAGGGTACGAGTTGGGAGCAGAACCCATGAAGCCAAGGATCCAAATTGTCCCCAAGGCACTGTGCAAGCTGATGGTAGCTCCATAATGGTGTGGGCTGTGTTTACATGGAATGGACTGAGTCCGTTGGTCAAACTGAACCGATTGCTAACTGGAAATGATTGCGTTCAGCTATTGGGAGGCCACTTGAAATCATTCATAGACTTCATGTACCCAAACAAGGATGGAATTTTCCAGGCTGACAGTGCGCCATGTCACCGGCCATTACTGTTCGCGATTGGTTTGAAGGACATTCTGAACAATTCCATAGGATGATTTGACCACCGCAATCGCCTGACATGAATTACATCGAACATTTATGAGACATAACTGAAAGATCAGTACGTGCACAAAATCCTCTACCGGCAACACTTTCGGAATTATGGTTGTCTGTAAAGGCTGCATGGCTCAATATTTCTGCTGAGGACGTCCAACGACTCATGAAGTCCATACCACGTCGTGTTGCTGCACATCGCCGGGCAAACGGGGGACCTACACGCTATTGGTATGGTATCTCATGATTTTTGCACCTCAGTGTATACAGGGTGTTTCTAAACTCATGGTACAAACTCTAAGAGTAGGTAGAGCTCACAGTAACAATCATTTATTGCATAAGAATGTATGGGACCAAATGACGCATTAAGGTAAAAACACCAGGGGGCAATTAGGCCCCTTTTTTAATTTTCAAAATTTCTCATTCATACCAGAAAATTTTCATTCTATCCTCTTCTTGACGTTTCATAACTACTTATTAATAAAATTCTTCTTTGAAAATTATTAGTATGAAATCGAAATTTTTTAAATTAAAAATCGAAATAGAAAAAATAATTTTTTGAAATAGAAATGGAATTTTTGGTTGATTCCACTGGCGGAAAAAGACAGTAAGTGACTGGTTGCCATTCAATACCATGCATTCAAGTAGAAGAAATCGCCATTTTTATTGTGCTATCGTTCGTCATGAAAGACTTTACATATGCCGAAAAAGCCGACATGCATTTCATGTACGGTCGTGCAAATGGCAACGCCAGATATGCCCTGCGAATGTATCAGGAGTAGTTTCCTCGCAGAAGAATGCCTGATCATAGAATGTTTCAGATCAGATCTCACACCGTCAGCTTTCTGATACAGGTTCTTTCCACGTCACCAGGCGGGAAACCGGGCGAGAACGCGTTCTACTCACTGCAAGCCTGGAAGAAATTATTTTGAATTTTGTGTGTGAAAAGCCCGAATAAAGTACAAGAGCTGTTCCACAGAATTTAGGTGTGAGTCATACGACCGTTTTGAGAATGTTAAATGGAAACTGATTTCAATCCTCTCTTTTTCAACGTGTACAATTTCTGAATCCGGAAGATTATCTTCTGTGGTTGAACATTTGCCAGTGGGTTTTGCGGTAACATGTATTGCAGCCAGACTTTACTGCTCATATTCTAATTACAGATGAGGCAGTATTTACACGCGAATGTATATTTAATGCGCACAATTTCCATCTTTGGGCAAACAGTAATCCACATGTAGCGTAGCCACATGCTTATCAACAACGATTTTCTGTGAATTTGTGGGCGGGTATTGTTAATAATTATTTGATTGGCCCATACCTACTACCAAAGAGGCTGGATGGTAGCTGTTGCCTTATTTTTTGCTACAGGTTTTACCAGAACTGCTGCAAGATGTTCCGATTGCCATTTGTAACCGGCTGTGGTTTCAACATGATGTAGCGCCCGCGCACTGCACCACTGATGTGCATAATTACCTGAATGCCACATTTTGGACGCGATGGATTGGGTGTGGTGAACCAGATCCTTGGCCACCGCGATCTCTCGATTTATAGAGCCTTGATTTCTTTTTATGGGGACATCTGATGAGCCTTGAATATGAGATTTCAGTTGACTCAGACGAAAATCTAATATATCGCATTTCCGAAGCTGCTGCATGTGTGCGGAAAATGCCTGACATCTTCAGAAGTGTACGCCAATCGTTCCACCGACGCTGCGAAGCATGTATCACAGTTGGTAGCCGCAATTTTGAACACTTATTGTAATATTATTGTATGCATTATTATTTACTTGTAAACTGCATTGTAAATAAACATTTTACCTTTTTATTTATGTACGTCGTTTGATAAATTTGCCAGTTTTCAGCTTTTTTTAAGTCAAACATTTCTCATTCATACCAAAAATTTTCAAAGAAGAATTTTATTATTAAGTAATATGAAATGTCAAGAAAGGGATAGCATAAAAATTTTCTGGTATGAATGAGAAATTTTGAAAATTGAAAAAGGAGCCTAACGGCCCCCCTGGTGTTTTTACCTTAATGAATCACTAGGTCCCATACATTCCTATACAATAAATGATTGTTTCTGTGTGCTCTACCAACACTTAAATTTGTACCATGAGTTTAGAAACACCCTGTATATAGATAGATATAAATATAGATATCTATATTGCATTTTTTTTTTTTTTTTTTTTTTACAAAAAAGCAATTTCGTACAGATTAGTGTACTGTTCAACTGCTATATCATCTTCTTTACACATCTGAGGTTAATATATTCGGATAGGTATCCTGCCTTCAAATTATAAATAATATTTCCTGACGATACATTACAGTCGTTTTCTTATAAATGCTAAGCTAAAATGTTTAATGATATTACTGTTTTCTTAAAAATTACTAGTTAAAATGTTAAAAGATAATGTTGTTCCTTAAAAGTACCAAATTCAAATGTTTAACGATGCTGGTTTTTCTTTTCTTTTTTTTAAGTCCAAATTAAAATGTTTAACGATAATGCTGTTTTCTTTAAAATTCAAAGTTAGTAGGTTTAACGATACTGTTGTTTTCTCAAAAATGCCAAGTTAAAATGTTTAAAGATACTGCTGTTTTCAAAAACTTCATTAATATAATATTTCATACTGACTTCGTGAAACCATATAGCAACTTCGCATAAAATAATAAGCGCAACACTTAAAGCGCTGCAAATCTTGTTTTTCTTAAATATCGTTAACGTGAAAAACTCTTACAGTGATATTGAAAAGCTATTTAAACTTAGTGAATTTAGCACAAACTCTATTAGTAAACCTTAGGCCTCCATATAGTGCAAGTTATCTGGCATAAAGTGACTCATTTATTGGTATTACTTACTTTAGCTTTACCATTTATTATTAATAATTATTTCATTAGCTTTGTTTTATATAGTTTAGACTTTCAGATCATTTGAATAATGCAAGCTAGCTTAAAATGCTACAGCACTGCTCCTGTGTATTAATTGAACCTCCAAATGTGTATTTTGTAACATTAAAGCGAATATTTCAGTGCCTTAACTACTGTTTGAAAACACTTCAATGTTAAAATAAACTTTTAAAATACAGCTTCTTCCGCTCGAGTTAATTACATTAATTCTTTATTAATAACTCAAACATTTGTCTCCGAAGACTTTTCTCATTTTAAAATTCCCAAATTATCTGAAATTTTGCGAATCTCGGACTACTGTAAGTGTTACATATCTCAACCAATGAAAACCCCACATTTCAGGCTCCGGTACTTTATTTAACCACTGACTTCAAATCGTCGCATTAGAAGTAGAAGTGTCGTTCCCCAGACAGTAGTTATAGCCACTATAATATCCTCAAAGCTTAATGTTGTTACGTCGCTTTCATCTAGTTTTCACTTCTGAACATTACACGAAGGAGAAATTTAGAAATGCGGCAGTCACTGGCGCAATTTAAACTCGTTATCTGAGGAACCGAGTGTCTATGAAAGCTCATTCCGGGCGCACCGGTTCGCATAATAATCGTTCATATATGCATATGAAGCGTGGCGTATGTTGTAAGGGGTAGTTCAAAAATGAGTTTTCGCTATGAGTACGTGTCATAACTTTTGGAAGGAGGGCATGTTATGAATGGCAGCCTCTCTGTAGAATTTCAAATGCGACGATTGGACGCTGTCTGCAAGTTGGACGATTCGGGCTAGTGAAATCGTTTGGCGACGTGAGTTCTTCGCCAAAAGTTAGAATAATTTCTCCAAGAAACATTAACTCATGAAAGTTTTTATTTTTCTAGTAATGTTCTTATTAATTTGGTTTAATCTTATTTAAAGCATACATGATAGGAGTTTTATACGATAAAAAATATTTAAAGTAAGCTTTAACGATGTAAAAAGGTAATATTAAAAAAACTAATCTAAAATTAAGAAATTAGTTCCATTTTTAAATTAAAAACATTCAATTAAAACTTGAGATGTGGCTATTTTTCGTTAGCAAAATATTTAAATGCATTCCAATTTTTACATTATAAATTTAAAATTAATTAAAATGTTTTGAAAGTAATTTAATTCAATATTTAAAAAACAATTAAAAAATTGTATCTTTAAAATTTTTACGATAAAATAAATGGCAAAATGGAATAATTACTCCAAGAAACATTAACTCATCAAAGTTTCTATATTTTGGCAATGATCTTGTTTATTTTGCTTTAATTTTATTTAGAACACATATGATGGGAGTTTTACGTGATAAATTATAATTAATGTAAACTTTAACGATATAAAAAAATAATATTAAAGTAATTTATCTAAAAATAAAAAGTTAGCTTTATTTTTAAGCTGAAAACATAGAATTAAAAATTCAAATGTGGCTATTTTTTGTTTACAAAACTTTTAAATGCATTCAATTTCTACAAACAACAGTTAAATGTATGTGGAGCATTATAAATTTAAAATCAATTATAAATGTTTTTCAAATGATTTAATTTCAAGTTAATTAAAAACAACCCAGAAAGGTTTTTCAGATTTAGAAATTTTGGGGCATAATTGGCAAATTAGAATAATTTCTCGAAGAAACGACAACTTATGTGACAGTTTTTATTTTTCTGATAATATTCTTATTTATGTAACTTTAATTTTATTTAGAACAAATGTGATAGGAGTTTTACACGATTAAAAATATTCAGAGTAAGTTTTAAAACTATAAAAAGATACCATTAAAAAATTAATTTAAAAATGAGAAATTTGTTCCATTTTTTACGTTAAAAACATCTAATTAAAAATTAACATGGGGTTATTTTTCGTTTGTGAAACTTTTAAATACATTCAAATTTTACAAAAATAGAGTGATGAGTATGTGAAGCATTCTAAATATAAAATAGTTAAAAATGTCTTGAAATTGTTTTAATTTTATATTAAAATTAATTCACAATTTTTTCTGTTTTAAAACTTTTGCAATGCAATAAAAGGTAAAAGGCTATTTTATTTTTAATGGAAAATTTGATATATCCACTAATTCTTTATCATAAATTAAAGTTATTAATCATTTAAATGTAAGCAAGAATCCAAATATTTTATCCAAATTCATATGGAATATCGTTGACTTAAAAGTTAAATAAACAAACCAATAAAGTTATAGAGCTGTAATTAGAATAATTAAAAGGAATTATACTGTAAAGTAGGATAGAGTAAAAATGACCATAAATTTTTTTTTCCGATTTTTTTTTTTTTTTTTTTTTTTTTTTTTCTTTCTGTGTAAGTAGAAAAACTTGTCTTTTTGCACATTGAATATGAAGTTAAAATTTCATTTCATTTGGAATACATCTTTAGGGCCCCACCAGCTCTTAAAGATTATGCCTTTTATGTATATTAAACCAAAAGTACACTCTGTAAATTAAATTATTTAAATCAATATCATTATTATTACTTAAGGAATTTCTGATTTCAATTAAACACCCCATACAAAAAATACTGATTAAAGTATTATATGTGGACAATCAAAGTGTCATCATATTTTAACGCCTTAAACAGTAAGGATAACTTTATAATATGTTAATTGTCGCAAAGAAGATTAAAAAACACAATATTTAGATATACAGTTAAATTTTATTTTTCGAATGTACACGAAAGGTTATTTATACATAGGAAAGATAGTTTTCTGAATAAATAGTGATGTAATAAAAAGAATATATGGGTATTTCCATGAGCACATGTCGTGTAAGTCACATTTCTAGTAACTGCTAAATTGTTTGCCACCGTTATTTTCGAAAGATTTGCATGGTCTTATTCAATTAATGAAATATCTCTGATAAAATAAGTCAGATTTTTCCGTTCTAAAATACTGGCATCCAGAATCGTAGTATGTGATTTACACGACATGTGCTCATGGAATTACCCATATACTATGCAGGGTGAGTAATAAATATCGAAACAATAGGCTATCTCCTTAAATATGGCCCCTAGATCCATACTTCCAGTTGCAAAAAATCATAAAAAAGATGAAATTTCTGATAAGATAAGCTGCAACTCCATGGGGGGGGGGGGGGTATATTTGAAAAAGTACGAAAATTAATTTTTTATACGGCCCCCGTAGGATAAAAATTCCAACTAGGAAAACTTTCCTTGTCCAGTCCTGAATAATACATAAAAAGTTGCATCTTCATATCTTCAAAACTCGCAGAGTTATAGCTGTTTGAATAATTCACCATGTTTTAAGGGATTAGACACAAATTGAAATGAGCGCAACTCAAAAGACAATGTTAATTTAACAGGCCTAGGAAACGTGTAAAAAATCAATCTTTTGAGTGATTTTTTCTTTTTCTTTCTTTCTTTTTTTTTTTTTTTCTTTTTTTTTTTTTTTTTTTTTTTGTAATGGTTAGCCATATAATTTGGTAAGATAATCACATCCTAAAATTTATCATAAAATTTGTAAAAATTTCATATCGTTAGTACTGGTTTAAATGGGATAATTAAAATTAGTTATAACTCCAAACATTATTTATCGGATTTCAATTTCTTTCCATTTAATTAAAGATGAAAATCTTATTTTAATTTTGTTTTTCAATATTAATTTTTGAACTATTTAAAAATAGCTTTTAAAAAATCATACTTTCAAAAGTAAATAATTTTTCACTTTTGCCCGAAAAAAAAAAACTAACATAAAATAGTTTAAAATGACATATTTCAAGTTTGTACATTTTTTTTTTCTTTAACAATTCTTAACTTTTAATAATTTAAAGGCAAGAAATAATCGGGAAAAATTCATTATGCAGAAAAACGAAATGTACTGTTTTACTGCCCGTCAGTTATTTAAAAGAATGCTTTTCTAAGATGCAGATTAAGTCTTTTTCAAAAATTTAGCTTTTACAACTTCAAGCTTTTTATCGTCCAAGAGAGGCTGTTAAAAAATCTGTATTCTGGGCCCAGGTCGGGTCAGGACCGAGACGTTACTTTTTTTCTGAAGACTCACCTATCCGGGTCTAATGTATTTTTCATACCGGAGGGGACTGCTTCCTTCTTCTTAGGTCTGTACTGGACAAAATTTTCAATCCTAGTCTCAAACAATCCGTATTAAAATCACTGTCTCTGACTGATCTAATACGTGCATGAAAATTTTTCAATTAAAATTTTCACAAAAACCACATAGATTTTAAAATAGCTTTTATTTTACAAAATAATAATAATAATAATAACCTTTAAAATTTATTTTTTTAAAGAATAGTATATTTAAATGCTAAAAAATTAACACAATACATGATTTATGATTTTAACAAATTTCCATGCCGGGCAGAACTTTTTTCCCTATGAATCGGTTTCGGACCGGATCTAGATATTTCGATCCATCCAGATCTCCAGTGCTAACGATCAACATATTTAAAAAAAAATTTTGATTTAAATCAATACGCTGCTTTATTATGTCCAAATAAGAGGCACGGACATAAATGCATAGCTAAAAATCGTATATATTATTTCTTTGCCTAAAGAGAAAAAAGTATAATTTCAAGGTCGGCTGTGCACTTAGTTCATTTATTTCAATTTTGTCATTTATACCCTTTGGCTTCTGGAGTCCTCATATACTTTGTACAGGGTATTTTTCTTTTAAACTGACGATAATTGGAGCCGCCGGTAGTTCGTTTTAATAACTGGAATAACACAACATTTTACAAATAGACTAATAAAATCATGGGGAGAAAGATTCCAATAAAAATAAATAAATAAATAAATAATAGTTCCGATCACCGCCGATAGCGAGAATTTGGCGCTGTACATAGAAAGAAAACTTCAGAAACAGAAAAAATTAATAATTTGGATAAAATGCCATGTATTATTCCTCATATTCCCTTTCCCGACGAAGAATTGGACCACATTCAATGTGATCACCGTTCTTTTGCACCACACCTTGCATTCTTTGTACAACATTTTTGACGGCCGAGCATAACATGTCACATGGTATAACGGTGAATGGAACCACATTTTTTTTCCTTGGAATCTTTTTTCCCTTGGTTTCATTAGTTCCCTTATTAATTTTAAAGCAGTTCCGGTTATTAAAATTAGCTACAGAGACCTCTAAATTACGTCAGTTAAGAAAAAAAAACACCTTGTATATTAGAATTTGGGATATACTAAAGTTTGTTCACAAATTCTAAGTCATTACTAAAGAGAATATGATTTAAATTCTAAACTAAATTCCAAGATAACGCGTAAGTTTCCAAGCACGATCATGGCATACAACACAGATCTAAAAAACAAAGAAACAGCGAAAAAAATTCTCATCTGAGGGTTGTGCATTCTGTTTTATTTGTGGTGACACAAAGACAAAGAAAATCAAAACCGCGATTCTGTAACGATCGACAGCTAATTGACAAATTTGACTACACTATTTAACCATCTGGAAAAAAGTGCAATAAGATACTGAAAACAGGGCTAAAATTTTGATGTTTTTTACTTTATTAGCTTAAATACTTATTTAATATATACTTACTTAATATTAAACACCGTAACTTTTTTCTTGTTATCGTAGAAGTTTCTATAACTCCATCGAAAAAAATGCAATGCAATTACAAGCGATGCATCTTAGACAGAATACTGATTTTTTTTTTTCTGTCCCTTGTAATTCCATATTATAATTTTATTTTATTTTGTATTTTTTTTTCTTTAAATTTGTATTTTATTATATATATATATAAATTATCTTGATAGTTAAAATTTAACAGCTTAAACCTTAAAACACCATTTTTTTTTTTTTTTTTTTTTTTTTTTACATCGGTGAGACATAGGAGGTCTCAAGCTACAGCTTATTCCATTTCTTTCTTTTTTTTTTTTTTTTACTATTTTTTACCTTTATTTCTATACAATAATTTTCATAATATATTTCATTATATAGAAATTTTTGATGCAAATTACTGTATGGAAAAAATGGCAGCAGAAATAATAATAAAAAATATATTTGCCCGTAGTCTATTATAAGTGGTACCATCGGTAATCAACGGGTTACATTTCATTGCATTATACTTCCCTACACCGCCAATTATATAACCTGCTGCCAACCCCTGGAAACCCAAAGTTCGCAAAACTTCCATCCCCCAATAGACATACTTTATCACCGAACTTATTAAGGCAGTTAGTGGCGTAGCACAGGCCACCCACCCGTCTTCGCCACTTTCCAAAACGACGATGATTGTCGAAATCGCGCCAAATGGTATCAATTATTCAGCCGTGGCAACGCCAAACATGAGAAATGGCTGGGTTCTGCTCGACTGCTCAGTGGCTAACGGCTGAAACATTTTTCAGCGCTCCATTTTGAAGCATGAAAATCATTAGCCCGGTGTAGAAGCTGCAAATTATTAATATCGCGGCGTCATCAGCAGGAGTGCATCATCAGCCCCGATATTATTTCCGCGGCCTACCGGTTCGGGTGTTTTATTTTTGGGTTTCTCATTCGGCAAAAAGGGTTTTGCCTGAGAAATTGAGGTATTTCTGTATGGATTCGAAAGGTTTATAACCGAGAAATGATTTCTTGTCTATAACTTTTTTCGGGTGGAAAAAAATTAGATGGAGTTTATGGTGTTTTGCTGTTTTTGCGATAAAAGGTTGCAGTTGACGTGATAAGTAGCGCATAAAAAATATGCTTGGAAGGGTTATTAGATTTTTTTGAGGAAGAGGGTGAGTGAATTTTTCAGCTTAAAAATAAATTTATTATTCGTAGTTGTAAAAGAATTTATAATTTTTAGAATTATCCAATTTGTAAAAAATATAGGATGGCTGAAAAATTATTGAAGGCTATATAACAAAATACAGAAACAGACCTAAATACAGAAAGACGGAACACATCCCTGATATTAAATATAATATGAAATAACAGTCATAGCAAAATTACACAAGAAGAATTTATCCATATAAACTTAATGAAAATAAAATTATTTTTTCCTCCAAACAATATCTATCCATTATAAGAGAACCAATAAAGAGTCTAACAGGTAAAAATTCTATATGTAACAATACAAAATCATCAATCTACCAAAATTATGGCATAAGTTACGCAAAAGTTAAAATAAATAATAATAATAAATAGAAATAAAAATTCAGGTATTTCTGTATGGATTCGAAAGTTTTATAACCGAAAAATGATTTTTTGTCTATAACTTTTTTTAGGGGGGGGGGGATTAGATGGAGTTTATGGTGCTTTGCTGTTTTTGCGATAAAAGGTTGCAGTTGACGTGATAAGTAGTGCATAAAAAATTGCGCTTGTAAGGGTTGTTTCAATTTTTTTAAGGAAAAGGTTGAGTGAATTTTTCAGTTTAAAATAAATTTATTATTCGTAATTGTAAGAGAATTTATAATTTTTAAATATTCATTTTGTAAAAAATCAGGATGGCTGAAAAATTACAATGGGATCTTAAACGCTAATAGCTTTTGACTTAGTTAACCCCTTGAGGGGTAATCAACAATGCCTCTGTAATATGCATTCTCACCAGAATAACCGAAAACTTTTATTTTTAAAAGATGGAAAGGCAATTTTTTAACATTTTAAAAGTATAAAATTTCCTTAAATATTTGTAGTGCGAATCTTGCTTAAATTAGAAAAGAGAAAATATACCCACTGCCCTTCAAGGGGTTAAGATGGTTCTGAAGTTCATTGCTCAACAATCGAAGAACTATTAGACACTTTTCCTAATTCAATTTTAACTCAATTTGGAATCAAAACGAGTTTATTATTATTATTATTACTTTATAAATAAGTTTACCAAGTCATAAGCAATTTTGGGTCACGCGACAATCAGTTTTTCTCGTCGTTTTAGCTGGTTTTTCCCGCTTTCGCCTAAAAATTCGGTTTAAACTCCTAACTTTGACTGTTTTCTTTGAAATGTGTTTTCTGTGTGCCAAAAAGAGGAATTTCGCTTGCAAGGTTTCTGAATAACAGTACCAGCCAATTTTATAAGTTTCTAAACAAAAATAATTTAAACTTGTCTCATAAAGTTGCTTCTTTGAATTTGAGATCAGACTTAACTATGCCCCCCACCCTAACTTTATGATCTAGACCAAACATAAACATACGACTCGCAAGCCAATTGCAACCCACCGACAGTTTAGATCTGGTATATTTATAAAGTATCAAAATTTCGCTATAGTCAATATTTACGTTCACTACTGTTTTATATATTTTAATTGAAAGGCAAATAAATATGCCCTATTATTTATAATTTATTTAAAATAATAATAAAACATTCTGGTAGTCGTTTGCTTAGTTAAAAGTGCTCTTCCCATGCACATTATTGTGATCTATTTATATATTTTTTAGCATTTAACATTAATCAAACATAGTTTAAAATTAATTAAATTTTCACTGTATGTCTCATTTCAAACATAATGAAATTGATATGTATTTATGAAGAATCCCGTATAATATTAGGTGCAACACATTTTTTATTCACTTACAAGTACCACATAAAAGAATTTAGTTATATTATACTCAATAAATCAAAGCTGTTTGAAGAGTACAGTCCTGGACAAAATTATAAACTCAGAATTTTTTTAATTTGTTTACATCATAATTTAAATAAACTTAGCCTTAAATTAATAAAATAAAGATGAATATTTATAATAAGACATCTAAATTTAATATAACTCATAAATAAAATGCAGCAAATAATTTAAAGAAGAAAATGTATAACTTAAAAATAATTACATTATGTGAGACCTGGACAAAATTATAAACTCAAAGTTATGAATTTCTATATTTTGGCATATCTGTTATAAATAAATGCATTTTGTGATAAGAAACTAATAAACGGAGTCATTATGCTTCAATACATTTCAATGTATCAATACATATTTTAATTTTTCTCATAAAATAACATTAAGTGATAACTGGACAAAATTATAAACTCAAAGTTACGAATTTCTGCACTCTGGTATTTTTTATATAAATAAATGCATTTTGCGATAGTAAACTATTAAATGGATTTATTAGGCATGATTATATTTCAATAGATCAATGTATTTTTATATTTTTTTCACAAAAACAGATGAGTAATATAAATATAGTACATGTGTAAGCTGAAAACATAAAATTATAAAGTTTAAGAAGTGAACGTACTTTTGAATCCTGGTGCAAAGCATTAATGCGTACATTCAAAAATGTGTTGAATGGACATTTTTCTGAATGACTTCGAATATGCGACTCGGCATAGATGAACAAATTTTTCCAACTGCTTCATAGACAACTGGTGCCAGGCTTGAAAGTATAGCCATCTTTAAATTATTTGTGCTTTGATATTGACGTCCATCGCGATAGACAATTCGAACCATTGCACCCCAATAATTTTCAAAGGTGTTTAGATCAGGGCTTCAGGTTGGCCATTTCAAGACTTTTACATTCCAGCGCTGCAGCCACTCTTTTGCACTTTTTGCAGAGTGTATTGCTGCATTATCTTGCTAAAATACCCAGTTTAATCCAACAATCGATGGTCATTATGGCATAAGATTATCTTCCAGCATTAGCTAGTAGTCTGCTGCTTTTTGTTTTCCATAAAGAAAAGTCAGAGCAGTTTTACCATTCTGAGAAAAAAAGCTCACACCATCACGGCTATTCCACTAAAGTTTCGACTAAAGATGTGCCGTTCTTCATGTTTGATATCGTGCCAGTGGTATCTTGTGCATATTTTTGTCGTTCTAAATTACACTTCTTTTCATCTGACCAGATGAATGAGCTCCACTCTGTTGTTCAAGACATGTTCTGTTGAGAAAAGTGAAGTCTGACTTTTATGTGATGGTACTGAAGTTTTGGCTTAGCTTTCATTTTCTTCCATTTCATATTCGGCGCTCGTTATAGAATTCGTCTGACAGTTCGAGAGCTTACATTTAGCTTTAAAGTATTTATAATTCGGCTAGAAGAAGCTCCAGTATTAAGATGTTCTTCGTAAGATAGATCTTCGATTTCTGTCTTTTATCTTTGGACGTCGACCACTCCGGTTTTTTTCCATACACTGGCGGTTTCTTTGAAACTTATTATACTGGTCCTTGTGAATATTTAATTAGCAAGGCAATTCGGCGTTCCGTTTTCCCAGAAGATCTGAATGCCAAAATTTTACCAACTTGTACCTCTGTCAGAACCTTTCCTCGAGGCATTTGAAAAGTTGTTGAAATTCACTGTTCCAAGAAAAACATGTAATGACACACGATAAACAAATGCATTAAAAGTAAACAAAATTATTCTAAAAGTAATTCAAAGGCTGATGCTAAATGATTTTTAATAAAATCATAGAAAGTATTGGAAATATGAATAAATTTCGTTTGCATTAATATTAATGTGAAAAATAATTTTACTGAATTAGTTCCTTATCACAAAACAAATTTATTATTTAGATAAAAAAACATACCAGAGAATAGAAATTCATAATTTTGAGTTTATAATTTTGTCTAGGTCTCACATAATGTTATTTTATCAGAAAAATTAAAACATATTTTGATGTATTGAAATGTATTGATCCATAAGGACTCCATTTATTAGCTTTTTATCATAAAATGCATTTATTTATATCAAATGTGCCAGAATATAAAAATTCATAACTTTGAGTTTATATTTTTGTCCAGGTCTCACATAATGTTATTTTTTTAAGTTATGTATTTTCGTATTTACATTACTTACTTCATTTTATTTATGAGTTATATTAAATTTAGATGTCTTATTATAAATATCTATCATTATTTTATTAATGTAAAGCTAAGCTTATTTATATTATTAATTAAACAAATTGAAAATTTTCTGAGTTTATAATTTTGTCCAGGAGTGTATTTTAATTATATTACACTAAAAATGATATACATTTCTGAGAATTACTACCACATAATTGCTGAAAAATATGATGTTTGGCGGAAGTATGTTTTCAATTATGGTATATATATATATATTTTAACTAAAATTTTGAATGCCACATGGTTTGTATAAATGCTATAGATCATATATAGGGTTACACAGAAATATTTGTTAACACTGTAGTGATTTTTAGCACTATATCCTCATATTCGGCATACTGAATATGAGGATATGAGTTTCAAAACTAGCCTTATCTAAAATTTTAAAAATCTCGTTTTCTTTATTAGTATAATTTATTGGTAAACCTGCCTAAACAAACGCATCACACTGGAATAAAACTAATTTTATAGTGTATTCCTGAAATTGTAAATCTATTGGTTTAGAATGGAAACCAATAGATACAGTCAAAGGTTTTTCACGATTTTCTAAAATTTGATTTTCTGAATAAGGCGAGTTCTTAAATTCATATCCTCATATGAGCAAATTACCTATATGTGGCTATTAATTGAGCTACTCATTTTCACGATAAATTATATTTAGTATACTAAGATTATTTTACAGAGAATAAATAAAATCTTATACAGGGTCATGTAAAAGCATATATGGCCGCTTAGGAATGATAATTTCGGAAAATGTCATTTCATTAAGTTTTCAGCATGTTTGAGTTTCAGCCTAAATTAAATTAGCTTAAGGGCCTACTTCAGTCACTCGAAAAGACCTACTCGCTAATGCTAATCTTATGGAAAAAATTTATAAAGATATCTCGGTTGCATTTCAATATTTTTATTTATTTTTAATTTTTAGTTTTATTTATTCATTGCATAGGTGATATCTATTTGTATGAATTTCGTTTTTTTAATTTTTCCATTTTGTTTGCAGATCTTTTGATAAGAAGGCTTTTATTTTCGAAACCGATTTTGAAAATGGAAGTGTCTAATTAAAAAATCTTAATGCAGATCAATCTCAGCTATCCAATGAAATAAAAAATCATTTTAAAATATTCCAACGCAACTGAGATATCTTTATAAATTTCTTCCATAGGATTATTATTAACAAATAGGTCTTTTCGCTTCACTGAAGTAACATCTTATTATGTGGTATGTAGCAAATATGAAAGAAGATACAATGCTTTGTTAAGATCTGAAGCTACATAATATATAATATATAATATATAATATATAATATATAATATATAATATAATGCTACATATAGTCATTTATGTTTTTTTCACAAACAAAATGTCATTATAGATGACAGAAAAAAGAAAATGACTTTTGATCCTTTTGAAGATTAGTAATTTAAGTAATTAATACTGGTAATTCGGCTTGTAATTTAAGTTCGCAAATATGAATCGAAAATTACTAATCCACTTAAAATTTAAATTTAACTAAGTTAAATTCACACAATCGCAAATTTAAGGGCTTTAAATAAGTGGATGATATACAAATCCTTGAATTTTTTTATTATAAATGATTTAAGTTAAATAATTATGAAAAATTCTCAATCTAGACCACGTGGACCCAGGTAGTGCAGAATTTATGTATGTAATGCTATATTGGCAGAAACTTCTTAAGATGAATTTTCAATCTAATATGTATTTTATTACAAAAATAAGCCCAGAAAATGTGATAATTATTATAATTTCACTATCTTATTGATTGATGATTTTTTATGTTTTAATATATTCTCCGATATTATAATGTAAGGAAATATTCTGAAAATATTAAAAAAACGTTTCATATAGTCAATGCATAACTCATGTTATTTCATATTTGTTTATTTAAAAAAAAAAAAAAAAAAAAAAAAAAAAAAAAAAAAAAAAAACTAAAGTATACATTCTATTTTGTATTTTAAGTGTTCAAGAGAAGCAGAACAGTTGTAAGTAAGAAGTTTAACATTCGAAATGAAATTAACCGCGCATTTTAGAAACATTTTGACAAATGAAAAAGAACATCTTTCATAAATAACATACAGAAAAAGTATATAGTTTTTTTTTAATTTTTCGGTTAGAAACTTTAAAAGTAACGATGTATTCCAAAACCATAGGTTTAAGATAACAAGCGTAATTCGCTGTTCTTCTCAGAATTCATATTTCCTGTAAAACCTTTTTCATGGCCTGATAAGTCAAACAGTACAATAGCCAACATCTCTTCAACATCGTCATAAACATGTTGAAAATGCTTTATTGAAACAATTTAAAAATAAAATTCTGGAATTTTTTTGTTTTGCTAATATTTGTATTCATGAGAAATATATTTAAACACTGGTCCTTTTATTATTATTATTATTATTATTATTATTATTATTATTATTATTATTATTATTATTATTATTATTATTATTATTATTATTATTTTCAATTTCAGTTTTGAATCTGTACCTCAAATACAAAATAAGTAACTATTGCTGATACCGCTGCTGCGGTTAATGATATTTTGTGACCGCAGATCGCTCTTTATTAATGTTTAAAAAAATATTATATACATAAAAAAAAGAAAATTGCACTAAAGAATGGTTTCTCAAAATTGAGTAAAAAGTACTCAATTTTAAGTACTGCACATACTCAAAATAACTCCTATCCAAATGTACTCAAAACTGAGAAACACCTGTACTCATTTTTGATTCCATGGTTGTGTTCATATTTAGATCGCTAAGAACTGCCCCCGGAAATTTACAAATTAAAGTAAAAATATACTGACATCCGTTTCTTGCTCAAAATTATTAACAATAAATGTTTAATTGATTGTTTATTTAAAAAAAAAAAAAAAAAAAAAAAAAATAGCAAAACTTTATGCAAAATACGCAAACCGAATATTTTTGCGACAAGAGCATTATTTGCAAGCACTTTTAAATTATTCCATAGTACTGTACAGAATTTAATATTTACATTAATAAGTATCGTTTATTCTATCATGAATGAAATAAACCAATACAGAGTACAACAACTTTATCATTTGTTTGGATTTGATGACACATAATCTTTCAAAATTGAGAAAGCAATGCATTCATTTTTTATCCAAATATACTCAATTCGATATGAGAACATCGATGTTCTCATACTTCATTTTTTTTTCTTTTTAGTGTGGTTGTAATGCAGAAACTTTTTTTTTTTTTTTTTTTTTTTTGATAGACACATTGAAGTAGACAGTTTTAAAATCATTTTAACAGATATTTAATGTTAAAATCAGTCAAAATAATACTATTGAAAAAGTTTTGTGGGAGTAAAAACTATATATTAGAATTTATTTATTTTTTTTTTTTTTTCTACGGATGTACATTACAACATTCAGTATGCAGACTATATTTTTTTTTAGTATTATTCAACATTCATTTTGTAAACGGTTTTTTTTCTTTAAATTCACATTTTTAACATTTCCAGATAGATTTTTTCATATTTTAGAAAAAAATATTTTAAATTGTAGCCAATTGTAAAAACAGTGGAAGGAATACTTACCTTCAATTAAAAAATTACTTATACGTGGCTATTAAAAATTATAAAAAACTTTAGAATTAGGATTAAATAATCACATGTTAAAAGCAGGAAAATATTGAAAATTACGTCAGAAAAATTGCACTTATACGTGAACATTAAAAGATTTTTTTTTTTAATTATAACTTCATTAAATTGCATTAAAAGCAGAAATGATGGGGGGGGGGGCATCTTATTTAAAATGGCTAATTAATAATATTACTAAACAGCTTAAATTAAAAATATATTTACACGAGGCTTATTGCCAGTTAACACTTAACTATTATTGCCAGTATTAAGACAGCGTAAATAAACCACAAAATTATTTTCATGTGCAATAAGAAAGGAAAGAAAACTGTGGTGAAAATTACGCTATTTAAAATAATTTTCTTATAGCATTTCTAAAAAATACCGGGAGATAAAGAATCTGCTAACTTAATTCATTTTTATATTAGCTTTTTTCAAATGTTCAACTAATCTTACTTAATCAAACACGAAAACAGCCATTAGATGTTACAAGATCTTAAGAGAATCTGATTTGGCTTTAAAATTCCTCGATCAAAGAGAAATTAATAGAAACCCGTTTTGCAGAAAAATCTCTACTTGTAGTTTAATTATAATTTAATCTTCCGTAATATTTTTAAAGCAGATCAAATAAATGTATTTTTTGATAGGGGAAACTGCCCCATAATAGAAGAAATAATGGACACAGTTGATTAACATTTATGTGCACGAAACATTATGTATGTTGCATAATTCTGAACATTCTTAATCTATAGTTTAAGAGCATTTCATTTTGTTACTTTTGTCACGGGTCATTTTGTGTAAGTTAATTGGATAAAAATATAAATAAATTCCTGATAGTTTTTTGCGGCTTATCTATGCGAAACAGAATCCCTTTTTCGGAAGTTAAAACGCCAGGGATATAAGCATATAGAATTTTTATTATTGAAGGATAATTTAATTGCACATCCTCCGAAACAGTTTATAAATTATTATAAAATGTTAGTGGAACAAAAATGAATATGATTTTTTCGTATGAGTAAAGCATATCTTATTTAAACTGATAAAAAAAAAAAAAAATTGTACAAAAAAATATGCATAACAGGGCAAAAAAAAAAAAAAAAAAAAAAAAAAAAAAAAAAAAAAAAAAAAAATCAATCGAATTAAAATAAGGAAATTGTCTTCCGCAGAGGGTTGACTCGCTGTTTTAACAGAATTCTTCCCTGTAAAATGCTTTTTACGGCATTATGAGTCAAGGAGCGTAAAAGCAAACTTCTCCCGATATCGCCATAAAAACGTTAGAAGTTATTTAACAAGTCGGAAATTGCACGTGAAGCGTAACAAATGAGGTGCGTTCGTACGATAACGAAGTTTTAAAAATATTACTCGCATATATCAATCTCATAATATTGTAAATAGTGAATTACAATTAAAACGCTCATCAAACAATGTTCTCCCTATACCATTATGTAATGGAATACTTTTCTGTGGCCTTGTATATTAATAACAAATGTTCTTTGCACCACAAATTATGTAAATTGTATATTATAATATGTACTTTAAAATTTCAAATAAATTTTATTAAGTTCGAATGAGTGTAACACCATTAAAATGCATTTGAAACATTTTTCCCCATTGACCGTTATGTAACGGAATACTTTTGATTGCCCCTGTAATTGATCTATGCATCCGATTTTCATAAAATTTGAAACGACTCGACAAAATAATGTAATAATTATGTATTCTAAATTTCAAACGATTCGGTTGGGTAGATTTTGCGTTGTTATATGCGGGCAGACAGACGGACGGACTGAACGACCACTATAGGTGCTACGTATTTACATAATTACGAACGCACCTAAAAAGGGATTAAAACTTCTCTAAAAATAAAATTGTAGATATTTCTTGTTGTTGCTAATATTTAGTATTTGTGAGAAATACTTTAAAAAACTGGCAGCCATCCCCCCCCTTCTTTTTTATTTAAATCACCACCGCTGCCATAAATGATTATTTTTGTAACTGGAGGTCTTTCTTCGCTAATATTAAGAAAACTACTGCATACAAAAATATGAAAATTGGTAGTATAGAGAAATGTTTGATAAACAAGCTGAAGCCGACAGTTTTCAAGCCAGAGAACTATTTTAAGATATCCGTATCCCTAAATACACAAAATAGAGATTAAATAACAGAATAGACATTGGAAAAATATTCTTTACACACTTTTCCCGATTTTTTTTAGTATAATAAGTAGATCAGTGTTTAAAGCTTATTTCTTCTGAATCTCAAAGCACATAAAATTCTAATGCCGATATAACATATTAGTTCAGCTATCACTAGAAATTCGATATTTTTTATCTTCATGTGGATAAAAAAAAATTAGTTATCTGATTAGACAAAGAAGGAAATTGATCATTATATTACTATCTTGTTTATTGGTTAATTTTTACTTTATAAGTATTCCTAGGCTCGCCTTAGACAAATTTTTAATTAAATAAATGGATTGTACGTAAGTTTTATGGCATTTTTTCCTTCTTGTAGTATGCCAACTCTTTTTTGTCCGAATTTGTGAACAACATAATTATCACATAACCACTAAATACTTTCTCTTTCTCTCTTTTCCCCCATTAGAAGCAATAACATTATATATATATATTTTAAATATCACCAATACAAAATCTTTTAATAAAAATTGCAACGTCCAAGGGCCTAACCAATTTTTAGGTGAGATTCAAAAATGGATCATGTCAGTGCATTTGCAGATAAAAAGATAACATCTAATATCAAATACCACGTCTTATCCCAAGGGAAATAATAAGAACAAATCCCCGAACAATGCATCGTGACAAAGAAAATAAATGTCGCATCACTGACATGATATCTACCAATCATAACCTACGATCGTTTCGTTTCAACCAATGGCAGAATGGGGAAGGAGGGGGGGGGCGACATTTTTGCTGCATCACTTGATATTTTTCTTCGCCAGGGATTATGGGGAGGAGGCAGAGAAATAGAAAATATCTGCGAGGACAAGATATGAATAGCAGAATTGCTTTCGTGAGCAGTTTTCACGGGTATTTGCTATTTAGAGGGGTGATGTTATCATTAAATTAGAACTTCAGAGAAATAAAGTTATAGAAATAAAGCAGTGGTTCTCAAACTTTCACATCCTCTCTTTCATTGTTTTAGATATAGTATTACACAAAACTGCTCATTTACCAGTTACATTTTTTGTTTTAAAACCTTGTATACAGTGTTGTAAGATATTTGAATTAAACTACTCCTTTCATTTAAAGTTTTGTAAGATAAGTTAATTTTCTGTAGCAGTGGTTCTCAAATTTTAACTTTCACTCACTTGCTATTTCAGACATATTATTACACAAAACTGCTCATTAACTAGTTATGTTTTTATTTTAAAACTATGTATAAAATTTTGTAAAATATTTGAATTAAGCTGTTCCTTTTATTTAAAGTTTTGTAAGATGAGTTAATTTTCTGTAGCAGTGGTTCTCAATTTTTTTTCATCCACTCACTTACGATTTCAGATATATTATTACACAAAACTGCTCGTTAAATAGTTACATTAAAAAAAAAAAAAAACTTTGTATGCAGTTTTGTAAGATATTTGGACTAAATTTCTCCTTTTATTTAAAATTTTGTAAGCTATTTAAATTAAGTCGCTTTTTATTTACAGTTTTGTAAGGTAAGTAAATTATCTTTCAATTGTTTCTCAAATTTCCACATTCATTGATTTACTATTTTAAACATCTTATTACACAAAACTGCTCCTTTACTAGTTACATTTTTTATTTTAAAACTGTGTATAAAGTTTTGTGAGATATTTAACTAAGCTGCTCCTTTTATTTAAAGTTTTATAAAATATTTGAACTATGCCGTTCCTTTTATTTAAAGTTTTATAAAATATTTGACCTAAACTGCTCATTTTACTTATTATTATTATTTTTATCAGATTGTTTATCAATTACATTATCTAAGCAATTTTTGTCTGCGCAATTACATTATATGCGCATACAAATAATGTAACTGATTCATCTCTAAGCGCGGTTAGTATATCAGCATTAATTTAGAATGTCTAAAAACAACAGGAATTTTCTCTTACAGTGATTCTCAAACTTTCACGTTCACTTACTTACTATACTAGATATATTATTAGACAAAAATATCCATTTATTATTTGCATTTTTAGTTAAAAATCAGTTTTGTATTGTTTAGAAAGTTATTTGAACTAATCTGCTACCCCCCCTCCCCCCCGCAGTTTGTTTAACAACTGCTGTTTAGAGAAAGGATGTCAGTAACAAATTAAAATGCTGGAAAGTAACAGGGATTTCTTCTAACGGTGGTGATTCTCAAACTTTCGCATTCACTCATTTATTATTTTAGATACAGTGAACTCTTGTTAATTCGAAATCGGGTAAATTGAACCTCCGCTTAGTTCGAACTAAACATGAAGTACCGAAATTTTCAATAGCAGAATAACGTTAAAAATTTTCATCTTTTCGAACTCATTTTCGCTTACTTCGTTTAATTCGAACTGACGAGATTCCATTTTTTAATTTTTCCTTTCTTTCTATCGGACTATAGATCCTTGAAATAACTTTTTTTCTTTCATTTTTGTCAGAATTTTTCTGAACAAGTATACATATAGTCCTATGCATTCGATATCCGCTTTGTTAATGCCCTGTCTGTCCACCAATGACACCTCCACCCTCTCTTCGTTTGTGGTTCTTCCTAATCCCTTAATTAATTTATGTATTTATATCTTTTAATTTAATATTAAGTCATATTCTAGTGGTAACAGCCGTAATATATAAAATAAAAAGAATATTGCCCAGTTAAACTGATGGCATTGAGCTCACAGGCTACGCATACTTATTGTACATTACAGCCTTATATTTTCAAGGGTTAATTCCGTTCGAAAAAAAAATAAGAAAGGGAAACAGCTCTCCCTTTCCCCTTTTTTATACTTAATCATTGAACCTCTTAAACTATAAGGACATGCTTTATCATATAAAAAATCTATATCCAAAATTCAGAGCAAATCGGATAATTCTTAATAAAAAACCATTTAGCATTTATATAATTTAAGAGGAGTTATCCCCCTTTTTTATACTTAACCATTAAACTTCCAAAACTATTCAGAGATTTGAACGAAATATGACAATTCTGCTTGAAAAACCCATTTATTTAAATTAAGGGGACGGGCATTAGAACCCCCATTTCCCCTGTTTATATTTATCCAATGAACACCTAATACCATTCACGGAAGCGCTTCATCAGAATGATCCTATGTGTAAATTTTGAACAAAAACTAATATTTCTGCATGAAAAACCCATTTATATCAATTAAGGGGAGAAGCATGAGCCCCCCGTTCTCCCTCTTATACATATCGAATGAACTCCAAAAACTAATCAGGGAAGCGCCTTATCAGGATATACCTACATACAAAATTTCAAGTGGATCGGATATTTTTTATCATGAGTTATCGCGTTACGCACGAACGCACGTACATACAGAACGGACGGGCACATAAGCTCTCAGGCTATGATAGCCTGTGAGATAAAAAATACTATGACATTAATTTCTTTGTAATAGTACCCCTTTAAACATGTTTCCCTCTAATGCTTTCCATAATTCGAACATTTCTTGTGGTCTGGATGAGTTTGAATTAAAGAGAGATGACTGTATATTAATAAACAAAAATGTCTATTTATTATTTGAATTTCTAATTTAAAAATCATATACAGTTTTGAAAAATATTTGAATTAAGCTGCTCCATAACATATTTAACATTTAAAATTTGTAAAATATTTGAACTTCGCAATCTATTTAAAATTAAATTATCGGTGCGTGCAAATAATGTAACTGATTTATCTCTATGCACGGGTACTTACTGTTTAGAGGAAGGATGTTACAACCAAGTCCATTTATTGTTTAAATTTTTTATTTTAAAACTATGTATGCAATTTTGTTAGATATTTAAACTAAACTGCTTCATTTTTTTTCCTATTTTTGTTTCGAAATAAATTATCTGTACATACAAATAATGTAACTTATTCATCTCTATGTACGGATATTTGGTATTTAGAAGTAGTATGCTATCAAATTAGACTGAAGGGAAAATAACAGTTTTTTTCTCCAGCTGTGATCACATTCACTCTTTTGCAATTCTTAACATATTATTATAGAAAGTTTTCCATTTTTCTACACTTTTAATATAAACTATGTAAGGTGTTCTGGGATAATAGCGTCAGGTTGGGTAATAAGCCAGGTACTAATATTAACCGTAATTATGAAAGAATCTGAGAAATAACACCTACGGGTTCTGCACAGAAGTACTCTGAGTCATCTGCAACCCAAACAAACGCTAAAAGTTAATTTATTTCATTTGTAGGCCTTATCGTTTTAAAAAGCGCCTAAATTCAATTCCTGATCTAAAAATTGCGACGTAAGTTCTGTGATGTGGAGACCATATATTTATCAGAAAATACTTTGTTTATTAAATAAATTTGTTGTGTATTTCATGTAATTTTATAATGTTTTGAAAGAGCATATGTATGTGTAGGCATCTACAAATCTCATCAGACCAATGGCCGATAAAAAATGTTGTTTGAGTAGTCGCTGAGAAGCAGTACTTAACCTATTTCAATGCAGCAAGAATTTTGAAGAATAACACTTACATCAAGCATATAAATATGACGTTTAATTTTCAATATTTAAGCAGCACAATTATAATAAAAAAATAATAAAAGATTTTTTTAAGTGGTTTTTTTTTTTTAAATTACTATATCATTTAATTTTACATCAAAATATAAATGTAGAAAATATCTTCTTTAATGATAATTTTATTTGAAACACAAAGTTTCCCTGCATTGATAATGCTTTTATGTTATTTTTACTTCAAGAAAATATATGTATCGTGTTTGCTTTTGCGATTTCAAAAGAACACTTTTCTTAAAACGGAATCTCTTTCTTAACTTGAAGAATTTTCTCAAAGAGTGATTTTCATTTTTTTAATAGACTGACAGTTTTAATTTTTAAAAAGTTTTTCAAAACTATCTGAAAAGTTACAATTAAAATTTCTTGTAATTTGCCTTTCCACTAATTCCCTCCATCCTATTTTATTGCAGTTGGCTTTTCCATTAATCATAACTACTGTATAAAACAACTATATCAATAGAGTATTAATTAATTAAACATCATTAACTAATAACAAATTCTGAATACCAAAAAATAATAAATTGACCTGAAAAATATCTTCGTTTTAATTTATACGCAGTCCCCAGAGAAAACGTCCACGCGTTGCCAACCGCAAAAGTGAAAAGACACGATAAAAAGAATGACGAACGTAACATTAAAACAAAAGGAACAAAAAAAAAGGTGATCCGTCCAATGAAATAAAATATAACACCGTAACGGCGCAAAGAAAAAAGCCCCTCCCATCTCCCCCAGAGTGATGTAAGAGCAAAAAGCGACAAATTTGGGCCCCCCATTTTCCACGGGCCGCTGGGCCCTTTGCGTCGCCCTATTGACAATTCCTCACTCCAAGAAATGGATGGACGAAGCAGCCAGATGTTGTGCAAGCAGAAAAGTACCAACGAATTTTGTCGTCAAAGAGTAGAAATAAGGTCGCTGTTTCAGTTCTAGTTACAAACAAGATGAGTCAGTTTCTCTTAATTTGTTTAAAATTACAAAGTTTTAAAAAGATCATTGTACTATATTTAAACCATTTAATATATCGATAGGTGATTTCAATATTTAATGAAACAAAAATTTGTTACAGAATAAAAGATTTGCAACAAAAATAAAGGACGCTGTCAGTATTTTTTTGATGATTTCATCCGCACGTGAACATTGCTTTTAGTTTTATGACGGCCAATTATCAGCATGAGGGATATAGGCCCGAAGGGGGGGTGCCCTCCGTGGTGGGGGTCTTTCTAAAACAACCTAGCCCGTATTTACGCAAGGAAATTCAAGCTTCGAATAAAACTACGTAAAACTCCGAACGATTGGGCCGATGGGCGCGATTGGGTTCGAGCCCAGCATCTCCCGTCTACCAGCTTCAAGAGTAGAACCTTTCAGCCACTGGTGGGGTCATGAACATTGGAAGTGTTCTAAATTGTGGAAAACAAGGAGTCAGAGGAAAGCCGTTGCTTCTCTCTTGATTTCAAAATTTAATTATGTAAACTTTCTTTACATGTGATGATTTTTTATACGTATAAAGTAAAAGTTGTTTTTATTAAGTGACTTAAAATAATTACACTCAGAAAATAATGAACTAAGAATATTTCGTTACCGGGTCATTGTCCTCTGAAAACTTTAATGCAATATTAGCATTTTTTTTTTTTTTTTTTTTTTTTTTTTTTTTTAAGTTCATGTGTTTTAAAATTAATTTAAATGAGAGGATCAGAGAGATACAACCTAATTGATGAATGTATAATTAATCTGTTTATATACAGGGTGATTCTAAATTTCTGTAGCAAACTTTAAAGGTTTGGTACAGGACACTGTAACAATCATTTGTTGTATAGGAATGTATGGATGCAAGTGACGCCTTGAGATAAAAACACCAGAGACCAATTTGATCCTTTTTTTTTATTTCAATCATTCCTGTCATAAAATTTCTATACTATGCTTTTCTTTACTTAGGTCAGACATTTCATGATTACATTAAGAAATATTCCTTCTTTGAAATTTTCCGGTATGAAATCGAACTTTTTGAATTAAAAAAACACAAAACTAACAAATTTGTCAAACACAGGAAATACATTGAAAGAATCAGAAATTTCCTAATTCAAAAATTTCCATTTCATCCCAGAAATTTTCAAAGAAGCATATTTTCTTTAAGTAATCATAAAATGCCTGTCTTAATTAAAGTAATGAATAATATAGAAATTTTCCGGTAAGATTGAGAAATTTTGAAATAAAAATAAGGGCTGAATTGGTCCTCTGGTTTTTGTACCTCAACGCGTTATTTGCGCACATACATTTCTATACAATAAATGGTCGTTACAGTGACCTGTATTAACCCTTAGTATTTGTACGATAAATTGAGAATCCCCGTGTGTATTAATAATTGATTTCAAAATATGGCGGAACAAAAATTTATACAAAATGAAAGATTTGTAGCAAAATTAAAAGACATTATTTTACATTTCTTGGTGCCATCTTCATCAGAATAAAAACGTGAATAGTGCATGGATTATTTTAAATTTTCAACCAAGGAGCGGCGTTTAGAGGAAGGTCTTTGCAGATCTGCTTGTGCCAGCATTCGGCTGGGTGGGTTCGGGCCTGACTTTTTCTTGAAGGATCGTTCCCGGCAGGGCCTGATTTATTTTTTCCATACAAAGCCGGGAGTCATTTCATTCTTCCTAGTATTACGGGCCAAAATAATGAGTCCCGGTTGAATCATTGCGTATGAAAATCCTTTTTATCGACATGGACAAGTCTGCTCAAAAATCAGTAAAATTTGACTTGATCAAAAAATGTCTGCAAAAAAAGCACATACTTTTAAATCGCCGTTAGTAGGGGTAAAATGTGCATACCAAAACAGTGGTGCTGGTGGTGCCGAGTTGAGTTGAGTTGTTTCCCTCCTGCTGCTGAGTTGAGTTGTTTATCTCCTGCTGATGAGTTGAGTTGTTTATCTCCTGCTGATGAGTTGAGTTGTTTTCCTCTTGGATGTTGAGTTGTTTCCTTGCTGAATGTTTTGGTTTCGGTTTCAAATTTTGTTTTAGAGGATGGCAACGCCGAGTTACTTTTTTGAAAATGGCAACAAGTTCCCCTTCTACTGCTTAGTTGAGTAGTTTCCCTCCTGCTGCAAAACAGTGGTGCCGAGTGGAGTGTTCCTTTGCTGAATGTTTTGGTTTCGGTTTCAAATTTTGTTTTAGAGGATGGCAACACCGAGTTACTTTTTGAAAATGGTAACAAGTTCCCCTCCTACAGCTTAGTTGAGTAGTTCCCCTCCTGCTGCAAAACAGTGGTGCCGAGTGGAGTGTTTCTTTGCTGAACGCTTTGGTTTCGGTTTCAAGTTTTGCTTTAGAGAATGGCAACGTCGAGTTACTTTTTTGAAAATGGCAACAGGGTAACGTTGGACTTGTAAAATTTTTGATAGATTTCAGACGACTCGTGTTTTTACGGTATTTGATTAATTAAGAATATTGTTTCAAATAATTAAAGAGCAATTAAAATTAAATCAATTAATTTTTAAAGGAAGGAGTTTGCTATTTTCTCGCAAGATAAAATCAGGTGACGTCACGCATTCCTGTTTCAACAGATTCATTCGTGTTAGCACTTGAACGCAGACCCACGTGATTATGACGTCATGTTTTCATGCCAGAACACGAGAAATGCCTTTGTTTTGGAAAGTTGAGTTGCTTTTTTATCAAAATCTCGTTTAACTGTAACCAAATGTTAAGTTGAGTTGTTTAAATGATTATTAACTGTAACCGATAATCAAAAACTTTCTTATTCAGCAATTGGCATCAGTTGTATTTCTCAGTTGCTTACAGTTTTCTGCAGTGTGTAGCATCGCTTGGTGAATTGTCGATTTTATTACGTATTTGTACAGAATTTTTAACAAAGTTTTAAAATGAAAAGGCTTAGTTCCGATATCTGTAATTTGGAAACCAGAATGCGAAAGAAAGTGGCTAAAGAGTTAACAATTAAACATGAAAATAGTGGTGCTACAAAGACTTTAGCACAGAACTTTCGTGTTAATTCGTCGGGGGATGCTGCCTACACTCTAGACTCTTTGCCTAAAGATATGATTCATCTAGGAGGTGAAATTTTCATCAAAGTGTCTAATTTCCTTGGCCAAACACGTATTCATGTTAGAAGACATGTTTGTGATGAAGGCCAGTTTTATCACCCTACGAAAGATGGGATTTCCCTTTCTCCCAAAGTGTGGCTTTCATTGTGCGCTGAAGTGAATAGTATGCTAAACCACAGATCATCTGATAAAGTATTTGTGACAGACAGAGACTTGTGTGTGTCCAAGCAAATCAAAGATGGCTTTCAACTCTTTGTTTTTCAAAGACTTTTTCAACGAAAAAACTTAAGTATGCAGTTTGTATCGGAACATGTTGAGCTTAGAGGATGCGAGTTCGCTAAACTTGCTTTTCACAAAGACTTTATAACAGAATGCCTAAAAGAAAGTCTTATTACATATACTTTATTCAATAACATAACCAAAGAAATAAATAACCCAAACCTGGATTTCAAACCAGATGATACTTGTGACGGATTTCTCCAACTGATTGAATCTCTAGGTAAGTGCTTATGCACTTCAATTTCTCTTAAAATTTCAGAACTTATAAACTGTTGCGGATGTAGAGACAACTATCAAGTAGAGTTTATGCACGATTGTCTTTCTAAATCTAGAATTGATAAATTTAGTGAATATTTCGATCAAGCATTATTTCAAATAAACTTGAGTGATGTAGCTAAAGACATTGTTTTGAAAAACTTAAATGTTGATTTTGATTTTGTACTTGGTCAGCAAGAATTTTTCGATGCTGTTGATGTAAAAGGACTATTTAAAAGCATTGAAAAAATGTATGTTTCAGATGAACAAAATGAGTTTGAACAGTTACTGATTTCTATGTAATTATATTTGTAAATTTTTAGATTTGAATAAATGTATATTTGTATAATATATTTAGTCTTGTTTTTTTATGTATAAATTTATTAAGAATGTTACAAGTTGACTATGTTTTTGTTGTTGCTTGATTTCAGAAAAAAAAGCAGAAATATATCTTTTTTTCTTTTCAAACTTTGATTCTTTCAAAATTTCCCTAAACATAACTTTTTTACAAAGTTTTTAAATTTTTAAAATGAAGAAAACACATAAAAAGAGTCATACACACACGTATTTTAAAGTATAAAATTTTTTATTTGGTTCATAAAATACATTGTAATTGCAAACATTTTCTACATTTTTAACCAAGGTGTTTGTGGCATTGGTAAGGTGGCGTGCTGAGATGATTTTCGTTTTCTGTGATGAGGTTCAGGTCTTGCAAATATAGTTTTTTGTTCAGGCTTCAAATACTTGTTTTTTATAAATTCTTGAGGAAAGCTGATTTGCTTTAAAAGTTCTTGAAATTGATCAAAAGCAACAGGTCTTTGCATTTTATCTCTCAGTAAAAAACCGATAAATTGAACAACATCTGAACCGTTAATTACAGTATCGCCTACTTTTATTTCTTTGTTTTCTGAATAGGAAATTTTATTTTGTTTTAAAAATTCCATAATTTTAACTGCTGTTTTCTTTTGTTTAACAGGGACAGAACTTAGAACTAGATTTTCTATATCAGGAGACTTTTCAACCGATTTCTGGGGGAGTTGTTCTTCGGGGGGTTTCATCACATTCATATCTGGAAATAACACAAACTTTTGCAAAATTTGTGTATAAAGCTTTGCTTTTTCATGATCCTCTAATTTTCTTTTCAAAATAGTTTGAATCTGTTTATCTAAATCACTTAAATGTTCATCGGCAAACTCTTGATCTCTGTCAGCAGGAATAAGTCTAAATTTACGAGCGAACTCCATTGATCAATGTACTGAGCACTGAGACTGCAGCAGGAATGAGTATAGACAAAAACCCTTCTCCTTTTTGTACGAGAAGTCGTCTTTTCTTAAACAAAGGTATTTTTTTATCTCCCAGGCGGCGCAATGTTCTTTTATAAGCTATTAATCTATTTTTCTGACGTTTAGAGACAGGTATGTTACCTTTTAAAAGATTTAAGGCGCATTCACAGACACCTTTTATAATACTATTAGGGCACTTTTTAAGAAATGCTGCTTTTTGCTTCGTCTTGCTCAACAACTTCAGATGTTCCACGGTCGACATCCTGAGCACAAATGATGATGGATGAGTTTAATCTCTCTTTTATATGCATACCGTAAGTAAAAGCTTTCGTTAAAGCGCAATGTTTAAAAAAGGGTTTGTGACAGGAACAGTTTACTTCTGAAATATTTAATAAATTAATCTTTGGACAGTTAAAATCATTCAGATTCAAAATTTTTCGCCCAGACATTCGTTCTAAAAACTTTGCTTTTTCTATTCCTTTGGTATAAATATTATTATAAGATATAAACAATGATGAAAGTATAGGCTCTAATGCAGAAAAAGGTAAATCACCACTATTCCATTGCAAACCATGACGATAATGGGTGAGCCATGCAAATGTCTTTCTTTTTAGGAGAGGCAATTGCTTCCAAGGATGTGGAGGTAAAAAACTCCAACGACAGTGATATCCAGATTCAACCGCATAGAAGGCGAGTTCTTTGATAATAAAATCGTTCGAATTTATCTGAAATCCCTCGAATTCAATTACAATGGAAGACATGCTCACCGTATGAGGTTCTATTGATAAATGGCTTATCGAAGTTCATACACGTAATGTTTATCCCCGGGAAATATTCTCGTGCGCAGACGCAAGGTTTCGAAAGAATCTGGTCTTAAATCAATAAATAAGTAACTGAAGGGTAATGCAGTAGCATCATTAAACATTTCTTGAAAAGCCTTAGTTTTACCAGGAAACATCTGTCTAGCTAAATGCATTATTTGGCTTTTATCTCGGGGATTTTTGTATAGAACCATGTATTGTGAATTTAAATTAATGTTTCGCATTTCTTTGCCATGATGAAATAAGTTTTGCGTTATAAAGATGACCGAAATATTTCGATGATGACTACCTTTCGTAAAAAGTTTGCTTAATTGCTCAGAACTTGCTAATTCTGACATTAAATCATCGATAATAATTAAAGCATCACGAAGAGAGTTAACATTAGAGGGTAAACCTTCTTCAAATTGTACACCTTTCATGGAATTGAAAAGGGGTTGATAGCTTCCATAACAGTATATGATACTTGTAGGCATGGGATGAAAATATTTAAAATCTATTAATTTTTTAACAAATACACTCTTACCCGAACGTGTTGGTCCGCTGATAAGGACAGTAGAAGGATGTACTAACTTGAGTAATTCCATGCTTTAAATGACAAGAATGAATAAAAACTTAAATTTTTATACTTTCTCGAATACATTGACGAATTATTTTTAGTGAATACAAATATCATAATTTTTATTATTTTAATAAGTAAAACTCTTCTTCAAACATTTTTTGTTATAAAACAAATGACTCATTTTTATGTAATCTACTATCTATGATAAAAATTTAAAAAAAAATGAACATACACATAAAATAAGAGGAATATATTTTTTTATTTTTTAAAAATCATGTTTACACCATATCTCTTTTTGACAAACTGATACATTCGAAAATCATTTTTCTTTCTGGATAATACATTTGCTATAGAATTCATGCAAAGTCCTTGACATCGTTTTACAAGAAAGAAAATACAATATTGGCCACAGACATTGGACGTTAAACTTTGGAGCATTGTCTTGTTCCAACGAATTCGCTGATACTTCTTCACAAAGCTTGCTATGTCTTCTCCATAGGTTTCGGGGGGAAATCCATAAGAATCAAAAAATTCAATAATTGTTTTGTCTTGAACGTAAACCGCCACCCAATGAGATCCTTTTTCATCATGTTTATCAGTATTGAGTACTAACGCACAGGGAAAATTTCGAATTTCAGGTATTTTGTCGGAAGGGAAAACGCCTCCAAAACATCTCGCAGAAACAGGATCGCGAGATAGAATTCTATAAATTTGTGTTGAATCCATTAGTTTCCAAAATCATATAAAATATTACGAGATTTATTGATTTCGATTAAATTCTCAAATTCAGCATACACTAGCAAAGAGACTGTTTGCGCTAAAGTCGTTCCGAACTTAATTTCTAATCTTAAATTGCTATGTCGAATGAGATTGAGATGTGAGCCATCACATAAATCAGGTGACAGATCAAAACAAAATAATGAATACCCCTGCGAAAATTCTGATCTTGAAAGGTACAATCCTTTGTTTTCTGCATTAGTAAATAAATTCTGATAAGCTCGGATATATAAATTATTTTCAAAATCAGGTTGTAGTGGATTGTGTGGAACAGGCTGACCGTCCACATAAACACCGATGAAATTAATGTTGTAATGCTTGAACTCAAAAGGAGACTTTTTATAGTCGCCGTTAAATGAGTCATTATCCACACAAGCGATCACGATGCGATTGGGCATCTGACCTGTAAAAATATTATCTTGAACAAAACTCATACTACCGCTAGGAATGGAATATGTTTTGCAAAGCACTCTGTTAATAGGATATTTAGCTGTTGTTTTTTCTAAGCTTTTAGCATGTCCTAAGACAACACCAGGACTTACTCGTACTTTACGAACAAATAAGGAGGCGTGTTCTAGGAAAACTTTATACTCCCCTTCACCTGCTAACAAACAAAATTCTGGTTTACTGCGAATCAGTTTAATTTTCACATCTACCATGTTAAGGAGTAGTCTTTCTTGATGAAACATATCCAGATGCAATCGACCAATCATATCAACTGAAGCACTGTGTTTAGTCATTTCTGCACGTTTACTAAATCCTTCATTGGGGTTTACGTCTGCCGGATCAACAACATTCATACGACCAGCAGTATCTTTAAAAAATAATTCTGAGGAAAGTTGAGAAATTTTTGCATCATAGCCATGATTCAGTAATTTCTCGATCATGGCTCGGTAAGGATAAGTATTATTACTAGAAGAAACGAGTCTATCGTTAAGACTAATATCAACTTGAGAAAACATGGAATGCAAAAAAAGATTGACGGGTCCAACTTTGCATTTTTCCGGAATCGGCTTGCCATCTTTTTTTAAAATCTTTACTTTGACATATAACTGAGTTTGAGATAAATCAAGGTAATCTTCTCCGCTTCCAGAAACATTAAATTCTACAGGACCTCCGTCAGAAGCATTCGAAAGCGGGTGAAATTCAACCCATTGGCCTTTTTCAATAACTGTTTGAGTAGGAGGGAGATGAAATAATTCTAATTCCGATTTAGCACATTCGGGAGAATCCTTTAAAAGAAAAGCCATAGCAAATAATGTGTGTATTAGCTGTCGAAAATATCACGTCTTTGCACCTTCCGTACTTTCGATGAAATGATGCGTTTCGCAGGTTTTCGCTTCCTTTTAAGCTTTCCATGGCCAATCATTTTATCCGCTTTTTCAACTGCTTTTCTAGCTAATTTCTTTCCGCTTTCTTTTGATCGTGTTTTGAGAGACGATTTAAAATTTTCTCCTGATAACACATCATTCGCAACCATAGTACCTGTTCGTAATGCTTCTTTTCCAATTGTTTTGGCACCACTTATCAAAAATGGCATAGCACTGCGAAACAATTTAGCAAAAAATCCGCCTATGCCATATCCTCTCTGCAAAACTGTTCCTCTATAGTAAGGCAAACCATCGCCTGTTTGTCCTGCATAATAATCTTCGAACTTTTGTGTACAACATGTGTAAGGCACCAACATATTGCTGTCTTTCTTTATCGCAATCAAAAAGCAAAATGAGATTAATTTAAATAGAAGGCTCTTTTATATGATTTGCCGTAATCGAAAATGCAACGTTACAAAAACTTTACCTCTTTCAAAAGGCACTAAATCTCCAGAATGTAGTCTGATGTCAATTTGTACTGTTTGGAAATGTTGACGAATAATTGGTACGTACAATGGCCTTGTATAGTGAGAATTAATAATTTCGCCATCGCTTCCTTCGACAGATACAATTTTTAGTAGAGGGGCTTGTACATCACCTACTATTTGGGGCTCCACGAGATCACAATACACATACATAACGGGAAACGATGACTTTGGGTCAGCCACAAAAGGACTTTGTTGCGATCCTGTAAACTCTCCGGGTTCGAATCCTAAAAGTTCTGCTAGTCCTTCATAAAGAACTACTTTCGATTTTTTATCTGTCTTGATTGTAACTCTTTTCGTAACTGGATGAAAATGAAATTCAATCTTATTTTTATGCGATGGTATTGTTATATTTTTAATGAGGTCTGGTATGGTTTCATAACATCCAGAGGGAACTCTCCTACCTTCAAATTTTCCATCCCCTAAGTCAAAACCAAACAAATTATTATCATTTCTTACGTTATACCATGTATGCGGATAAATAAAATCGACCAAAGCCATTTCCCATTCACCGTTTAAATTTATAGGGGTGGGTAGTTGGGTTATAAATTGGGATATTTTATTATTTGGGAAAAAGCTCATAGAGCTATCGCTGATGAGTGTGATATAGAACGACATCTTTTGATGAAATGAACGGTAAGTATGATGACTACTCTATTTATATCATTCGAATATCATTAACCCATGCATTGAACTTTTCTGGATATCCTTGAAATTTCACAAAGTATTGAACTTTTCCATTACGTTTCCTTTTTCTCAAAACTTTCTCCACAGGATAAAAACCTGAATCTGAAACTTTTTGTAGTTCTTGTTTGTAAAATGTTCCTTTTATTATTTCTCCTGCTAAATCTTTTAATTTATAGACAACAGGTACTCGGTGTATAATTTTATGAATTGTAAAAATTTCTCTTGTCCAATTTTGCTCATATCCTTTCTCAAAACGTAGTTTCTCCTTACTTATTCGAACGGTATCACCGACATTCAAGTCATATTTCATTGCAGGGATTTTATCATTTGCGTACAATGTTTTCCAAACCTGACTTTGATTGTCAACGTTTACTGCTACAGGTTCCATTTTGATACTACGATGCCACGTTCTATTATAACTTTCAACTAATTTGTCTATTACATCAATATAACGTTTCGTATTCATTTCGGTAAAATACTTATACATTTTTGTTTTCAAAGTACGATTAAAACGTTCAACTATCGAGGCTTTTGTTGAATTATGCGTTGTAAAAAAATCCACGCCTTTTTGTTTTAAATAATTTTGAAAAGCACTATTAAGAAATTCTTTTCCTAAATCTGACTGCAGCCGAATGGGAATTCTTTCAGAAAATATAGTTTTAAATGCATTAACAATCGTGTTTGCTTTCTTATTTTTCAATGGAACTGCCCAACCGTACTTTGATAAAATATCTATACAAGTAAGCAAATATTTATAACCATCGTTATAGGATGCTAGAGATTGCATATCCACTAAATCAGTCTGAAACTGTTCATTTAATTTACTTACTTTAACCCTATTCCTTAAAAACTTATGCTTCAGCGGTTTGTGTAATGTATAAGAATCTTTCGTCTGCAGCCAAGATTTAATATCTTTAATTTTGACACGACCTTTCATAGCACGGTACAAAGACTTTACGCTGCCAAAACTAGCTGGATGAGCTGGATTCTTATATGCCTCATTCAAAATGTCTGCTACTGATGTCATTTTATTTTAAAGAATATTTTTTCTTTATATTTATTATTAAACATGCAGAGCGAAAGCAGACGTCTAAACAGTTTGGTTTTTACTTTAATACTAATTCAAAACAATCATAGCACCCTATTTATATTTCATAGTAACCCATGTTTTTATTTATAATAATAATAATAATAATAATAATAATAACCATAATAAACAAAAACACAGCATGAAAAAAAATCACGCAAAGCAAAAGATTTAGAGCAAATGTAATTTTTATTCGATATTTATACATTGAAAATTATACATATAAATAACAAAAAAAAAAAAAGGGGGAAAATTATTTCGTTCAAATTATCACAACATTATGATGATGCACAGATTTTTTTTTTTTCATCCAATGAAATTTACAGTCTTGTGAAATTAATTTCAATATCACCATTGAAAAAAATCTTGAATACATCCAGCTTTTAACAATATGAAATATGAATATAGTTTCAATTGGAAATAAGTACGAGTAAGCTAAAAGGGTTTAAAATCAGTTTCAAAAATAAGAACAACATTAGAAAATAACATGAATGTTTAGAATATTTTAAGTAAGTAATAAATTAAGCTTGGAGTAAGTTTTAAAGTAAGCTTTTATGTCCAAAAGGTAAAGTGTTAATTTTATTTTCTAAGATGCAACGTTTTTCATCTTTAGAGGAAAGTGCTAATTTATTTTGTTTTACAGAAAAAATAGTATGTTTTCTTGAGCGAATCAAATTCATCGATGTTAGCTTTTCTTCTTTGTTGAATAGACAATTATAATAGTCTTCAAATGTAATTTTGTTGTCTAAACAAGATTTTTTCACGCCTTTTAATTTTTTTGTCACAGTTCCATCTTGAACTTTAAATGTATACATCTTAGAACGTAAACCTATAAATTCCGTCATTATCTTGCCATTGCACTCGTCTTTAAATTTTCCTAATATTTTTTTATTGACTAAAGGCATATTAAAGATATTCTTAGGGTGATAGTCGGAAGTATCAAAATAATCAATGTCTTGTTTTATGTCCTCGTATACATCCTCAGTGCGTATATCATAAATAAGGCTGTCAGTATCTGTGTATAATAATTTTAAACCCGATTCATATTTAGTCTGCATAAAATCATAGTGGAATTCGTACATCAGGGTTTTAGATAAATCAAGAATGCACATACCTACTATAATAGGTTTATTAAATGTAATACACGTGCGTCTCATGTGGATTGCGGCCAAATTTTCAGAGAAAATAGTCCTATCTTTAAAATTAGGTTTTGCAATTAATTTTTCTAACCGTTTATCATTATTACACAAACGGATATCGACACGTTTTCGAAGAGACTCCATAGTCTTTCCAAATACGGCGTTATTCATTAACTTGTAAAAGTTTTTCTCAAAATTATTTCTCGATTGACTACGACAAGCGGTATTTAGGTCTATATATGATTTTAGCCAGGGAGCTTGTTTGAAACGTAAGACCCTGTGAATTTCTGTTATGCGCAAACCTAATTTTAAACATTGTTTTAAATTTCGGTAATGAATGATGTATCTGTTTTTATTATGTAAAGTAGTCAGCAATCGTTTTTCTTTACAGCCAGGAGGGGTTTCATTCAGAGGAGTTAATGGTAAATCTGAATGGCTATCGTGAATTTCTGATGGGTATTCAATGTCTACTTCCAGAATATAACCTAAAGGGGAATCATCAGGGATGCTTAAAACATCGATAATTTTATCGACCCAGGAAAAGTGATTGAGCGGTAAATACTGACTCATCGCCCAGCCGTAAAGATTATTTGCGTCTAAATAAAGAAGGAAATTAGAAGGCTTTTTAGAATCATAATTTACCATATATTTGTTATTCGCTTTGGCGTATCGGTGTGAGCATTGCGATATCCCACCTCTAATACCTTTTTCAACAAATAGTAGCATTTCATAGTCGGTGAGCAATTCAATTTCTACTTTCGTCATTTTTAACATCGCATCCCAGGAAAGTCCAGGAGCAGTAAAATACCAGGCGGGGTCTAAATTATAAGTCTGTAAACAAATTCGTCGAAAATTTTCAAAAACGTCGCACAAAAGTAATACATCGCTTTTAATATATAAATCCGAATACTCCCCTAAAGTTTTAATTTCGAAACAATCCCAAACTTGTTGCGCGTGTCTATAATCTTCTTCGGAAATATCGCACTCATTCAATTTATTATAAAAAAAATTTCGCGGCGGTAAACTTGTATCTGAACATTTACTTTCATCCGAAACATAATCATACGGGAATACACCTTTTCTAAGAAGTAAGTCTACTTTATCAATTGGGAAAAAAGTATGGGTATGAACAAATTGCTCTCGAGTTAAATTTTTGCTGAGAGAATCCAGGCTACTTGCCATAAATCGAAAGGAATCCAAAAATCTTATTTTCATTTTTGCGGATATTTGTTTTGACGCAGATATATATTTTTCTTCAGTTTGGGCTATTAATTCAATAGGACGATCGTCGGTGCCAAATTCTCTTATAAATAAATGGAGGTCATAATTACTCAAATTATGAAAAAAGATAGGTAAAAAACGAGGAGTTTTATATTTTAAATTGCAATTATTGCACGCGGCACCCCTGTAAACCCCTTTAATATGGCAGTGGTCGCGGACTTTTGGATTAGTAGCGGTAAATTTAGTATTGCATAAATAACAGGAAATTGCTTTATTGTAAGTGTTTAAATTTTCTTCACTTAAAGGAAGCATGGGTTTCGGGTTCGTATAAATGTTTTCAATATGATTTGCTTCTTCCAAAATGCATTTAAAAAACATTTGAGATGCATTTGGACCTCGATATATAACTGGAGCTTTGTAAATATTTTCAGAGTATACGACATAATAGCAAAAAGACATCGGCATGTGTTTTTGATAGGCATTTGTAAAAGAATGATCGCTTGACGGTTCACACTGGGTAATGGGTGCAGTGTAACATTCGAAATCCGCGTAAATCACAAAGGGAATCTTTTGCATATGCTGAACATTTTTAAATTTAACTAATTTATCATGAGGCATTTCAACACGTACAGCCTCGTGTTGAGAACAGTTAATTTTATGTTTAAAAAGGGAATCGGTTGAGGGGAAAAATAGTAAGCATCGACGGCATATATGTTTAACAGAATGGTTTTTTGAAAGTTGGCTGGATACAAGTCGTGATAAATTTTTTATCCAGCAATAATGATGGTTGGTTTCGTTTTTAATCAGTAGTAAATCAACGTGAGTGTCTTTTTCGTCATCAGTAATGAACAGAGGAAAAATCTTAAAATTATCTGTATATGAATATACATTTACTGAAATGGAATTAAGTTTCTCAAATTTAGGTATGTCTTTAAATGCGACCGGAAAAGAAATGCCAGTAAAATTTAATTCATTTGAAAATGGTTCATATTTGCTAACACGATTGGGGTTTTCATTTTGTGGGTGAAGGGCAGAGAGTACAGACCACTTAAAACAGAGCTGATCGTTATTTTTTACATTTACTGTTGCTAGTTTAGCTTTTAAAATATTTGGTAATTCAATGAAAGAACTTCCCCTTAAAGGGTTATACTTACTCGTACGTACTTCCAAGGCTTTGATTTCACGGAGAGTCCATCCTGAATCTTTTTCTTGGAAATCATCACTCTCGGATATTAATTTTTCATGAAAATCGTCAAATATTGCCGCAATGTTGGAGGATTGTAAGACAGTCGCGTTTCTTGTTTTGAAACATTTTTCTTCAATTACAGTCTCGTTCTGTAGAGTTTTTTCATAAATGCATAAGAGTCTTAAATTCACAATAAGTTCACAATGCATTAGTTCATTCGATACGATTTTAATAAATTCATGTTTTTTTCCAGAAAGGAAAGTATTGATGTCTAAATCGCCATCGGTGTTAATAAGCATTACATCAATTAAACGCTTATTAAAGGCAGTTCGAGAAGGTTTGTTACTGCAGGGACGGCTTGCTTCAGCTCGTGTGCGTTTGGTGCTTGTTGTAGGTTCATTAGACGTGGGTTCATCGTAAGTTCGCTTTGCCGTTTTTGTTTTTTGTCGTTTGCATGCACCAGATTTTTCATGCCTGTGTAGAGCGTCTAGCCGGGAAAATGAGGCTCCGCAAGATAAACACTCCTTCGATGCATCGCCATGTATGCAGCGCTGATGTCTTAACAGGCTACGACGAGTAGTGAAGGTAGATCCACATGCATCACAGTTAAAGTTCACTACGCTAGTAGTTGCAGGAGTCGTCTTCTGTAATAGCGGGTTCTCTGAAACATCTTGGCTAACTGACCCGTTAATAGGATGATTAGAATCCCTCATAGAAATGTCATTGTCCTCTATAATATTGATTTCTCTCTCAGAAAGTGGATTCTCCAGGAAAATTTGGCTGACGGTTCCGATTATAGGATCATACGAATCTCGCATAGAAATTTCTTCATCTTCAAAAAGTATGTTTTCGGAAGCCATTATAACATCTCAGCGAAAAAATGAAGTAAGCGTTCATACAACCACAGTTGATCACAAATTATGAAAAATATTTTTTCCCTCAGTTTGTACGTACTAAGCAGTAAGTGAAATCAGGTTTGTACGAGTTCAAACTGGAAATTTGACTAAAGATTTGCAATGCGTTCCTGACAATGAGGGGATTAGTCCGTCTGAAGATAACAATAATCCCCCATTCATCTGGAAATTCCTAATACACGTGCATTTCTAATCTAAGCATTCATATTCAAACAACAAATATTGGCACTAGGGTGATTGACATACTATTCTGTGCTTAACTATAAGCTGTTAAATCAGCTGTCAGAATAACAATAATCGCTTACCCTCGTTACCCTGTTGCCATTTTCAAAAAAGTAACTCGACGTTGCCATTCTCTAAAGCAAAACTTGAAACCGAAACCAAAGCGTTCAGCAAAGAAACACTCCACTCGGCACCACTGTTTTGCAGCAGGAGGGGAACTACTCAACTAAGCTGCAGGAGGGGAACTTGTTACCATTTTCAAAAAGTAACTCGGCGTTGCCATCCTCTAAAACAAAATTTGAAACCGAAACCAAAACATTCAGCACAGGAACACTCCACTCGGCACCACTGTTTTGCAGCAGGAGGGAAACTACTCAACTAAGCAGTAGAAGGGGAACTTGTTGCCATTTTCAAAAAGTAACTCGGCGTTGCCATCCTCTAAAACAAAATTTGAAACCGAAACCAAAACATTCAGCAAGGAAACAACTCAACATCCAAGAGGAAAACAACTCAACTCATCAGCAGGAGATAAACAACTCAACTCATCAGCAGGAGATAAACAACTCAACTCAGCAGCAGGAGGGAAACAACTCAACTCAACTCGGCACCACCAGCACCACTGTTTTGGTATGCACATTTTACCCCTACTGCCATTATTCTACAATTAAACATTAAAATTTATTCTTTTTAAAGAATTGTAGATTTCTAGGCTTATTAAAATAGATTTAAACGCAAGAAAAAAGTATATCGGCCTATGACGAAATCTTCTTTTAAACTGAAAACTGGAATTTTTTTTCAAACTACTTTTAAACTGGTCATACAAAATGAATACAATAATACGCGAGAAAAAAAAATATATATATATATATTTTACTTTATACCTGCTAAGAATGGAACTTCTCTATAACGTATTTTTTTCTTTCCAATGCGATTCCGTCTTAGAAGATTTTACTTTTATCTGATATAGCATTTTTTAGATTTTTATGTCACCTTTACATAGAATATGGATTAATAATAAATAATAAAAAACATTTACATACAACAAACAGAGGCTCATTAAAAACATAAATATCACAACCTACGGCATTTCTGCATAAATAAAAATTATAAACATAAAAAAAGTGACTAAGGTAAGTTTCCTTAGTCAGAACTCTTCCGTAAGAGTAAAAATCAATGTTCTGTACAAATTCACTCGGGCCGGGCCAGGTTCGGGCCTAAATTTTATCTTTTTTTTCGGGCCATTTAAAATTGTTTTTCTATGGATTGCGCCGGGTCCGGGCCTGTAAATTCCGACTCGTGCAGATATCTATTCATTGCATCTCTCTCGAATTTAAAATTCAATTTTCTTCTTTTTCTGAATTTTTTTCTTGTTGGTAAATTAAATTTATTCTTATTAAATAACTTAAAAAAAATTGCACTCAGAGTATAAGTGAACAAAGAACTTTTTGCCAGTGAGAGATATGGGGACTTACGTAACTTAATAACTAACTTATTAACTAAAATTACTAACTAACTCGTAAATTTTATTTTAGTTTAGTTTAGTTTAAAGATTATGCATTTAAAATGTAACTTAAACTGAAGGTTCCGGATAACACAGCTTCCCTGATAAAAAGAGGTATAATGATATTAATAATTTTTATTTGTTAAATTTATTTATTATTTTTTATGTTGATGCGTTTAAAAATTGACTTGCATTAAAATCTGAAAAAAAAAAATGATTTTGACTGATCTATTTATTCGAAATAGAATATTGAAAAAGAAATCTAAATAAAAACATTTTACATATTTAAAGCATTCATATTTTTCTCTGCTTTAATCTTGATAGATATTATTTCGTTTCTTCCAAAATAAAATTCTTTGGTGCTGGTCGAATGAAATTTAGGGAAAAGCAAACTTTCGGAGTACGTCCCTGGATCGACAACCTATAGACATTTGTTTTTTCGAAACGACTTTAAAATGCTGTTTATAAAATTGATCGCCAAACTGTATGCCTAAGTCTTGTTTTCAAAGTTTCGATCACTTGTCAAATGCTTTTAAATCCATTTTTTAAAATGAAGAACACAAACATGAATAGACTAAACGAAGAAATTTTAGTCAGAATGTCAGTTATTAAAAAGTTTTAGTCAAACTAAAACTCTTTTACTCCTCTCCATAAGAAACATTGTAAAACACATGAACACAAAAATTAGCACAAAAAATGAACATTTGGGTATCTATAACTCGTAAATGTTGCTTTGTTCAACCAGTAGAATTGAAATGGTTTCTTTTTTATTTTCGTTTGGATATGTATGAGGTTACCACCGTTAAGTTAAAGATAATTTGTAAATGCATGAATCAATAAGTAACTAAATGAAATTAAAAATAAAATTTCATCTAATCCTCCCCCCCCCTCCAATTCCTTTCCCTGAAGAAATATTCTTTGTTTAGATAACTGCGATGAACTACTTGTTATCCTATCTTTTCGATTCTAGATCAGGTTTATAAGATTGGCGTTCATTTTTACTCAGAAATTTTGCATTCATACAAGAAATTCCAAATAGTTAATTTTCTTTTTTTTAATGACAGGCATTTCGTGATTGCATTGAATAAAAATTCTGCTTTCGGAATATCTGGTACAAATTCAGAATTTTTCAATAAAAATGAAAGACAAGCTGGCAAAACCCTATTCCAGATACCTTTCTGATTACCGGTTTCCCGAATTTGTCTCTCTATAGAATGTCAATGCTTCTTGAAGCACATTATGATTCCAGGCTTATTTTTTCTGGGCAGAAAAATAGATCAGAGGTTATAATTCCTTTTTACGATCTCGATATGTCACGAAGTATTCGACAGTCATAAAAACGAGAAAAAATGAATATCGCTAGAGAAAGATATCCTCAGGAGAAAAATATTGCTCAATTCTTACTTTTTACATTTTTATGATTTTTCCTGTCCTTTTTTTTTCTGCACTACGCTTTATTTTTACTTTCTTCTATATCTTTGTATCAATAAAAAGAGTATGTATTAGATACGTGAAAAATTTTGACTTCCAGTTTTTGATGGATTTACACATGCACTAAATCCGATTTTCGCAATGTTAGAGAGGATTTCTTTCTTTTTTATTAAAGCCTTAAGAAAATCAGGAACACAAAAAATTCTCTGTTTTTTCATGCTTAAAATGACGTTTTCCTATCTTAACTAGAAGAAGAAATGTTAATTTTTCGCTTTCGTTCGTTTTCAAAATCCAGCTTTCTAGTGTGGAAATGTGTTTTTCTTCATGATTCCCCCCCCCCCCCCAAAGTTTGTCGAATTTAAATTGTTATAAGTCAAGCTCTACTAAAGATAATTGCTTCAAACTTGGAACATGTCTTTTATGATTTTTTTACTTTAATTTTGATTCATTACATGAAGACAAAAATATTTACTTTTGAAAATAGGATTTTTAAAATAAAAGTTACATCATTTTTTGCCAAATTTTTACGTTAAACATTTTATATTTTTTTAAAAAAATAATATTTTTGAAATTACTGAATCAAAATTAAAGTTCAAATATTTCTGTTCATTTAAAAGTTAAAAAAAATGAAATTTAAAACTTATTTTGAGTTATAAAGTTTTTAAATTATCCAACTTTTTATTAAATTTTAAATTCTTTTTAAAAAAAATTCTGATTTTACTTACAAATGATATGGTTAATCAACGCAATAAATTCAAAATTTTAACTCAATAAATAAAAATATTTTTTAAATGTGTCCCGGACCCCCTTAAGATAATATTCAAGCGAATTTTTCTATACATCTTTTTATAAAATAAAATAAAACTTACAACATCTATTTTTGAAATTTGTTATCTCAATGTGTAACGTGCTCGGGGTTTTGAAACACAAACATCAATAAGATTTGGGATTTAAAACAATGTTTATTTAAATTTAATTGAACAGGGCAATAACTTGATTACTTTTATCCTATTCTAGACTACGTTGACTGATACTCAATTTTTCGTTTATGCCAGTTAGTCACCGGTGACTGCCAGTGAAAAATATAATATAAAACTAAAATATTTATATTGTTTTAAAACAATGTTTATTTAAATCTAATTAGACAAGGCGGTGATAGAACTTCATTACTTTTATCCTATTCTACACTATGATTAAGATGTTGAGTGTCATGGTGTTTGCCACTGAACTTTCCGTTTAGGCTGCGTCATTCACCGATGAATGACACTGAAAAATATAATATGAAACTAAAATATTTATATTGCTTGAAAACAATGTTAATTTAAATCTAATTTAACAAGGCAGTGATAGAACTTCATTACTTTTTTCTTATTCTACACTACTATTAACACGTGGAGTACCACGGTGACTAACACTGAACTTTTCGTTTAGGCTGCGTCAGTCACCAGTGACTGATAGTAAAAAGTATAATATAAAACTAAAATATTTATAATGTTTTAAATACAACTGTCTTAAAATAATGTTTATTTATGTATAATTGGATAGGGCAGTGATGGAACTTCATTACTTTTAACCTATTCTACACTATGATTAACAAGTTGAATGCCATCGTTGAATGACCAACAAGTTGAATGACACTGAACTTTCGGTTTAGACTGCCTCAGTCACTAATGACTGACAGTTAAAAATATAACATAAAACTAAAATATTTATATTGTTTTAAGTAATTATTATGAAAATATAATCCTGTAATAAGTAAACATTAAGTAAATTTTAAATAAATTTTCAGTAATACTTGAAACAAATATTTTTTATATATATCATACTTTAGATTATCTGTCACCGGTCACTGTTGTAGCTCAAACGGAAATTCAGTGTCAGTCACTAGCGACTGACGTGGCACTCAACGTTTTAAGGATAATTTTGTCATTCAGTCAAGAATACAAACTTAAGTTCCCAACAACTGCTCAACTGACGATCACAAACAACTAGGCAAATCCATACAAAACGAGCAAACATTTTTAAATGGCTGTGGCCACATATAGTGACTAATTTTAATAAAATTTGGTATAAAGATTCAATTCCTATTTAAATAATGTTATGCAATTATCTGGACAAAAAATTAAATATTTTTTGATGTATTGGATATCAAAAAAAACTTCTGAACAGCATGTATGTGCAATCGTTCAAAGTTGTAAGTGTTGATAACAAAATGAAGGTCATCTCAATTCACTTTTCTAGTGGACTGTAAATCATTCATAATTATTTATTTTACTCAAAATAAAACTTGAGTTATTATGAAAGGTTTTCGATATTGTATGTATCTGATTATTTTTTTTTTAAATTATTTCGCCGTTTTTCAACACAAACTCAACTCATAACCTATACTCTCAAACACAAACTTTTTTTTTACTTCTTTTTACAGATGGCGCTCTGATCGGCACTTGCCATAAGGTACGGAACACTTAAGCTTAAAGTTTTGTATTTTTAAAACTGTTTTACATAAATTAAAAATATTCATAATATTGTAAACTCAGAAAAAATATCCAATTATTTATTTTGGTAATAATAATTTAGTAACACTGTGGCTAATCTGAAATTAGTTATAAAAATGGAAAAATTGTCATTTTTAAGAAAAATAATACATATATATCGAGAAAAATTCAAAAATCTCTGAAACTGATGCCTGATATAGATTGGACATATGAAAATCACATCACTCAAGTTCGAAAGTTACTATTTTTTTCTTCATCTTCAAAATAGCTCAAAAAAGTTACAAAAAATGTACAAATTTACAAGTTTTCCTGGTACGTAGGCACAAGAAATCAAATGAAGTAAAATGCAGACATCAACAATATCGCATAGAGATACGTATTCATAAGCTTATGATGCTTGAAAAACTTAGATTTTGCTTTTGATTCCTAACGTAACAGATTTGGGTTCACAAAGATAATATTTTTAGCATTCTGTTGGGCCATTCGATCATGATGTAGAGTTGGCAGAATATTTTTATGTCTCATAACATTAATTAATTGATGTTTTATATAAAAAAAATCACGAGATCAGTAAAAGGACCCACATACACATGATTCGGTTTCAATTTGACAATTTCTGTTAATTATGTAAGAGAGTAATTGGATTTTAAAGCTAGGCGAAATTTGTGACCAGCTTGGAAATAATTTTTTAGGGTTTCGTTCATCTGAGGAAACCCTATTCGTCTGTGTCCGCTGTCTGTCTGCCTGTCTCAGAGTTCGTACACAAAAATATATAAGTGAGAGAGTTCAAATTTTGTATATTTATATCTGAATACCTCTTGCCACACAACAAATCATAAAATTTTGGAAAAGACTGTTATTTTAATAGAAATATTTTTTTAATATCATCAGTCCATTTTTTAAAGTTTTTTTTCTTCTAATTGTTGCATACAAGTTCAAATAGATATAAAAATTATTTCTTTTTTACGCTTTAAAAAGAAATGGAGTACTGTTGCCACAGTTACAAAACTGGTATTAAAAACTACAAAAAAATTAATATCTCAAAAATAAATCGAGATACCGCTTTTAAACACATTGCATTTAAAAGTACATTTTTCCCCTATACGATGGTGTAAAAAATGAAAATGTGCGATATTTATAAGTTTAAAAATTTGCAATAGCTTAAATTTCAAAATTTAAATTTCATTTTTTCTAATTGCTACACGCAAGTTTAAATAAAATTATTATGTATGTAACATAAATTAATGGATTAAATAAATCACGTAAAAAACGTTTTTATTTCATCATATTACATCATATTTATCCTCTATTTTGATAAGCGAAGTGAAACTTTTTTTATTATAATTATTTATTAATTTCCTATTCATTTAAATTACTAGCCGCCTCTGGTGAGTGGTTTGGTCTCCCTTAAATTTATGCTAAACTTTGTAAATTTTTACTTTTATACATAATTTTATTTATTTGCGTACTTTCACTAAATCTGTAGATACTGATGGAGAAATCAACAAATCTATGCGATCAAAGCAGCATTTTGGAGAAAAAATCAGTATTCCGTTCTGGTTGGCGCGATTGGTGAATAAATCTGAAATGACGCCGAAAAACCACTTTTCGTTTGTTAATTTAATGATAAAATATTTTGAAGAAGATATTAAACGAAACCCTCTGCGCGATCTGCAATCATACTTACTCACTTGGGGTTTTTTTTTTCTTTCTTTTTTTTTTCCTTGCAAAGAATATTTTTTTTTTCTTAAAATACTATTTTTGAACCACTGGGCATTGTGAAATTTTTTTTTACTAAAATGTTGATTTTAAATTGAGAATAATGTTATATGAGATTCGTACTTATCTGTGGAACACTTATTTTTATTTTGTTACTTATTTATTTTATAAACAAAAGTGGTTTCTATTTTTTTTTTTCTTTTCTAGAAACTTTTTTTTTTGGGGGGGGATAAAACTTATGGAGGGGAAGTGTTTAAAAACATGTTACAACAGCTTTTAACAGCTCATTGTACTAAATGAAAGGATTTATCAGACTTCGGGTTAATACAGTAACATATACACGAGCGTACAACAGAAAAGGTTAAAAATCACATCAACCCCTTGAAAAGCACCAGTATATTATATGTATCAAATAATTTTAACCTCTGACCACCGAGCTAAAGAATAAAATTGCAACGTTGGTTTCGCTGTAATCTATATTATAAAGGTCAAACGTATCTATTATTACTTATATGCGTAACGCATACGTCATTTTGCGAATGGCAACACTTTCCCCTACAATTTCGGTTTTGCAATTTTCGCTACTGCAAATTTTACACTTCTGAACATCGCACATTCTCAATTTTTACATCGGCGTATACAGAAAAAGATGTACTTTTAAATGCAATTTGTTTGAAAGCTGTATCTCAATTTATTTTTGAGATATTAATTTTTTTTTATAGTTTTGTTTGATTTTGTAATCGTGTCAACAGAAATGAGCCACTTTCTCTTAAAATTGAAAAAAAAAAAAAAAAAAAAAAAAAAAAAAAAAAAAAAAGGAAACTAAAATTTCGTACGTAAATTTTGGGACGATGAAAATGATGACGGGTTTAGATTTCACGTGGAATTTTATGATCGTGTCAATTTGATTTTTTTTTTTTTCATTTTTACCAATCGTAAGAGCCTAAATTGATAACTTCATCATAATAACTTATCTTATCATGTTTTACTTATTACATATGCGATTAAAGTTAATAATTAATTTAATTTTAAGTTTAATTTTAATAATTTGGACAACTGACTTCTATAGAAATGGTATTTTGTTAATTTTAGCTTAAAATAATATTTCTTTTAGAGTTAAACTGACCAATATAAGATGAATTTTTCACTGTAGCTAATTTTGTACGTTGTTATAAATCAATGAAATAGTTCCTTCTAAAACATTTTCTTTCGTCGAAGTTCGTCGGGTTCCACCTCGTTTTTTTAAATGCTAAAGAAAGTTGTTTTTTGCAACTTGATATAAAAGTTTTTATTACGTTAGGCCTCGAGACTATTAATTGTAAGTCATTTTTTTTAATCTGGATTATATCTATAGAATTATATCAATTTAAATAATGCTTATATTACAGTGAAATCTACAACTAAGTGACCGTATGTATCAATTCTCTGCGGTGAAAAGTTTAATGAAAATGCCGCAAGGATTTTTGTACTAAATTTTGCATTTATAATGTACATGAATCAAGGTTTTTATTTATTTTCAAAATAAAATTTGTTCGTAAATCCTTCTATGTCATTCAATCGTTCAATGTTGTAGCAGGAAAAAATATATTTTCCCTGACGGGTAAAACGGAATTTATCGTATTTCACAACAGAAATAAAAAGTTTCTAATAAAAAAAAAAAAAAAATACATTACTGTCCTTTGAAAAGAAGCTTTTGAAAGGTCTTTTTGACATACAAAATCATATTTCATGCACACATCTCCCTGATAAGTCATTTCAATAATTCAGACACGTTAATGAGATGAGTGAAAAGCTGAGTTTTGATGATTTGGGGTTGAAGGGTGCAGATGTTTCAGAATTTCTCACGCGAGACCAAAATACTACCCCGTTTTGCTTCTGTGCATGTATGGGTGGAGGATATATATTTTGAGGCGAAAACTGGAATAAGGCTCACACATATTTATTTATAATTCATGATGATGATAAAGCATAAAAGCTTCTTCAACAGAAGAAAAGTATTCGGAAGCAAGATTATTGGAGTTTCTTTTATCTGTCGAAACCCTTTTCGTCTCTATCTTCTGTCTGTTTTTTTCATCACAGAATCTATACACAAAAACTGCATAAGTCAGAAACTTAAAATTTCGTATACTTACAGCTGAATAGCTTCGTCACATTACAAATCATAAAATTTTGAAAAAGTATATTACTTAAATTAAATAATTTTTTTCAGTGTCACCCGTTAATTTTTGCGATTTAAATTTTAAAAGAGAGCCTTAATTTCAACATTTGAGGTATAGGCATCATGGCTTGGGGGTAAAGAATCTCACTAGTAAACTGAAGGGTCTTAGTTCGATCCCTCAATGTTGAAAATGAGATTTTCATATTAAGATGGGTTTAATTAAAAGAAATTTTCCTATTTTTTGCTATATTAAGAGTTTATATTATTGGGATTTCGTTCATCTGACATTCATATAGTTTTTACTTATATTTTCTTTGTTATTTGCGATTTTTTAATGATTCAGCATTTTAAATTTCGTTTAAACAGTTTTTTTCGTTTTTACAAATTTAATTTTTTTTTTTTTTTTTTTTAAATCTGCATTAGTTTTCTTTAATTTCGGATTTTCTATAAAAAGTGGAATTTTGGATTTTATTTGAATAATTTCTTTGAACATTTTTAGTTTGATTAAAAAAATAACTTGCTTTTATGATAATTTTAAAATTTAATTTACTGGTGCAACCATCTATAGAAGAAATTAATAATTATTAAATAACAGTTTGGATTTATTATTTCAAGGATAAGTTAAAAAAAAAAAAATACTAAACGAGATCCTTTGTGCGATCTATGATCACACTTACACACTTATAATACTTATGTTAACAGGGTGCTTTTAAAATTAAAAAATTTCAGCCTTAAATGGAACAATAAAATTTTTTTGTCCAACACAATTCATTGAGATAATCTTTTGGTAAATACACCTGGTCAGTTATCTGGAAAAGGCTCATCAAAATAAACCTAAAGTAAAGGAATTCCGATGAAGATAATTTTAAAACAGTTACACTGATTGTTAAAGAAATCAAATGTGTTGAAATTTTTTCAACTAAGTGAGAATGTTTCCAGATTGGGATTTGAATCGAGGACTTTTTGGTTTAAGTTGCCAACTCTCTAGCAACTAATCTATCCTAGAAAAATCGAAGGTCCATAGCTGCCAACTTTTACGCATTTTTGCAACAACTAAAACTGTACAGAGATTTTCCATTTGTTTAATCGTAAGATTTCGATGATTAAATTATGCAATATTTACTATGAAATTTTTGTGGTAGGAAAAATGCGTAAAAGTTGGCAGCTATGAAGGTCACAATTAGATCATTCTGAAGTTTAGGAATTTTGGCTGCAAATGGAATAATAGATATGGTTACGGAGAAAAAAGTTCACTCAAATATTCTTTTGGTAAAGACATCTGGTTTGTTATCTCAAACAGTTCATCAGGATAAACCGTAAGGTAAAGGAATTCCAATAAAAGTAATTATACTTTATTATTTTAACTCAATCTTACCACTTTTAAAAAAATTAAATGTGTTGTAAGTTTTCGAACTAATTAAAAACGTTTCCAAGCCGGGATTTCAACCGAGGACTTTTTGGGTTAAATTTGCAAATGCTCTAACAAATAATCTATCCTGGAAAAATCGAAAGTCACAATTTAATCATTCTAAAATTTAGGAGTTTCAGCTGTAAATGGAATAATAGATATGATACCACAGAAAAAAATTCACTCAGATATTTTTTTGGTAAAGACACCTTGTTTGTTATCTGAAACAGCTCATCAGAATAAACCGTAGGTAAAGGAATTCCAATGAAAATGGTTATATTTTATTATTTTAACACAATCATACAAATTTTTATAGAAACCAAATATGTTGTAATTTTCCCAGACAAGTAAAAAAGTTTTCAGGCTAGGACTTTGGCATAAGTTTGCAAATGCTCTAACAACTAATCTATCCTGGAAAAATCCGGAGGTCATAATTTACTCAATCTTTTGGCAAAAGTATCTACTTTGTTACTTTTAAACTAAATAGCTGAACAGAATAAACCCCCACTGAAGAAATTCCAATAAACGTTGTATACACACTTTGATATTATAACACAATCATGAACAAAAGGTTACCTCATTAAACTCTATCCGCTGGGTTTGTTTAGGGCAGCTTAGTTGGGAGATCGTTAGCAGCTTAATTTCAACGTTCTTTTCCAAATCCCGATTTGAACACTTTTTCAAACAGTTAAAAAAATTATAACATCTTTGATTTTTTACGAATGAGTATCAGTGTGTTAAAATAATAAAGTATACCTACATAAATGTTTATTGAAATTCCTTTACCAGCAGTTCATTCTGTTAAAAAGAAATATTGTTCAATGGAACTCAAATAATACGAAATTTTATGTTGACTTATGGGGGGGATTTGAATCGCGATTACTCGTGATTTAATGTAATTATCAAAATTAACAGTTTTCACCGTTTGAAATCGTCATTTTAAGTATGTAAGAAATTCCTAGGAACTTTAAAGTTCCCACTTAATGAAATTTTTCCACATTTTGAAAAATATTCAAAATTTACGGAGATAATTAAAAGAAAAATCATCGCCACCTTCTGACGTCTATACTTTCAGGTGATGAAAACCGTATTTTAACCCTTTGAGCTCTGATGGTAGAATTTTCTACCACATAATTTTAATTCCGAAATGTCCCAACGGCACCAGAAAATTCGACCAAATTTTTTGAAAAAGGTTTAATGCATTTTTTTTTTTTTTTTTTTTTTTTTTTTTTTTTTTTTTTTTATGCGCGTATATCGTTAACCGTTTTTTTTTCTTTGCAAAATACTGGTGCCAATGTGACATTCGGAATTTTGAAGAAATTTACCCACCAGAGCTCAAAGGGTTAAAATTATATTGGGTTGGGGAAAAAGTAAGTTCGCTTTTTTTTGTGTTTTTCAAAGTGAATTTATTTATATAAATAAAAAAAAACTAATCAAAATTTATGTGCTATTTTGTTCGATGACCTTTTGCCATTTTTCTGGTAAAACAATAAGTCCGTCACTGTAGAATTTCTGAGAGTTCTGGGCAAAAAACTGAACAAGGTGATTTTCACAAGCCTTTTTTGAAGCCAGCTTAACACCTTCAAGAGAGTACCGCTTAGGGCGGAACAAATGGTAATCCGTCGGTTCCAGGTCCGGACTATACGGTGGGTTCATCAAAACTTCCCAACAAAGCTCTTTCAGTTTTTGCCGAGTGATTAAAGATGCGTGTGGTTTAGCGTTGTCGTGATGGAAGACAACACCTTTCCTTTCGACCAATTTTGACCGGGTTTTTTAATTGCCTGCTTCAATCGCATTAGTTGTTTACAGAAGATAGTTGAATTGATGGTTTGGCCAAGTTTGAGCAGCTCATGATGGAAAATTCCTTTCCAATCCCATCAAACACTCAGAATCACTTTCGTAGGCATCAATCCGGGCTTTGCCACCATTTGTGAAGCTTCGATCACGATCTTTTTAGCACATTGTTGTTATACGTGATTCCCTTTTCATCACCCGTAATGATTTGTTTCAAAAATGGCTCGATTTCATACAGTTTCTGTAGCAATTCACAAATGAAAACTCTGTCCATTAAATTTTTCACTGTAAGTTTATGGGGAAACCAAGTATCGAGTTTCTTTTGGTATCCAATTTTATGTAAATGGTTCAAAAGTGGTTTATGGTTGATGTTTAGTTACGTAGCAATGTCGTGGGAAGAAATATGTCAGTCTACCTGGATTGTTTTTCAAATTTCATCGAATTTTTCAAAGACTAGCCGGACAGGGAAAGGTTCATCTTTAACATCGAAATTTTCGGAAGGAAAACGAGCAAACCGATTCTGACTTTGGCGTTTACTTAAGCACTGATCATCATAAATGTCACACAAGTTTCGATGAGCCTGCGCCAATTTTCCCCTTTTTGGAAGTAAAAAACTAAAATGTGACGAAAATGATCTTCTGAAATCTCTATTTTTAAAACGCAATAACTTTTGACTGGTTAAACAGATGACGCTACCTTTATATCTAGAATTTTTTAGAGACTGTTACCTTTCAAACGCTGTATAGTATGACTTAATTGAGTAAGTATTACTCGAGATATGCGACTTTAAAGCTATCTATTGGGAAAAAACGAATTTACTTTTCCCCCACCCAATATTAGGTAATGAGTCATCGCGTTTCAAATTTCTGCCATAGGTTAACATGGGATTTCGCGAAGCTGTTTCAAGCGGCTCCTTCAGGTAACCTGTCAAATATCTTTCATAAATGACTGACATAGGATCTTGTGTCCGCCGAATTTTTTGGCGATGTCCAGGGTTCAAAATCCCAAGCTGGACATTTTAACCCCTTGGGGACGTGCAATCGGTATATGTGCCGCATGAAGTGCTCAGAATCCTTGTTCGTCCCCACCAGTAAAATTTTACTGTAAAATTTATCTTATTTAATTTTGATTAATGAGGTTTTAATTTGCGTTATTTAATTTAATTATCTTATTTGAGCATTTTTTAAATTTCAATAAGACACGAATTTCAGCTTTTGAAAATCGGTGACAAAAGATTAAAAATTTCGAACAAAGCTCCTGTCGCAAAGGGATTAAAACTTAGTTGAATCAGTTGTACAACTGATTTGATTTGTGTACCAATCAGTACGATTGTATTAAAATAATAGAAAGTACGCCCACCCTTTTTTTTTTTAATCTGAAAGATCTTGTGAATATGTTCTGAAATCGCTCTTATCCATTTTGACGGTAAGTGAAGGAGCATCTATCTTTTTTTTATGATCGAAAGAAATTACATACCATAAAAATAATTGCCACAGTGCAATTATTTTATCTATTTCAATAAAGTACCTAATACTTTGCTTTTCCAGAATATTTTAAACTGGAACAATACTTGTACATATTGCTTGAAATATATTTTCTTGAAAGTATTTACTAACATATGGCAGAGCAACAATCAAAAACAATATCAGTTCTATTTCTGTCCACAATATCGTAGTTTCCAAAAAAGCAAACATTTTGAAGCAGAGAGAAAGAGAAAGAGAGAAGGGGGGGGGGGGGGGTTTATAGTTCAAGGGAACGACTGGTCAGTTTCTTGAAATGGTTATTACCTGGGCAGTTTAAATTCTTTGGAAATTGTAAGAAGAAAACTGGTTACATATAAAATTTTCCATATATTTTGCATTCTGATATGTCATGCTAATGTCTGCATAAGCGTAATTTATAAGAAAAATTAATCTACATTTTTCGACAGAGCATTATCACTGAATACCTCATCTTCCTAGTTAAGTAATCGTTATTTTTCTTTTTTACCTAATCATCATTTTATTAATAGCTAAAACGTACAATACGTAAAAAAATAAAAATAAACAAAACTAATGGTAAACATAATTTTAATTCTAGAAATCGCAGAATGAAACTGATTTGCAAATTCATTATTATCATATTTGTCAAAATATGTTGAAGCTTTTGTCTTTGCGCTTTTACTAAATATCTAAAAAAACGAAAAATATTGAAATATAATATTATTAGAATTTAATTTTTCAATAATATATGCATCACTAACTTTTCATTTAAAATTGATATACATTTCTACTTTTTATGATAAGAAGAACATAAATGTGAAATAAAATTATAATGTTGCTAACCATATAGTATTTTAAAAAATAAGCTCAATTCTGTAAGTTGAAAACTCATCAGCAGAGCGCAATATTAATATATGCCGCTCTAACTTCAGATGTATCAATGACACATGATCAATAAACAGTTACATTTGGAAACATTGCATAAATTTGGTTGCTCCAAATGATTTTCACTAAACGAAACTTTGCGATGGTGTGAAGTCTGTCATTGTCAACTTTAGACCATTGGTTAATCTCTGTTCTTTCTCTGTTACACATGACTTTATGTTTGACTACTGTTCTTATATAGAAAAAAAATCTGTTATGCACCATCTAGTTCTACATGATCTATAGTTTTGACAAAAACGCCGAATGTGAGAAAGCGTCCTATAGCTATGCCACTATTCTTTTATACAGGTACTGTAATTTAAACAAACTTCAAATAGGAATAACATTTGAAGTTTGATGCAGTTTCTTGCATAAGGAAGTATTGTAATTGTAAACAAATACCCATTTATGTTGTATTATTTCTCAATTATCCTCCAATGTTTTAATTGAAGTTTTACACCGTTTAAACCATAGATAAGTTTTAATTTTTCGACCACGATAATTTGGCTTCTGAGTTATGCAACTTCAGATTGATTTTATAGTTCATAATAGGAGCAACAATACAAGAAATTACAGTCAAACCTCGTTTACATGAACAAGCTTACCGTGTTCACTTTTAATTGGTTCTCTTTTTGTGACTGTTAACTTGTTCACTTTTGTTCACTTTTTGCTAATTACCTTTAACATGAATTGTTTTCACAGTCCCCTATAAAAATTAATACAAAGATTTAGTACTGATAACATGACTTACTGTTAATTTGAAGAAATTTTGATAATCCTTGAGATTCATGTTAACGAGGTTCGACTGTAATAGAACCTTAGATTTTTCATTAAAATGTTTTCTTCAAGTGTTATTTTAGCTGCCATTTTTCTTTAGTGATTTCGCCAAGGTCACAAGACCACGATTGTATTGTCAAGAAGTAATATAATCATTAATTAACAATACCCCGTTTCCTTTTCTTCAAATCACTTTTTCTTATTTATTTTTATCCACAGGCTCTCTACATAAAATTATAAACTTTTATTGCATATAACCCGCTCCAAATATATTTTTTTTTTCTCATTTCATGATTATATTTTCAAACAAAATTTGTCTTTGATGAGACTCTGAAATTTAAATTTGCACTGCACTTTAAAAAAGTAACATTCTTGCACGAAATTTCAATTTGGACTATTTGGCTCGTGAATGCAACTTTTTAAGTATAATAATAAAAAAAAAAAAAAAAAAAAAAAAAAAAAAAAAAAACAATGCATTTATAATACTACACGCAGTTCGTATTTTTGATAGTAAGAGAAAGGAAAACAAGACATTAAACCTCATGTAAGGGAAGTTTAATTCTTTGAAATAATATCAAGAACATGAACAGAAGCTCCAAAACCTTAATTTTGATGCCGATAAATGAAAAAGAAAAAAAAAATGAGAAAGCGAATACTTTGAAGAGATGAAAGATTTGTAATATAGCTGTATTAAATGAATGTCATCAAATTTTTTTTGTTTCACCGACTTTTGTGTACTTTTCTACAAGCGACCTATAAGAACTACATGGACACATTCAGGATCTCTTCCCAAATTAGATTAGAATTGTTTCTGTACTTTGGACCTTACCGTTATAAACAATTTTGCATGTTTTTTTTTTCTTTTTTTTGTGTCTTTATAAATGAACTATAAGAAGTATACTTAATTAACTAAGTAACCCAGAATACTTGCAATATCAATACATTGTCCTAGTTAGGTTTGAATTGATTCAGTATTTCAGACATTATCGTGATGATAATTTTTTTTACATCATATTTTTGTTTGTGTGTGTGCTTGTCCTTGTAAACAAACTATAAGAGCTGCATATTTTGTTCAAAATATCGGCAAATCTGATTTGGCTCGAATTGATTACGTATTTTCACAATGACAAGATTTCCTTTGTATAAAGATTATTCAATAGATAGAGAGATTGGCTAATGCTAGCACTTTTTTTAAATCAATCGTGAAATAAAGACAAATCAGAAATGGTTTTATAACCAGGATTCAAGAAAAAACAAAGATGCTTTTCGATATAGTCACTGTGAAGATTGAGATATTTGTCATACCGGTGGATAAATTTTCTAATAAGGAAAGGGCAGCTCACATCGCTGTGGGTCAAATTACTGAGGATCAGGAAAAAACACCTGTCTATTCATTACGACTTATACTGTATACCTGAGTCAAAGCGTTTTGATTAGTCTACGTTTAACAGATCTTTGATAACAAGATCCTATGATAACAAGACGATTCCTACAATGATCATACCGACAAAAATGTAATGATAGATTGGTTGACGGCAATGTTTGTAAATATGTTCTTTCTTTATACTCTCTTCGTAGCATGTTATCGCCAACGGCTTTAAAGTGGATCTCCATGGCGGTCGTCTTGGAGATTTTCATTAATACAGAAGGGCTGCTTTACCACACCTGTCTTCAGCATTCGAAAATCATGACAATTACTCGGAACGAAGGTGAACTAAAGGCTTAATCGCTTATTTCTTTATTTTGATGGAAAGTGTTCGATCATCTAACGTATAGCCATATCTAGCACTGTTTGCATTTCACCGTCTTCGGAACTGTAGCAGTGTTTCCAGGTGGCTACTTTTTTTAATTCAGAATTCTTGAGTGGCACTACTGTTTTGAATTGGTAAAATTTCAGTTCTGTTCGCCTTAATTAATATGTCATTAAACAAGGCGAAATACACCAATTCAAAAAAAAAAAAAAAAAAAAAGTGGTGTTAATCCAGGAATTTTATTTTTTTAAAAGTAGTCCACAAGTAAAACTGAGCTGAAGACAAATCTGATATACAGCGTCCTTGCACGAGCGCAAGTCTTCCAGACTCTGGCGGCTATCTTCTATGAAAGGATTATTCGAAAAATCGCCTATCTGTCGTCTTCAATTGTCGTCTTCAATCGTCTTCAATTTCTTAGTTGCTATGAGAAAAGTAATTATAAATGTACTTGACATGGTTATAAAACCATTTTGCTATACACAGTTCTTTTTATTTTATGCCCCATTAGAAGTTCGAAAAACAGTGTCCTTTGTATAGAGATAGACAAACTAACTCGTTATAATGGGTCGATTTCAAAATAAATTAGCCTAAAAAAGTGCAGTTCAACTAAAAGTCACTTTAGATAAACACAATGAGCTGTATCTTTATAGTCCAAGAGCCGACCGCATAAGTCCCTAAGTCAAATCCTTTACTTTATGGAAGAGTAGTAATAGAGGAATCTAATAATCCATGCCTGCCGGAAGCGAAGTGAAGCCAAAAATTGATACCACTAGTGGTTGACTCGGTTTAGCATTGCGTTTGCCGTACAATCAAAAGTAGGAAAACATGGAAAACTGGGTGCAGAAAAACACAATGCTAATCCTACGAGTCAACCACTAGTGGTATTAATTTTTGGCTTATGCACCTCTTTGCTTCCGGCAGACATGGATCACTAGATTCCTCTATTACTACTCTTTCATAAAATAAAAGATTTTTTCTTGTGTTCGATGACTTAGGGTTTTGCGCCGTCACCTCTTGGACTATTATTCTTATGATGGATCTGGTGCCCCTGAAAATTCTCTACAGACATATAGCTGATCACTGAACTTTGGTTAAAGAATCCATGCCATATAGATAACGAAAAATCTAAAGTTTGATTTAAAGATTTAAAAAATGTTGAATGCTATAACTTTCTCTAACTAGTTCTTCTAACTGAAATGAGAATCGCTTTTCCTGGCATAAAATTAACAATTTGGCTCCAAAATGTAGCGATAAGAAAGGAGCTTCTCTGCGAATAGAACAAAAGAAGTGTGTATCGAAACGATCTTATTTCCGTCTTAATCATAAAATGAATTTAAATGCTTTCAAAAACCCATAATCGATATATCATTTCTATGTCACACTTCCACGGGTTAATCTCGAAATTCAGAATTCGTAGACTGGCAACACAACTGACAGGAACGGGAGTTACGTGGAACGGCTGCAAAGGGGGGAAAGAAAGTTGAAGTGTATGCCGGGGGTATACCGCTGACGTTGAGGCGGACAATTCAATTTCACGGACGACTTCCTATTGGGCTTATTCCCGCTTTATAGAACAGGGGAAAGGGGGTAAAGAGGTCTCTAAAATTTTACGCGCTCACTATAATTGCCATGCTTAGTTGCTCTCCCTGTGGTATTGGTTTATTTCGCTGCAGAAACAAGCGGCCTCCGTTTTCTCGACTCCCGTTAAGGCCATTAATTCCCAGAAGGTGCCGCTGCCGTAATAGGAAGAAAAATTTCATTTATTCTTTGAACGTTTTTACCCCCGGAAGAAAAAGAACTGCTACTACTTCTTTTAAGTGGCGCCTTTTCTTTTTGTTGCCACTTTTATTTAGTTATTTATTTATTTTTGGAGGTTTCGATGGAGAAGGAAATACTAAGAAGTGGTCGTTTGGTGGGGTAAAGGGGGGGAGTTTTTATTTTTTATTAGATTTTTTTTATTTATTTACTTTTTGTGAGCGAATTTGCCGGTGGACAGAGAAGGTTGGTTAGCAAATTATATTCCGTACTCGCTGTTGGGATTTATTTCTTTTGTTTCGCGCTAGGAATTTTTTTATATTTATCTTTTCAATTTGGCAGCAGAAGTAAAACAAGTTTGGAGATATTTTTGTACATATTTTTTTTATTTTTAAAGAGAAGCTGGCTTGATCAAATTTTAATATCATCATATCACTATAAAAGTAGTATCTCTTTTCATCGGATTAAGTACCATTACAATGCCGGTTATTTTTAATGCAATATAAATTGCATCTATAAGAATTTGTAACATAGAAAATAGACAAAATGTAAGTTTAAATAAAGATTTCGAATACAGAAAACAATAATGCTAGTTTATTTGGATGAAATTTCAGAATATCTTTTAAAATTTTGTGAAAAATTAGGCATTAATAATCCACTGTATTAAATACGTAAGTGATTCAAAAAGTTAATTATATCCGACAAGAAATTTCTACTAATGCAACACATTTAATAAAACTGGAAAGCTAGTTAATAGAAGAAAAAAAACACTGCATCTGTTAATTTTTCTTTCTTTTTTCTTGAAAACGTAGAAGATTTAATGTTTAAACTGCATCTTCGTGGCATGGACTCCAGCAGAGCGAAATCAAAGATGGTGCAAGTATTTGAAACAGATCTGCTGTTGATCCATTCCACAGCCCAGACTTGCTGATCTTTCTTTAACCACGATCAACCACCTATTCCGAAATTAATCACAAAGCAGAAATGTTAGTGAAACCATGGTTTTCAAAATGTTGATCATTTCAAGAATTTTTAAAACTTGCATTTCTTACAATGTAGAGCATAAAACTTGAAATAGTCTAAACAAGAAAAAAAATCGTTAGAATTTTCCGCGCAAGAAACTTTTAGACATATTAACATAAAAAGTCATGCATGTTGCTAAGAATGCACAAAAAGCAAAAACAATAAAAGTAAAGTAAAACCGTATACAATTTCAAAGAAATTTTGCAACAAATGACATCCACCTTTCACAAAATAAACCTATGTGTTTAGACAAATAAACTTTATAATTTACGGCATCATATGTCATGTTTCACTTATGACATTTTTGTTGTTGTTGTTGTTAACGGGTACTAACACATTTTACACTGCTTACCATCCAAAACGAAACACCAAGAAGGACAAGCGATATCAAATCCAAATTTTTTGGACAAATAGCATAAAACACAAATGCGAATCGATTGAAATAAAAGCTCCGTCCGATTTGCATAATACAGAGCAATCAGTGTTGATTACAATAATTGAAGCTATACATATAGGCACTGAAAGAATCCTTGGATGTTTTCTTGAGGTAAATCAGTCTGCTGTTTGCACAGATTACCTAAGTTTATTTGGATCAGCAACATGTGATGTAGCTGGGCTGGTCACTTGCCAATCATTTGCTTCATGTATTCGACGAACGATAAATCAGGAGAATGGATGGATCAAGTCACTAGGGCAATCTTTTGAGAAATGAGGAATTGTTGAACGATGTCTATTGCGTATGGTCTCACATTGTCCTGTTGAAACTTAACTGCAGGCAAGACTTAGAGATAAGGACGACAAAAGAGATCAGAGACTTCAGAGATCTAGAACTGCCTATTAAGTGTATCAGCAATACGTAATATGGAGGTACGGGAGTAAAATCTAATGCCACTTCAGTCAATAACACCAGGTAAAGGACCAATATGGCAATGTATAATGAAAGAGTATCCAATCACTTTCCGCGTCGTTGACAGATTCTTATTCGACCATCATGCTGTTGCAGGCAGAATTGTGATTTGTCTGAAAATACAATGCAGTACTATTCTTTGTCCATCTCAGCCGTTCAAAGCATCACTGCAATCCTGTGGTGTACAGCTCGAGTTATTCACTGTAATGGACAGTTTGTTGAACTGCCCTTCTGCTGTTGTATTGTATGGGCTGATAGTGATTGTTTTGCAACAGGTCGTAATTATTGCGTTAGGATTATCAATGTTGCAGTGCGTCCCATCTTTGTCTTGTACACTACATGCTTGTCTACATTCTCGATGATGCAACGTGGCTGGTTTCCTTCCCATCGGTCGATCCATTTTTCCTGCACATACAACGATTCTATATTCACATCACTCTGACTCAATTTCGCCCAGCACGAACACCGATCTCTCAGAAGGGTAGTCCAGAACTTTTATACGCCATTTTCATTTCCCAAACTAAGAAATGTGCTCGACATTGTTCCGTAATCTTCAACAACGCATATTGAAATTTTTCGCGTAAAAAAAAAAATAGCTGGAAAAAAGAATTCCAGTATTAGCAGTTTATTCTCCCAGAGATTTTAGATGGAGCTATTGGTGCACATGATTTGCATGTACATTAAAATTCTGGTGATTTTCGTCTCTTATCGAGATCTATGAATGTGCAAATTTCATATTTATTGAAGGATTCCTTCAGGATGTTGCATTTTGTATGGCCAGCAAATGTATTCCCATAAGTCATTTTCACGAGTTATATGCACTACTTCAACAGATAATGTTTATAAGAGATCAAAATTTTATCTCTTAGACATTGTACAAGCATTTTATTTTCTAAGTCTCGAAGATAATTTATGATTTAGTAGGATATTATGATATATGCTTATGTTTCAATATAAAAACAAACATGCGTTAAAAAAAAGAATTACCCAGTAGTAGGCCTGATACATAAGATAAAACAATATTTTAAGAACTTTTATGTTCCAAATACTTCTTTGTTTATTAAAAGAAGTCCACTCCTTCCCACCCCCTTCTCAAAACTACGAACTCCCTGCATGCATTAATAAAACTTGTTCGGATTTAAATTTGTTTTTATTTTTCGTTTCAAAAACACATTGCATAAACAATGTTTATTTCTGCTAAGCCTCGAAATGGAAATTTGAGCTACAATATCTTTGGCATCGCTTAATATGATCTTTCTCAGTACAATTACCTGAACCTCAAAACTTTTATCCACATGTACTGCAGTATTTTCCTATAATATACTATTTATAACAACTAAAAATCAAGAATTCTCTAAAGTAAGCATAGTGAATATACAGTGAGGTGACAAAAGTCATAGGATAGCATGTCGGTCCTTTGTTTGCTCGGCGAAGTGCAGCAACACGACGTGATATGGACTACATTAAGCGTTGGAAGTCCTCTGGAGAAATATTGAGCCATGCAGCCTCTATAGACGTCCATTATTCTAAACGTGTTACTGATGGAGAATTTTATGCACGAACTGAGCTCTCGATTATGTCCCATAAATGTTCGATGGAATTCATGATCGTTGTAGCCAAATCATCGGCTAGAATTGTCTAGAATGTTCTTCACACCAATTACGAATAGTTAAGGCTGGGTGACATGGCGCACTGTCAGCCTGGAAAATTCCATCGTTGTTTGGGTGCATGAAGTCCATGAATGGTTACTAGAAGTCTCCCAGTAGCTGAACGTAATCATTTCCAGTTAACAAATGGTTCAGTTTGACCAGCGGACCCAGTACATCCCATGTAAACACAATCTACATCATTATGGAGCCACCACAAAGCTTGTAAAGTGTCTTGTTGACAACTTAGGTCCATGGATTCATGGAGTCTGCGCCACACTCGTATCCTTCCATCAGCTCTTACCAATTGAAATCATGATTCCGCTGACCAAGCCATTTTTTCCCAGGCATCTACGATCCAACTGATATGATCACGAGCCCAGGAGCGCTGCTGTTGGCGATATCGTGCTGTTAGTAATGGCACTCGAGTAAGTCTTCTGCTACTATAACCCGTTAAAGCCAAATTTCGCCAGACTGTCCTAACGGACACGCCCGTCGGACATCTCACATTCATTCCTGCGGTTATTTCAAGCAGTGTTGCTTGAGCACTGTTCACACTGACAAGTCTACGCAGACGCCGTTAGTCGCGGTCATTAAGTGCCGGCGTTCGACCAATGCGTTGTCCATGATGGGAGGTTATGCCTATATTTATGTATTCTCGGCACATTTTGGATCTCGTAATGTTGAATTTTGTAACGATTTCCGAATATAATAGTTAGCATATAGTTAGCAATGTCCCATGCATCTAGTTCCAACTAGCATAACGCGTTCGAAATCTATTAATTCTCATCGTGTGACCATATTCACATAATTAGCCTTACACACGAAGAATATGAACAAATGAAAGTCCTAACCAGGCATTAAAAAGCATTTATACAGTTTTTAAGCGACACTAACTACCATCTATATATTTGCATATTGCTATCCCATGACTTTTGTCATCTCAGTGTATATATATATATATATATATAAAGTAACATAGTTAATATAGTAGAACATAGAGAAAATATAGTGAAACATTGATATAATTAGTACTTAAAATTCGCAAATATATATCAAATAATTTACATGAAACGCGAGATATTTCTTCCAGTTTTTTCTGTTCAACGGAAAATTCTAAATAAACCGAAATTCTGTGATTTCTATTCTATAAAGTTCAATTTTTGTTGGAAAGACAATTCTTTTAAAATCACTACACCAGCTGCGCATGTCAGACGATAGACAAAAAGTTCTTTTCGTAGATGATTGGAAAATGAAAAAAAAAAAAAGTGAACTGACTATTGGGTTGTCGTTTTTATTTGGTCTGAGAAACTGAATATTGTTGCATTGATTTTAAGCTTCTTTATATTCTAGAATAAATCCGTTTTTCGTTACTAGAGAAAAAAAATGCTTTTCAACCATGAACATAAAAAGACTCAATGCTTCCATCGATGAATATGTAAAAATATATCGAAAACTTCATTCATAAAAATAAAACATATTACAATGATTTAATACCAAAGTAAATGAAATTTTAACATTTATTGTCAGCCTAACACAAATATTAAAGTCTCACGTCACAAAGTATTTTAATTTTTACAAACAACTATTATGAGTTCCAAGACTTGGAAAATTCTAAATCTTCAAACTAGCTTGCACTCTAAATTGAAATGTCTAAAATTCAGACACTTAAAGAGTTTTTCAAACTCTTAAGTGTCTGAATTTTTATGTACTGAGCATATAGTTCATAGAATTTTTTATATAATTTTTATATGTATTTAAACAGTGATCAATTTTTAGACATTTTAAAATGTCTTAATTTTTTCAGCCACTTTTTGCTTCTGAATCGTAGTCATTTTTATAGGCATTGTACATAGTCATGTTTGACAACGTTGAATTCTGGAAAAATATCTTTCCGTGGTTATGCTCCATCCACCCCCTTCATTTTAGAAGTTGTCAAATTTGGTATGCAATTCTCGTATCTACCTCGTACCAGATCGACATCGTAGTCATTATAATCAAAGTTTTGAACTTCTACAGTAGAACAAGTTAAAGTAAAAATAACAAGAATGATGCCCAGTTAAACTGATGGCATAGAGCTCACGGGCTATGCTGACTAATTGTATACTGCAGCTTTATATATTAATGCCTTTCGAAAAAAATAAGGAAGGAAGTACCTCCCCCCATTTCCTTTCTTTATGCTTAACACTAGAACCGCGGGAAATTTTACTCACTTTCTATAAAAATATTTCTCACCAGAAATTTTTATTGAAAGCAATTTAATATATGTATTTAAATTACTTTTGCTTAACCTATATTTACCGTATTCCATAAAGAATTTTCTGGTTTCAATCGACGTCTGCGCATTAGGTACGGGTCAAAATGACCCATTATCGTGGTTCTAGTGTTAATTATTGAAGCCCCAAAACTAATCAGGGATACGCCGTATCATATAATATACCTGTATCCAAAATTCGAAGCAAGTCGAATAATTCTGCATAAAAACCCATTTATGTAATTTAAGAAACGTTGTTCCACGTTCCCTCCTTTATAATTAATCATTAAACCTCCAAAACTGTTCAGAAATTCAACTTATCAGAAAGAACCTACATCCAAAATTTAAAGCAAATCGGATAACTCTGCATAAAACTCTATTTAGCTAACTTAAGGGAAAGGTAATCTCCTGTACCCCCCTCCCCTTTATAATTAACAAAAGAACACCACAACAAATGAGCGAAGCTTCTTATTACTATGAACCTGTATACAAAAATTTAAACAAATCTGTTAATTCTACATGAAAAACCATTTACATAAATTATGAGGGGTAGTTTCCCCTATCTTCCCTTTATACGTATCCAGTGAATTCCAAAAACAAATCAGGGAAGCGCTTTTTCAGAATAAACTTATACACAAAATTTGAAGCAAATCGGTAAATTGTGCGTGAAAAACTTTTCTACCAAAAATTGAACCGACTTCAAAAGCTACTGCAAAGTGAAAAATAATTTTTTTACAGAATAGTATTAAGAAATTAAATTAAGAGCACAGTATTAATTAACTTCCCGCTGCACAGGTCTGTAGCTTAGTTCATTTAGAAACACAATAATTTGTAGAAGATGAATAAATTTCAAGTCTTGAGCTGAAGAATCCAATATATTTTTATCTTTATTTATTGCGACACAAGGAAAACGAGCGTATTCACTTTCTTAACAAAAAATCATTACTACATTTCTATATTTCATACTACGATTTTCAGTTTTTATTTTTAACTCCACGAAAGTTCCAGAAAAAAATGATTCCTCAGTTCTGCCGTTGCCATTTTTCGAAATCGGAAGAAACTTGAATGTAGCACTATTTTCTTTTCGTGACAGTTCACGCAAAGCCATGGGGTCAGCTCTTGACCATAGAGTTGGTCCCCAAAGCTCCTTGACTCTTACAACTCCCCCCCTAAAAGAGCTCATTAGTGGCTTTTGACACAATGAAGCTTTAAAGTATATACACACAAAAAAAAATATTAGCAAGGATGAGAGCAATGTGAATCTTCCCATTTCTTTTAAAATAAATATATATACAAATACCACAATATATACACTAAATATAAGCATGAACGACAGAAATACCAAAATACATCAAAATTTAAACATTATACAATTTCCTTTTTTTTTTTTTTTTTTTTTTTACTTTTCCCAAATGACCCGCCAAAGGAATTTCGTCAGCAACAGATAAAATACACTGTCTCTTACACTGAGGTAACACCACCTGCTTCACAAATTCACCACAGACATCTTCAGAATGCATAAGAATACCTTCCTCTATAAAATAAGCACTTTTATTATTTTTATCAATTTCCCAAATATTTCTTGAAGTATCATCAGCTCTTTGTAGTTTCATAAAAGATTCCTCTGTTTCCTTCTCACTCAAATCAAGTTCATCTTTTCCAGGATCAGAATTCAACTTTTCAACCTTCGTATATAATATAACCTTATGGTTTAATGCTTCATAAGCAGTTGGACATATAAGCATCTCATTCACCAGTTTCTTGGAAACGGCACAAGTTACCATCACATTTCCATGAATTTTATCATCTATTCTCATCGGTATTATTTTTAATGGAGCGACTTCTCTCTCTCCGAATGCTGAAGTTATCACAATCGTTCCTTCTCCTTCAACTGATACATCCTTGACTAAGTCTGCCCGTACCACCGAGATCTGTGTACCAGAATCATAGATACCGTCCAACACATTACTTCCACATCTAATCCTAACCACTTCCAATTCATTAAATTTCCCCTCTCTTTTCACACAGGACGAAACAGGTATTGTTATTCTTGCAGTTAATATCGATGACTGCTCTTCTTCAACTTTCTCATTCGATTGCACAGAGTTTGTTTGTGATCTTTGTACACCTTGAGTACCACGTTGATTTGGGCAAAATGAAGCCTTGTGACCCTCTTGTCCACACGAATAACAAGTAATTTTATTAGGTATCCGTGTCTTTGCTTTATAAGTACCAACTCTTGACTCATATCTGTGATCCGATGCGAATCCAGGGTTTCTATTATCAGTTTGCTTAGGATAAAATGAAAAATTACTCTTCTCTTCCGAAAATCTATCTTTCTTAACTAACTTCCTAAAATCTTGTCGCACACTTTCATATGAATCAAGTTTCTCAGCCAAATCAGTTGGAGATACTATTTTAGGCCATTCATCCACAAAATGATCTCGAATCTCATCAGGCACTCTTCTTTTTAATTGATCAGTTACAATCAAATCTTTTAAAGAATTGAAATCAGCAATTTTAAGTCCATCAATCCATTCTTGAAAATAACCATTTAATTCAAATACAAATTCTCGCCAGGTGCGTTCAGGGTTTCTTTGATGTTCCATAAACTTTCTACGGAATCTCTCAGGACATAACTTAAACCGTCTCAGTAGAATCCCTTTAATATATTCATAATCTTCAAATTTTTCCTCTGCCTCACGTGCGAGAGCCTGTATAATGTCGGACAGCAGCAAAACCAACAAGTTCGATACCCAATGTTTTGGATCTACACACATCCTCTTTGCTTGGTGTTCAAAAATAGATAAATACAAAACAATGTCGTCCTCCTTGACATTAAATTTAGGCATAAGTTTCGCAAATTCAATTCCATAATTATAGGTTTTCATTTCCAATCCATCAATTCCTGCTCTTTCGCTATCTTTCCTTATCCTCAACTTCTCCAACTCAACTCTTTCCAACGCAATTTTAAACTCCCTCTCTTCTCTTTCCAACGCAATTTTTTCCATCTCTTTTCTCGTCTCTATAATAGTTTCCATCAATCCCTTCACAAACTCTACTTCATAATTTTTACTCGCCATAATTATTTGTTTTAAATCAGCTATTATTGCATCCGGTTCAGGGTGCTCTCCCAATTCTTCAGCCAGACACCGTAAATCTTCTTTACGAGCCTTACCCAAAAATGACATTGTTACTTTTTAAATAGTTTCTCAAAAGGGTAATAAACTGTCCAACAAATTCGCAAAAACTCAATTTAACCGTAATTCGGAATCACTAATCCACCACTCTAATAAACACCAGAAATAAGTCACACTTTGTAACCATATCACACACATAAATTCAATACCATTGCGAGCACCATAGCAATTTCAAAATTCAACACCTTCACATGTATCACGTCACAATACAACTCTTCAACTAATACTACTTCATAAATCAATCCAGATTCATATTAAAACAAAAAATATACACACCACATCAATGAACACTCATCATAATTTATAAATCCTTCAATTAACATATATACACAACCAATACTCAATTATTCTCCGAAATATACACAGCCCTACTTTCATCGCAAAACATCTCATATACAAAACCAACAATAAAAAAAAAAATCACAACCAAAATCAATTCAAAATATCCTCCATCCAGCCGGCACTACAAAACACCACTCCTATACTGCTACAATACTACTACACCTTAGCACTGACGTACTACTTAGTTACATTCAAAACAAATTCCTTTCCTTAACGTCAAAATATGAAATAAATCGCAAAAATCTTAATAAATTCATCATAGATACAATATAAATTCTTATAATGGGAAGTCACATTAATAAAAAGCTCTCACCTTGCATCCTTCCAGACTACGCCAATTAACTTCCCGCTGCACAGGTCTGTAGCTTAGTTCATTTAGAAACACAATAATTTGTAGAAGATGAATAAATTTCAAGTCTTGAGCTGAAGAATCCAATATATTTTTATCTTTATTTATTGCGACACAAGGAAAACGAGCGTATTCACTTTCTTAACAAAAAATCATTACTACATTTCTATATTTCATACTACGATTTTCAGTTTTTATTTTTAACTCCACGAAAGTTCCAGAAAAAAATGATTCCTCAGTTCTGCCGTTGCCATTTTTCGAAATCGGAAGAAACTTGAATGTAGCACTATTTTCTTTTCGTGACAGTTCACGCAAAGCCATGGGGTCAGCCCTTGACCATAGAGTTGGTCCCCAAAGCTCCTTGACTCTTACAGTATTTATCATGCGTATTCTTATATTTTTGTAAATTAATTTGATTTTTTGAAGTCGGTGCCAGCCAATCCAAGTTACATGTAATTTTCAAATAGACACACATCCAAGTATCTACGAGTTATTTTACGATTTGCATTGGATAATTAATTTTAATTTTGAACTTCACCGACTTCAAAAAATCAAATTAATCTACATAAATATAATAATACGCATGATAAATACTATGCTCTTAATTTAATTTCTTAATACTATTCTGTAAAAAAAATTTTTTTTCACTTTGCAGTAGCTTTTGAAGTCGGTTCAATTTTTGGTAGAAAAGTTTATTTTTCTCTTTTTAGTTAAAAGTTAACGATTTTTTGAAGTCAGTTAATAAAAATTATAATACGGGAAAAATCACTGTAAACCATACACGTATGTCAGGAGTGGGGTTCGAACCCACGATCTCTTTCAAGAATCAGAAATCAAATCTGCTGTCTTACACCGCTCAGCCACCTGACTGCACTCCATTCGGCGAGCTTCGTCATCGTCCATGTTACTTTTAGTTTGCGAGAAATCACTAATTTTATTAGTTTTTACTTAATTACTAAAAAAGTACTGAACCAATTTCAATGAAATGGAAGAAGTACCAATGGAAGAGTAGCCTCTTTCATTTAACACAAAAAACAAATTAATCGGTTGGATAGTTTCGGAGTAATCGGTGAACATACATAGAAAAAAAATACATTCGCGCCGAATTGATAACATCCTCTTCTTTTTTGAAGTCACTTAAAAATATACATAGCACGGAAAATATTTTTGTATACTGTACACGTATGTCAGGAGTGAGGTTCGAACCGACACTCTCTTTCAAAACCAGAGATTAAATCTGGTGCCTTAGACCGATCGGCTGTCCGGACTTCATTCGCTTCAGAGAACTTAGTCAATGTCATGTTACTTTTCGCAAGTCTATTCTTTTTTTGAGTACTCTTTCACTGATAAAGTATTGAGTTAATAAAAAATCTCTGATACTCTGTGGTAACGTTTAAATACATAATATTCCTAATAGCATAATTAGTATTTAACTTGTTAAATATATATTTAAAAATCATAATACGGAAAAGATTATGGTATACACGTACGTCAGGAGTGGGGTTCGAACCCACGCTGCCTTTCGAAAACCAGATCTTAAATCAAGCGCCTTAGACCGCTCGGCCATCTCGGCATCGGTAAGTTTATTCGACATCCATATTACTACTGATTTGCGAGAAATCACTAATTTTATTAGTTTTTGCCTAATTACTAAAAATGTACTGAACCAATTTCTATGAAACGGAAGTGATACCAATTCGAGAGCAAGCTCTCTCATTTAATACCAAAATCAAGTTAATTGGTTGGATAGTTTCGGAGTAATCGGTGAACATACATAAAAAAAAAATACATACGCCTTGAATTGATAACCTCCTCTCCTTTTTGGAAGTCGGTTAAAAACCTAAATTAAGACGAGGGGATTACCCTCCATTCCCTCTCTTTAAAATTATCCAATGAACACCCAATACTAATCACGGAGGCACCTCATTAGAATGGCACCTCATCCTACATCTAAGATTTCAACGAAATTGTTTAATTCTGCATTAAAAATCCATTTATATAAATTAAGGGGAGGGGCAATAGCCCCCATTCTCCTTCTTATACTTATCGAATGAACTCTCAAAACTAATCAGGGACGCGTCTTATCATAATAAGCCTATATCCAAAATTTCATGTAAATCGAATTGTTTTATCATGAGTTATCGCGTTCCGCACGTACGCACGTACATACATACATACAGAAAGGGCGGGCACATAAGCTCTCAGGCTTTGATAGCCTGTGAGATAAAAAATATGTATTTATCTAAATACAATAAAACCTCTCAATAGGTTATATCAATATACTCACAATAAAACCTCTCAATGTACCTATAGCATTCATCCACAATTCAGAGGTGTCTGCTTTTTTGAGAAAAAAAAATATGTAAAAATGTGCACATAATATAAATGAAAAATATCTTTCCTAAATAGTGGTGTTCTCCATTTACACGTGTCCAACGGAAGTTTTGCTATAAAACCTTCATATGGACAAATTTATTTAACGAACACTCACCTTTTTCAACATAAGCACATATTTCTACCCCAGAAAAGCGAACACCTTCGAATAGCAATCAAATTAAGCATTCTAGAAGTATTCGTTTTTGAGAGGTTTTGTGGAATTTAGGTTTTTTTTTTTTATTTAGTTAGTTGTTAACCTTATTCTACTTTAGGAGTTCAAAACATTGATTAGAATCAAACCAATGTCAAAATAAATTTAAAATATAAGCTTTGCAAAAAATTGCATATCTAATTTGGGAACCCCTCAAATGGAAAGGAGAAAGGAAAGAACACTGTCCACTTTTCCCGTGCTTTAATAAAATATTTTTTTTTTCTTTTATGACAAAAAAACTAATTCTGCATTATGTTTTCTAAATAAAGGTATTCGGTATTCGCCAGTGTCCGTTATAGAAGTTAATGGACATTCCCTAATTCCGTACATCTCTATTTAGAAAAAATCCATTTAAATCCAAAACGTATACATATCTATTTATTTTTACCTAACAAAAGCAGACACCTTCGATTACCGAATAAATTCCACAATCCCAAAGTGACCGCTATTGGGATTTTTTTTTTCTTTTTTTTTTTTTTTTTTTTTTTTTTTTTGTATTTTGTATTTTGTTAAATATATTTTGTGTTTTTAATCCTGACCTGCTCAAAACATTCAAAACTATCTTTATATTCAGTATAATGTCGAAAAAGATTTCAGATATAAGCTTTACGAAAATTGTTTACGGAATCTCCTACCCACTCCTCGAAAAAACTAGTCCCATGTGACAATCTGAAAATTTTCTTCTATCTCATACATGTTAATACTTTAAAATTCGCTGTGACAGTACCAAAATTAATTGACAATCTATGCTCATCATGAGAATTTTAAAGATATGATTCCGTTCATTGCTTCTTGAGGTATGACTGTCTCTAAAATTAGGTAAATTTTGCAAAATGCAACATAATAGCGCAACTTTTTGGGCGATTAACGCCAAAACCGAATCAGAAGAAACTTGTGTCAACGATTAAATGAATCTTAAGTTAGATGAAAACTCGATCATTATAGTTCTTGAGATACTATTGAGAAAAACCTTGAAAAATTCAGCATAGCAGTGCCAAATGTAGGGTCTATTTACTCCAAAATATAATCTACACTAAGTCATATCAAGGACTACCTGAGTCTGAAAATTTATGAAAATCGGTGCATTAACTCTTGAGATACAGTTATACAAAAAATTGCACAAAATGTAGCTTAGCAGCGGCTCCACTTGTTGATAGATTTACATTTAAATGTAAAAAACTTCAATTCATATCAAGGATTCATAGAGAAAACTGGATTTTTTTTCAATTTTGGATAAGCGAATTTTGAAACTCATCTCCTCATTATTTGAATCAAATTCCTGAGGAGAAAAAATCTTAAATTAAAACAGCGTTTGCTGTAACTGAATGCAAAATCACATTGGGACTCTAAAAATAAAATGCTTTGAAAAAACTTTTTTACTTTCTTCTATCTCCAATAGAAGAAGTATTGTAATCGAAATTTTTTTTCGACTTCCGGTTTTCGACGGATTTACACGTTTTAGGGGTCAGAGATTCCAAAAAACATGTTTTTACAAAATGTTTGTCTGTCCGTGTGTCTGTGTGTGTGTCTGTGTGTGTGTCTGTTTGTGTGTCTGTCTGTGTGTATGTCGCCATTCTACCCTCAAAAAATGTATGAAGATATGCATAGAATTGAACAAAATTTTTTGTGAATGTTTTTGGCTGTGAAAAGCAGGTCCTCCTTCAATTTTGAAATATTCCACCGGAAGGGGGCACTGCAATCACGGTTTTTGTTCCATTTTCAATATTGTACCGACGAAAAGTGTATGAAATTATGCATCGAATTGAACCAAATTTTTTGTGTAAGTGTATGGCTATGGCTAGTTGGTCTCCTCTGAATTTGAAAAAAATCCGCTGGAAGGGGGCGCTGCAATCGCGAGTTTTGTTCCATTTTCAATATTGTACCGACCAAAAGTGTATGAAGTTATGCATCGAATTGAACCAAATTTTTTGTGTAAGTGTATGGCTATGGTTAGTTGGTACTCCTTGAATTTGAAAAAAATCCGCCGGAAGGGAACGCTGCAATAGCGAATTTTATGCCACTTTCAATATTGCACCCCCTAAAAATGTTAAGTAAAAGTTAGTTCTAGAACTGAACTAAATTTTTTGTATATGATTATTTTTTGGTATGGCAAGTAGTTTTCCATGAATTTGAAAAAAAAAAAAAAATCTGCCTATCATTCTATTGTCCATCGGCTCATGCAGAGACGGAAATTCATTTTTACTCCGATTCATTGACTGAAGCAGAAATTTAAGATGAAAATTAAAGTTGGTATGGTATTGAATTAAAATTATTAAAGCATTAAAACGAGTAACTATTTTTTTTAAATATTAAAATGTACGTATGAGATAGAAGAAAGTTTTGGGATTGGCACATCCAACTAGTTTGAAAATATGTTAGTCATAGTTTGAAAAACGTTTTTAGATTCATGTGCATAAATAACAAACGAAAGAAGTAACTTCACCAAATAACAAAAAATTTTGAACATACTGCTAATGATTATACAAAGAAATTTAGAAAAAAACTGTGTCTAGATGCTTATATTTGAAAGCATATGCGACGTATAATACTTTTAAGCGGATTTTTATCGGCAAAATGCTTTTATCTCATGTTCCACCAAAAACAGATAAATATTCTTGCATGTAATATAGCATATGAAAACCCTAAAACATTGCTATATATTACAACATAAGAGCATTTTTCTTGCAATATAATATTTATTATAAGCTAGAGTCTAAAGCATTTCGAAGGTAAGATTATAGAAGATATCGTGAATTATTCCTACGCAAAAATAAATAAATAATTTTGAAAACTGGCAGATATCTACAGTTATTTCACACGCAAACTTGTATATTTTTTCAATTCTATTCACTAAAAATCCTAAGCAAACTTGAAATTCAGCGATTTCTATTCTATAAAGTTCAATTTTTATTCGAAAGACAATTCTTTTAAAATCACTGCACCAGCTGCGCGTGCCAAACGATAGACAAAAAGTTCTGTTCGTAGATGATTGAAAAAATGGAAATGAAAAGAAGTGAATTGACTATCTGGTTGTCGTTTTTTGTTTGCGCTTAGACAGTGAATGTCGGTGCATTACTTGCAGGAGGATCTTTTATTTGGTATTGGCTTTATTTCCATAGGATGTACGAAAAATACGAAAGGCAAAAATGCATATACAGGGTGATTTAAAATAGAATTGATAAACTCTAAGGGGTAGTAGCGCATACGACAGCAAACAATTTTTGTATAGGAAACCAACACACAATTTGGGAAGGGCTGGGAGGAAAAAATAAAAAAAATTAACCAGGGAAAATTTGCGCCAGTCCTGATAGACTCAGGGTGCGTATTTTTACAATTTTCACCACTAGTTTTTTTAAGTAATTTTCAACTTATTTTATAGTAAAACTAGTAACAATTGTTGTCAGGTTCTGAGGAAAAATACCATTTCCCAGCAAAGAGGAAATTGCTAGCCAGCAGCAAGATAGGTGCTGGTAATGATGGCGAAGTGCTGGCTAATGGTCTACCACTGCATGGTCACTGCTGGACAGCTACAGTCAACTTTGCTGTTGGAAATCATTAGATAAAATTCTGATCGGCCTCCGTTTTATTTCATGCGCTGGCCCAGCACACGATGGATGTGCACGAACTTTTGCAGTGTTATTGCTGGGAACCTTTACACTAGGTAGCGTTGTGAATATCGAAGACATTGAGTATTTCGGAATTCATCATTCTGGGTATTTGTAATTTCATTCTGGAATTTTCAATGTTTTATTAGCGACCATTACGTACGTTGTGATTGTGATCAAGAACAATAACAACCATTAACAATAAAATAAATTAGTAAAACTATAAATATATTCTTTATTTAACGGAATTTTTTTAAATTCTTAAATCTGATTTTCTAAGTTACAAATGACTTCGGTTTTCATAATTCACACATTTGAGAATTATATAATGTATATGATTTCTATGTGGCTTTAAAGATTAAAAAGGCAAATCGCAATAAAAACAAACTTAAATATCTAATAAGAAGAGATGAGTTATGAAATGCCATAGCATTACGCGAAAGGCATCAGTCTCGTCCGATCACAAAATCCAAACAACATCGAACGCGGTTAGTACTGTGGAGGATCCACTGCATGTTGGAAAAATCTGAGTATATTCGGATGTTCCTGTATATTACATTATTTCTATATACTGCTTTCTGTTAAACTAGCTTATAGAAAAACGGTCTAGAATTCTATGATACTTTTTGCAATGGTGCTGGATGGGTGTTTGCTCATAGTAAAAAAAATCTGTCTGATGGTTTGCCACTGTATAAACACTATAGGATAAGTGATGGTGCTGGATTAAAAGTGCTGGCCCAGCGAAGGAATTGCTGTAGGATAGGTGCTAGCACTGCAGGAAAACTGATGGATTGAAGTAATGTGATGGCATACCAATGCTGGCCTGCTGTTGGCCATCATTTTTGGGCCAGCTGCATTTCGCACGGACATTTTAGTACTGGTTTAAGTAATGGCACCACTCAACTTTACTGCTGATGGCACAGCTGGCTGCCATCGTTTTACCAACTGATGGCCCATTGTTTCTTTCTTTGCTTGGTTAGAACTATTGTTATATGATATTACCTTTTTACTTGTGTGCTGTATCCTGTCACTATCTGTGTACTGGAAATTTTAAAGTAATATTTTTTTTCTTATTTGGAAATTAATCCGGGCTTGTTTGAATTAGATAATATTAGCTGAAAGAATATACTGTATCAATAGACTGGAGATTCTCTTGCCATTAAAAATGCATACTTGAGATAAAGCGTACAAAAGCTTTCCCCCACAATTTATAGAGAGAAGAGACATCACGGAAAGATGATATTTTGAGAGGACAGGGCCCTGTTGATAGGTAGGGATCCCCATAGGCTCCTTTGGAGTGCAATTGGATAGTGAATTGAAGGCAGTCTGGTGTTAAGACATCGTGGGGAGAAGTTGACTTTTACCTGAGCAGAGTTCTCGTACAGAGCGTTTTTTAAGTTCTGTGAGGCTCTTGGAGGATAGAGCTATTATACTGGGAGATTTAGTGTAATCTTCGATAAAGTCTAATTTATCTAGCATAGTGTGAGAGAGATGTATAATAGTTTATCAGTACACAGAAAATATTTGCTGTATTTAACTTGATGTCGGTCCAAATCACCTATATTCGAGTTATTAATTGTAAATGTTGTTTCGTTAGTTGTAAGTAATGTGTAAATAAATTGTCAGTTAAGTTTAATTGAATCAGTTAGTATACTTTCGATAAATCTTTCATGACGCGCCCGATATCACGTAATTATATCGATGATAGCAGTATATCAAAATAAAGGAACATTCTTCGAAGTCGGGTGGGATTAGAGGAAATGCGACAATTGTCTTTGGCTGAAAACCATTCATACTTTGGGTATGCGCACATTCTGCGGAGTTACATCAATAAATTTCTTTAAAATAAAATAATTTTTTTCTGTTGAAAACTTCTACATAATTTTCTTGATAACTAATTGAAAGCTTCTCATATTTTTCTTTATAAAAATTTAATTTTTATTGTCTAAATTTTCTAATTAAATTCCTAACATATTTTCTTTTATAATTCTATAAAGATTTAAGAAATAATATAGAGTGTTTTATTAGAAGTGTTATTTTGAAATTGGCAGTACTATTTTTAGTCAGTCACAGTCAGTTTTACAGATGACGGATGACTTGTGCAAAGTATGTTTTGTCATTTCAGCACGAATACACTAACGACAGAACAACGCCTGCAAATTGTGCAAAATACCATCAGTTTATTTTGGGAGACAATTGGTGAGAACATAATTTCGCGTAATAGACCTGTGAATTGCTTTCTACGGTCATATGATCGCACACCAGTGGATCTTTTTTTCCGGGGATATGTGAAGTCGTTGATCTACACCGATAAGGGTGTCCGATAAAGTATTCCGATCAAAACTGCTTATTTTCAGATTTATTTTTGAATTCCGTTTTGCTCTCAAATGCACCAAACTTTCAAAATCTCTTATTTAGAAACTAAACAAGGTGCCGTGATTGTCAATTTTCTGATAAATGTAGAAAATGTTGCAAAAAAATGCTGTCAAAAATGGCGTTTTGGACCCAATTCTCCGAAGCGGGAGATCTGCGAACGAAAAAAAGGGTCACGCTGAGAAAATAATTGTTTATAAATCAAATTCTAATTAATTCAGCGAAACATCCCATGGCACCTTGTACGTCACTTCAAAAATCCCCTCAGCAAGTTTCATGTTTCTACTTTAAAAAATGAGTCGGAAAAATGTATCGGAAAATTTTGAACTGTTGAAGGTGGAAAATAATTTTTTCGAATACACAGGCGTTGAATTACTTGGAAATCAACATACGCCGCGTTTTTGCTAGTATCCCAACTGCTCGATAAAGTGGTCGAAAAATGGACATCCAGGTTGCGCTTAATTCAAGCTGTGGTGCCCATATGCCCGAAATCCTTTTTTAATATTAATAGCATAAAATTATTAATTTAATAAAAGCAATACCATGGCCATTGACATTATTTTTATGTGCTTTATTTCAAAGAATATAAGAATTAAAAAACCTCTTCAGACTTGAGCATAAAATGACTTTACAAAAGTATATTTATTGCTTTTGCATAATCAAAATTACACCATAGATGACAGAAAGAGCTATCTTTAAGAAATCGGTACTTTAGGGGACTGGTAATTTAGGTTTCGAAATATGGATATAAAAGTACTAATCCCTTTAAAGGATTAGTTTAACTATCAGTAATATAAATTTACGCAATAACAAAATCAAGGTCTTTAAACAAGTAAATGATCAGCAAATCCTCAAAATTTTTTATTGTAAAGCATTTAAGTTAAATAATCATGAATATTTCTTACTTTCTTAGAAACAATGTCTTAAAGGTATTTTCGAAACTGGAATGAAAATTATATTTATTTTATAAAGCAATATTCATCAGTGCTGAGATTTATTGGTTTTGTTTCAAAGTAAAGAACATTTAGCTGTACAGAAGTAAAGTAAAAATGCAAAAAACTCAAACAGTTGAGTTTTTATGAGGAAAGCAATCGAAATACATATTTTTGTACCTCAGGTCTGAAGAGGTTAAATAATCCAAAAATTTCTTTATCTTCAACTGCTAACTATTTTTTGGATTCCGATCATAGTTTTAATTTTCATGAATAGTAATTTAGTAATTTTATGCGGTAAATGCATGTTTTTTAATCGTGACATTATTTTCTGTTCAATTTTTTTTTAAGTTATTTTTTGACAAAATGGCATCAATAAAATAAACAAACTTCATTCTCTTGTTTCTCTGCAATAATGGAAACAATGTGATTGCGATTATTTTCAAAAAATTTCACAAAAAAGCACACATCCACAAATGAGCAGCTTTCATTAAAAGATAATAATAATTATTATTATCAAAATTGATTCAGTAAAAAATTTATTTCTTATGACTATGAAACAGCCTTGTCTTTAAATAAATAGATTGTTCAAAATGCTTGTTTTTTCCCCCCTCAAATGTAGAAATTGAAAAAAAAAATTATCTTTTCCAAAATATGATGGAATTGTAATGTTCATCTTCGGATTATGTATTTTTACCCACTGATCTTGTAGTGTGCACTATCTCCAATTTGTTAGCAATCCCCTCCAGAAAAATTATATTTCTAAAGTAAATGCAAAATTTGTTTTTACATTTTTAGAATTCAATTTCCCTTAAAATTATTATAGAGGTTCTGGGCCATTTTCTGTATGTTTCGTACAGGTAAATGCACAACTGCATTCAAGTTGTAAGCCATAAGTATACACATAATCATAATACATAACAGTTTGTTTTCAAATTTTATATGCGTTTCTCTCTGATTATCGTAACAACTTTATATCAAAATAAGAATTTTAAAGTATTCGTTTTTACTCAAATGTTAAGATTAATGTTCTAAAACATAGTAAAAATAAATAGATGAGCATTTCTATTTGACTGCATATCAAATACTAATATATTTTTTTAAGCTGTTAAACCCAAGCCCCTTCTTTATGCAATCTCAGAGCATCAGGTACGGATCAGAAATAAATATTTCAAAAAATTTCAATCACCATTTAAAACATACCTTTAAGAAACGTAAATTCAATTTGATGTTTATAAATATGTAAAAAAGTATTTTACTGTAAGGTACCCCTATACGATAGTCTGTAATGACAGGAGATATTTTTCGTGTACGGGTGTAGTATTTAAATTACCCTCTATACGGACAGGGAATATTTAAGTAAGTTTAGTAGATGGAAGTGATTTTGAAGTCATGATATATATAAAAGAAATATATATATGAGTACATATGTGATTCAGATGCACTTCGATTTTGCATATATTCGATGAATTTTAGAAAAGATTTTATTGGATACATTTATCTTTTCTTACATTTCAAAATATGCCTTGCAGTTGCAGCTCTTAATTCAATAAGCAGCAATTCAATTCATAGCAAAATGCACTTAAAAAGTGCTTTAACCTAACATGTTCTACTCTTTATTAAGCTAGTTTCATTATTAAAATTCTGTAACATTTAAATGAAACTAAAGGACTAATAAACACTTTTTAAACTTCACTACTGAATTTAAAAAAAAATTTTAGTGTGATTACTAATTCCCAACAATACACTATGCAATTTTTTTAACGTAGGATCACTTATTAATAGCTACCCTAAAAACCTATCTAAAATTAAAGCAAAATTAAATTCAGGCGTCGCTAAATTTAATAATATTATTCCCATACAGAAATCTTTATGTTACTAAATTGCAGAATTCTTTAAAAAAGTAAGGCAAATATTATTATTTTGAAATAGTGATATTCAAAGTCTCCTGTCAATTTTCAAAAACGCACTGTGATTAAAAAAGCTCTGTTTCAAATTTTTATTGTTATCGATTGCATATTAATAATAAATTAATGCTCAATGAAGGAGTACACATACAGTTTGTTTGTATCTTTTTTATGCTTTCTTTTAACTTGCAATTCTGTTTATTTGTATGTGACAGTCAAATCTTGAAGTGTTGAACTAAGACACTTTTAACAGATGTAAATTTTCCAAGTGGGTGAAAAACGTACTGGTCAGGATTTGATTGGTCTGATACTATGGATCAGCTCAACAGAACAAATCGAAGGTCAGTACATGGAACTGCATAAAACGCTACATACGAAATCATATTAGAAAAAATTTATGACACGATTATTGAATTGGTAAATCAGTTATAACAGATGAAAATTTTCCAAGTGGGCGAAAAACGTCCTGGCCAGGATTTGATTGGTCTGATACTATGGATCAGCTCAAAAGAATAAATCGAAGGTCAGTACATGGAACTGCATAAAACGCTACATACGAAATCATATTAGAAAAAAATTATAACACGATTATTGAATCGGTAAATCAGTTATAACAGATGAAAATTTTCCAAGTGGGCGAAAAACGTCCTGGCCAGGATTTGATTGGTCTGATACTATGGATCAGCTCAACAGAATAAATCGAAGGTCAGCACATGGAACTGCATAAAACGCTACATACGAAATCATATTAGAAAAAATTTATAACACGATTATTGAATCGGTAAATCAGTTATAACAGATGAAAATTTTCCAAGTGGGCGAAAAACGTCCTGACCAGGATTTGATTGGTCTGATACTATGGATCAGCTCAACAGAATAAATCGAAGGTCAGTACATGGAACTGCATAAAACGCTACATACGAAATCATATTAGAAAAAAATTATAACACGATTATTGAATCGATAAATCAGTTATAACAGATGAAAATTTTCCAAGTGGGCGAAAAACGTCCTGACCAGGATTTGATTGGTCTGATACTATGGATCAGCTCAACAGAATAAATCGAAGGTCAGTACATGGAACTGCATAAAACGCTACATACGAAATCATATTAGAAAAAATTTATAACACGATTATTGGATCGGTAAATCAGTTATAACAGATGAAAATTTTCCAAGTGGACGAAAAACGTCCTGACCAGGATTTGATTGGTCTGATACTATGGATCAGCTCAACAGAATAAATCGAAGGTCAGCACATGGAACTGCATAAAACGCTACATACGAAATCATATTAGAAAAAATTTATAACACGATTATTGAATCGGTAAATCAGTTATAACAGATGAAAATTTTCCAAGTGGGCGAAAAACGTCCTGGCCAGGATTTGATTGGTCTGATACTATGGATCAGCTCAACAGAATAAATCGAAGGTCAGTACATGGAACTGCATAAAACGCTACATACGAAATCATATTAGAAAAAATTTATAGCACGATTATTGAATCGGTAAATCAGTTATAACAGATGAAAATTTTCCAAGTGGGCGAAAAACGTCCTGACCAGGATTTGATTGGTCTGATACTATGGATCAGCTCAACAGAATAAATCGAAGGTCAGCACATGGAACTGCATAAAACGCTACATACGAAATCATATTAGAAAAAAATTATAACACGATTATTGAATCGATAAATCAGTTATAACAGATGAAAATTTTCCAAGTGGGCGAAAAACGTCCTGACCAGGATTTGATTGGTCTGATACTATGGATCAGCTCAACAGAATAAATCGAAGGTCAGTACATGGAACTGCATAAAACGCTACATACGAAATCATATTAGAAAAAAATTATAACACGATTATTGAATCGGTAAATCAGTTATAACAGATGAAAATTTTCCAAGTGGGCGAAAAACGTCCTGGCCAGGATTTGATTGGTCTGATACTATGGATCAGCTCAACAGAATAAATCGAAGGTCAGTACATGGAACTGCATAAAACGCTACATACGAAATCATATTAGAAAAAAATTATAACACGATTATTGAATCGATAAATCAGTTATAACAGATGAAAATTTTCCAAGTGGGCGAAAAACGTCCTGGCCAGGATTTGATTGGTCTGATACTATGGATCAGCTCAACAGAATTAATCGAAGGTCAGCACATGGAACTGCATAACACGCTACATACGAAATCATATTAGAAAAAAATTATAACACGATTATTGAATCGATAAATCAGTTATAACAGATGAAAATTTTCCAAGTGGGCGAAAAACGTCCTGGCCAGGATTTGATTGGTCTGATACTATGGATCAGCTCAACAGAATAAATCGAAGGTCAGTACATGGAACTGCATAAAACGCTACATACGAAATCATATTAGAAAAAAATTATAACACGATTATTGAATCGGTAAATCAGTTATAACAGATGAAAATTTTCCAAGTGGGCGAAAAACGTCCTGGCCAGGATTTGATTGGTCTGATACTATGGATCAGCTCAACAGAATAAATCGAAGGTCAGTACATGGAACTGCATAAAACGCTACATACGAAATCATATTAGAAAAAAATTATAACACGATTATTGAATCGATAAATCAGTTATAACAGATGAAAATTTTCCAAGTGGGCGAAAAACGTCCTGACCAGGATTTGATTGGTCTGATACTATGGATCAGCTCAACAGAATAAATCGAAGGTCAGTACATGGAACTGCATAAAACGCTACATACGAAATCATATTAGAAAAAAATTATAACACGATTATTGAATCGATAAATCAGTTATAACAGATGAAAATTTTCCAAGTGGGCGAAAAACGTCCTGGCCAGGATTTGATTGGTCTGATACTATGGATCAGCTCAACAGAATAAATCGAAGGTCAGTACATGGAACTGCATAAAACGCTACATACGAAATCATATTAGAAAAAATTTATAACACGATTATTGAATCGGTAAATCAGTTATAACAGATGAAAATTTTCCAAGTGGGCGAAACACGTCCTGACCTGGATTTGATTGGTCTGATACTATGGATCAGCTCAACAGAATAAATCGAAGGTCATGGAACTGCATAAAACGCTACATACGAAATCATATTAGAAAAAATTTATAACACGATTATTGAATCGGTAAATCAGTTATAACAGATGAAAATTTTCCAAGTGGGCGAAAAACGTCCTGGCCACGATTTGATTGGTCTGATACTATGGATCAGCTCAACAGAATAAATCGAAGGTCAGCACATGGAACTGCATAAAACGCTACATACGAAATCATATTAGAAAAAATTTATAACACGATTATTGAATCGGTAAATCAGTTATAACAGATGAAAATTTTCCAAGTGGGCGAAAAACGTCCTGACCAGGATTTGATTGGTCTGATACTATGGATCAGCTCAACAGAATAAATCGAAGGTCAGCACATGGAACTGCATAAAACGCTACATACGAAATCATATTAGAAAAAAATTATAACACGATTATTGAATCGATAAATCAGTTATAACAGATGAAAATTTTCCAAGTGGGCGAAAAACGTCCTGACCAGGATTTGATTGGTCTGATACTATGGATCAGCTCAACAGAATAAATCGAAGGTCAGTACATGGAACTGCATAAAACGCTACATACGAAATCATATTAGAAAAAATTTATAACACGATTATTGAATCGGTAAATCAGTTATAACAGATGAAAATTTTCCAAGTGGGCGAAAAACGTCCTGGCCAGGATTTGATTGGTCTGATACTATGGATCAGCTCAACAGAATAAATCGAAGGTCAGTACATGGAACTGCATAAAACGCTACATACGAAATCATATTAGAAAAAAATTATAACACGATTATTGAATCGGTAAATCAGTTATAACAGATGAAAATTTTCCAAGTGGGCGAAAAACGTCCGGGCCAGGATTTGATTGGTCTGATACTATGGATCAGCTCAACAGAATAAATCGAAAGTCAGTACATGGAACTGCATAAAACGCTACATACGAAATCATATTAGAAAATATTTATAACACGATTATTGAATCAGTAAATCAGTTATAACAGATGAAAAATTTCCAAGTGGGCGAAAAACGTCCTGGCCAGGATTTGATTGGTCTGATACTATGGATCAGCTCAACAGAATAAATCGAAGGCCAATACATGCAACTGCATAAAACGCTACAGGCGAAATCATATTCGAAAAAATTTATAGCACGATTATTGAATCGGTAAATCAGTTATAACAGATGAAAATTTTCCAAGTGGGCGAAAAACGTCCTGACCAGGATTTGATTGGTCTGATACTATGGATCAGCTCAACAGAATAAATCGAAGGTCAGCACATGGAACTGCATAAAACGCTACATACGAAATCATATTAGAAAAAAATTATAACACGATTATTGAATCGATAAATCAGTTATAACAGATGAAAATTTTCCAAGTGGGCGAAAAACGTCCTGACCAGGATTTGATTGGTCTGATACTATGGATCAGCTCAACAGAATAAATCGAAGGTCAGTACATGGAACTGCATAAAACGCTACATACGAAATCATATTAGAAAAAATTTATAACACGATTATTGAATCGGTAAATATGTTATAACAGATGAAAATTTTCCAAGTGGGCGAAAAACGTCCTGACCAGGATTTGATTGGTCTGATACAATGGATCAGCTCAACAGAATAAATCGAAGGTCAGCACATGGAACTGCATAAAACGCTACATACGAAATCATATTAGAAAAAATTTATAACACGATTATTGAATCGGTAAATCAGTTATAACAGATGAAAATTTTTCAAGTGGGCGAAAAACGTCCTGGCCAGGATTTGATTGGTCTGATACTATGGATCAGCTCAACAGAATAAATCGAAGGTCAGTACATGGAACTGCATAAAACGCTACATACGAAATCATATTAGAAAAAAATTATAACACGATTATTGAATCGATAAATCAGTTATAACAGATGAAAATTTTCCAAGTGGGCGAAAAACGTCTTGACCAGGATTTGATTGGTCTGATACTATGGATCAGCTCAACAGAATAAATCGAAGGTCAGTACATGGAACTGCATAAAACGCTACATACGAAATCATATTAGAAAAAAATTATAACACGATTATTGAATCGATAAATCAGTTATAACAGATGAAAATTTTCCAAGTGGGCGAAAAACGTCCTGGCCAGGATTTGATTGGTCTGATACTATGGATCAGCTCAACAGAATAAATCGAAGGTCAGCACATGGAACTGCATAAAACGCTACATACGAAATCATATTAGAAAAAAATTATAACACGATTATTGAATCGATAAATCAGTTATAACAGATGAAAATTTTCCAAGTGGGCGAAAAACGTCCTGACCAGGATTTGATTGGTCTGATACTATGGATCAGCTCAACAGAATAAATCGAAGGTCAGCACATGGAACTGCATAAAACGCTACATGCGAAATCATATTAGAAAAAATTTATAACACGATTATTGAATCGGTAAATCAGTTATAACAGATGAAAATTTTCCAAGTGGGCGAAAAACGTCCTGGCCAGGATTTGATTGGTCTGATACTATGGATCAGCTCAACAGAATAAATCGAAGGTCAGCACATGGAACTGCATAAAACGCTACATACGAAATCATATTAGAAAAAAATTATAACACGATTATTGAATCAATAAATCAGTTATAACAGATGAAAATTTTCCAAGTGGGCGGAAAACGTCCTGGCCAGGATTTGATTGGTCTGATACTATGGATCAGCTCAACAGAATAAATCGAAGGTCAGTACATGGAACTGCATAAAACGCTACATACGAAATCATATTAGAAAAAAAATTATAACACGATTATTGAATCGATAAATCAGTTATAACAGATGAAAATTTTCCAAGTGGGCGAAAAACGTCCTGACCAGGATTTGATTGGTCTGATACTATGGATCAGCTCAACAGAATAAATCGAAGGTCAGTACATGGAACTGCATAAAACGCTACATACGAAATCATATTAGAAAAAAATTATAACACGATTATTGAATCGATAAATCAGTTATAACAGATGAAAATTTTCCAAGTAGGCGAAAAACGTCCTGGCCAGGATTTGATTGGTCTGATACTATGGATCAGCTCAACAGAATAAATCGAAGGTCAGTACATGGAACTGCATAAAACGCTACATACGAAATCATATTAGAAAAAATTTATAACACGATTATTGAATCGGTAAATCAGTTATAACAGATGAAAATTTTCCAAGTGGGCGAAAAACGTCCTGACCAGGATTTGATTGGTCTGATACTATGGATCAGCTCAACAGAATAAATCGAAGGTCAGTACATGGAACTGCATAAAACGCTACATACGAAATCATATTAGAAAAAATTTATAACACGATTATTGAATCGGTAAATCAGTTATAACAGATGAAAATTTTCCAAGTGGGCGAAACACGTCCTGACCTGGATTTGATTGGTCTGATACTATGGATCAGCTCAACAGAATAAATCGAAGGTCATGGAACTGCATAAAACGCTACATACGAAATCATATTAGAAAAAATTTATAACACGATTATTGAATCGGTAAATCAGTTATAACAGATGAAAATTTTCCAAGTGGGCGAAAAACGTCCTGACCAGGATTTGATTGGTCTGATACTATGGATCAGCTCAACAGAATAAATCGAAGGTCAGTACATGGAACTGCATAAAACGCTACATACGAAATCATATTAGAAAAAATTTATAACACGATTATTGAATCGGTAAATCAGTTATAACAGATGAAAATTTTCCAAGTGGGCGAAAAACGTCCTGGCCAGGATTTGATTGGTCTGATACTATGGATCAGCTCAACAGAATAAATCGAAGGTCAGTACATGGAACTGCATAAAACGCTACATACGAAATCATATTAGAAAAAATTTATAACACGATTATTGAATCGGTAAATCAGTTATAACAGATGAAAATTTTCCAAGTGGGCGAAAAACGTCCTGACCAGGATTTGATTGGTCTGATACTATGGATCAGCTCAACAGAATAAATCGAAGGTCAGTACATGGAACTGCATAAAACGCTACATACGAAATCATATTAGAAAAAATTTATAACACGATTATTGAATCGGTAAATCAGTTATAACAGATGAAAATTTTCCAAGTGGGCGAAACACGTCCTGACCTGGATTTGATTGGTCTGATACTATGGATCAGCTCAACAGAATAAATCGAAGGTCATGGAACTGCATAAAACGCTACATACGAAATCATATTAGAAAAAATTTATAACACGATTATTGAATCGGTAAATCAGTTATAACAGATGAAAATTTTCCAAGTGGGCGAAAAACGTCCTGGCCAGGATTTGATTGGTCTGATACTATGGATCAGCTCAACAGAATAAATTGAAGGTCAGCACATGGAACTGCATAAAACGCTACATACGAAATCATATTAGAAAAAATTTATAACACGATTATTGAATCGGTAAATCAGTTATAACAGATGAAAATTTTCCAAGTGGGCGAAAAACGTCCTGACCAGGATTTGATTGGTCTGATACTATGGATCAGCTCAACAGAATAAATCGAAGGTCAGCACATGGAACTGCATAAAACGCTACATACGAAATCATATTAGAAAAAAATTATAACACGATTATTGAATCGATAAATCAGTTATAACAGATGAAAATTTTCCAAGTGGGCGAAAAACGTCCTGACCAGGATTTGATTGGTCTGATACTATGGATCAGCTCAACAGAATAAATCGAAGGTCAGTACATGGAACTGCATAAAACGCTACATACGAAATCATATTAGAAAAAATTTATAACACGATTATTGAATCGGTAAATCAGTTATAACAGATGAAAATTTTCCAAGTGGGCGAAAAACGTCCTGGCCAGGATTTGATTGGTCTGATACTATGGATCAGCTCAACAGAATAAATCGAAGGTCAGTACATGGAACTGCATAAAACGCTACATACGAAATCATATTAGAAAAAAATTATAACACGATTATTGAATCGGTAAATCAGTTATAACAGATGAAAATTTTCCAAGTGGGCGAAAAACGTCCGGGCCAGGATTTGATTGGTCTGATACTATGGATCAGCTCAACAGAATAAATCGAAAGTCAGTACATGGAACTGCATAAAACGCTACATACGAAATATATTAGAAAATATTTATAACACGATTATTGAATCAGTAAATCAGTTATAACAGATGAAAAATTTCCAAGTGGGCGAAAAACGTCCTGACCAGGATTTGATTGGTCTGATACTATGGATCAGCTCAACAGAATAAATCGAAGGTCAGCACATGGAACTGCATAAAACGCTACATACGAAATCATATTAGAAAAAAATTATAACACGATTATTGAATCGATAAATCAGTTATAACAGATGAAAATTTTCCAAGTGGGCGAAAAACGTCCTGACCAGGATTTGATTGGTCTGATACTATGGATCAGCTCAACAGAATAAATCGAAGGTCAGTACATGGAACTGCATAAAACGCTACATACGAAATCATATTAGAAAAAATTTATAACACGATTATTGAATCGGTAAATCAGTTATAACAGATGAAAATTTTCCAAGTGGGCGAAAAACGTCCTGGCCAGGATTTGATTGGTCTGATACTATGGATCAGCTCAACAGAATAAATCGAAGGTCAGTACATGGAACTGCATAAAACGCTACATACGAAATCATATTAGAAAAAAATTATAACACGATTATTGAATCGGTAAATCAGTTATAACAGATGAAAATTTTCCAAGTGGGCGAAAAACGTCCGGGCCAGGATTTGATTGGTCTGATACTATGGATCAGCTCAACAGAATAAATCGAAAGTCAGTACATGGAACTGCATAAAACGCTACATACGAAATCATATTAGAAAATATTTATAACACGATTATTGAATCAGTAAATCAGTTATAACAGATGAAAAATTTCCAAGTGGGCGAAAAACGTCCTGGCCAGGATTTGATTGGTCTGATACTATGGATCAGCTCAACAGAATAAATCGAAGGCCAATACATGCAACTGCATAAAACGCTACAGGCGAAATCATATTCGAAAAAATTTCTAGCACGATTATTGAATCGGTAAATCAGTTATAACAGATGAAAATTTTCCAAGTGGGCGAAAAACGTCCTGACCAGGATTTGATTGGTCTGATACTATGGATCAGCTCAACAGAATAAATCGAAGGTCAGCACATGGAACTGCATAAAACGCTACATACGAAATCATATTAGAAAAAAATTATAACACGATTATTGAATCGATAAATCAGTTATAACAGATGAAAATTTTCCAAGTGGGCGAAAAACGTCCTGGCCAGGATTTGATTGGTCTGATACTATGGATCAGCTCAACAGAATAAATCGAAGGTCAGTACATGGAACTGCATAAAACGCTACATACGAAATCATATTAGAAAAAAATTATAACACGATTATTGAATCGGTAAATCAGTTATAACAGATGAAAATTTTCCAAGTGGGCGAAAAACGTCCTGACCAGGATTTGATTGGTCTGATACTATGGATCAGCTCAACAGAATAAATCGAAGGTCAGCACATGGAACTGCATAAAACGCTACATGCGAAATCATATTAGAAAAAATTTATAACACGATTATTGAATCGGTAAATCAGTTATAACAGATGAAAATTTTCCAAGTGGGCGAAAAACGTCCTGGCCAGGATTTGATTGGTCTGATACTATGGATCAGCTCAACAGAATAAATCGAAGGTCAGCACATGGAACTGCATAAAACGCTACATACGAAATCATATTAGAAAAAAATTATAACACGATTATTGAATCGATAAATCAGTTATAACAGATGAAAATTTTCCAAGTGGGCGGAAAACGTCCTGGCCAGGATTTGATTGGTCTGATACTATGGATCAGCTCAACAGAATAAATCGAAGGTCAGTACATGGAACTGCATAAAACGCTACATACGAAATCATATTAGAAAAAAAATTATAACACGATTATTGAATCGATAAATCAGTTATAACAGATGAAAATTTTCCAAGTGGGCGAAAAACGTCCTGACCAGGATTTGATTGGTCTGATACTATGGATCAGCTCAACAGAATAAATCGAAGGTCAGTACATGGAACTGCATAAAACGCTACATACGAAATCATATTAGAAAAAAATTATAACACGATTATTGAATCGATAAATCAGTTATAACAGATGAAAATTTTCCAAGTGGGCGAAAAACGTCCTGGCCAGGATTTGATTGGTCTGATACTATGGATCAGCTCAACAGAATAAATCGAAGGTCAGTACATGGAACTGCATAAAACGCTACATACGAAATCATATTAGAAAAAATTTATAACACGATTATTGAATCGGTAAATCAATTATAACAGATGAAAATTTTCCAAGTGGGCGAAAAACGTCCTGACCAGGATTTGATTGGTCTGATACTATGGATCAGCTCAACAGAATAAATCGAAGGTCAGTACATGGAACTGCATAAAACGCTACATACGAAATCATATTAGAAAAAATTTATAACACGATTATTGAATCGGTAAATCAGTTATAACAGATGAAAATTTTCCAAGTGGGCGAAACACGTCCTGACCTGGATTTGATTGGTCTGATACTATGGATCAGCTCAACAGAATAAATCGAAGGTCATGGAACTGCATAAAACGCTACATACGAAATCATATTAGAAAAAATTTATAACACGATTATTGAATCGGTAAATCAGTTATAACAGATGAAAATTTTCCAAGTGGGCGAAAAACGTCCTGGCCAGGATTTGATTGGTCTGATACTATGGATCAGCTCAACAGAATAAATTGAAGGTCAGCACATGGAACTGCATAAAACGCTACATACGAAATCATATTAGAAAAAATTTATAACACGATTATTGAATCGGTAAATCAGTTATAACAGATGAAAATTTTCCAAGTGGGCGAAAAACGTCCTGACCAGGATTTGATTGGTCTGATACTATGGATCAGCTCAACAGAATAAATCGAAGGTCAGCACATGGAACTGCATAAAACGCTACATACGAAATCATATTAGAAAAAAATTATAACACGATTATTGAATCGATAAATCAGTTATAACAGATGAAAATTTTCCAAGTGGGCGAAAAACGTCCTGACCAGGATTTGATTGGTCTGATACTATGGATCAGCTCAACAGAATAAATCGAAGGTCAGTACATGGAACTGCATAAAACGCTACATACGAAATCATATTAGAAAAAATTTATAACACGATTATTTAATCGGTAAATCAGTTATAACAGATGAAAATTTTCCAAGTGGGCGAAAAACGTCCTGGCCAGGATTTGATTGGTCTGATACTATGGATCAGCTCAACAGAATAAATCGAAGGTCATAAATCATGGAACTGCATAAAACGCTACATACGAAATCATATTAGAAAAAATTTATAACACGATTATTGAATCGGTAAATCAGTTATAACAGATGAAAATTTTCCAAGTGGGCGAAACACGTCCTGACCTGGATTTGATTGGTCTGATACTATGGATCAGCTCAACAGAATAAATCGAAGGTCATGGAACTGCATAAAACGCTACATACGAAATCATATTAGAAAAAATTTATAACACGATTATTGAATCGGTAAATCAGTTATAACAGATGAAAATTTTCCAAGTGGGCGAAAAACGTCCTGGCCAGGATTTGATTGGTCTGATACTATGGATCAGCTCAACAGAATAAATTGAAGGTCAGCACATGGAACTGCATAAAACGCTACATACGAAATCATATTAGAAAAAATTTATAACACGATTATTGAATCGGTAAATCAGTTATAACAGATGAAAATTTTCCAAGTGGGCGAAAAACGTCCTGACCAGGATTTGATTGGTCTGATACTATGGATCAGCTCAACAGAATAAATCGAAGGTCAGCACATGGAACTGCATAAAACGCTACATACGAAATCATATTAGAAAAAAATTATAACACGATTATTGAATCGATAAATCAGTTATAACAGATGAAAATTTTCCAAGTGGGCGAAAAACGTCCTGACCAGGATTTGATTGGTCTGATACTATGGATCAGCTCAACAGAATAAATCGAAGGTCAGTACATGGAACTGCATAAAACGCTACATACGAAATCATATTAGAAAAAATTTATAACACGATTATTGAATCGGTAAATCAGTTATAACAGATGAAAATTTTCCAAGTGGGCGAAAAACGTCCTGGCCAGGATTTGATTGGTCTGATACTATGGATCAGCTCAACAGAATAAATCGAAGGTCAGTACATGGAACTGCATAAAACGCTACATACGAAATCATATTAGAAAAAAATTATAACACGATTATTGAATCGGTAAATCAGTTATAACAGATGAAAATTTTCCAAGTGGGCGAAAAACGTCCGGGCCAGGATTTGATTGGTCTGATACTATGGATCAGCTCAACAGAATAAATCGAAAGTCAGTACATGGAACTGCATAAAACGCTACATACGAAATATATTAGAAAATATTTATAACACGATTATTGAATCAGTAAATCAGTTATAACAGATGAAAAATTTCCAAGTGGGCGAAAAACGTCCTGACCAGGATTTGATTGGTCTGATACTATGGATCAGCTCAACAGAATAAATCGAAGGTCAGCACATGGAACTGCATAAAACGCTACATACGAAATCATATTAGAAAAAAATTATAACACGATTATTGAATCGATAAATCAGTTATAACAGATGAAAATTTTCCAAGTGGGCGAAAAACGTCCTGACCAGGATTTGATTGGTCTGATACTATGGATCAGCTCAACAGAATAAATCGAAGGTCAGTACATGGAACTGCATAAAACGCTACATACGAAATCATATTAGAAAAAATTTATAACACGATTATTGAATCGGTAAATCAGTTATAACAGATGAAAATTTTCCAAGTGGGCGAAAAACGTCCTGGCCAGGATTTGATTGGTCTGATACTATGGATCAGCTCAACAGAATAAATCGAAGGTCAGTACATGGAACTGCATAAAACGCTACATACGAAATCATATTAGAAAAAAATTATAACACGATTATTGAATCGGTAAATCAGTTATAACAGATGAAAATTTTCCAAGTGGGCGAAAAACGTCCGGGCCAGGATTTGATTGGTCTGATACTATGGATCAGCTCAACAGAATAAATCGAAAGTCAGTACATGGAACTGCATAAAACGCTACATACGAAATCATATTAGAAAATATTTATAACACGATTATTGAATCAGTAAATCAGTTATAACAGATGAAAAATTTCCAAGTGGGCGAAAAACGTCCTGGCCAGGATTTGATTGGTCTGATACTATGGATCAGCTCAACAGAATAAATCGAAGGCCAATACATGCAACTGCATAAAACGCTACAGGCGAAATCATATTCGAAAAAATTTCTAGCACGATTATTGAATCGGTAAATCAGTTATAACAGATGAAAATTTTCCAAGTGGGCGAAAAACGTCCTGACCAGGATTTGATTGGTCTGATACTATGGATCAGCTCAACAGAATAAATCGAAGGTCAGCACATGGAACTGCATAAAACGCTACATACGAAATCATATTAGAAAAAAATTATAACACGATTATTGAATCGATAAATCAGTTATAACAGATGAAAATTTTCCAAGTGGGCGAAAAACGTCCTGACCAGGATTTGATTGGTCTGATACTATGGATCAGCTCAACAGAATAAATCGAAGGTCAGTACATGGAACTGCATAAAACGCTACATACGAAATCATATTAGAAAAAATTTATAACACGATTATTGAATCGGTAAATCAGTTATAACAGATGAAAATTTTCCAAGTGGGCGAAAAACGTCCTGGCCAGGATTTGATTGGTCTGATACTATGGATCAGCTCAACAGAATAAATCGAAGGTCAGTACATGGAACTGCATAAAACGCTACATACGAAATCATATTAGAAAAAAATTATAACACGATTATTGAATCGGTAAATCAGTTATAACAGATGAAAATTTTCCAAGTGGGCGAAAAACGTCCGGGCCAGGATTTGATTGGTCTGATACTATGGATCAGCTCAACAGAATAAATCGAAAGTCAGTACATGGAACTGCATAAAACGCTACATACGAAATATATTAGAAAATATTTATAACACGATTATTGAATCAGTAAATCAGTTATAACAGATGAAAAATTTCCAAGTGGGCGAAAAACGTCCTGACCAGGATTTGATTGGTCTGATACTATGGATCAGCTCAACAGAATAAATCGAAGGTCAGCACATGGAACTGCATAAAACGCTACATACGAAATCATATTAGAAAAAAATTATAACACGATTATTGAATCGATAAATCAGTTATAACAGATGAAAATTTTCCAAGTGGGCGAAAAACGTCCTGACCAGGATTTGATTGGTCTGATACTATGGATCAGCTCAACAGAATAAATCGAAGGTCAGTACATGGAACTGCATAAAACGCTACATACGAAATCATATTAGAAAAAATTTATAACACGATTATTGAATCGGTAAATCAGTTATAACAGATGAAAATTTTCCAAGTGGGCGAAAAACGTCCTGGCCAGGATTTGATTGGTCTGATACTATGGATCAGCTCAACAGAATAAATCGAAGGTCAGTACATGGAACTGCATAAAACGCTACATACGAAATCATATTAGAAAAAAATTATAACACGATTATTGAATCGGTAAATCAGTTATAACAGATGAAAATTTTCCAAGTGGGCGAAAAACGTCCTGGCCAGGATTTGATTGGTCTGATACTATGGATCAGCTCAACAGAATAAATCGAAGGCCAATACATGCAACTGCATAAAACGCTACAGGCGAAATCATATTCGAAAAAATTTCTAGCACGATTATTGAATCGGTAAATCAGTTATAACAGATGAAAATTTTCCAAGTGGGCGAAAAACGTCCTGACCAGGATTTGATTGGTCTGATACTATGGATCAGCTCAACAGAATAAATCGAAGGTCAGCACATGGAACTGCATAAAACGCTACATACGAAATCATATTAGAAAAAAATTATAACACGATTATTGAATCGATAAATCAGTTATAACAGATGAAAATTTTCCAAGTGGGCGAAAAACGTCCTGGCCAGGATTTGATTGGTCTGATACTATGGATCAGCTCAACAGAATAAATCGAAGGTCAGTACATGGAACTGCATAAAACGCTACATACGAAATCATATTAGAAAAAAATTATAACACGATTATTGAATCGGTAAATCAGTTATAACAGATGAAAATTTTCCAAGTGGGCGAAAAACGTCCTGACCAGGATTTGATTGGTCTGATACTATGGATCAGCTCAACAGAATAAATCGAAGGTCAGCACATGGAACTGCATAAAACGCTACATGCGAAATCATATTAGAAAAAATTTATAACACGATTATTGAATCGGTAAATCAGTTATAACAGATGAAAATTTTCCAAGTGGGCGAAAAACGTCCTGGCCAGGATTTGATTGGTCTGATACTATGGATCAGCTCAACAGAATAAATCGAAGGTCAGCACATGGAACTGCATAAAACGCTACATACGAAATCATATTAGAAAAAAATTATAACACGATTATTGAATCGATAAATCAGTTATAACAGATGAAAATTTTCCAAGTGGGCGGAAAACGTCCTGGCCAGGATTTGATTGGTCTGATACTATGGATCAGCTCAACAGAATAAATCGAAGGTCAGTACATGGAACTGCATAAAACGCTACATACGAAATCATATTAGAAAAAAAATTATAACACGATTATTGAATCGATAAATCAGTTATAACAGATGAAAATTTTCCAAGTGGGCGAAAAACGTCCTGACCAGGATTTGATTGGTCTGATACTATGGATCAGCTCAACAGAATAAATCGAAGGTCAGTACATGGAACTGCATAAAACGCTACATACGAAATCATATTAGAAAAAAATTATAACACGATTATTGAATCGATAAATCAGTTATAACAGATGAAAATTTTCCAAGTGAGCGAAAAACGTCCTGGCCAGGATTTGATTGGTCTGATACTATGGATCAGCTCAACAGAATAAATCGAAGGTCAGTACATGGAACTGCATAAAACGCTACATACGAAATCATATTAGAAAAAATTTATAACACGATTATTGAATCGATAAATCAGTTATAACAGATGAAAATTTTCCAAGTGGGCGAAAAACGTCCTGACCAGGATTTGATTGGTCTGATACTATGGATCAGCTCAACAGAATAAATCGAAGGTCAGTACATGGAACTGCATAAAACGCTACATACGAAATCATATTAGAAAAAATTTATAACACGATTATTGAATCGGTAAATCAGTTATAACAGATGAAAATTTTCCAAGTGGGCGAAACACGTCCTGACCTGGATTTGATTGGTCTGATACTATGGATCAGCTCAACAGAATAAATCGAAGGTCATGGAACTGCATAAAACGCTACATACGAAATCATATTAGAAAAAATTTATAACACGATTATTGAATCGGTAAATCAGTTATAACAGATGAAAATTTTCCAAGTGGGCGAAAAACGTCCTGGCCAGGATTTGATTGGTCTGATACTATGGATCAGCTCAACAGAATAAATTGAAGGTCAGCACATGGAACTGCATAAAACGCTACATACGAAATCATATTAGAAAAAATTTATAACACGATTATTGAATCGGTAAATCAGTTATAACAGATGAAAATTTTCCAAGTGGGCGAAAAACGTCCTGACCAGGATTTGATTGGTCTGATACTATGGATCAGCTCAACAGAATAAATCGAAGGTCAGCACATGAAACTGCATAAAACGCTACATACGAAATCATATTAGAAAAAAATTATAACACGATTATTGAATCGATAAATCAGTTATAACAGATGAAAATTTTCCAAGTGGGCGAAAAACGTCCTGACCAGGATTTGATTGGTCTGATACTATGGATCAGCTCAACAGAATAAATCGAAGGTCAGTACATGGAACTGCATAAAACGCTACATACGAAATCATATTAGAAAAAATTTATAACACGATTATTGAATCGGTAAATCAGTTATAACAGATGAAAATTTTCCAAGTGGGCGAAAAACGTCCTGGCCAGGATTTGATTGGTCTGATACTATGGATCAGCTCAACAGAATAAATCGAAGGTCATAAATCATGGAACTGCATAAAACGCTACATACGAAATCATATTAGAAAAAAATTATAACACGATTATTGAATCGGTAAATCAGTTATAACAGATGAAAATTTTCCAAGTGGGCGAAAAACGTCCGGGCCAGGATTTGATTGGTCTGATACTATGGATCAGCTCAACAGAATAAATCGAAAGTCAGTACATGGAACTGCATAAAACGCTACATACGAAATCATATTAGAAAATATTTATAACACGATTATTGAATCAGTAAATCAGTTATAACAGATGAAAAATTTCCAAGTGGGCGAAAAACGTCCTGGCCAGGATTTGATTGGTCTGATACTATGGATCAGCTCAACAGAATAAATCGAAGGCCAATACATGCAACTGCATAAAACGCTACAGGCGAAATCATATTCGAAAAAATTTCTAGCACGATTATTGAATCGGTAAATCAGTTATAACAGATGAAAATTTTCCAAGTGGGCGAAAAACGTCCTGACCAGGATTTGATTGGTCTGATACTATGGATCAGCTCAACAGAATAAATCGAAGGTCAGCACATGGAACTGCATAAAACGCTACATGCGAAATCATATTAGAAAAAATTTATAACACGATTATTGAATCGGTAAATCAGTTATAACAGATGAAAATTTTCCAAGTGGGCGAAAAACGTCCTGGCCAGGATTTGATTGGTCTGATACTATGGATCAGCTCAACAGAATAAATCGAAGGTCAGCACATGGAACTGCATAAAACGCTACATACGAAATCATATTAGAAAAAAATTATAACACGATTATTGAATCGATAAATCAGTTATAACAGATGAACATTTTCCAAGTGGGCGGAAAACGTCCTGGCCAGGATTTGATTGGTCTGATACTATGGATCAGCTCAACAGAATAAATCGAAGGTCAGTACATGGAACTGCATAAAACGCTACATACGAAATCATATTAGAAAAAAAATTATAACACGATTATTGAATCAATAAATCAGTTATAACAGATGAAAATTTTCCAAGTGGGCGAAAAACGTCCTGACCAGGATTTGATTGGTCTGATACTATGGATCAGCTCAACAGAATAAATCGAAGGTCAGTACATGGAACTGCATAAAACGCTACATACGAAATCATATTAGAAAAAAATTATAACACGATTATTGAATCGATAAATCAATTATAACAGATGAAAATTTTCCAAGTGGGCGAAAAACGTCCTGGCCAGGATTTGATTGGTCTGATACTATGGATCAGCTCAACAGAATAAATCGAAGGTCAGTACATGGAACTGCATAAAACGCTACATACGAAATCATATTAGAAAAAATTTATAACACGATTATTGAATCGGTAAATCAGTTATAACAGATGAAAATTTTCCAAGTGGGCGAAAAACGTCCTGACCAGGATTTGATTGGTCTGATACTATGGATCAGCTCAACAGAATAAATCGAAGGTCAGTACATGGAACTGCATAAAACGCTACATACGAAATCATATTAGAAAAAATTTATAGCACGATTATTGAATCGGTAAATCAGTTATAACAGATGAAAATTTTCCAAGTGGGCGAAAAACGTCCTGACCAGGATTTGATTGGTCTGATACTATGGATCAGCTCAACAGAATAAATCGAAGGTCAGCACATGGAACTGCATAAAACGCTACATACGAAATCATATTAGAAAAAAATTATAACACGATTATTGAATCGATAAATCAGTTATAACAGATGAAAATTTTCCAAGTGGGCGAAAAACGTCCTGACCAGGATTTGATTGGTCTGATACTATGGATCAGCTCAACAGAATAAATCGAAGGTCAGTACATGGAACTGCATAAAACGCTACATACGAAATCATATTAGAAAAAATTTATAACACGATTATTGAATCGGTAAATATGTTATAACAGATGAAAATTTTCCAAGTGGGCGAAAAACGTCCTGACCAGGATTTGATTGGTCTGATACAATGGATCAGCTCAACAGAATAAATCGAAGGTCAGCACATGGAACTGCATAAAACGCTACATACGAAATCATATTAGAAAAAATTTATAACACGATTATTGAATCGGTAAATCAGTTATAACAGATGAAAATTTTCCAAGTGGGCGAAAAACGTCCTGGCCAGGATTTGATTGGTCTGATACTATGGATCAGCTCAACAGAATAAATCGAAGGTCAGTACATGGAACTGCATAAAACGCTACATACGAAATCATATTAGAAAAAAATTATAACACGATTATTGAATCGATAAATCAGTTATAACAGATGAAAATTTTCCAAGTGGGCGAAAAACGTCTTGACCAGGATTTGATTGGTCTGATACTATGGATCAGCTCAACAGAATAAATCGAAGGTCAGTACATGGAACTGCATAAAACGCTACATACGAAATCATATTAGAAAAAAATTATAACACGATTATTGAATCGATAAATCAGTTATAACAGATGAAAATTTTCCAAGTGGGCGAAAAACGTCCTGGCCAGGATTTGATTGGTCTGATACTATGGATCAGCTCAACAGAATAAATCGAAGGTCAGCACATGGAACTGCATAAAACGCTACATACGAAATCATATTAGAAAAAAATTATAACACGATTATTGAATCGATAAATCAGTTATAACAGATGAAAATTTTCCAAGTGGGCGAAAAACGTCCTGACCAGGATTTGATTGGTCTGATACTATGGATCAGCTCAACAGAATAAATCGAAGGTCAGCACATGGAACTGCATAAAACGCTACATGCGAAATCATATTAGAAAAAATTTATAACACGATTATTGAATCGGTAAATCAGTTATAACAGATGAAAATTTTCCAAGTGGGCGAAAAACGTCCTGGCCAGGATTTGATTGGTCTGATACTATGGATCAGCTCAACAGAATAAATCGAAGGTCAGCACATGGAACTGCATAAAACGCTACATACGAAATCATATTAGAAAAAAATTATAACACGATTATTGAATCAATAAATCAGTTATAACAGATGAAAATTTTCCAAGTGGGCGGAAAACGTCCTGGCCAGGATTTGATTGGTCTGATACTATGGATCAGCTCAACAGAATAAATCGAAGGTCAGTACATGGAACTGCATAAAACGCTACATACGAAATCATATTAGAAAAAAAATTATAACACGATTATTGAATCGATAAATCAGTTATAACAGATGAAAATTTTCCAAGTGGGCGAAAAACGTCCTGACCTGGATTTGATTGGTCTGATACTATGGATCAGCTCAACAGAATAAATCGAAGGTCATGGAACTGCATAAAACGCTACATACGAAATCATATTAGAAAAAATTTATAACACGATTATTGAATCGGTAAATCAGTTATAACAGATGAAAATTTTCCAAGTGAGCGAAACACGTCCTGACCTGGATTTGATTGGTCTGATACTATGGATCAGCTCAACAGAATAAATCGAAGGTCATGGAACTGCATAAAACGCTACATACGAAATCATATTAGAAAAAATTTATAACACGATTATTGAATCGGTAAATCAGTTATAACAGATGAAAATTTTCCAAGTGGGCGAAAAACGTCCTGACCAGGATTTGATTGGTCTGATACTATGGATCAGCTCAACAGAATAAATCGAAGGTCAGTACATGGAACTGCATAAAACGCTACATACGAAATCATATTAGAAAAAATTTATAACACGATTATTGAATCGGTAAATCAGTTATAACAGATGAAAATTTTCCAAGTGGGCGAAAAACGTCCTGGCCAGGATTTGATTGGTCTGATACTATGGATCAGCTCAACAGAATAAATCGAAGGTCAGTACATGGAACTGCATAAAACGCTACATACGAAATCATATTAGAAAAAATTTATAACACGATTATTGAATCGGTAAATCAGTTATAACAGATGAAAATTTTCCAAGTGGGCGAAAAACGTCCTGACCAGGATTTGATTGGTCTGATACTATGGATCAGCTCAACAGAATAAATCGAAGGTCAGTACATGGAACTGCATAAAACGCTACATACGAAATCATATTAGAAAAAATTTATAACACGATTATTGAATCGGTAAATCAGTTATAACAGATGAAAATTTTCCAAGTGGGCGAAACACGTCCTGACCTGGATTTGATTGGTCTGATACTATGGATCAGCTCAACAGAATAAATCGAAGGTCATGGAACTGCATAAAACGCTACATACGAAATCATATTAGAAAAAATTTATAACACGATTATTGAATCGGTAAATCAGTTATAACAGATGAAAATTTTCCAAGTGGGCGAAAAACGTCCTGGCCAGGATTTGATTGGTCTGATACTATGGATCAGCTCAACAGAATAAATTGAAGGTCAGCACATGGAACTGCATAAAACGCTACATACGAAATCATATTAGAAAAAATTTATAACACGATTATTGAATCGGTAAATCAGTTATAACAGATGAAAATTTTCCAAGTGGGCGAAAAACGTCCTGACCAGGATTTGATTGGTCTGATACTATGGATCAGCTCAACAGAATAAATCGAAGGTCAGCACATGGAACTGCATAAAACGCTACATACGAAATCATATTAGAAAAAAATTATAACACGATTATTGAATCGATAAATCAGTTATAACAGATGAAAATTTTCCAAGTGGGCGAAAAACGTCCTGACCAGGATTTGATTGGTCTGATACTATGGATCAGCTCAACAGAATAAATCGAAGGTCAGTACATGGAACTGCATAAAACGCTACATACGAAATCATATTAGAAAAAATTTATAACACGATTATTGAATCGGTAAATCAGTTATAACAGATGAAAATTTTCCAAGTGGGCGAAAAACGTCCTGGCCAGGATTTGATTGGTCTGATACTATGGATCAGCTCAACAGAATAAATCGAAGGTCAGTACATGGAACTGCATAAAACGCTACATACGAAATCATATTAGAAAAAAATTATAACACGATTATTGAATCGGTAAATCAGTTATAACAGATGAAAATTTTCCAAGTGGGCGAAAAACGTCCGGGCCAGGATTTGATTGGTCTGATACTATGGATCAGCTCAACAGAATAAATCGAAAGTCAGTACATGGAACTGCATAAAACGCTACATACGAAATATATTAGAAAATATTTATAACACGATTATTGAATCAGTAAATCAGTTATAACAGATGAAAAATTTCCAAGTGGGCGAAAAACGTCCTGACCAGGATTTGATTGGTCTGATACTATGGATCAGCTCAACAGAATAAATCGAAGGTCAGCACATGGAACTGCATAAAACGCTACATACGAAATCATATTAGAAAAAAATTATAACACGATTATTGAATCGATAAATCAGTTATAACAGATGAAAATTTTCCAAGTGGGCGAAAAACGTCCTGACCAGGATTTGATTGGTCTGATACTATGGATCAGCTCAACAGAATAAATCGAAGGTCAGTACATGGAACTGCATAAAACGCTACATACGAAATCATATTAGAAAAAATTTATAACACGATTATTGAATCGGTAAATCAGTTATAACAGATGAAAATTTTCCAAGTGGGCGAAAAACGTCCTGGCCAGGATTTGATTGGTCTGATACTATGGATCAGCTCAACAGAATAAATCGAAGGTCAGTACATGGAACTGCATAAAACGCTACATACGAAATCATATTAGAAAAAAATTATAACACGATTATTGAATCGGTAAATCAGTTATAACAGATGAAAATTTTCCAAGTGGGCGAAAAACGTCCGGGCCAGGATTTGATTGGTCTGATACTATGGATCAGCTCAACAGAATAAATCGAAAGTCAGTACATGGAACTGCATAAAACGCTACATACGAAATCATATTAGAAAATATTTATAAGACGATTATTGAATCAGTAAATCAGTTATAACAGATGAAAAATTTCCAAGTGGGCGAAAAACGTCCTGGCCAGGATTTGATTGGTCTGATACTATGGATCAGCTCAACAGAATAAATCGAAGGCCAATACATGCAACTGCATAAAACGCTACAGGCGAAATCATATTCGAAAAAATTTCTAGCACGATTATTGAATCGGTAAATCAGTTATAACAGATGAAAATTTTCCAAGTGGGCGAAAAACGTCCTGACCAGGATTTGATTGGTCTGATACTATGGATCAGCTCAACAGAATAAATCGAAGGTCAGCACATGGAACTGCATAAAACGCTACATACGAAATCATATTAGAAAAAAATTATAACACGATTATTGAATCAATAAATCAGTTATAACAGATGAAAATTTTCCAAGTGGGCGGAAAACGTCCTGGCCAGGATTTGATTGGTCTGATACTATGGATCAGCTCAACAGAATAAATCGAAGGTCAGTACATGGAACTGCATAAAACGCTACATACGAAATCATATTAGAAAAAAAATTATAACACGATTATTGAATCGATAAATCAGTTATAACAGATGAAAATTTTCCAAGTGGGCGAAAAACGTCCTGACCAGGATTTGATTGGTCTGATACTATGGATCAGCTCAACAGAATAAATCGAAGGTCAGCACATGGAACTGCATAAAACGCTACATGCGAAATCATATTAGAAAAAATTTATAACACGATTATTGAATCGGTAAATCAGTTATAACAGATGAAAATTTTCCAAGTGGGCGAAAAACGTCCTGGCCAGGATTTGATTGGTCTGATACTATGGATCAGCTCAACAGAATAAATCGAAGGTCAGCACATGGAACTGCATAAAACGCTACATACGAAATCATATTAGAAAAAAATTATAACACGATTATTGAATCGATAAATCAGTTATAACAGATGAAAATTTTCCAAGTGGGCGGAAAACGTCCTGGCCAGGATTTGATTGGTCTGATACTATGGATCAGCTCAACAGAATAAATCGAAGGTCAGTACATGGAACTGCATAAAACGCTACATACGAAATCATATTAGAAAAAAAATTATAACACGATTATTGAATCGATAAATCAGTTATAACAGATGAAAATTTTCCAAGTGGGCGAAAAACGTCCTGACCAGGATTTGATTGGTCTGATACTATGGATCAGCTCAACAGAATAAATCGAAGGTCAGTACATGGAACTGCATAAAACGCTACATACGAAATCATATTAGAAAAAAATTATAACACGATTATTGAATCGATAAATCAGTTATAACAGATGAAAATTTTCCAAGTGGGCGAAAAACGTCCTGGCCAGGATTTGATTGGTCTGATACTATGGATCAGCTCAACAGAATAAATCGAAGGTCAGTACATGGAACTGCATAAAACGCTACATACGAAATCATATTAGAAAAAATTTATAACACGATTATTGAATCGGTAAATCAATTATAACAGATGAAAATTTTCCAAGTGGGCGAAAAACGTCCTGACCAGGATTTGATTGGTCTGATACTATGGATCAGCTCAACAGAATAAATCGAAGGTCAGTACATGGAACTGCATAAAACGCTACATACGAAATCATATTAGAAAAAATTTATAACACGATTATTGAATCGGTAAATCAGTTATAACAGATGAAAATTTTCCAAGTGGGCGAAACACGTCCTGACCTGGTTTTGATTGGTCTGATACTATGGATCAGCTCAACAGAATAAATCGAAGGTCATGGAACTGCATAAAACGCTACATACGAAATCATATTAGAAAAAATTTATAACACGATTATTGAATCGGTAAATCAGTTATAACAGATGAAAATTTTCCAAGTGGGCGAAAAACGTCCTGGCCAGGATTTGATTGGTCTGATACTATGGATCAGCTCAACAGAATAAATTGAAGGTCAGCACATGGAACTGCATAAAACGCTACATACGAAATCATATTAGAAAAAATTTATAACACGATTATTGAATCGGTAAATCAGTTATAACAGATGAAAATTTTCCAAGTGGGCGAAAAACGTCCTGACCAGGATTTGATTGGTCTGATACTATGGATCAGCTCAACAGAATAAATCGAAGGTCAGCACATGGAACTGCATAAAACGCTACATACGAAATCATATTAGAAAAAAATTATAACACGATTATTGAATCGATAAATCAGTTATAACAGATGAAAATTTTCCAAGTGGGCGAAAAACGTCCTGACCAGGATTTGATTGGTCTGATACTATGGATCAGCTCAACAGAATAAATCGAAGGTCAGTACATGGAACTGCATAAAACGCTACATACGAAATCATATTAGAAAAAATTTATAACACGATTATTTAATCGGTAAATCAGTTATAACAGATGAAAATTTTCCAAGTGGGCGAAAAACGTCCTGGCCAGGATTTGATTGGTCTGATACTATGGATCAGCTCAACAGAATAAATCGAAGGTCATAAATCATGGAACTGCATAAAACGCTACATACGAAATCATATTAGAAAAAATTTATAACACGATTATTGAATCGGTAAATCAGTTATAACAGATGAAAATTTTCCAAGTGGGCGAAACACGTCCTGACCTGGATTTGATTGGTCTGATACTATGGATCAGCTCAACAGAATAAATCGAAGGTCATGGAACTGCATAAAACGCTACATACGAAATCATATTAGAAAAAATTTATAACACGATTATTGAATCGGTAAATCAGTTATAACAGATGAAAATTTTCCAAGTGGGCGAAAAACGTCCTGGCCAGGATTTGATTGGTCTGATACTATGGATCAGCTCAACAGAATAAATTGAAGGTCAGCACATGGAACTGCATAAAACGCTACATACGAAATCATATTAGAAAAAATTTATAACACGATTATTGAATCGGTAAATCAGTTATAACAGATGAAAATTTTCCAAGTGGGCGAAAAACGTCCTGACCAGGATTTGATTGGTCTGATACTATGGATCAGCTCAACAGAATAAATCGAAGGTCAGCACATGGAACTGCATAAAACGCTACATACGAAATCATATTAGAAAAAAATTATAACACGATTATTGAATCGATAAATCAGTTATAACAGATGAAAATTTTCCAAGTGGGCGAAAAACGTCCTGACCAGGATTTGATTGGTCTGATACTATGGATCAGCTCAACAGAATAAATCGAAGGTCAGTACATGGAACTGCATAAAACGCTACATACGAAATCATATTAGAAAAAATTTATAACACGATTATTGAATCGGTAAATCAGTTATAACAGATGAAAATTTTCCAAGTGGGCGAAAAACGTCCTGGCCAGGATTTGATTGGTCTGATACTATGGATCAGCTCAACAGAATAAATCGAAGGTCAGTACATGGAACTGCATAAAACGCTACATACGAAATCATATTAGAAAAAAATTATAACACGATTATTGAATCGGTAAATCAGTTATAACAGATGAAAATTTTCCAAGTGGGCGAAAAACGTCCGGGCCAGGATTTGATTGGTCTGATACTATGGATCAGCTCAACAGAATAAATCGAAAGTCAGTACATGGAACTGCATAAAACGCTACATACGAAATATATTAGAAAATATTTATAACACGATTATTGAATCAGTAAATCAGTTATAACAGATGAAAAATTTCCAAGTGGGCGAAAAACGTCCTGACCAGGATTTGATTGGTCTGATACTATGGATCAGCTCAACAGAATAAATCGAAGGTCAGCACATGGAACTGCATAAAACGCTACATACGAAATCATATTAGAAAAAAATTATAACACGATTATTGAATCGATAAATCAGTTATAACAGATGAAAATTTTCCAAGTGGGCGAAAAACGTCCTGACCAGGATTTGATTGGTCTGATACTATGGATCAGCTCAACAGAATAAATCGAAGGTCAGTACATGGAACTGCATAAAACGCTACATACGAAATCATATTAGAAAAAATTTATAACACGATTATTGAATCGGTAAATCAGTTATAACAGATGAAAATTTTCCAAGTGGGCGAAAAACGTCCTGGCCAGGATTTGATTGGTCTGATACTATGGATCAGCTCAACAGAATAAATCGAAGGTCAGTACATGGAACTGCATAAAACGCTACATACGAAATCATATTAGAAAAAAATTATAACACGATTATTGAATCGGTAAATCAGTTATAACAGATGAAAATTTTCCAAGTGGGCGAAAAACGTCCGGGCCAGGATTTGATTGGTCTGATACTATGGATCAGCTCAACAGAATAAATCGAAAGTCAGTACATGGAACTGCATAAAACGCTACATACGAAATCATATTAGAAAATATTTATAACACGATTATTGAATCAGTAAATCAGTTATAACAGATGAAAAATTTCCAAGTGGGCGAAAAACGTCCTGGCCAGGATTTGATTGGTCTGATACTATGGATCAGCTCAACAGAATAAATCGAAGGCCAATACATGCAACTGCATAAAACGCTACAGGCGAAATCATATTCGAAAAAATTTCTAGCACGATTATTGAATCGGTAAATCAGTTATAACAGATGAAAATTTTCCAAGTGGGCGAAAAACGTCCTGACCAGGATTTGATTGGTCTGATACTATGGATCAGCTCAACAGAATAAATCGAAGGTCAGCACATGGAACTGCATAAAACGCTACATACGAAATCATATTAGAAAAAAATTATAACACGATTATTGAATCGATAAATCAGTTATAACAGATGAAAATTTTCCAAGTGGGCGAAAAACGTCCTGACCAGGATTTGATTGGTCTGATACTATGGATCAGCTCAACAGAATAAATCGAAGGTCAGTACATGGAACTGCATAAAACGCTACATACGAAATCATATTAGAAAAAATTTATAACACGATTATTGAATCGGTAAATCAGTTATAACAGATGAAAATTTTCCAAGTGGGCGAAAAACGTCCTGGCCAGGATTTGATTGGTCTGATACTATGGATCAGCTCAACAGAATAAATCGAAGGTCAGTACATGGAACTGCATAAAACGCTACATACGAAATCATATTAGAAAAAAATTATAACACGATTATTGAATCGGTAAATCAGTTATAACAGATGAAAATTTTCCAAGTGGGCGAAAAACGTCCGGGCCAGGATTTGATTGGTCTGATACTATGGATCAGCTCAACAGAATAAATCGAAAGTCAGTACATGGAACTGCATAAAACGCTACATACGAAATATATTAGAAAATATTTATAACACGATTATTGAATCAGTAAATCAGTTATAACAGATGAAAAATTTCCAAGTGGGCGAAAAACGTCCTGACCAGGATTTGATTGGTCTGATACTATGGATCAGCTCAACAGAATAAATCGAAGGTCAGCACATGGAACTGCATAAAACGCTACATACGAAATCATATTAGAAAAAAATTATAACACGATTATTGAATCGATAAATCAGTTATAACAGATGAAAATTTTCCAAGTGGGCGAAAAACGTCCTGACCAGGATTTGATTGGTCTGATACTATGGATCAGCTCAACAGAATAAATCGAAGGTCAGTACATGGAACTGCATAAAACGCTACATACGAAATCATATTAGAAAAAATTTATAACACGATTATTGAATCGGTAAATCAGTTATAACAGATGAAAATTTTCCAAGTGGGCGAAAAACGTCCTGGCCAGGATTTGATTGGTCTGATACTATGGATCAGCTCAACAGAATAAATCGAAGGTCAGTACATGGAACTGCATAAAACGCTACATACGAAATCATATTAGAAAAAAATTATAACACGATTATTGAATCGGTAAATCAGTTATAACAGATGAAAATTTTCCAAGTGGGCGAAAAACGTCCTGGCCAGGATTTGATTGGTCTGATACTATGGATCAGCTCAACAGAATAAATCGAAGGCCAATACATGCAACTGCATAAAACGCTACAGGCGAAATCATATTCGAAAAAATTTCTAGCACGATTATTGAATCGGTAAATCAGTTATAACAGATGAAAATTTTCCAAGTGGGCGAAAAACGTCCTGACCAGGATTTGATTGGTCTGATACTATGGATCAGCTCAACAGAATAAATCGAAGGTCAGCACATGGAACTGCATAAAACGCTACATACGAAATCATATTAGAAAAAAATTATAACACGATTATTGAATCGATAAATCAGTTATAACAGATGAAAATTTTCCAAGTGGGCGAAAAACGTCCTGGCCAGGATTTGATTGGTCTGATACTATGGATCAGCTCAACAGAATAAATCGAAGGTCAGTACATGGAACTGCATAAAACGCTACATACGAAATCATATTAGAAAAAAATTATAACACGATTATTGAATCGGTAAATCAGTTATAACAGATGAAAATTTTCCAAGTGGGCGAAAAACGTCCTGACCAGGATTTGATTGGTCTGATACTATGGATCAGCTCAACAGAATAAATCGAAGGTCAGCACATGGAACTGCATAAAACGCTACATGCGAAATCATATTAGAAAAAATTTATAACACGATTATTGAATCGGTAAATCAGTTATAACAGATGAAAATTTTCCAAGTGGGCGAAAAACGTCCTGGCCAGGATTTGATTGGTCTGATACTATGGATCAGCTCAACAGAATAAATCGAAGGTCAGCACATGGAACTGCATAAAACGCTACATACGAAATCATATTAGAAAAAAATTATAACACGATTATTGAATCGATAAATCAGTTATAACAGATGAAAATTTTCCAAGTGGGCGGAAAACGTCCTGGCCAGGATTTGATTGGTCTGATACTATGGATCAGCTCAACAGAATAAATCGAAGGTCAGTACATGGAACTGCATAAAACGCTACATACGAAATCATATTAGAAAAAAAATTATAACACGATTATTGAATCGATAAATCAGTTATAACAGATGAAAATTTTCCAAGTGGGCGAAAAACGTCCTGACCAGGATTTGATTGGTCTGATACTATGGATCAGCTCAACAGAATAAATCGAAGGTCAGTACATGGAACTGCATAAAACGCTACATACGAAATCATATTAGAAAAAAATTATAACACGATTATTGAATCGATAAATCAGTTATAACAGATGAAAATTTTCCAAGTGGGCGAAAAACGTCCTGGCCAGGATTTGATTGGTCTGATACTATGGATCAGCTCAACAGAATAAATCGAAGGTCAGTACATGGAACTGCATAAAACGCTACATACGAAATCATATTAGAAAAAATTTATAACACGATTATTGAATCGATAAATCAGTTATAACAGATGAAAATTTTCCAAGTGGGCGAAAAACGTCCTGACCAGGATTTGATTGGTCTGATACTATGGATCAGCTCAACAGAATAAATCGAAGGTCAGTACATGGAACTGCATAAAACGCTACATACGAAATCATATTAGAAAAAATTTATAACACGATTATTGAATCGGTAAATCAGTTATAACAGATGAAAATTTTCCAAGTGGGCGAAACACGTCCTGACCTGGATTTGATTGGTCTGATACTATGGATCAGCTCAACAGAATAAATCGAAGGTCATGGAACTGCATAAAACGCTACATACGAAATCATATTAGAAAAAATTTATAACACGATTATTGAATCGGTAAATCAGTTATAACAGATGAAAATTTTCCAAGTGGGCGAAAAACGTCCTGGCCAGGATTTGATTGGTCTGATACTATGGATCAGCTCAACAGAATAAATTGAAGGTCAGCACATGGAACTGCATAAAACGCTACATACGAAATCATATTAGAAAAAATTTATAACACGATTATTGAATCGGTAAATCAGTTATAACAGATGAAAATTTTCCAAGTGGGCGAAAAACGTCCTGACCAGGATTTGATTGGTCTGATACTATGGATCAGCTCAACAGAATAAATCGAAGGTCAGCACATGAAACTGCATAAAACGCTACATACGAAATCATATTAGAAAAAAATTATAACACGATTATTGAATCGATAAATCAGTTATAACAGATGAAAATTTTCCAAGTGGGCGAAAAACGTCCTGACCAGGATTTGATTGGTCTGATACTATGGATCAGCTCAACAGAATAAATCGAAGGTCAGTACATGGAACTGCATAAAACGCTACATACGAAATCATATTAGAAAAAATTTATAACACGATTATTGAATCGGTAAATCAGTTATAACAGATGAAAATTTTCCAAGTGGGCGAAAAACGTCCTGGCCAGGATTTGATTGGTCTGATACTATGGATCAGCTCAACAGAATAAATCGAAGGTCATAAATCATGGAACTGCATAAAACGCTACATACGAAATCATATTAGAAAAAAATTATAACACGATTATTGAATCGGTAAATCAGTTATAACAGATGAAAATTTTCCAAGTGGGCGAAAAACGTCCGGGCCAGGATTTGATTGGTCTGATACTATGGATCAGCTCAACAGAATAAATCGAAAGTCAGTACATGGAACTGCATAAAACGCTACATACGAAATCATATTAGAAAATATTTATAACACGATTATTGAATCAGTAAATCAGTTATAACAGATGAAAAATTTCCAAGTGGGCGAAAAACGTCCTGGCCAGGATTTGATTGGTCTGATACTATGGATCAGCTCAACAGAATAAATCGAAGGCCAATACATGCAACTGCATAAAACGCTACAGGCGAAATCATATTCGAAAAAATTTCTAGCACGATTATTGAATCGGTAAATCAGTTATAACAGATGAAAATTTTCCAAGTGGGCGAAAAACGTCCTGACCAGGATTTGATTGGTCTGATACTATGGATCAGCTCAACAGAATAAATCGAAGGTCAGCACATGGAACTGCATAAAACGCTACATACGAAATCATATTAGTAAATCAGTTATAACAGATGAAAATTTTCCAAGTGGGCGAAACACGTCCTGACCTGGATTTGATTGGTCTGATACTATGGATCAGCTCAACAGAATAAATCGAAGGTAAGCACATGGAACTGCATAAAACGCTACATACGAAATCATATTAGAAAAAAATTATAACACGATTATTGAATCGATAAATCAGTTATAACAGATGAAAATTTTCCAAGTGGGCGAAAAAAGTCCTGGCCAGGATTTGATTGGTCTGATACTATGGATCAGCTCAACAGAATAAATCGAAGGTCAGTACATGGAACTGCATAAAACGCTACATACGAAATCATATTAGAAAAAAATTATAACACGATTATTGAATCGGTAAATCAGTTATAACAGATGAAAATTTTCCAAGTGGGCGAAAAACGTCCTGACCAGGATTTGATTGGTCTGATACTATGGATCAGCTCAACAGAATAAATCGAAGGTCAGCACATGGAACTGCATAAAACGCTACATGCGAAATCATATTAGAAAAAATTTATAACACGATTATTGAATCGGTAAATCAGTTATAACAGATGAAAATTTTCCAAGTGGGCGAAAAACGTCCTGGCCAGGATTTGATTGGTCTGATACTATGGATCAGCTCAACAGAATAAATCGAAGGTCAGCACATGGAACTGCATAAAACGCTACATACGAAATCATATTAGAAAAAAATTATAACACGATTATTGAATCGATAAATCAGTTATAACAGATGAACATTTTCCAAGTGGGCGGAAAACGTCCTGGCCAGGATTTGATTGGTCTGATACTATGGATCAGCTCAACAGAATAAATCGAAGGTCAGTACATGGAACTGCATAAAACGCTACATACGAAATCATATTAGAAAAAAAATTATAACACGATTATTGAATCAATAAATCAGTTATAACAGATGAAAATTTTCCAAGTGGGCGAAAAACGTCCTGACCAGGATTTGATTGGTCTGATACTATGGATCAGCTCAACAGAATAAATCGAAGGTCAGTACATGGAACTGCATAAAACGCTACATACGAAATCATATTAGAAAAAAATTATAACACGATTATTGAATCGATAAATCAATTATAACAGATGAAAATTTTCCAAGTGGGCGAAAAACGTCCTGGCCAGGATTTGATTGGTCTGATACTATGGATCAGCTCAACAGAATAAATCGAAGGTCAGTACATGGAACTGCATAAAACGCTACATACGAAATCATATTAGAAAAAATTTATAACACGATTATTGAATCGGTAAATCAGTTATAACAGATGAAAATTTTCCAAGTGGGCGAAAAACGTCCTGACCAGGATTTGATTGGTCTGATACTATGGATCAGCTCAACAGAATAAATCGAAGGTCAGTACATGGAACTGCATAAAACGCTACATACGAAATCATATTAGAAAAAAATTATAACACGATTATTGAATCGATAAATCAGTTATAACAGATGAAAATTTTCCAAGTGGGCGAAAAACGTCCTGGCCAGGATTTGATTGGTCTGATACTATGGATCAGCTCAACAGAATAAATCGAAGGTCAGTACATGGAACTGCATAAAACGCTACATACGAAATCATATTAGAAAAAATTTATAACACGATTATTGAATCGGTAAATCAGTTATAACAGATGAAAATTTTCCAAGTGGGCGAAAAACGTCCTGACCAGGATTTGATTGGTCTGATACTATGGATCAGCTCAACAGAATAAATCGAAGGTCAGCACATGGAACTGCATAAAACGCTACATACGAAATCATATTAGAAAAAAATTATAACACGATTATTGAATCGATAAATCAGTTATAACAGATGAAAATTTTCCAAGTGGGCGAAAAACGTCCTGACCAGGATTTGATTGGTCTGATACTATGGATCAGCTCAACAGAATAAATCGAAGGTCAGTACATGGAACTGCATAAAACGCTACATACGAAATCATATTAGAAAAAATTTATAACACGATTATTGAATCGGTAAATCAGTTATAACAGATGAAAATTTTCCAAGTGGGCGAAAAACGTCCTGGCCAGGATTTGATTGGTCTGATACTATGGATCAGCTGAACAGAATAAATCGAAGGTCAGTACATGGAACTGCATAAAACGCTACATACGAAATCATATTAGAAAAAAATTATAACACGATTATTGAATCGGTAAATCAGTTATAACAGATGAAAATTTTCCAAGTGGGCGAAAAACGTCCGGGCCAGGATTTGATTGGTCTGATACTATGGATCAGCTCAACAGAATAAATCGAAAGTCAGTACATGGAACTGCATAAAACGCTACATACGAAATCATATTAGAAAATATTTATAACACGATTATTGAATCAGTAAATCAGTTATAACAGATGAAAAATTTCCAAGTGGGCGAAAAACGTCCTGGCCAGGATTTGATTGGTCTGATACTATGGATCAGCTCAACAGAATAAATCGAAGGCCAATACATGCAACTGCATAAAACGCTACAGGTGAAATCATATTCGAAAAAAAATTATAACACGATTATTGAATCGGTAAATCAGTTATAACAGATAAAAATTTTCCAAGTGGGCGAAAAACGTCCGGGCCAGGATTCGAACCACCGATGTTTTGGCTGA